>JAODUD010000038.1:16675317-16686005 GCA_026784285.1 Stomatorhinus walkeri
GTCATACAAGGCAGGCATGGGGAAGGTCATACAAGGCAGGCATGGGGAAGGTCATACAAGGCAGGCATGGGGAAGGTTATACAAGGCAGGCATGGGGAAGGTTATACAAGGCAGGCATGGGGAAGGTCATACAAGGCAGGCATGGGGAAGGTCATACAAGGCAGGCATGGGGAAGGTCATACAAGGCAGGTATGGGGAAGGTTATACAACGCAGGCATGGGGAAGGTCATACAAGGCAGGCATGGAGAAGGTCATACAAGGCAGGCATGGAGAAGGTCATACAAGGCAGGCATGGAGAAGGTCATACAAGGCAGGCTCAGCATCTACCTTGTCTACGTTTAGCCTCTTGTCATCCATCAACAGCACACTCTTATCCACCACAGAGAGGCCACATACAGACCCAGGCTGGGCTCTGAGCTGCAGGTTCACTTCCTCCCCCGGGACAGCTTGAGAGTGTGAGAAGTGCAGGGAGACCTGGAAAGTGCACACACACACACACACACACACACACACGTGTTTACAGTATACACATGGTGAAGTAACACAATTACACCATACCCTCAGACGCAGACAGAAACACAGTCAGGTCCGCCCTCTTCCCCAGTGCAGGAGACAATGAAACACACACACACCATACCTTGTTTCTGAAGCACTTTTCTGCTTTAAATCTCATATTGTTCGCAATCACAATCTTGCTAGGAAGCAGAGAGTAGACAAGCACTTCTCCCCATGATTCAAAATCAGGGGTCACTTGCACCGGAATGGATGCCTCCCCCTTGGTCACTGGTGGCAAAGTGAATAAATTACTGTTCTCATCCTGTAGGGGGCGCCATAAGCACTGAGGCACAGCGATAAACTCACCACTGCCTTCCTGCAGTGCAACTGGAATACGACCATGGGAGGTAATTCCTCCACTGGACAATACCTTAAGAGGGAGAAAACACGCTCAATGCAGGCTGAACTCAAGGGAGCAGCAGTTAATTAAAGTAATTATATCAGTGCATCAGAAAATCTACATACTTTAATTCCCCTGTGAGTCTAAAACAGTGTGCTGGTTGATGCAGACAATAAAAATGAACAAACCCATGCTTTTGCACGACTGGCACATGTGAGACTCAACTTAAATACTTTGCCATTAGGAACTAACCAGGTAAAACAGGTCCAATGAGCCACTTTTGGAAGTCTCCTCGACGACGACGTACTGAAACCGGAGCTGCTGCTCTGACCAGCAAGGCAATGTGAGCTCCACTGGATCTATGGTCAGGGAACTCTGTGCCTGTGGAGGGTCTGTGGGTCTGACGGAACCGGGCTTCCACAGAGTGAGGTGTGTGTACAAATCGTGGAAAGCGAGGAACTCCATTCCTGGAAAACTCTCTCCCTTATGTATACTTCCCTGCAAAGTAAACCAGCTACTTCAGACCTCACTTTTTTTTTTCTTTTTTTTTTTAAATCATTCAAGGTTGAAGAACTTACATAAAGTGACACTGTATTTGACTGAGACCAAATACTTGTGTTTATGGAGAAGGACGCTACACCATTGCTATCAGTGGTAATATTCTTCATCCAGGAATAATCAGATAAATAAATTTTCATATTGGCGATGGGCGAATTCTTATAATCAACTGCTTTCACCTGAAAAAAGAAACAAACGTAGATATTTGCTTGTACATTTCCAAAGGCACTGGATTGTTCTCTACAATCTTAAGTCTTTTGGAAAACTGAGGGACAGCATTAAAGTCCAGCACCAATTCAGTACAGAAATTCTCAAATGGCACAACTCTTGTGGATATACTTATAACCCTTCGGACTACAAAATCCATGAATATGTGAGAAGTGTGGAATGAACAGTCCTTAAGGGGTCAGCATTTGTCTGATGTTCCAGACTTACTTTTCCCTCAAAGGTGGAGTTGTAATGGAAAACATTGGGCGTCTCCACAAACGATAACTCTCCGGCAACATTATTCAGGCTTATCCGAGCCGTTTCTTCTAGGAAGACACCTAAAGAAAGAAACTCTATTCCCATAAACACATTTCCTGGCACTTCTCCTACACCACATGGAGCGTAGCCATACCCTCACCTGTTCCTTCTTCCTCTAATTTTACGGTGAATTTCAGCGCGTTTACAAAATCATCCCAATTGACCGAGCGAAAATGGGACATGCTGAAGCGGTGGAAGGCACAGCCTGTTTTGTTGACCTGAGGAAATAAGAACATCACATGTTCAGAGGGGAGAACAATGTTTCATTCTGTAGCAATCTGCAATTTGGAGCGGCTTAAGGATAGATACTGTGTTAATTGTCAAGTTAGTGATCATCATACAATATTTCAAAAAGTCTTATGCAGTGCAGGAAGTTTATCTGAGTAGCAAGTGTATAAAAAACACATTTTAACATCAGAACCAGAGGTGGAAAGTTCAGTTCCAGAGAGCACAAATCCAGACCAAGGTTTTGTTTCCACCGTCCAGCTGAGTATAAAGAGTCACAGTCACAGAGCACTCAACTGGTTGGTCGCTTGTAGATAAAAGCTTCTCCTGGAACAATCAGTACAGTCAGTAATAACTGAATATAAATGGTGCAGAAATGTTAATCCAAACACCTTTCAATTGCTTATCCTGAGTGGAGTCATATGGAGGCTGTGAGCCAATCTCAGGCAGCACAGAACACAAGCCAGGAGTATATCCTGGGCAGGATGCCAGCTCCGGGATGCAAGGCTCATAAATGCACACGCTGGACAATAGAGGTATGCCAGTTAGCATGACCACCAGAAGTGTGAGGCACCAGGGCTAACCACTGACCCACTGTGCCACCTAAATAAGTTAATTTTAGTAAAATACAGTTAATGTATACCCTCAAATAAGAACAGAGTGATGATGTCAGAAGTGAGATTATGTGCATATGCAGAACATAATTGACAATGAACAAAGTGTGACACTTATTGTGCAGGTTTCCCACCTACCTGAACGTCTTCCATCTGACAGACTGCAGTGGCATTAGTGTCATCTTTATAACTGTGAACTTCCCGACGCAACTTCAGCGAAGCTACGCCGGCCACAGGCTTCCCGTACGTATACCTGAAGAAATGCAGCAAACCCAAGTTTTCCGTCTGACTTCCTGAACACTAGCTGAGGCCTTGATTAGCGCCCCCCCCTCGCTACCTCGTGTGGAATTCCTGTGTTACCGGCTGTTTCTCCTTGTTGTTAATTACTCTGATGTATTTAAGTCTATGTTTGAGTATGTTTCCCCAGTTCTGTCATTAACGTCATATCATGTCTGCCTGTTCCGAATTGCCCAGAATTAAATCCTGCGTTTTCCCCCATTCCCTGAGTCCTGCTTCTGCTTCCGCCGTCTGTGCCTTTGTGCAACTGTAACACAAACAACAGAAGATCTCACTCACCTGCCACACACTCCAACCTCAATCTCCTCTTCCAAGACATTGACCTCCTCTGGCACTTTCAGGTCCACCTGGAACCTTGGTAAAACTAAATACAAGTACCAGATGAATGAAAGTTAATTTCTTCTGAATACAAGTTTCCTCTACTGCTAATTTGACCAGCTAAGAGGTTAGCAGCATTTTTTATAGACCAGGGATGTCAAACTCCAGTCCTGGGGGGCCGGAGCCCTGTGTAGCTTAGATCTTTCCCTGTCCCACCACAAATGATTCAACTCAAGAGCCGTGTAATTAGCACAAGGAGTCGAATCAGGTGCATTAAATGAGGGGAAACCCAAAAATGTTTGATAACCCTGGTAAATATAGATGTAGGAAACTGGAACTGTTGGTAAAGAGGAAGGGTAGAGACTCACGGAATGCATCAGGCACACATCTGTCAATTAGACTCAAGCTTTCACTATAAAACGCACCATAGTCTTGAACCTTGAAACTTTCTTGATCATGGCCAGTCTGGCTCCACACGGAGAGTTTGTACCGTCCTGGGTATGCCTTAGAATTCAGTGGGAAGGACATCTGCAGAATTCTGCCATTGTTTGTGGTGTTGACCCACTGGCCAATTATATGCCCCACAGGAGACTGCAGGAGAAGGCAGAATATGGGAATTTAAACTCAACAATTATGCGATAAGTCTTATTTTTTAATTCATCTAAAATAAAACATAAAAATGTTTTAAATTAGGAAAACCATTAAAATGTAAATGTATGATACTTTTCTATATAGATTGTATATACAGGTCTGGAAAAAATTAAGAGCCACCGCAAAATTCTCAGTTTCAGTTATTTCCCTATTTATGGGTATACTTCTCTATAAAATGTGCATTTTTTTGCAAATCTAGCTTGGCTCTTCCCTGCTTCTCATTAATGAAGGGCTTCTTCCTTGCTTTATGGGTCTTCAGTCCTGCTTCTAGGAGCCTGATACGGACTGTCCTAGCAGTGCACGCCACACCACTTAATGTTTCCCATTCCTTGTGAAGGTCACTTGAGGTCATCCTCCGATTTATGAGACACTGGCAGCTAAGGTGACAGTCATCTGGCATTAGGAAGCTGCTTCTGCCCCTTTACCTGGCTGGTTTCTGGTCATTCCCAGTGTCTCCTGCTTCACCTTATTCTTGTGAACTGCTGTCTTAGAACTTTGAGCCTGGAACCAACCTGCTGCGCAGTGTAGCCTTTTACCAGCAGAACCAGGATTATACCAGGATTTAACAATGCAGATTTTTTAAAAATATAGAGTGGTCTCTAAATTTTTTCCAAAACTGTATTTGCATGTTTTTTCAACTATTTACTCAATAAAAACATCAAGTGTACTGGTTCAAGCAAGATTCCTATATGTCTGTGTAATTAGTACTGATCAAACACTAATGTTACAGCAATGAAACCATGATACTGGTTTAAAATATCATTATTCCTATGACAGTTTATTTTCAATTTCATGACTGTTAAGCTGGGATCCTCGTCTGAGTATCGACAGACCAGGTGACAGACCCGTGACCTTCCATGTTTTGGACAATTGAGGTGTTATCACACGTTTCTGATCCATTAGCTTGTGTCGTCACCGTGCGGGCTGATTACCTGTAGCTCCACGCGGTCATACTGCGGAAAAAAGGAAACATGCAGACAAGAGCCCTGTTAATGGCTGTACCCACACTGCACCCACACTGCACCCCTTGAGAAACGGGGCAATAACTCTGTACTTTCCTACAATATTTAGCTTTGTTACCTATTAGATTTGTTAAGCTCTCAGAGGTCAGATTCAGGGGGGGTCAGTAGCGGAGGGTGCCATCAGAAGCAGCACCAGCACCTGTGTGCCATCACCCGCCTACACCCCCACGCTGAGACTCAAATCTTGGACAGTGTAAATTAGGACGTTGCCATCTTGTTCATTTGACTTTCCCTGCTGGCCCCTGGAGAACGGGTTCCCCCTTTGAGTCTGGTTCCTCCCAAGGTTTATTCCTTTTATGTTTTAAAAGCTACAGTGCAGCTCTGACCAGTTGTGTTGCCTTAGACTACAGTGCAGCTCTGACCAGCTGTGTCAACTTTGGCTACAGTGCAGCCCTGACCAGCTGCATCGCCTTAGATTACAGTGCAGCTCTGACCAGCTGTGTCAACTTTGGCTGCAGTGCAGCCCTGACCAGTTGCTTCCCCTTAGACTACAGTGCAGCTCTGACCAGTTGTGTCGCCTTAGACTACAGTGCAGCTCTGACCAGCTGTGTCAACTTTGGCTACAGTGCAGCTCTGACCAGTTGCTTCCCCTTAGACTACAGTGCAGCTCTGACCAGTTGCTTCCCCTTAGACTACAGTGCAGCTCTGACCAGCTGTGTCAACTTTGGCTACAGTGCAGCTCTGACCAGTTGTGTCGCCTTAGACTACAGTGCAGCTCTGACCAGCTGTGTCAACTTTGGCTACAGTGCAGCTCTGACCAGTTGCTTCCCCTTAGACTACAGTGCAGCTCTGACCAGTTGCTTCCCCTTAGACTACAGTGCAGCCCTGACCAGCTGTGTCAACTTTGGCTACAGTGCAGCACTGACCAGTTGTGTCGCCTTAGACTACAGTGCAGCTCTGACCAGCTGCTTCCCCTTAGACTACAGTGCAGTTCTGACCAGTTGCTTCCCCTTAGACTACAGTGCAGCCCTGACCAGCTGTGTCAACTTTGGCTACAGTGCAGCTCTGACCAGTTGTGTCGCCTTAGACTACAGTGCAGCTCTGACCAGCTGCTTCCCCTTAGACTACAGTGCAGCCCTGACCAGCTGCTTCCCCTTAGACTACAGTGCAGCCCTGACCAGCTGCGTCCCCTTAGACTACAGTGCAGCCCTGACCAGCTGCTTCCCCTTAGACTACAGTGCAGCCCTGACCAGCTGTGTCAACTTTGGCTACAGTGCAGCTCTGACCAGTTGTGTCGCCTTAGACTACAGTGCAGCTCTGACCAGCTGCGTCCCCTTAGACTACAGTGCAGCCCTGACCAGCTGCTTCCCCTTAGACTACAGTGCAGCTCTGACCAGCTGTGTCAATTTTGGCTACAGCGCAGCCCTGACCAGCTGCGTCGCCTTGTCCTTGATTTCGGCCAATGTGCTGAGTAAGCCCAACCTCCTTGTCATTTCCAGTCAGAGACACCGGTCAATCACCTTTGAACACCCACGCCTGTTTATTCCCAGAACCAGGCCTGCTTCAGCCATTGTCAGTATGACAAATAAACCCTTGAATAGCCCAATGTGGTGCAACTACTGAAAACTAGCCATCCTTAGCGTAGGATAGTCCTCCCCCAATACCGTGAGGCTCTGATTTGTCATTAATGTTTCATATAAACTTAACCTTGAAAAAAATGTGGATAAATGAGAACAGCGCATTCCACTGACAAGTTTGAGATTTAAGAAGCAATCCCTGTTTCTTACCAGCTGATTGACAGGATTCAAATTTTCATCCACGGTAAATATACGGAAATGCACTGAAAAGATGGGACAGAACAGGGGACAAGCATGAATCTATCACAATATGAGAAAATTACATAATACCCAATATTTATTATCCCTATGTTACCCAATGCACCAGTGGTGAAACTGTGATATTCATTTAAATATCACTGTGCTGGACAGAATATTTCATACTCTGCACCAGCAGTATTTCCCGCTCACCTAGTATCACTCTCAGTGTTTTCCACCAAGCTGATTAATGCATAGCTATGCACGATTTTCAAGATGCACAAATTACTGTCAAACGATTGTGCAAGAAGGAGAGTGAGAGAGCAAGAGAGACGATGAGAGGGAAGGGTCACCTGTCTGCCCTTGTTTGTAAACAGGTTTATCAGTCCGAATGAACGTTAAGAAGGACATGGGTGTAAACGTCACGTCGCTTCTCTTTATTATTTGAAAGGTCGCCCCTTGGACTTCCACCTCGACGCTCTGCTGAGAAGTTCCCTTCACCAGTGGAGCCTGCAGATGAAGACAACAGGCCAAATATTGTTATATAATAGTGCTTATAATCCACAGATATTGGAGTAATCACACATAAAGATCACAAAATGATGATGTCTTTCTAAGACGGATCATTACTAGACTACCATAAGGAGTACAGGCATCGTAGTCTTTATAAAACACAGGGGCACATATCGCCCTCCACCCTCACCACACCCCACCCCCCAGTCTGGTATTTGTGATTCATATCTCAAGTAGATGGTTTACCTGAAAGAGGAAACATTCATAGAAGTCTTCATCCATCCGTTTGAAAAACAGTGCCCTCTTCTGGTCCTTGTGCGTCAGTGCGACAGTCAGGTTCAGGGGCTCATTAGGGGAAAAGACATGGGCACATACTGTGGCCTCAGAGCCCCCCTGGATAGTACCCGGGAAGGTTACCCAGAAAACACTACAAAAGACACATTTTAGGTTACTGTGCCTTCAGACACACAGTGAAATTAGCATAACTGAATCAGAGCTAAGACTTATTTATTGAGGATTTATATCTCACAGTCTAAAATGCATTCAGCCAGAAAAATTAATTCGTAAAGAAACAGCAAATACAGTTACAGAAATTGTCATTAAGCATTGACTAGCACAAGCCATATTTTCAATTAATTCATTACAATATAATTTTATTTTGTTTAACTTAATGTGTTCAAATAGCATTGTCATTTAATGAGTAAAGGGTGCAATTGCACTCGTGGTAAAATCGTTGCTGATAAGATTTCAGACCTTAATAATACCAAAGATAAATCTTTCTCTATATAATTCTTCTGAATAGTCGATTCTCTGCTTTGCCATTTCCATTAAAATAATATTCAGAATCAAAGCTGCACACAACCCATTAAGCAATCGTAAAATCACATCAGAATTAAACGATTGCAACAGGAACCCTGGTTTTTTGGTTACATTCAACTTTAACTGTCAGCTTAAGGTATGTTTAACTATACGCAGGCAAAGGAGACGATGCATTTCCATGCATGTGATGTTTGGAAAACTACAGGCAAGAAGTTCTGTCTTTTATTTACTTACGGACTTCTGGTTGCTTGACAGGTGACGAACAAGAGACAGAGCAGGATAGCTACTTTAGACATTTTTTGTATGAGGAATTTCAGGGACCTGCGAGACTGGCGCTGCTCTGGTTTAACAGCCGTGTCTGCAGTCTGGTCAACCTTGCACTTCTACAGTACAAATAACTTCTTTACACTGTTGACTGAAGGATAACCTTACGGTCACTGACATGCCTTATCGACATCTGCTACGATAGAGGTAATGATCTCTGACGTGCTATGCATCTTTCCTTTGACTTATATCTTTAGATATGCGGAGACTTCTAGATCCTACATAAATGGTAGCCATACCTCATACGGATAAGGAATTGCATATTTGGTGCGGTTATATTAGGACACCCAAGCAAGCTGTCGTAGCTGATATGTTTAAGACTGTCTGTGGTCATAGGTATCGTTACGACCCTAGCACTTGAAATCTTCGTGTTCAGGATATTTTTAACGTAAAATAGCACTAGCTGTCACATATGGATGCAAGGGGTGATGGGGAGGTTTTACTCGGGTTTTTACCTATATTTTGCTCCAGAAAAATGGCGAGGCTCTATTATTCTCAGTTTTCTAGGTGAGTGCCGTGATAATCATTGGATCACTGAGTTACAAGTAAATGTGTGGCTACTGAAAATGAATGAGTGAATTATTATTGTGGGAGTGGCATGGTGGTGCAGTGGTCAGGATTGTCACCTCACACCTCTGCGACCTGGGTTTAAGTCTCTGCCAGGGTTCCATGTGTGTGGAGTTTGCATGTTCATCCCGTGTCATCGTGGGGTTTCCTTTACATTCTCTAGTTCCTCCCCCCAGATTCCCTCATGCTGCCCCCTAACTGGAGTTTCATTCTAGCTGTGACTTCTGAGGTTTTTTCAACAGTGCTCAGTAAGGAGCCAGTATAGTTTTACAGATGCATGAAATTGCAGCTATATATTTAAAATAAATTTTGTTTAAATAGTAGTTATTTTAATTATGTTATTTATAATTAAAATTATTAGCATTGTCTACATCAGATAGATTTTGTGAGATAACGACTTTCATTTTTGAAAACCAAAACAGGAAACCTCTTTAGGGGCCCAAATATTGTACTAGGTGGGCCAGAACGGGCCGATGGGTCACCATTGGCCAACCCACGGTGTCGGGCCATGCTGTGGCTTCTGGAGTTGATGATGGTGTGGTTTCAGTGGTACTGCAGTTCTGTGTAGGTGTCAGGTAGTTTATCCACCTTTTTTAAGTGTAAGGGTGTATCCGCGGACATGTATAGTTTACGCACCTATTTTTTTACCTCTACACAACAGGTCATAACTATTAATTAAAATAAACATGCAAAAAACAGCATTTATTATGCTAATGACAGCTAATGCATTAAATATTATTTTAAAATCTATTATTTTATCAACATCACACTTAATGTCCATGATCAAAATTATTCACTGTCAATTTACCTAATGATACAATTTTAGATGGTTTTTGGACTAAACTTCCAACTCTGAAAGGTTCTATTGCATATATTTATAATCAAATTAATCTTCTACGTCCAGGGCCCTTAAACTCTGTAAAGTAACTAGGGCCTTGTCACACCAGACAGCTATTAAGTGGTTGCCCTAGTACATTTGGGGAAGTATGGGGTCCATTGTTTCATTTTGTTAGGAGGACAGACCTCCAACTCATTCCTGACTGAAGTGATTGAGACGGCTTGGAGATGTGCTGATGTCTGAGTATGAATGTCTGTAGTCACATTGGTCTCCCACTAGCTGACTGATTTGTGTGTGTGCGTGTGTGTGTGTGTGTGTGTGGCTGTTAGTTCTCCTAAGTTAAGTTGTTTGGGTACACTGAAAAAAATTTGGAGTAGGATTTACTTAAAAAAAGTTAGGAAAGTTTTTTCACTTAGAAAATGTGAGTAATTTCAATAGAATTCCCAAGTAAAAACTAAACACAAGGAACTGTAGCTTTAATTAGAAAATCTCAAGTAAAGTTTACTTGGAATTTCCCAGTAAACTGTATTGACTGTTTGATTATATATTTTACTTAAGTAATGCTTATAAATGTTTTTTTACACAACAATCCTAGTTATCTTATTTTAAATTGAGTAACCTTTACTTTAAATATTATTTTAACATTATTTGATGTTATGTATTTAAACGGTGGTCAATAAAATAACACTGTCATACATTTTACTTGAATACTTTTATTTTTATGAGATTCCTTAATAGATGAGAGCATGAAATAAAAAAATAGTAAAA
>JAODUD010000038.1:16691583-16709589 GCA_026784285.1 Stomatorhinus walkeri
GAACATGCAGAATACTCCTTCAAAAACAATGCATTTCAGGGGGAACATTCAGAATACTCATTCAAAAACAATGCATTTCAGGAGGAACATACAGAATACGCATTACTAGAATACTTATTGACAGTCATAAGGCATTACAGTGTTGATTCATAGAAAACTGTCTGAAAACTGAAAATGTTTTTATCTTTTATCTACGTTATTTAAGATGTATGCACTCATTGTTCGGGGAACACGAGACGCAGAGAAAGCCTGCAGTGTCTGTTCCCCAATGTTTTGCGGTAACAAAGTTTTGTCAGACTCTTGAAGAAATCAACTTCTGCGAAATATCTACCTCAACGGGAAGTAACTCATGCATGAAACACACTTGAATGTCACTGAATGTTGTAAATAATGCTCAGAGCAATGTACTTGTGAAATCAGTTTTGTATTTAGGTGAACCACACCCTCCTTTCTTAACTTTAAAAAAAAAACAGGAAGGTGGACCTTAAGTTGGACTTTTTGAAGTCTTACTTGGACTCATATACACCCAGAGACTCCTCATATCAGCATTGCATTTACATGCTTATCCAGAAACTGAGTGTAACTAAAATGTAAAACATTTCCCAATAGTGCAATTTCTGTATTCCCAAGCTTGTAGTCCTTAACATTAGTGCATTTTGTAATGGGGAATCTCATATTACTGCGACTGTCATACATTTGAACGGCTTTGTTATTGTTCTCCAGAAAATAAATTACTGTGATTACTGCAGAAAACAAAACAACAAATATCCTCAACAAAGAATTTAATATAAACTTTAATAGAACCTTTATATCAAATATACCGTCATGTGAAAAAGAAAAGTGCACCTTTTTCAGGACATAATAAAAAAAAATCTGGTTCTTACCAAAATTAGCAAATACAACCTCAGATGAACAGCAACACATGTGTCATTATCACAACACCGTGTCATTATTTATTTAACAAAAACTAAGACAAAATGAATAACAAATGCAGTGCATGAAAAACGATGTACACCCTTTTTACTTCCGCAGGAATTAAGCAACTTAATTAACTGATCATCAGCAAGTGTGACCACCTCTACAAAAGCGGGCGTTTTGGCAGTTTGCTGGTCTGGAACAGTCAGCTGTGTCTTAACACGATGTCAAGCAGGGAAGGCATCAGCAAGCCCAACCATCTGGGACGGGTTATAAGACCATTTCCAAACAATCTGAAGTCTGTCATTCTACAGCAATTATTCACAAACAGAAAACATTCAAGATAGCTGGCAATCTTCCCAGGAGTGGATGTCCCAGCAAATTCACCCCAAGGTCAGACGATGCAATGCTTGGAGAAATTAGTACTTACATCTCAGACTCTACAGGCCTCAGTTAGCATGTTAAGTGGTAAAGGTCATGACAATTGCAATTAGAAAAAGACTGAACAAGTGTGGCTTGTTTGGAAAGGTTGCCAGGAGAAAACCTCATCTCTCTAAAGAGATCATGGCATCGTGACTTAGGTCAGCAAAGTTGCATGTGAACAAACCACAAGACTTCTGGAACAATGTCCTTGGATGGATGAGACCAAAGTGTAGATGTTCGGCCATAATGCATAGCGCCACGTTTGGCAAAGACAAAACACAGCATATGAACACGAACACCTCATACCAACTATTAAGCACGGTGGTGGAGGGCTGGTGATTTGGGCTTTTTTTTTTACAGCCACCTGGGGAACTTGCAGTCATTGAGTCAACCATGAACTGCTCTGTATTGTAGAGAAGTATTGTTATTGCTAAGTATTGTACAGTCAGATGTGAGGCCATCAGTCCGACAACGAAAGCTTGGCCAAAACTGGGTCATGCAATGAGACCATGATCCCAAGCACACAAGCCAAATCTACAAGTTCAGCCCTGAACCTGAATGGAATGCTGCGGTGGGACCTTAAGGGATCTGCGCATAAACAAATGCCCATAAATCTCAATGAACTGAAGCAACTTTCTGAAGAAGAGTGGGGCCACATTAATGTGAGAGACTGATAAAATCATACAGCAAATGATTATTTCAAGTTATTACTGCTAAAGGTGGTTCTACAAGATATTGAATTATGGGGTGTACTTAGTTAAGACGCATGACGTCTCCATTTTGGCTGTATTTTGGGTAATTAAATGACATTTTTGGAATTTGTTGTGCTGTTTTACACCTGAGGTTGTACCTAAATAATTTTAGAACCTGGTAAGGACCAGATTTTTTTTTTAATGACCATAGAACTGAAACAGGGTGTACCTTGTGACTGTATATATCGATATATACAATGCTAAATGTCAGACCTAATGTGTTCAACAAAAAAAACAAAAGCTTTGCTTGATTGACAGGAGGAGATAAAATGCTCTGTCATATCATAGTTGATGGGAGCTACCGCAGTTTGAGAACCTTCTGGTGTCTTATATCCTCTAAACCAAACCGTTTTTTCCTTCCTCTCTCTTCCTGTACTTGGACTTGTTCAGATCCATTCATCAATGAGGTCTAACCAGATCCACTGAAAGGATTTTGTGCAAGTTACTGAACCCGGACACATTTGAAGGTGAATATTTATTTGATGTTACTGAAAAAAATTAATGACGACAAACATTTTGTGGAGGTTGATTTAATTCCATGCATTTCAAACGCAGCATATTAAAAAGGCAGCCTAATACCGATCTTCATAAATTGAAACTCGGAGATCAGTTTCATATATGAACAAAATGTTATTAGTGTTTATTTGTTAAACATGTTGTATGTTGAATAAAATGGTTAGTAAAAAGTACTCGCAGTCATCTTTAACAATAGGGTGAATGTGCTGACTTGGTTTTAACTGTAATTTGGTTGCATATTTTATTACCACAGACTGGCATCAGTGTTTCATTTTCAATAGATTTCTTCTGTTTTTGATTAATTTCCTTTGTAACATTAAGTTATATTTACTAGTATAAACAGAACTGTTTTTGATTAAGAGTTGTTTAATTTGATTAAGCATTTTCCGCTATATTTTAACTGTCTTCATACGTGTATATTATTCGTCATACGGGCAGGAGAGAGACAAGTTGCAACAAGCGGCTCTGAAGGTTTGGACTGTGCAAGAGTTTAAAAGAGACCATTTAAGCAGCCAACCTTCCCGCTTAGCTCACACGCAGGCGAAAGTGGTATGTAATACTTTGAGTTTAATCGTTGTTTGTATCTTATTGTTAGCGAATATGTAATTGATGTATTTTCTTTGTATTTCTCCAGTGTCTTTAGTTCTACGGTGTTTGCATCGGTGCTGTAATAAACATCTGTGCTCAAGAAACTTGCATTGTGGATCCTCTCATTGTGACTAAGAGCAGCATAGTGAATATTACATACGTTTTGTTGGCATTGGACACGAAGATGCGCCTTGTCTTCATAATTTGTTTTTTAGGTAAGCAAAGAGACTCTGCCTGTGATTGCTTCTTAACAATTATACATGACTGTCGTTCCCGTCGCTCACACTAAGATATGTAGCTGTATTTGTAAGTGCTGGTGGGAGCTCCACGAATTTCTCGGTTAGCTGGGTTTGACTAAGCTATTAGTCACGATTGTCCAATAGAGATGCTCCTTACCTAAATTCTTACTGGACAATCGTAAGGACGGGTTAATCCTGTCTTATTTCTGTACATATCTCACTTAAGCACATATTAATCGAAGGGAAAATAATCTGTTTTGGGTGGTAGATAGCCTCGTAGTGCTAAAGGACAAACTAATTTGGAGGTCGTAAATCCCTCATGGAGCACTGTCTAACCAGGTGCTCCACGTGACAGACACCAGAAGAATGTGCACCAGACATCTGTAAATCGCTTTAGATAAGAACACACCGTTGTACTGAACTGAATATTTCGCAGGGTTCTCATCAGCCCAGAGAGTGACGGAAATTGTGTCATGCCAAACCAAGGAGAATAACCTGCGTATGGATTGCTTGTTTGAGTCTGACCCAGCTGGTGGCCAAATCACCTGTGACTACCTGAATGGGAGCAGTCTGGCTGGAAGCACCAACTCCTCTGCTAGGCCTGAGGCCACCTACAGCCATCGGACCAATGTTACCATAACCGATAAAACATGCAGACTGTCCCTCACTGGCTTCTCATCTGACAAGCCTCAGAACTTCACTTGCGTTATCAAGCAGAAACAGTCTGCTATGAAGTCCTCCACAGTGGACAAGAGTAAGGACAATTGCCGCAAACTGTTCATTTATTCTGGGACAGCAGATGTATTTTTATAGGGGGATAAAACACAGGAATCTCTCAAACGTGTGCAAGAACAAAATATTTCATCTTGGTACATGCAAACATTTCCTTTGCCTTTCTTATTGATAAAATGAGGTCACTTTTATATGTGCTTGTATGAATATATTTGCCTGTGCGCCCAGAACCTAATGACTGTTCTATTTGTTTTTTCAGAAATTCCCGTCTGCTCTGCCCTGAGCTTTCTGCTCCAGTCTGGCTCGGGCATACAGATGACCATTTTGGCATTATTCGTCTTGCTGGAGCTCCAGTAAACACCAACAGCATCTGTATTTAGACTAAACCGGAAGCACAGCAGCACTACTGAGTGATTAAGCATGTTTGAGATTAGATCCTGTTACTGTGCATCTCACTGTCAGTTGTAGTTTGAACCACTCCTTTAGATTTGTGATTCTTAAACATTCCCTGTCTGGCCTCATTAAGCTCAATATGAAATACTGAACAGCCTGTGCCATATTTGTTTATATTAATCAGTGGTCCAGAGATCAAATTTGCAGCCGGATTTGAACGTTCTTAATAATCTCTTATGTGGTGATGCTTAAATACTGGTTTATCAAGTAGACCAAATAAATTCAAAGGCCTGTTTGAAACTTGTCACCTCTGTGTTTGATTTGTCCTTTATTACTTAACTTGATAGAATCGCTTCCCCCAAGAAGCCGTCACCGCAGTGGGGCACGGTGCAGGCCGGGAAAAGGTGACGATCCACTTGTGGCTCCAAGAGACAACAGGGGTTTGTTGAGGAAATTCAACACGCTAAGGAAATTACAAAACAGAAGAACTACATGGGGTCAAAAGCAAATGGGGTGGGGGGAACAAGAACGACTTTAAATAAAAATAAAAAAAGGGGAAAAGAGCAACACAAGGAGCAGAGCGTAAAAAAACAAACATCACCGCAACAGTATAAGATGAACACGGTAACATTCACAGTGACTGACCAATGAAACAAAGGCAGGCACTTAAATACATTGCTATCAATGACTAACAAGTGGCAAGTGTGGCTACACAGAATTAGGGGCGACAAGGAGCAGATGAGGCCAATGAAATCAGCTGATTGGTAAAGGCACGGGGGCAACAAGGAGAGGTCGATTAACCAATAGGGGAGAAAGGACCAGACGCGAAGCGGAGCGAAACTAGGACAACTGAATGAACAGGAAACAAGGAGCAAGACCATGAACTGCAACTGAAATATCTACACAAATATCTACACAAACATTAAAGCAGGAGAACTCAAACTAACATACATTAAGCAAACCATCAAAACTAAATGGTGAAATGGCTTAAAGGAAAAGTGCTACCATAGATAAACCAGATATTGTGGTGCTTTTCAGATATTGCTGTGAATATTTGCCACAGGCCTAGAGTTTTGATTAATATCATGAACGCTGCTATTAATCGGAGTGTTCCTCCTTGCCTTGATCAGATGAGACACATTAACACGGCCAAAGTCACCGCTACTATTTTCTGCAATCGCATAGATGCTGACTGGAGCTGGATGGTGAGTGTTAAATTTTAATGGTTGGTTGACTGAGGCCACTTTTCAAGGGAGCCCCCTGGGCGTCAGCCTGGGTAGGTCTGTGCAGTAAAAAGGGAGCCCCCTGGGCATCAGCCTGGGTAGGTCTGTGCAGTAAAAAGGGAGCCCCCCGGGCATCAGCCTGGGTAGGTCTGTGCAGTAAAAAGGGAGCCCCCCGGGCGTCAGCCTGGGTAGGTCTGTGCAGTAAAAAGGGAGCCCCCCGGGCGTCAGCCTGGGTAGGTCTGTGCAGTAAAACCTCCCTGGGGCCTATGCTACGAAGCGGGGTTGCTGGCTTATCTGGGTAACTCGTTGGATTTAAGGTAGTCTGGGCAAAATGTAAGTGAACAAATATGAAGTCCATTTAAACTGTGGTACCTTAAATGTGACAAGTTACCCCGATAAGCCGGTAACCCTGCTTCATAGTACAGGCCACAGGCCTTCATATGCATTTACCAACTTGCAGGTTTGGACCGTTCTGGAATGTATTCATCAATTCCAATCCAAATCAGGAAATGGAACTGGAGTTGGAATTTAAATCTCCCTGAAATTCGAATTCAATTCCAATTCTGTTCCCCCTGGCTTCTTTACAAACCCAACTCCAGTTCAACTGATAAATGCATTCCGGAACAACCCTAACCCTGTCTGTGAGCATTATTATCAACAGTTGCCTTGCTGCAGTATTTCTTCCAGTGTATTTTAAACATGCCTTAGACAATGATTAAATAACTAAACCTGCGCCCCTTGGTTCTTTCAAACTTCAGTCTTATTTCCATGCTGCCATCTCTCTCTAAAATTCTGGAGGATGTGCTCTGCAATTGTTTTGGATGAAAGGGGCATTTGTGAAGTATTCTACTTTGGTTTTAAACAGAGGCAGACATTTCAGGTCTGGAAAGTAAAAATCCAAACCAGGATTTTGTTTCAACCAACCGGTTGAGTATAAAGAGTCACGGTCACAGAGTACTCAACGGGTTGGTTGGAATAAAATCATTGGATTTTTACTTTCTGGACCTCAAATGGCCGCCTCTGGTTTTAGAGCTCATCTGAGTACAGAATTTGGTCTCTTAGTTTTAAATGATATTAATAAATGGTTGGTGGTTCACGGTTGACCACGACATTCATATTGTTCCCCTTTATCAGTATGTTGACATAAAGGCTACTGGTCTTGCATGATTTAGATAATATCTGACAGGCAAAAGTTTCTCAATACTTTCCTTCCCCTTCAGCTTTACTTAATCTTAATGAAAGTAAAGCCAAAATTGACTGGGCCCTCAGACCTCCTCAGTGCTCTTGTTGGTAACCTTGGACCACTGGTACCCTTCAACAAGTCCTTTGCTAAGAACCTAGGTGTAATATTTGATAACATTATTAAATTAAAAAAAACATTAATTTTGTTGACAATGCCAGCTTATTCCAACTGAGAGAATTCACCAAGAAAAAGCCCCTTCACTCCTATGCTGATTTTGAGAAAGTAAGCCATGATTTTATCTCCTCTCATTTGGAATATTATAACTCAATTTGCACTGGAGCTATACAAGATTCTGTCTCTTACTTTCATCTTGCCCAGGAAAACTGCATCACATCTCCATATGAGTACACATAAGCATGACTATAGATCACTCACAATGGCCACTCTTCATTGGCTTCCAGTCAATCATAGAGTTGCTCTTCAGATGATATTAAGTGTCTGAATGGCAGACCTATCTTGCTCTACTCCCCCTCCTGCTCACTTAGGTATTCTGATCAGATGCTCTTGATCATGTCAACGTCTAGACCGAAGCTCGGGGGGACGACTGCACATTATCAACAGCCACATCTAGGCCACATCACCTTTTCATTAGGGCTGCACCTTTGAATGAAGATCAAAAACTCATTTTTTCTCTCTGGTCCTTTTTACAGTCATTTTAATTGTCTTATTCTCCCTGTTTGTCTTACTTCCATTTGATTTTCTGCTGCACTTTGTGGACGACAATATGCAGAAGCCACATGAAGAAACACGTTCAAGCAAACTTCCCATTTACTACATGACATGGCTGTATCAACCTAGAAGGGTGTAGGCCCTCAGTTGGGGAATCTTGCCCTTGAGTAATGCCTGGGGATAGAGTTCAGTGCCAATTTCCAGCATTCCAAAGTATTATTAAACCCAACTGAATAAAAGTTATCCCCTGCTGCCATAGTCCCTGGAAACATTCCTCAATTAACAGAAAAAAATGTCGATGCCCAACCAAACCTCGTGACCCTGACCAGTAGAAACAATTGTCGATGGATGGATGGATTGATAGGACCTAACGAAGATTAAAGAAAACATATTCAGATAAGGAGTAATAACATTTCCTTTTATGACAGTCTCAGTCTCTGTACGAGTCATCAAATTTCACCCCAGTTCACCAAAATTTCACCAGAATCAGAGAATTATAATTTTCCACTCCTAGGACAGCAGTGGGCACCTCACAGTTGCCTCTCACATGCAGATGTTATCATCCTATTTTAATTTTAATTTCCTTGATTATTATACTAAGAAGATATTTCTTGATCATATTTGAACCTCCGATCCAGCGAGAATATGCCTCTGCAGCTTCTAGTCTCAGCACGTTGGTTCCATCAGAGTACGTACAATGAAAAACTACAGCTACCAAACTCCAGGAAATATGCTGTAATAAACAATTTATGATTTTGTGTAACAAACTGAACATTTTTACCTGGGGGGGGGGGATTCCTTCGTTCGGCTTGGATCCAATTGTTTATTCTGTCTGCACGCTAACTCTCCCCTGATTAGACTGTTCCAGTTGAAACTTGTTTTATTGCCTCAATCCCTTACATTTTGCCCACAAAATCTTGCTGTGCGTTATTGCCTTTCAACAGAAACGCCCCCTACACACATCAAAGGAAGTATACAATAAACATACCTGCAAGCAAACCAAATTATTCTGACTGTCATGGTTTGTCTTTCTTTGTGGCTCACATAAACAAAAGTACTTAGATGTGTATTTTGGTTAACGGCTGTTTTAAATTGCTATCCAAGTCAGGCAAAGTAGTCAAAGGAAACTGGGATCGATATTCACAATAGGTTCTGTCTATATACTCCACTAACATGTCACAATAACTCTCAAAACCCACATATGATTATGATGGTGAAATTACTCTAAAATCTTGGCCATTCAATTCCTTGTCACAATAAACAGGGAAAATATGATCCAATCTGTCTCAAGGTATATTTATGGATTATACCTGTATATGGTGTTTCAATATGAAAATACCTTTGAAAAAGAAAACGAATTTCTACAAAACAACAACAACAACATTTGGAACCCGAAATCCAATTTCTGGTAGGGTTACATTGAGACCAACACATACAAGGCCTGTAATCACTGTGAAGCCTGTGGATGGATTTGAGACTATCCTGTTCATATCCTGTGTTTTCAAAGGAGGCTAAATGTAAGTGAACAAATATAAAGGCCATTTAAACTGGGGTACCTTAAATCCCACAAATCCTTATCTAGCTAACCAGAACTAGGTACTGCTGCCCATCAGAGGGGAAGAAGGGAAAGACTGGCACCCCCGTTATGTAATTTAACAAGAATAATTTAACATCAGATTCAACTAATCGAATATAAGGTTAAGTAATACATCTACATTATGCATCCTGGGTCACACCGTAAAATTTTGAAATCAGAAACAGTTCCAGTGTTTGTATTGTGAAAATAGCCCTATCAGTATATTTCTGCTATTCAAACGAACAACTGTGAAGCCATTTTAATTAAAGACAGTTTATGTTCAGTGCAACACAGGAATTCTAATTGAGTTGCGTTACGTAACATGATAACGTTAGTAGCTACGTGATGCAGATAGGCCTGGATGGATAGAGACAAAACCTATTTGATGCCAAATACGTTCTTTAGTTATAGTTTATGAAACTGATATTCCCAGTAGCTGTGGTGGTAACATTTACACAATGTACGATTTACTCTGATCAGGAAAAAATTATTCGGCACTATCCAATATGTTCATATGTGTTATTGAAGTGAAATTATAATAGGGTGCTCTGTTATTGAAGTGAAGCATTTTTATGGTCATGTTGGCTCTGATACTGAGATGCTGCTGAGGAGCTTGATTAGGGCTGCAGGGTGACAGATCTCCAGGAGCAGGGTTGGGCATACCTGGCATATTGTTGTACATCAGTAGTGAAAAGAAAGAAAAAACACAGACCACCAGCTGCTACCAGTTCACTCCATTTTTCTGAACTCTCCCTCCTCCAGTCCTGCTGCACACAAATCATTAGAGTCCTACCACCACCTACAGTATGGGAAGATATACTACACATATGTAGTATGATGTTGTATGGTCTTGTCATTAAAAAAGAAAAAAGAAACAATTCCTGAGGTTCATAATGCAATATAATGTGCTTTGGTATTTTAAGCTAATAGATTAATTGCCTCCTGGCCCTTCCATTTCAAGACATTGATGTCGACCCCCCCCCAATTATAATGCTGTGGTAAACTATTGTGTTGTCTACAGGTCTTGCACTGCCTGGCTGTGATGCCTCTCAAGCCATGGGCCGTCATGGAGCCCTCAGGAGCGATATCCTCCGCTCACTCTACTTGTATGGCTGGGCGAGCAGGGACATGCAAACAGGTTGCAGCTATGCTGTTTAAGCGGGAGGTGGATGGATGCAGAGAGACAGTAACAGGACAACCTCCATACTGGATGATACCAAGCAGCGTCGGTAAAATGGGAGCAGAAGCGGGACACAAAATCGACTTTGCCGCTGCGAAAGCGAAAAGCAGCAGCCTTGACAAACTCCTGAATGGTGAGGCAGTAAACATGCTCTAAGTGCTGCAACAAACAATATATCCACACAGTGGGATGTGTATGTTACAGAACTGCAGTTTCCCCAAACTCCGCAATTCTGGGAAAATCTCCTGGGTTTTTGCGATGCATCTGTAGACACTGCAGACATTTTCAGCACCAGATTCACAGCTCTGTATGTGTGATGAGGAACAGGATGGCACAGAGATAACTGCTTTGCGCCTGCACTGCAGAAGTTTGGTAGGTTAGACATTCACACGCAGAAAAAAACAGCAGACGTCAGCATCTCCTTCAGCTTGGTGGGTGCTTTTGCACTGGAAGAATTACCACATCAAATATGCATTCAATCCATGTGTCGAGCTTGGACAAGCCTGCATTGCCTATACACATTGTCAGCAGTGTGTTATCCTGAGAGCAATGAGGAGAGTTGGAAAACAGTGCAGTTTGCAGACTAGGAAACTTCACCGTAACTGAAGTGAGTCTGCGGCCCACACTTTCCCCAAGTTGGGCTATCACCAGATGGGATTGTGCGGTGGTAAATTTTGTCAAGCTCATTTTGATAAACTTATTCAGCGTTTTCTCCACAGAAATGCAACCTTTTAATAAGCAAGTTTCATTACCAAAACACTAGTCATTAAGGAGTTTAAAACTGGAAAAAGACCACCACAAAAATGTCACTGGACATAACTTTATTGCTCATGTTTAAAATAAGCAGCGAGCAGAACAAAGACCCTTCCAGGCATGTCAAACGTTAAAAACCATATTTGGAAATGTTTAAACTATGACTGGGCATTGGTTTGTCAGGGCAGAGCACACAGTGACAATCTTATCCAGCATTGTGACTTTTTCACCTTCACATTGAAGAATCATGCTGACAGGAATGGTTCCTGATAAGATTTTATACGTCTTACAAACATTTCGAATGACCCTGTCAACATGGACTCTCAAATGCCCCATCTTTCTAGTTTCCTCCACATCTCTAGCGGCTAGCTGACAGCAGCCGTTTGTGAACGCTGGAGGTTTGACCTCTGCACACAACATGCCCGCACATTCTTGCATGTCAAAACTTCTGTCTGCCAAGACAATGTCCCCAGGCAACAGATTATCAAGAAAACCACAGTTCATGGCTATATATTTGTCACTTTTATGACCTCCCCAGCCTTTTGATAAGAAACAAATATTTCCCCTGGGTGTAATACCAATCAAGTATTTCATCGTGTGGTGTTGCTTGTAGCTGCAAAACAGCTGGGCACGCATTTTCAGATTTGATGGTTTCTCAGTGAGAATCTCAAAACAATCAATAATCACTGCCACTCTGTGTCCAAAGGCCTCCACAAACTCACAGGGCATAATCTTGTGCAGCGTTTCTCTATCTGGCCATACAATTGAACAACCCAAGTTTGCATGTAAAAATGACACCGTTTCATTGAATGTTCTGTACACTGTCTTTAGGGAAACGCGAAACAGATAAGCTAGGTGTTGTGGAGGCAGATCCAATCGAAGGCGTATGAACGTTAACAAGAGCATTTGAAATGGAGTGAGAACCTTCCTTTGACCATGCATGAGCGGTACCAAAAAATTGAATAATGTCATCAAGGTTCCCACGTTTGGCAGACCCGTATAGTATTTTACTTTTTCATCATCCTCTCCAAAGAAACCATCGGATATCCTGCACTCATTGAGTTCAAGTCGCAGCGCTCGGTTTTCTTCCAACAGGCGGTTTATTTCCGCACGCCTGAGCGCACACAGCTCACACTCAGTCTGTGTCACGTGGTGAGTGGTGATGTGCATCTTGTCCTCAGTGGTGAGCCCATCACTTTCTCCTCCTGCGTCGTGTTTCCCCTCCTCGCCGCGTAGCTTTCCACATTCTGCAGTGGCAGGTGTCCCCTCCTCGATCTGTTGCCGACCGCCTTCTCCACCAGGCTCCGGTGTGACATCCTCCTGCTTTATCTCTCCAAGCACTGCGTCCCTTGCAACCCCCATTTCTGCCGCTTGCAGTTTCTCTTTCCGTAGCTGCCCACGTCTACATCGCCTTTCAGCACGTGCAGTGTCTGTGGGTGTAACACATGTATGGCCCAGATGTAGGGATGGTGCCCAGTCAGGGTCAGTCTCCAGCATTTCATAAGCCGGTTGTCCTGCAAACACATGCAAGGGTTTATTCAGAAAGCTTCCATAACGTTTCACAATCTTAAACACTCAATCAGATATGGTGTCAGTTAACCATTCCATCAGATCTCTCAAGTGACAATGAGAAATCTCTTCCATGTGTGTACAGTTGTAAGGCACCTAAAGATCTGAACAGTCTGCCCTCTTATGCGATACTTTTGGGATACTCCGACGCTTCTGAATAAATATCTCGGACAGCAGAATTCAGAGTTCAGAATCCAAGATGGCTGCGCCCTTTATCAGCAGAAGGAAAAGTTGCAGTTTAATCCTGTTCGAGCAGTACTTCTCATTTGTGGCTCATGAAATCGGTCACACACTATACCGGTCAACTTATCTGTGGACGTGTTACCACGGAGTTTTATACGTGACGCGCCGCGCGTAACGTGTTAACAAGTGATATTGCTAACAATGGCTACCAATTAACCGGGACAGAATTGGATTTCATGATTTGTCGGATTTACGGTAGTTCGGGCTAATTGTAAGCGAACGAAGATAAAGGCCATTTAAACTAAAGTATCTTAAATCCGACAAGTTGTCCAGCTAAGCATGCGGGTCCATGGTATTGCTACTTCTATAGCAAACGGACCGCATCCGAATCGGCTTTCCCGAGTTTTTAGCGGATGTGACGTAATACCGAAATCCGGAAATCGGATCGCGAGGCAAATGGAATGCACGACTACACTAAAGACTTTTTAGTCGATCACGTTCTTAAATGATCACAAATCTAAATAATGCACGTTACAAAACAGGGGGAAAAAATCCATGCACGCGAATATACACATATATCCATTGCTAAATGTCATTTAAGTATTGCTGTTTACTTTTGTCTTTTAAAAGCATTCACTCGAAGTTTAACACGAACATTTCTGCTACCCTCCGAAGTGAGGTTAATTTGATAACGTAGGTTAACCAACGTGAAAACACCAACTTTAGAAGGCAACAAATGCATATTCAGTAATATTACTTAAACAAAAACATCTTACTTACCTTTATGAAAATGCCGAGAGCAAACACGCATGAAGGGAGATATCGTGTTGAATGTGATATCCTTTCGCCTCACCGCTGCGACCCAAGCCACCCGACGCCTCTCCGTTAACTCCTCTACCTGTGGTCCATACCCTCTTTTCCAAGTGGGAAAACGAAAAAACCTTATGTTGTGGTCCATCTTTTTGCCATTTCTACCATGTGACTTAGTATGGCAGCCTTTCACACAGCACGAGTGTCCCATTTTACCAAAGATAATGGAACATGCCAATCCTCACTCTTTATATACAAACAAAATGCCGAACAGACCCACAATACACTGCGCGCAGCGTGAGTGTGACGTCAGCCGACAAAAACTGATAGAGGCTACCTTTGGCACTCTACCACTGGGTGGCGCACAAATAAATATGTTCCAATATTAAGAATAAGACCAAACCAGAGAATGAAGTCACATTGTTACTACGTGGTCGTTATAGAGCGCACGTTTAAATAGGAACTGAGCTGGTACAGCACGCGCTAAAGTGACACCCAAAGGCGCAGAAATAAAAGCAGAAAAATACAACGCTTGGAAAACAACAACCAAGTATAGGCACAGTACAGAAAGTTATGTTTTTTTTCGACAAAACACTGTCACTCCTTGCAGATATCAACTAAGCTATAATACAACTGCATATCGATAATATTTTATTTATTGTGGCGCCGCGGGGAGCAGTCAGTAAATGCAAATTATTCTGACCGTCATGCCTTACACCAGTAATATGTGTTGATTGTGTTATTTAATGTGTGTGTTTGTGCAGGTACGTTGTGGATATCATAGCGTATTTTATACTTCACTTATACTTGTCTCGTTACGGTCCGCGCTCAGTCGCACGTGCAGTCCCTTGTATACACACTACATTTTTCATGCATGCAGATAGTCACGGTCGGTGGATGCGTAGTACAACGATATTCCACCATACCTGCAGAGGGCAGATGTACTGTAGCAAGACTTGAAGGGTTTTCTTCGTCACATGAAATGTGTAGTGAGACCACCTGATCCGTTAGGAGGTACACTATGAGCTACAACAGGATTCATAAACTACTATTTCAACCATTTAAATTAGAAGCCGGGCGAGTCTTTCAACGAAGGAAACAAACCACAAAAGCACAAGACGAACCAAACAATTTAGCCGAACGCGGGAGCCTTTCAGTTTTAAAGTAGTTTGTGAAACCTGAAGTAGCTCATAGTGTCCCTCCTGACATGGATTATCTGGTCACCCTACCTCAGGGGTAGCCAATCTTATACAAAAGGGGCCGGTGTAGATGTAGGTTTTTGGGATAACCTTCTAATCAGCTGACCAAGCCCAATTGTGAATACACTTCAGCAAAAGAGTCCTTTAATTAGTCATCTAATTAGGACGTTGCAGCGAAAACCCGCAAACACAGCGGCCCTTTCTTAATAATATCGGCGAAGGACAATAAATGTAACAAATACAAGCAGTTAAGTGAAATGGGCAAACTTGGTGAACTTTAAGTAGTTATAAAGTTGTTGCTGTTACCAATTAAACTCCAATGTGGTAAACGGAACAACAACAAATTTAAATTCTGCATACAAATGCACAAAATCACTAAACTAGATTGTATATGCAACGCTCTTGTAGTGCAAGACATATTAAACAATTAATATGTCTTTATTTCTGCCCACAGGAATTCTCTTATTTCCCCAGTATTTAGACAAATTCTTTATACGAATTTGTGCTCCTTCAATGATGAGTTATAAATACGTGGATACCTCCGCATCTCCTCACTAAGCTGCTTATCAAAGCATCCCTAACTACAATACACGTCTTTTTCTGCCACCTACTGGAAACCCTGCACATGCGCAGTCGTCGCACACGTGATCAACCCTCGTGATGAAGTTTACGTCACTCCCCCTGTGTTCGGGTCGTGACGGCGCACGGAAAAGTAAGTTGGGGCAGTAAGTATTGTAGCTGTGTAGTGCGTGCGATTTGGTTAGTGTTATGTCCTCGAGTGTGAGTGTCGTGTGTATTGACTTCCAAAGAATACGCCATTGTGTTCGATGCCATTCCAAATGGTGATTTACAGATATTGAAACACTCAGCTGATCAACCCAATATACAGATTGGAATAAGATTTTAATTGGAAATACAGATATCCTTCACAATGAAATTAATAAGGCAAATTAGAAACATTTTGGAACACAGTGTTCCCTCAGCCATCTAATTTTGGTCATTTACACTTTTTAGAAGGCATGGAAAATATTGGACATATTCTGTCACAAATAAAGTAAGAAAGGTTTCATTTAAAATATCGTATGGAATATATCCTATGAAACGTGTTGGAAAAAGTTTAAGTGAAATATCCGTTATTCCTGCATTTTCTGTGGATTTGACAAAGAAACAGTTTTTCATCGGTTTTTTTCATTGCATGTGTAGTAAAATATTTTGGAATGATGTACAAAACGTCTTGTCCAGGAAAACCAGTCAAACAATTATGATATCTTTAAATTTATTATTACAATGGTACTTTGGGGAAAATGCAATCTTCTTGGTGCAACTTATAATTTTTGGAAAATTCCATATACATAAATGGTCAGATATAACTCTAAAATATGCCCTGTTCCTGAATTAAATGAAATATTATAATTGTATAAACACAGTGCAAAATTGGAAAGCAGTTAAGAACCTGTAATATCTTTAATACACACAATGTTACCAGTTAGCATAATCATAATGTACTTCTCTTTTTATTTTGTATAACTGGTCTGTGCAACCATAAAATGTCATCCCATAAAATGTCATCCCATTAAATGACTACCAGTTTTGGTAGTGTCATCGTTTTTTTAAGCTCGTCGGGTAAATTTGCACTTCTTGCATCCTTGACCCCGTTGTTGTCTTTAGAATACCAGGCCATGACAGGATATGCCGTATACCCTTCATTTTATTTTTTCATTTCTCTTTTTGCGTTATGTTAGGTGTCGGGCTATTCTGATTTGTATTTTCTTTTTTTCCCAACCCTGGCTGAGTGTTCCCTCTTTTTATGTCTATTTGTTCTTATGTTAATACAAAATAATGTTGACCTCTTTGACTGTACCACTTCTAGTCTGCTGTCAATGAAGAAGGCACTTATATTTCTTTTATATAACAGATATTCTGTCTTTTATTGTTACAATATGACCCACATGTCATTCTCAGCCACATTATTTTGCATTTATTTATTGATTGATTCTTCTGTTGCATGACTTGGGTGCGTTTTACGTTTCCTTGCTTTCACGGGGCAGCAGTATGTGACAATGTCGTCCCTGAATGTCCTGACTGGGGCCCCTCAGAGAGCTATGGCACAGATGCAAATTGGCATCACATAGCGACCTCTTTGAATATGTTTTTATCAATGCTTTTAACATTAGTGTGCCTTCTGTAACTGTGTGGGGAACTTCCAGATGTTCCAGATGTGTCTCAGACATGCCACAAATGTTTTTATATGTCTTGTTCATGCTGGGCATTTCAGCAAGGTTAGCAGAGTTGATCAGGACCATCAATATGCTGAATTTTCATATTAAGGAAGAGCATTTATTTTTGACTTTACTTTTTTTAGGTAGAATGTAACTTGGCTATCCTGAGGACATCTGTAGATAACAAAATATGGGGCCAATACAATGACAGTTGAAACATTTCCCATGTGGCAGTATGGTTAATTTTAGCTGCATGCGTGCCCGGCCTGCTACCCCGTATTTTGGAGAGCAGCTCATGGGAACCACATCACCAACTAGACCTAAACACCATCCGAGGCACTCTCTCAGACTGCACCTGCTCAGTTCTGTTAATCAGCTACGCAAGGAAGCTGTTTGTTCACATGAAACCTGACACCCTGAATTTCCAGTTCTGGTAGTGTCTTCGTTTTATTTAAGCCCTCCTGGAAGATTTGCACTTCTTGCATCCATGACCCCGTTGTTGTCTTTAGAATACCAGGCCATGCCAGGATATGCCGTATACTCTTCATTTTATTTTTTCATTTCTCTTTTTGCGTTATGTCACGTGTCGGACCACCAATGTTTTACTACTTAAAGGGTCGACACGACCTTCAGTGGAATGCTTCTGGCATTCTAACATAGGTTAAATCTTTATCTTTGCACAGTGGATGATGTCGAGATAGTGGGATGCTTTGCAAAGCTGCCTTTAAAAAATGTTTTATAATAGCAACAAACAACAACAACAAATTTATTTTTGTATAGCGCATTTTCATGACTTCACATCATCTCAAAGCGCTTTACAGCAT
>JAODUD010000038.1:16720660-16736990 GCA_026784285.1 Stomatorhinus walkeri
AAGACAATTAAATTGTTAATCGCAATTATATGTACGACAATTAATTGTCAGTTAAAAGTTCATGATCGTGACAGCCCTAATCTCCCCTATAACTATCTAAATGCACCCAAATTGACTTGCTTCTGCCCAAATGTGGGTGCAGGTTGCCTGTGTTGCTTATGCAGCTAGAGTGTAGTAGTAAAGTTCACAGAAATAGTGCCGGAAATGGGGCTTCACCAAATGACAGTATTGTGCTGATTTTAAGGCTAAAACTGCAGATGTATAGAATATGGCTTTTAAAACTCAAATTTGCATTGTCTCCTTTTTCCACTTTCAAATTGCCAAAAATCGCAATTTCTGAGCCACCTTTGCTTACATATCACCATTTTGCTTTCTGCACCCAGGCTTTTTTGTCCATTCATTCATCCATCATTCATTCATCCATCATTCATTCATTCATTTATTCATTCTTACTGGGATCACTCACAATTCTTCCACTGTCTGCTCTCTGCCCACTACAGGCACATTGGCATTCTCAGTGACGACTTCAGATCAGAATCCCAGTGTTCCTGAGAACTCGGGTAGGTCTGGGTTTAATCTTTTTGTTGAAGATCATAAACGTATGAGCAGAATGTATTAAGGGCTTGGTTAGTATTGTATATAAGTTTGTTTGAAAAATGAAATATGTGTGATGCTTTAGTAATACTGCCTTAAATGTTTTCAAAATAATTCCTTTCCTGCAAGTATTTCTGAGATGCCATTTTACCTTTTACAGGGGTTACCCTCAAATGTACGTATTCCTCTGATTTTGGGACCCCCAGAGTTGAGTGGAAATTCAAGAATATGCAAGGGTCCCAAGGATATGTTGTCTATGACAATAAACCCACCGGTGAGGAAAAAATGTTTCTCTTCTGAATGCTCCTGAAATGTTGGTTGTCATTTGCCTAGTTATATATTCATTGAGTTTTATATATTCATTCAGAATATATATTCACAAAGACCTTTTATTTGTTCTGTGCTTCTCTGTCCCGCTTGGTATAAAAGGTGTGTCGTGGACTGGAGGACCAGTAGAACAACCAAAGTATATCCCTTATGAATTGCATTATGCTCAACTACTCAGTGCCCTGATTTAAAGCTAAAGTGGCTGGTACTTTGGTTATGGGTTTATGATATATAACATACGTTGCAATTTGTGTACTCGATAACGCATGCGGAAAATTTAGGCACTGCGCTGAAGTTGCTTGTTTTTGGACAGTACAAATTGGGAGACCTGCCGCAGAGGTTTGCATGCACAGGGTGACCATGCAAACTTCACAAACCCAGAGCGACGGGGTGTGGCGACAGTGCTATCCCCTGCGCCACTGTACCGTCCTGATAGGCTTGCACATGGATTGAGAGTGCGTTGCGTTCAAACTAGTGATGTAGTCGAGACCCACGTAAACCAAGGCAAAGTCAATTGAAACCGAGACGAGACCAAGGCAGGGTGAGGTGTGTGTGTGTGTGTGTGTGTAGCAAGTCAGCCATATTTGTGCCGTGGTCAACCACAAGTGAGATTACTATGAAGGTCTTGGAGCAAGTTCACGTGGGAAATGATCAGCCACACAAGCTCAGAGAAGGGCATCACACACACACATATATATGTATATACTTATTATAGAGTATTAGTAATATAATGCACTACATGGTCAAAAGTATGTGGACACCAGCTTGTCATTCTGAAAACACGGGTTTGACTTTCATTTTGGTTGGCCCATAGTTGCTGTAGTAGCTTCTTTTCTGAGAAGGCTTTTCACTAGATGTTGGAACGTTCCTGGGGAACTTGCTGCCATTCAGGTTGGGTATTGATGGTTGGTCCCTTTCTCTGAGCTTGTGTGGCTGTCCCACGTGACCTTGCTCCCAGACCTTCATAGTCATCTCACTTGTGGTTGTCTAGGGCACAAATATGGCCATCTGACTTGCTGGCAATATGGCGTCATAAGGTTGTGCCTAGCAGAAAGTGACTAACTACCCATTCTGCTGCTAATGTTTCTGGAGATTGCGTGACTGGGTGCTGAATTGTATACCTCTGTCAGTGATGGGTGTAGCTTAGACAGTTCCTGTAATTAATAAGGATGTCTATATTTTTGTCCATATTGTGTGTGGGCGTGGATGTACGTGTTACATTGTGGGGACATCGAAAACCTGTTATTTTGAAACTGAATTTTATAACAATCTGTAAATGCAATCAAAAAACTAATAATGCCAGAAGTCTTGTGTTTTGTGTGGCTCCTTATGGTTCAGTTTAGGGCTGGGTTAGGGTTAGGCTTAAGGTTAGGGTTAGGGTTATGCCCGTAGAATTGAATGGGCGATCCCCACAAAGATCAGTACACTTTTGTGCGTGGGTATTCGCATTTGTCTTAAAACTGCATGTTTTCTCTGGCTTTTTCTTTGCATTACTTGCCCGGCATCCTCTCCGCCCACCAGCAGTCCTGTCTCGCATTACATTTGTCTTTTCTGAATATGACACCACTTTCAGTTTCCATACAGTGTCATTGGACTGCTGCCAATCTGTTTTAATGGCACCTCCCTGTGGCTCCACTGTTCTGCTCTCACCCCTCAGTGCATTTTTAATAAAACTGTAATTCTCCACTATATGTGCTCCGCTCATTTGTCTAGATGTTTGTCAGTGTTTTTGCCCTATTAAATAAGACTTTTTAAATTTATATCACTATTAATACGTGGGAATTTTTACTTGTTTTCCAAATTTTTTTTTTTTTTGAAGGGCTTTAACTTCTGTGTTGGCTGATTATATTATTGGTTGATTGTATCACTGATGTGTCTTTCACCAGAAAAGTATGTGGGCCGTGTTGACGTTTACAATGGTGGACTGACATTCAACAAAGTGAACCGGCAAGATAACGGGGTTTATAGCTGCGAGGTCTCCGGCAACAGTGGCTACGGGGAGGTGGAAATCAAGCTAACTGTGCAAGGTGGGTGTCACATGTCACGTTTGTACTCTACGGAGATAGTACTAAGCAGGGGCTCCAGCGCGACTGTGACGACACGGTTTAAAGAATAAAAAAAATGGAAAACTTGGGAAAAGGTTATTTTCGAGTTCCTCCGTAATCCTGGGGAATTAATAATTTCTGCACCTATGGAATGCGAAATTTTGCCCATTTTCCCCCATGCACATGAACGTCTCTTCCACAGTGCCTCCATCTGTGCCCATGTGTGGCATCCCTTCCACGGTTACCACAGGGACGCGCGTCGTCCTGACCTGCCTAGACAGGGACGGGTCCCCACCGAGCAGTTACAAGTGGTACAAAGATGGTACCCCCATGCCAGAAGACCCTAGCAAGTTTAGCAATTTGAAAAACTCTACCTACAGCATCCACCCGCAAATGGGCCACCTGGTGAGGATTCGTGCAGCCCTTCACTTAGCATACTTTGAGATGATATTCTGTGAAGTTATATGCTGGAGCCTAGGAACCGGCATGTACCCCCCCCTGTATTTAATTTGGCTGAAATCCCCCTCCACATAGATTTTTGCATTTAAAATTAAGATGCCCCCCCCCTCCACTCCATATCCTCCCCTCTTGGCTGAATGTTAGATCAGTTTATACCATCATACCATTCATGCTAGATGTAGAGACACACTGTACTGAATCCATCCCTTGTGTTCTGAGTATGGTCTGCCCCCCCCCACCACCAGACCTTTGCCAGTGTGGCGAAAACGGACTCAGGGGACTACTACTGCACTGCTAGTAATGGCATTGGCTCTCCTCAGAGTTGTGCCAAAATGCGCATGGAAGTCAGTGAGTGGACGCCTTGCATGCCGTCCGTATGCCAACCTGTCCTCGCGCACTCGCAATCAACAGAGCCTCCTACTGTTCAGGATGATTTATTTATCATTGTGTAATTTGCTTTCAGGAGTTTTCCTTGTAGTGTATCTGGTGAATGGATTTCAGTGATCTCACTGTCCTCACTCTTAGATTGATACTATCAATCATTCCATTCTTCTTACTCGCCTAGAAAAGTCCCTCGGTATCAGTGGATCTTTGCGCTCTTGGTTTAACTCCTATCTCTCAGATCTAATTTTATCAACATAAATAACTGTAAATCATCTACTGTTCCTGTCTCTCACGGTGTTCCACAAGGTTTGCCCCTTGCCTTTTCTTTTCTATATTCTACCTCTTGGTCATATCATTCGTAAGCATGGCTTGCAGTTCCATTGCTTTGCAGATGGTATTCACCTCTATATCTCCACCAAATCCATTTCGAGTGCCATTCACTCCTCCCTTTCAAATCGTCTCACTGAATTAAGACTTTGGATGCAAGCATATTTCCTCAAATTGAACTATAGTAAAGCTGAAGTTATTATTATTGGTTCAAAATCTGTCATTGTCATAATTTTCTCTATTATTATCGATGGGTGTCACTGTCTATTCCCCATCTCTAATCTGAAATTTAGATCAATTGACAAAAGTATAAAGAAACTTCAGTGTGTTCAAAACTCAGCTGCTCGCCTCCTCACATGGTCTCGGCCCTTTGACCACATCACTCCTATTCTCAAATCATCACTGGCTTCCTATCCAGCAGCGTATTTCATTTATAGGTCTTGCTCTTTATCTACAAATCTCTTCATAATCTGGCCCCATCATATCTGTTTGATCTACTGCACAGACTCTCCCCCAAATGTTGTCTCTGTTCTGCTGACTCTAATCTCCTTTCTCTTCCTAAAATCACTATTTACCGCTATTGGGGTGACAGGGCCTTTTCTGTTACTGCTCCCTCTCTAAGGAACTCCCTTCCTAGTGACATTAGGAACTCCTCATCCCTCTTATTTAAAAACTCTTAAGACCCATCTTTTCAAAATAGCCTATAATTGTTGACTTTGTCCAGTTTGTTTGCCTAATGTGTCTTTCTTTCTTTTTCTCTGATTTGCCTTTTTTAAGTGACTGAGTATCTAGAAAAGCGCTATATGAAATAAATGTCGTAGCATCATCACTGCCATGAGTGCCTTTCTTGACTCGGGCAGCAGTACGACGAGAGGACCAAGGAGCAGAATGTTAGCAGTGTTTGATGTCTGTCTCTTTCCCCATCAATCCAGAGGACCTCAATACTGGGGGCATTGTGGCTGGAGTCATCATAGCCCTGCTTGCAGTGGCACTGCTGATATTTGGACTGTGGTTCGCCCGCCGCAAAGGATACCTTCCCAGTGAGTACAGTGCTTATTCACATCTTCACAAGCTTCATAATAATAATAATAATTTTTCCTTTTTTTTTTTTTTTGCTTTGCTAATCTGCAACTTTTGTCTTCACAGGTAAATCCAAACAAAGGTAAGTTGTCTTTAATATTGTTTTGTATAGAGGTAATGTCGATTAGCCTTATCGATTACATATGATTGAATTTTTATGGATTCTTTTTGGTGAAACGTCAACCATACTAGGCCTTAATGGTACCCCGGGGTGTAGGTTTCACATTGATGGGAGGGGGTCAGGTATATCGGGGTCAGAGGTGTGATCGGTGTCGCCTTATAAGGTGATTCTGTAGTGGCGCTGTATACGGTTTGTTGTTTATTTTGTTGCTATAGTTACAATATGTAAAGTGAAATTTCTTTCCATTTCACTATTATTCAGCTTCACTTGTATGGTAGTTTAATTGTGTTAAGTCCCACATTATGTACTCTGAATTTGCAGGAATTATTAAAATCATGCACAATTTGTAAGATTCCACCATGAATATCAAGCCATTCATCGTGGAAAAATGACCTCAGGGTCCACGATGGTGCCCCTGTCACTCTTCCGTATCCCATCTCTTTCACAAACGCATCCTAACTTCCCTGAAAGAAACACAGCACACAAAATAGCGACAAATGGGACTTTCTACCGACAGTGTTTATGAACTAAATGATTGAGTTACCGGTAACTGAGTAACTTACTTTATGGGGTTCTCCAAATAAACGCCAGGTCTGGCCTTGTTTTTTGACTGGCGTCTTACTCATTCTTATGCCCTGACGGCAAACCCAGTGGGACGAGATTTGTGACTGACACAAACTCTATGTACCGCTGTGTTATCAGTGTTGCTATTTGTGCTGTGCCGTTTAACCAAGCTAGTAGCAGTTTGCACAATCAAATAAGATTATCTTTATGAAACAGTCGCTCAACGAAAGGCTATGGTACAAGGTCTTCAGTGAGTTAATTTTACATACAAAGGCGCACCGTGCTTCTGTGCTCACTGCTCTCTGTTAATCGCGGGTCTGTGAGTGAGTCTGCCTGCTGGAGGGCGAGTTGAGAATAAATGGTTTTAATGGAGGGTAGGTCTCCATATAAAAACTGTAAGGAAAAAATACTTTAAATTAGTCATTGTAATGACGTATTTTACACGTGTTTTTTGTCGACCCGGCATCATTTGTGATATTATCGAGGAGGGTGATTCCCACCCCATCTTAACGTTGGGGGGGGACATGTCCTCCGCTAAATCTACGCATATGATGGTGTTGCTGGGTTTATTTTATGCTTGTGAAGGTCCTGAGCAGGAATGGAGTCATTGTGCAGTTCACCGCACTGTCCTCACCTGTTTTCTGTGTCGCCCTCTAGCAACAAGCAAGTATACACACAGCCAGCCATGAATTACCGCGATGATGCTGATGTAAGTGCAACGTTTTCTGACGCCACCTACAGGACACAGGAGATTTCTTTGAGTTCTTGGTTTCAGATATAGCAAGGGCACTAGTGGATATTTCCCCTTCCCCCTGACAATTCTTTAAATAATACTGTTCTCTGTTAAACATGGGAAGTATCTGTCCAAGTTGTATATTAGCTGTACCTGCATGGGGTGTTTTGGTGTGGGGCTGTCCGCAAAAGTTACTGGCTTGCATGTACATCGTATTCCGTCTGTGTTTCAGGGAGAATTCAAGCAGAAGTCATCGTTTGTGGTGTGACGGCACGCTGGGCTGGGATCGACTAATGGCACTGTGCCGCTGGGAAGTCGTGTGGGAACTGGCTCGTTGTTGATCATTTGTAATTATATTTTTTTTCCTGTTTTACATTTTTAATTGAGTGTCTTATATCCTGCTATCGTGTTACATTTATGGCTATTGGTCCATTTTCTTGGGAGTGGCAAAAAGGTGTGTGTGTGTGTGTGTGTGTGTGTGGTTTCTTTTAATATATTTTTTACAGGCTGTTACATGCAAAACTATTGCCTCTTATACTGATGTCATTCCTTTTTTTTGCATCTATTGGTCATCAAGTTATTTTGGATGCGCACAAGTCGTTTAGATCCATTTGCAGATGTTTAAACAGAATACACACCAAAAAAGGAGAAAATAGCACTCATTATACAGCCGTCATTCCAAGATTGTAAAAACGCGTAACCTGGAATAACCAGTACTAGTCAACACTTCCATGTTAGCAACTTGGAACTGAGGGCTTTTGCTACTTCATCTGTAAAAACATCACCCATGTCATGAAGGAGATCTTTGGTGTTTGGGGAGTAAATGTGTACAAGGACTGTGCCGTGTTGTAGCATGTCTAATTGGGTATAATCGCAACACCATTCCTAAGCAACCAACCAATGCCTTAATTTGTAATGTTTTCTGATTATTGCGCTGTATGAAGTCAGTAGGCCACTTCTTCTGTACTGGACAGAATGATAGGTGTTTGGTTGTCAGGTAGCCAGACCTGAGCATTGGTATGCCAACAAAAAAAAGTTAAAAATAGCTGTCTTCCTGCTGTTTGACTTACTGTTACATCTCTCATTCTATCACTGTGATATTTCACTTTTTTAAGGATTCCTTTTTCTTTAATATATATAAAATGAGTTGATTTTGGTTATTGTTAATATCAAAACCCTTGAAATAGCTTTTTAGAAATATGCTGTGACAATGTGTTCACACTGGGGAAAGTGGTCCGTGTGTGACAACATATGTTGAATAACTTGGTCATGATTTTGTTAATAAATGTGTTTTACTGAACTTCTGTGATTAGCTTTTTTCTATCAAATCAATTGAGAACAGACTGAATTTAGGACCGGTATCGTGGTTTGAACTGCCCCCTCCGTCACGGATGGCCTCCTCTGACAACGGAGCTCTTTTTAAAAGCCATGTCGCTTCGCTTCTAATGCGCTCGCCCCAAGATCATTTTTCTTGCCTCAGTCAGACTTAAAAAACTCGCATCACTTGTTTACTAGGATGTTCTACAATCAAAACTTAAGATAAGCAACGGTTCACTGGTGGTTATGTCACAGTTACTGCTTCATCCAAGCGCTACACCCTACACACTTTTCACCAATGCTAATCTGTGCAAATATAGTCGTCACAAGAAGCGATTTATGTACTAGAATAATTTGCCTTGAAATGTACCTGGCTCCTGTGACAACTTGATTTCCCTCCGGGGATTAACTCTTATCTATCTAGACACTTTGTTGAAGTCATTCTGCTTGAATATTTTTCATATTGTCATCTTTTTAGTCGCCTATAATGCGGCAAATTCTCACTATTCACTGTGGCGATGTCACGAGCCGCAGTCTAGGGTTGGGGCGTAACAGAATGGAAGGAAAAGGGGAATAAGGGAAACACAGGGTGTGCTGCACAAGGGAACACACGTGAACAAGGGGGTGTTTTTCTTATTTTATTTACACGCGACAGACACAGAACAAATAAACCCGGTGCAAAAGGACTCGGGAGTGATTATAGCTAAAATAACAGACAGCCCAACTACCGAACGCTATCCAAATATAACTTAACTACGTGCAAGAGAAATCAAAGAACAAAAAAGTACAGCACCTCACTCCCTAACCAAACAACAGCAAACACAAAAAAAACCCAAAACAAATACGGCAATCACTCCCTACGCACCAAAAACCGGGCAAGAGACTGAAACCAAAAAGCGAACAAACCAAGGCAGACATACGGAAAAGGGCAAAGCAAATAACAGTAAACCAAGAAAGCGAAACCGTCATGCACAATAGTCCAAATCAAAGAAAGCAAACCAACAATAACAAAAAAAAAAATGAGCAGAGCTCCCGAAGGTTCTTGCAGACCAGCTTTTCACGTTCGCGGGCCGGAAATGACGATCGGTCGTGCGGGGAGTCGTGGGCGGGGTCCGGACCGGGAGGCGGAGCAAGGGCCGAGCTGAGTGGACCTGGCGTGGGCGGAGCCGAACAAACAGTGGCGCGTAACAATGACGTCAGGGGAGTTTAGAGTACAGCACCTGTTCGGAATCGAATACCACAGTGGATAGAATAGGCAACCTTATCCCTTAAGTTTCGCCTGCGTATCATCTTCTAAATATTACGTAATGTCAATCGCTAACATTTTTATGGAATCTGGCGTCACGCTGACGGATTGAAGAGACGAGTTTTAGCCTCGCAAGTAAAGTAAAGCAAATATGCTGACGGATTACTTTCGTTGTAGAGCACTAGGTCAAACGCTTTACTGTATATGCCTACGTAAGGCAAAACTATTACGGCTGACCATTACAATATCGTGCAAAAGGTGGAAAATATTTGGAGCAAAGCAGGTGTTTAACAACGTTAAGTGCTTTGAAGCTACTGATAAATCTGATTGCTGTGATCCATTCACTTACACTTATACTCATCAATAAAAAGAGTGAATGTATATATATTAAAAATGCCGTCACCTGTAGTGTTTGGTGGCCTTATGCACCTATTACGTACTCATGAAGGGTGTTCCACAAAACAGGACTTATTGCTTGGCCGGATAATTTGTCGGGATTAAAGTAGTCTGAGCTAAATTGACTGTGTTCCCATGTTTTCGTTCAATTTCGTTTAGCTCCGACTAAATCCGACAAGTTATAAGGCTAATCAAGAAATCCTGCTTCGTGGAACAGCCTCTGGTGCCAGTCCTCTTAAACATGCTGTATCCGATAAATTCTGAAAATTGTTCTTAATTGTGTAGCCCATATCACCTTATGTTCACAGTAGAGAACATGAATAATTTACCACTGTTTAGTACGAATACAGCGTGGTCTATGACCAATGTATTATATCTGAGGCTGATGTGGCACTAAGCCTAGCTAAACTCAAAATAAATATATCGCAGGGCCCTGATGGCATCTTACCTATAGTTTTAAAAGAGATGTGGGATATTATTAGCCAACCTTTAATATACCAGAAATCGTTATCTGCGGGTGTGGTACCTTCTAAATGGAAGCATGCTAATATAACGCCCATATTCAAAAGGGGGATAGAAGTAATCCAGGAAACTATAGGCCAATCAATAAAAATAATGGAAGCTATATAATCCAATTATCTGGATGCAAATAACATTCTGAGGGATAGCCAACAAAACCTGGCAGATGAAATTTAACATAGATAATCTACGCAGGGAGCAGAAATATAAGGTACAGATATTTTATGGGTTCCACGGAAATATAGGTAGCTGATTACGAGAAAGATCTCGGTGTTTATGTTGATGCTTCCATGTCCCATTCTCGCCAGTGTGGGGAAGCAATAAAAAGGCCAATAGGATGTTGGGTTATATCTCTAGGTGTGTGGAGTTTAAGTCAAGGGAGGTGATGCTACGATTATACAATTCCTTGGTAAGACCCCATACCGTAAGTCACCATACCTTAAGAAGGACATTGCTGCCTTAGAAATGGTGCAACGGAGGGCTACGAGAATGATTCCTGGTGTTAGAGGAATGTCTTATGAGGAGAGGTTAGCTGAGCTGAATCTGTTTAGCCTTGAGCAAAGGAGACTATGGGGGGACATGATCCAGGTATATGATTCTAACAAGTCTGGATGCTGTTGAGCCAAAAGGTTACTTCAATATTAGTTTAAATACTAGAACTCGTGGCCATAAGTGGAAATTAGCGGGAGAACATTTTAAAATGAATTTGAGGAAGCACTTCTTTACACACCATGTAGTTAGAGTATGGAATAGTCTTTCTGCTATTGTAGCGGTAGATAAGATTCTAACAACTCTGAGCTATTAGTTAAGTTCTCACCAAACGAGCTTGATGGGCAGAATGGCCTCCTCTCGTTTGAAAATGTATGTTCTTATGGAGCGGTCATTTCTTTAATTTAAATACTGCTAACTTGTATGTTAAAAGACCTCTCAGTCACAATAAACTGAATGTTTCGCGGAATAAGCTACTAGCTCACTGAGATCCTATACTAGGTAAGCGGGAATGGAAGATGGATGGATAGAAAAACACTATACAGCGACGAAGACCAAACATCATCATTACTTGGACATCTTTCTCTGGTTATTTTCGTAACCTAAATATTGATTTTAATCGTTGGCCACTAGATGGCAGAAAATCTCCAGGCGGTGGGCAAACCCCGGCGTTGCCGCTATAATAAAGATGATCATTAGAGCCAGTTGCCCCTGTTTGTGGAGTTTCCATGTACTCCGCGTGTTTGGGATAGGTAGTGTCTCTAAAATGGTCTTTGTGCCTCATTGTGCGAGTGAGTGCCCTGCGTCCAGGGTGTCCTCTGCCTCTAGCCCCGTGTTACTCAGAATATCTCCTGGCTCTCCGCGGCCCTGTACTAATTAAGCGGTTATGGGAAATGGAGAATGGATGGATGAATGCATACATGGACTACAGCCAGTCAGCCAATTATGTTTTGTAAATGGAGCTGTCGTTTGGTTTGTCGCTGCTGAATCACTGGACGGAGACGAGTACTATTAGCTATTAAGATTTTATCCATGGTTATTTAAAACCAGATTCATGCAATCTTAAAAACTCCCTCGATGTATAAAGATCGGTCTTATTCTTTGAACGCTTTTATATGTAACATTTTAGACAATCATTACTGAACGCTTTTGCTCTTTTGAACTTAAACTTCCCCGAAACTCCAAAAAACGGCATAAAAATGTAGTTTAAATCATATGCCTGGTTTAGCTACTTTTGGTTATGCAATTCGCTATAACGATTGATCGAAGGATATATCACTATGCAAAGCGATCGAATACATGATACAAATGTCTTTAATAAATGGCCCGGGAGATTTATAAAGTCGCTCAAAATGAAAAAAGCGAAACATATCGGCGGTTTCAATTATCAGCTCTACGCCTTTAAGACAAAGGGGGGAGGCTGTCTGCAAAAACAACATCTAAGAGGCCGAGCCCAGCGACGACCCATTCATAAATTAATCGCCACAAAACAAGGGCTTGCTTATTTTAATGGGTTTACTAGTTTACAATACACGCGTGGCTATTTCTGTCTCCGTCTGGTTATCAAAAATGCTCAGGCACTGCAGCATCTTTCAGCTCAGTGAGAGAAACTGAAACGAGTCGGAGAAAGCAAAAGTGACTTCCGAGCGACAGCCCCCTTCTGCGGAGATGGTTAAGCTTGCGATCCGCGCAGCACCAGGAAGAGCAGCGCGCAGTCTGTAGCCGCTCGCAGCCGCTCCGCACTTTTTTCCTCTTTCCTGCTTTCTGTCCGGTGGGGAAGGAAAGACACGGATCGCACTGTACTGGCTCTTTGGTCTAATGCTGCCCCCGGCAACCAGCGGATCCCAACATTAAGCTCAAATGGAGTCGGGAATTACGAAAGAGGAGCTGTACTCCAAAATCACACCGCGGAGGCAGCGACAAAACCGAACGGGCACAGTGAAGCATGGATCCAGTTTGGATGTTCTTCTGTCCATGGGTTTCCCCAAAACCAGGGCGTAAGTAGCCTGATATTAATCCCACTGCACTTGGCTACTGTCCCTGTCCCAGATGGTTATGTCCGCGTCTGTATGTTAAACTATACCGGTACAGCAGAGCTATGTTTACTATGCAAAGATTAATATATAAACGTTGTTTAATAGAGAACAACATAGCGATGTGGGTTTATGTTGGGTCAGAAATCAGGATGGTTCATTTCAGTTAGACCCTACAACATGGGTGTTATTGTTAGATGTTACAATTATTATTAGAATGTAACAATAATAATTGATGTATTAGCAACTGGTGATAAAGAGGTGCCAGATTGTTAACATCGTTAAAGGTGCGTAAATGTGGCTTTGAGATGAGCAGTGCAGAGGTTTGCTGAACCCTTTCTCCTCGGGGTGATGATTGCTTGTTCACATGGACCTGACTAACACCTCGCTGCCTACAGCGCGTCTTTTAAAATCCACGTCTGCAGCCGGCGGATCGCGGTTTATTGCTCGCTGCCTTGGCCTTTTGCTCTAACCCCTGATTTTAAGCCACAGATACCATCAACGCATCCACGTTATTTTTTTTAGTTAAAATACTCACTTTTTCCGATAGAATGCAAAAGTCGCACCAGATTGTATCTGAGCTCTAACCGATCGCGCTAGGTAAAGTCCACCGCTCGGATGCTGGAAATCCATCTGCGTGCAATATTAGAATAGTACTTTTTTTTTAGAAAGAGGAAATTATAGCTAACTTGTGCTTTACATAACTGTTTTGCCAAAAATACATCAAATGTAGATTTTTCCAGAATTGGTAGCGGTGGTGCTTTGAATTAATAACGACGAGTAAAACGTGTAAAACGATGAGTGAACAGCATTTGTAAGTGGTGCGGGTTACTTTGGAAATTGTTTTGTTCATGCCAGTTGCGTCACACAGACCAGGGCACACCCTCGTGCACATGGTGTGTCGCTTTAATGGTGTATGCCGTATATTTCGACTTTTGGGCCGGTCCTTCAGTTTACTCCCGTGTCATGAACAACCACGACTTGTGCAACTCGGCAAGCGCGTGCATTTCCCCGTGATGCCGAGTGTCCCCCTGTGTGGGTGGATGCAGCTGGTTTTGCTACTATTTTGGACCAACATTGCCACCCCTGGTATGACCCTCCACAGTTTTTGGATTGACGTGAAACAGATGAAGCTGATAACAATATATTAGTCATTTTAAGTAAGTTGTTTACTTTTGTTACTTCTAATGACTTTCTCGGGAGATTAAACTAGCCGCAACCCTGACCGGGATAAGCGGATGTTTGGATGTAAGATAAGCAATTGGTGTTATTTGTTTGGTAGCTCTTTGCATCCCAAGTGAAGTCAGTGGTTTATCAATTTTAAGTGGTTAGTATTCTGGCGGAAGTTTCGGAGACACACTGCAGCAAACTATGCCATGTTAGATAGGTGTTACCAGATGTATATGTGAATAATGAGGCCCAACGGCTGAGGAATCTATAAATTGCCCCAATACAATCTTTCTATGTCACCTCTGTTTCTAATGCAGGAAAAACACAGCAACAACCTTGTTCTTTGTAATACCCTATAGTGGAATAATGACAAGTATAGATCTCAGTCTCGCAATGCAACATAGAGCAACACAGTACAGCCACTTATATCTACTGAATTCTGAAATACGTCAAGCTAAATTCTTTCCCATCCAAGGATATCATTCTGCCTGGTGAAACTTGAATCCATAACAACTACTGGTAAGAAACCCACCTATTCTGTGTTCCAAATACGGACCAGATTTATTTTGGCTTAGTATGTTTTCCAAAATGTGTTCCTATTTAAACTCCTTCATCTGCCCTTAAATGTTAGCAATGTCACGAGCCCCTTTTTCTTTATTTGGGTATCGTGATAGAGTTAGCAGAGTGCAAAAATAAACTGACGTTCAACTGATTTAAATATACTTCTGAGGAAATTGTCTTTCCTGGAGATGAAAAATTCCTCCAAAGCCACATGGGCGTATTTCAGGAAGGCGGATTAAAACATGGCTGTCACTCTGGAGTCTGGCCCTCGTAGCATTTTCGAAAGGGATTTAAGGCACTGAGCTCCACGTAAGATTTGTGGCCTGTGTTATGGCGTCAGCAGGGGTCCATACTTCTGGTGCAGTGCCTTTTGGACAGGATCCATTACAGAGGAGTTGCACAGCTGAGTACAGCAGCCAACATCTGCAGCCTCTTTCACCGTGTCTCTCCGTACCTTTGCCTCACCACACCAGCCATGGCATCTGACATGTTTGTAAGGTTTTTTAGTAACGCTTTACTTAAAGCAGTCCTCATAATGCATTATAATGTATTCATAAAGTATTATTAACATGGCTATTTACTATTTGTAAAAAGGCATAATACATTATAGCCATGCTTATTATACATTATGAATGCTCTATGAATCTCTCATCTATAATGCATTATAGATACCTTCATAATACATTGTAACGCATTTATAAAGTATTATAAACACAGCTATAACTACTTGCAACAAGGCATAACTCTTCCTTGAATGGTGTTCCTGACTTGTTCTAATATAATGTGATGATGTGCAGATTTAGTCTTTAAGGAGGGGCACTGGGCAGGAATGTTAATAGTTTCATTGAGCCTAGAAATAAAGCAATCAGAGCTGCTACATCGGAAAAATAGTGGTATTTTGTTTATTTGCATATATTTGCGTGATGCACCGTATTTTTCCATGTGCACTAGCATATACAAAGCAGCTGAACAACGGGCCATTATGCTGAAGGGGATGAGGACGAGCTTTTCCCCTGAAGGGCTAGAGTGAATGATACTTTCCAACAGTCCGCTAACTTTTTGATCCACCGCCCGGAAATGAGGAGATGGTGTGAGCCAGCAGGAGTTTTTGCAGGCCTTCTTTGGAAAGTTCAGTCATGTTGAACTGCATGCTCTTTGGCCACTGGTCTGTCACCAGTCCGAGCCAATAAGAAGATGCAGTGACCAGCTAGAACATAACGCAATTTAACTCGCATTCTTTAATTTTGTTGTTACTTGTGCAGAAGGCAGATATTGAGAGACTACACTTCCCATGGTCCCTTTTAGCCATTATTTTAACCAATGCCAGGCGAGACCATTGACTCGTTGGTACAAGAGTGTTTATAAGAATTTTCATCATGTTTAACCTCGCAGGGGTAGTGCCTGGTTCCATGAGTCCACGTGCCGCATCTTTGGGATATTTACGCATTGAATAGGCTTACTGTGTTTCCCCAGTGCTGTGAAGGTTATTACAATACAGTACACAATTGTAGAATCTGAGGGCAGGAGCTATGAAAGGCCTTTAGATCCCCACATGTAGGAAAAAATAAGTCTTGCGTCGCTAATTGCTTCCTTGTGAGTTCTGGAGGTTTCTGTGCCGAATTGAACTAGTTCCTGCAAATGTTTAAACTCCAGAAGAATTCTGGATGCTTGACAAAACACTACCAAGTACTTTATCTTTTTCTAATACTTTTTATTTACAAATGTAAAAAACATACCGTGAGGTCCGTGTATTCCAAATATGAGACACAGTATACGTAAGAAGAAGAAATATTTACATACAAATAAAAAGATACTGCTCTTTTCTGTAAATAAAAATGCTTCAAATTATAAAAAGCCAACAATTAAAGTATGCCCAGACATATATTGCCACCAGTAATGCCTTGTACAAAATATAGAATCATATCAAATAGTTCAATTTTTATCAGAATATTCTGAAGTGTGTGT
>JAODUD010000038.1:16763736-16776916 GCA_026784285.1 Stomatorhinus walkeri
CACTGAACTTCATTACAGTAACGTTCCCCCCCCCTCCTCCCCCAGGCCTCCAGCAGGACGGGAAGCTGAAGATCCGGGTAGAGCCGGGGCTATTTGAATGGACCAAGTGGGTATCGGGTACATCGCTGCCGGCCTGGATCCCCCCCGCGGACCTGGTTGCGGCTAACCTGAGTGTCGACACAACGTACAGGTGGGGAACACATCAGGGATTTCACTCTTTATAAGAATAAAAATTATATTTATTGGGCACATGTACATTGCTTTGGATAAAATAAATGTATAAAGAGAAACAGGGTGAGTCAGTCCCTGGAGCAACTGGGGGTTAATTACCTTGCTCTGGGGCACAGCTGTGACATCAATCTGTTAATAATGGTGTTTGAACCGACAACCACCTGGTCATGGGTGCAGCATTCTAACCCACATAGCTGCACACCAGCCCGATTTCCGTATAACGTCACGTGGCACTGAAATGCCTGCACCTCCTCCTTCCGCAGACCCCACATGCCCATCAGCAAACTGAGCGTGTCAGAGCCTTACGAGACCTACATCAGCCGGAGCTTCCAGGTGACCAGGGAGATCCTGGCCGAGTGCAAAAGCAAGGGTAAGCTGCTGCGCCCATTTAGCACCACAGCCAAGCCACTCCCATATAATGACCCCCCTCCCCCCGGTTAACCGAGGCCGTGTATTTATGCAGTAAACCGCCTTCCCTGCTGTGTCAGGTGCGAGACGGGATCTAACAAACAGCTGCCTTCTAAACCTCCGGCGCTGTGGACCCTCGAAGCCTGGAATTATCTTTCCCCGGTTACTGTCATGTCGAGTAATGCTGCCGCCTCAGCTGGCCGGCCTCTGAAGGAAAAACCCACAAACAGAAAATACAGCGCAAATACATTAATCGGTGACTCCCAGATGTGTTTGCTAATACACGTTTTGACCCAGAAGCAGGTCCTGCTTGCAGTACGGCAGAGGAAACCGTCTGTCTGGATAACAAACATGATTAATTAGAACGATCAGGCCAGTCCAGGCTAATTAATGGTTGTTTGTTGCATTGCTCATACTTTGCAGCAATTGTTGCTTGAAAGTTACTCTTTTTGTATAAACTTTTAAGGCCTCCTGCTCCTTTCTGTCCCCCCCCCCCAATGCTGGGCCCCCATCCAGGGAACAATGTGCTGATTGTGGCCCATGCCTCGTCCCTGGAGGCCTGCACTCGCCAGATGCAGGGCCTCAGCCCACAGAACTCCAAGGACTTCGTGCAGGTGGTGCGGAAGGTCAGTACGCTCTCCGCCTCGTTCGGGTTCGCCGGCTTCCTTTTCCGCTTTCCTTCTTTATTCTCTCATCCTTTCTTCTGTTTCTGTCCATCTGCTTTCTATTATGTAAATGTGCCCCCACACACACACCCAAATGCCTCGCCGTCCTTTTATTTTGATGAGTTTCACTCAGTGTGTTTTATGCAGTTCCTCTTCCTCAGTGTGACCTCCTGCTTTTTTTTAAGAAAGATTCGGCAGTGTGAGAAGCAGACTGAAGCGAATACGTGAAAAACGTCGTCACGGGCAACGTGGGGACACGCGCGTGTGTCTGTGCGTGTGACCTTACAGCTCTGTACCGGCCCTCCCTTTCAGATCCCCTACCTAGGCTTCTGTGCATGTGAGGAGCAGGGCGAGACGGGGGTGTGGCAGCTCGTGGACCCCCCCATACTGCCACTGACGCACGGGCCGAACCACAGCTTCAACTGGAGGGAGTCTCTGCTACAGGACTGAGCCCACAGAGCAGCCGAAACCTCCCGCCAGAGCCCCTGTGAGGCACAGGACCAGGACCCTAACACCGCCCCAACCTTCTGCTTCCACAACTTCTGATGTATTGGACTCTCAAATTGGACCCAGACGGCAAATCGGATACCTGACCGGTCTCCCGCCAGTGGCACCGGACGCACTGCGGTGTAACGCACCCTGGCATCGTCGACACGCATATGTAAACGTACAAGCTGGTTCCCTGCTTTGGACATGTGTGCGAACGCGGGCATGAGCGGCTGTGCTTTTCGGGAGATGATGGCCGTGGACCCACGCCACCCGGGTTTGACTGTGATTGCCGATGGAACATGTGACCGCCTGGTAGCCACAGACTATATTCAAAATGCCTCATGGCAGAGGTGGGTGGAGATGAGTGACAGAGTTGATTCTTTTTCTGTCCTGCTTTCAGTAAGTATGGGGACCCCTGCTGGCCAATAAGGGCAAACGCAAGTGTTGCTGCGCTGCTCTGCTGATCTGATGGGTCACATTTTCCGTTTGGGTCACTCCTCCCACCTGCCTATTCATCTGGCTGCTGTGAACCCTTGATCAGAAACCGTGCGAAGCTTCTGGACTCTTTTATTTTACCCCAAAAACATAATATATGCGCTGACTGTCCACTCATGAGTCATACAAGTTCCGGAAGGTACCAAAAAGTTGTGGAAAGCACAAAAAATGGCCCTTTGACAATCAGAAATGGCAAGAATATTTTGATAGTTTATTTGCAGAATCATAGGGCACATGTTAGTTTCCTACTTTATTTCCATGTAATGGGTTTCAGATTCATACAATTAGGCATCTATTACAGCAATTCAAACAAAAAAATTTCACTCAAGGGTACAATAGCCACGTCCCACCTCCAAATTTGAACCTGAACTAGCCCCAGTAGGTGAGTTCATATGCATTTCTGCACAATGTGAAAAAAAGCAATCTTAGGTTTTTTCAGGAGGGGAAAATCGAGATGAGGCCTCTAATTTGTATCAGGAGGGGTCAGTCTACAGGAATACCCAGATTTAATCCATCGCTCTTTGTAAATAACAGCTTATCCAGCTTGAAATGTGGAGTCTGTTCCAGGAAGTATGGTAAGACAAGGTAAATCCTGGCCAGGACTCCGGTACGGCTCACTCACATGCAAATCTGGGTTTTCATCCAACTCGTAGCCCTGCGGGGTTTGAGGCACCGGTGCTGCCCACTGTCCTTTGACGTAATTCTCGAGAATGCCAGCCAGGGAGCTTTGGCCAGATCCGGGCAGCCAGAATAGGTTAAATGTGTCATTTAGAAAGCCATACCTGCAAGGCTTCCGCTTTTTCAGCCTTAGCTGAAAATCAACAACTCTGCACACCCTTTAGATGCCAATCTGTTACAGGACATGTCTCATGCAAACAATGACTTGTGTCTTATTTAACTGACTGGATAAGTACTTTTGAATACATTGGTCACTGGATATGGAGATTTGGGAATATTGCAGGCTTGAAAATTCCAGAACATGAATATGGCTGATAAGGGGTGAAAGGTCCTGATCTCTTTCATTATCTTGTCTTCCAGACCCATTCAACAGATCTGCAGGGAGTTTGTGCCTCACTTTCTGCTGTTTTGACCCCCTCCCGTACAGAAAATGGTTGATTCATGCTTCCTTTTGGCTTAACGAAGCCATTTTTTGGTGATTGACCCATTTGTTCATGCTGGGCACGAGTCAAGCTGCCTTTGCCTGCATATTCTTAGTCTATTACAGCAGATTTCCAAGAGCCAAAATATCAATTTTAACAGATAATTTTAAAAAATCACTTCTGGTCGGCCGCTTCATTTTAGCATTCATCCCACACGCTATGTGTATTTACTCTGAAATTTGTTTTTTTTTTTTTAAAGCTTTTATTTCTTATTTAAGCATATAGAGTTGTTTTTTTCACATCCAGTTGGCTAGAACCCGTGGGTGATCTTATTTTATTAAATCTCGCTTTTCCCTTGGCCAGCAAGTGGGCTAATTGCCAGCTTCCGTTCAGCCTCGGCTTCTGCCGATGTCCAAGGTCCACAGCACGGCGCTTTTACACCTTGCATTCAAGGTGCAGGATGACTTCACAGGAGCAACGTAAAACCCATGTGACCCGTTGTGCTGGTACGCTCAGCTATTAGGGGAGGTGTACGCCATCTTTGACTATTAATTAGAAGTAGCCAAGGAGGAGTGTGTAGTCTTCTGCTTCTATGTTTACTACCTCTAACAGTCCTGGGGCCTGTTTCACAAAGTAGGATTACTTGCCTAGCCAGATAACTTGCCAGATTTAAGGTAGTCTGGTCTAAATGTAAGTTGATGAAAATAAGGTTTATTTCACCCAGACTACCTTAAATCTGGCAAGTTATCTGGCTAAGCAAGAAATCATTTTATGAAACAGACCCCTAAATGGCGGCTTCGTATGAAGACAGTGGATGCCAGCTGAGATGTTTGTTTCTCTAACTTAAAAAGAGAGGTTTCAAACTTTTAGTCAAGGAAAATTTGAATAAATAGCAATCTATTATATCGGTGCATTCGGCACAATGCATTCGAAAGGTTATGAGATATTGGAATGACAAATTTGTTTCAATGCTGAAAGGAACATTAATCCAATTATGTTCTATACCAGGATATATTAAAAAATGATGGACTGATACGTTAAATTCAAAATATAAATATTTTATGATGCCAAAGTATAGAATAGAATAGAATGTATCTATATCAATTTCAAAACAAATTCATATAGCACTAAAAAATTTACAGGTTTACTTCAACAGGCCAACAGTTAAGCTGGAGAAACTGGCACTGAAGGGCACTACATGCTGTAGAATTGAACATGTACGTTCCTTACATATTGGACTTCCTATATTCGGGTATCTCATGATACTGAATGATGCCATGCTGAATGGTTCCTATGTAATGTGAATCGGAGGGCACATCTAGCACCACCCTACAGACCAGTGCCAGACCAGGCTTCAATGGACAGCAGCCCTAGTGTATCTGAATGGTTAGGGTAGCCTAAACCAAGTAGTGCCCACCTTTGTGGGAGCGGCAATGAGGGAACTGCTGTGTGCATTTCCTGCTTAAATGCACACCCTGAGCAACCGTCGAGTTCACAGTATAATGCGTCAATTCAACAATTGCTAATTGTAATCAGACAGACAGGCGTTCTAATGTGTCTGTTCTAACTGTACTGTTGTAGAATATATATTGTCCTCTGCTCTGTGTCCCTGTGTTGAGCTATACGCCTTTGTAGCACTTCACACTGACTAATATATCAATGATATTTAGTTACATACTGCTTTTTTGGAGCAACTTCTCAGTCTTAAGACTTATGCCATACATATTTATTAAATCACTTGAATGGCAGTTATTGATTATGCAACCTGATTTAATCCCTTTATAAATTATGAAGACCTTTGAAATACGGAGATCTTAACCACACACACACACAATATATATATATATATATATATATATAAACACACAAATACAAACATATTTATGTATGGATATGCAATATTGCAATACATAAAACTCGCATTGGTTATTTATATATACCTTAGAAAAGAAAAGGCTCTTGCATATACGTCACCAAAAAAGAGGAAGGGAGCTTAATGACTTTCTATTTATTTCTTTTCTATTGAATCAGTGGTTAAGTTTTCCATTTTCCACCTCACTTACATAATGTTTGCTTCCCTGTTTGCCCTGTCTGTGTTAAAATGAAGGATATTCACCTGCTTCATGCTTACTGAAATGAATTAAACTGCAGTCACAAGTTTGCTCCGTTCTTGCGTGAGCGGACGGGACAAAGAAGGCTGTATACAAGATAACCGACCCCAATGGCGATCTCTTTACTTGAAAAGAAAGAAAAAAAAACGAGAACAGCAACAACAACAAAACATGTTGAATGCTTTATATATTTAAATTATTGTTAATTTTATATGCAGCTGCAAAATAGTGTTTTTAAAGAATGTGTATTCTATTTTGTTGCAAATGATTGGTAATGACTATTATAATGATTTTCTGCTTAAGGAAAATATAAATTATGTTTGCAAATAAATGTTTATTGCCATAATCTGTGTCATTTCTTTGTAAGGAGGAGTATAATGATGAATTTAGGTAGAGTATTATTCACTAAGTAATACTTTTGCAATTCCACTTGCATTTCCGTCCACCCACCCGTTTCTTTCATATTTATCCATCAGAAGGTCGCAGTAATATGTAGTGCCGTTAGATGGCGCTGGATACCGGCATGACGACGTAACCAAGAAAAAAAAGATACATATTTGTATCCTGTGATTTTGTAATTTCCTCAGCTTAGAGCTAATATTTTAAATTAAGTTTCAAATATCAACATAATTTATACCAGCAACTACAGTATATGCTCATTAGCGAAAATTATAGTCGAAAATCTTTTGGGGAAGAGAAGATAGAAACAGAAATGTCAGTTAGTCGGGGTAGTTTCACATCGTACACGGAATGTGATTGTATTTTCTGCTTTGTTTCCGAATGTATCGAGGTTATCGACAACACGTGTTTGTCGTTTGATATTTTTATACAAACTTCATAATGCAGTTTAACTAAGAAGTCAATATTGCAGTTGGCTGAATATCATATGCCATACATCAGGTTGTGAAGCTTTCATTGATTTTTTATACAGTAGTATATTTGACATAAAACGTCATATTCTGAATTGTATTATAGAAATGCATTATTTTACCAGGGCAACATTATGTACAGGTCTATGTACCATTTTAGCGGCAAAAATAGGAAAACATCCATCGTCTGCAGTGTGACGTAGTTTTCGCCAATAACGTGTAGTTGCAGTAAAGAACCGCTAGATGTTGCTAAATGCGCACAATTATCTGCAAACCAGCGTAAACCTTATTTTGCCGGTCGTTGCACAAAGGAAACGTCTGAAACCCTCCGAATGCCGTGAAACGCTTCCGTTAGTTGACGGTTGCAATGAGGTCGCCATTGTCTCTAGTGTATTCTAATCTTTCTGAATGCTGTATCTCAGACAGGGCCCCTGGACAGGTCTGATAAGGAGCTAAGGTGTCGTGGCCTGTCAGCAGCTCAGGGGCAGTGCAGGCAGAGAGGCTTTGTGAAAGACGCGTCTGCGCCTCTTTTTTTTTTTCCGGAGATGAGGTGAGCTCTTTCTACTCGGTGGAGATGATGAGCTAGGAAGATGAAAGAAAATAGTGGGCGAGTTGAGAAAAGGATAAATCTCACGTAGCACTGCTTCCCAGGCTCCCCAATGTGTTGGAGATAGCTCCGCCCCCCCCCTTCCCCTCACATTGGAAGGGCTCTGGCTAATTTTACCCCATGTAGTGGCTGGCACTCGCGAGGGGCTCCAGTTTCAGCCAGCCTCAGCGACAGACGGTTTAAAGCTGGGCAACGAGTTTATACTGGAGCCAGCCAGGGACATGCAATATCTGTTCCCCTTGTCCTGATGTAACCTCTGCTTTCTCTTCATCTCTCTACATCTGATCCTGATGGTCTTAGATCCAAGTGAATTCAGAAGAAAGATGCCTTATCCCAGAAAAGCCCTTTCAAACTTGAGAAACCAATCAAAATTAAACTAAAAAATAAATAAATTCCGAACTGTGCTGTCTATGCAAACAATGTTTTCTTTCGTTGAACTGGAACCAGATGTGCGCAGGGTGGTAGGTAGCAGAACCTGTTCCCTGTTGAGGTTTGCAATGGGAACCCATACAATGGATCTGCTGGTGTGCTGATGTGTACGGAGCGCTGACTTCATTCGATTCATGGAGACCTATAATGAATGCCTTGGGCATCAATGCTTCTTACTGTCAATGTTGTGCTGGACTTTCCAACTCCTTAGTTAAGTGGCTACTTATGGATCAGAATGATTTGATTTCCTATGGAAATATTGAATAGCCCTGTGAATTAAACTGTTTTATTCTGAATCCTTCCTAAACAGTGTTGGTCTATAGCTCATATTTAGATAGTAGGTAGCATAATAGTAAATAATCTGTAGCCAAAAAATGTCTGGCTTATGTCTCAGGCAGAGCAGAAACTTCTACGGTTTCATTAAAAAATACTCACCTCAAAGAAATTGCTTTGATTAAAGGGTCTGCTAGGCAACTATAAATATGGATCATAAGTCACTAAACTTATGATTAAGTCATTATCCTATTCCAATTTGGGTTCTGTATAACAAGGAGATAACCGACCAGGCTGAAGTGTTAATATGGAATAAAATGCATCACTGTATTCTATCCAATCAAATTGCATCCAGTTCTTAAACCAAACACAAAGGGTGTCATTTACAGGCTTGCAGAGGAAGCTTGGCCTTTCCCTATGCATAAAGATATGTCTGAATGCTACGTTTTATTCTAAAATTGTCAGGCAATGGCAGGGAAATTAGGATGTACAGGAGGTAGATCTTCATCTCATTGTATGTATGCATTGAATAATTTAGGACAGCTTGTGTCAGTCTGTTGCCACACGAGTTAAACGCACATCTGTATAATACCACAGATCCACTAGGTATCCTGACCTACTGTCACCTCAGGGTACTTTGATATCACCGCTTTTCAGAATAATGAATAATGCAAGAAGAATGCAGCTGAGTTTTAGCATGGATCTCATTGCTGTTTTGTTTTCCTGATGCTCTGATGGTATTTGAAGATTAATATTTGTTTTTGTTGTTGTTGTTTGGGTGCATGTTATTCTTTATAAACACTGCCAGCTTTTGTATATGGTCTCTTAGACATCTTTAACAATCGTACCCTGTTAGTATCGGTAAGGAGAATTGACGTTTACAACATTTGCTTGAGCCTCATCTGATTGGCTCTCTGTGACGCTGGCCTTGGCCAAGCCAATCTCCTGCTTGAGATAACGGGAGCATTAGGGGCCCTAATCTGAGCTCTGCATGGAGGATCAGCAGCCTTTCATTATATTTATTAATTGTCTTGAATGACGTCCCAATCAGCTTAGCCCCAGCTGTTGGCGATCTGCTTCCCAGGGTCTTTACCTCTGTCTGGACTAGCTGGTGTCCCTGACGAGCTCAGGCCATGGTTTCTAGCCACTCACACTGCTTTAATGCTGAATTTCGTCCCCTCTCTCCCCCTGAACCACAACTCATACACTCTCTACAGGACGCCACCAGCAGTTCACCGCCATTTTTCCGTTTAATTTTGGAGTCAGCCTGTAAAGCTATTGCAGAATCTTTTTTGGGATGGAGCATAAACCCTGATACCTCTTGACCGTCGCGTGTAAGAGGTGCCGGACGGACCACGCTCCATTCCTGTATTTGTGCCTCAAATAATGTGATGATGCAAGGTACTATTCAAAGCCATAAAAGTATTCTGGGAAAAAAACAAAAGAACAGTTCACAGCGAAAATCTATGGTCTAATTAAAAAGTAAGATTTTGTGCATCTATTTTGTGCCACGACGAGGTAAAAATGGTACCCTTCCCAGTGTTGCATCTGCGGTAAGTATTACCTCCAAGATGTAGCTTAAAAGCACAGCTATGTTTGATGCTCTGATATTAACTGGCTCTTGAAGCACTGGGCTAATGGGAAGTGACTCGCTAATGGAAAAAATTTTCCAGCTCCTAGTTAAGTGACATTTCTTAGTGTAAGCAGACCTTATCAACTCAAGCTGGGGGTGGACATGAGCTGAACGAATATGATGTCACAGGTGATTTGCAAGCTCCCCAGGCCTGTGGCGGGTAATCATTGGCTGTCAAAAGGTCATTACATTAACTAACCTACATGTGGATGGACAAATTACTGATCGACATTATCTGATTGTTCCGAAATTCACCGTGAGATGAGAGTCCCTCCATTCCATGGCCGCTGCTGGTCAGAAGTCAGGGATGCAAATGCTTGTTAATGCTGACAGATTATGTTGAAGAGTCCTGGCATTATGGAGGCTGTATAGTTGCCTGTCTTTGCTCAGCAGGCTAAGTCTCTGTGCCTCTGATCAGAAGCTTGCTGGTTTGAGCCCCAGCCTTGACAAAACAGTCACATGACCATGGCCCTTTGCAAGGCCCGTGACCCTCAGCACCAGGGGTATTGCTTGTGAGCTGACTCTGCGCTCTCACCCCGTGCTATTGAGAGCAAGATGGAGCATTCCAATGTATTTGTGATTGTTCAAATAAAGTGTGTTTGCTTGTTTTGTTTTGCTGTATTGATCTTAATGCGACCTTTGACCTTTTGGGATGCATGTTGCAATGGTGGTGGACCACTCCGTATGCATTCCTGGATATAGAAGATGGCAGTAATTGTGAGTTGCGTGTATGATAGGGATGACGAGGGAGACTGAAAGGATTCCAGAGAAAGAAAAGGAGCGGAGGTCATATTACTGCATCTTTCCTGCGGTCGGCAGTAGACGTCCACTTTCAGGAGGTAGGGCGCAGTGAGGTGACGCAATGGCGCTAGCATCGGTGATGCCGTGTCTGCCTGGGCCGCATGTCATTTTGGCAGCGCCCATCGATTGCGTCTGTAACTATACCGACGCTATCAGTGCCATCGCTTTCGAGAAGCCGTTTCTCATTATGCGTTTGGCGGCCGCCTTCTGATTCTCTAAAATGAGAAACTCTAAAATCCTTCAGTTGGCTTTACATGTGCTGACCTGTTTCTGTGTACTCTCTAATCAAGATAGCACTGCATGGACTAATCTGTGTTTATTTGAAAGAAACAAAATCACAGAAGACCATTTTATTTACTTACGCAATTTTTCGTTCCAACTATGCAGTTGGTGTCGGGGGTCTGTGGGACAGAGGATTCTCTGTGCCGTTAAAGAGCTAATCCAAAGGTTGCTGCATTTATATAGATATTTGAATTTGAGAAAAACTAAAAACTAGCTTCTCCTCATTTGTGTTTTGTCTTGATGTTGATATCATCCCGGTAAAACTTCTGCAGAGGATTCCGAAAAATCCTTCCACATCTCCTAACTTGCTCGTTAATATGTGTACCTGCCATGTCATGAAAAGCAGGCGGCTTCTTCACTCAGTTGTCATATTCAGGATTCAAGGATTTTTCTGCAGCATCTTGTCCAGCTTTCACTGTATAAATAATTGGTATGAAAAGAAGCTATTAAACTATTGAATTGCTTTTTCTATGAGTTTGTGAAAAATAAGTTGTCAGAGGGAAATACAAAGATAGCAAGAGGCTTATATGTGTGAATCAAATTGAATCAGTCTCATGTTACTTTCATATTATTTTGTTTTGCTTTAGTTTGTAATTCTTCATAGTTTTGTTCCAATTCTTGTTAAGTTACCAGTGTGCGAAGTTGCAGCTCTGGTACGATGAACGGCAAGGACTGTCGTGCCTGAAAGTTTTCGAAAAGACAAGGATTATTGGAACGAACTGGGAAAGCAGCGAGGGACAAATTTAGCCAAATGAAATGGAAACACTGAGGTCATATTGTCTTTCCGCTGTAGATTTCCAGGGAGCAATAAGATCTACGCAACACCTGAGAAAATTAATGGTAACACTTGCATTTACCATTTAGTTTACTTAACTGTTACCTGACCAATGAAAGTTAGAGCAGCAACAATGTAATTTAATGCCACAGTCGCTGACACCAATAATATTGACGTTACTTAACATGCAATAAACAGGCAGGGTCATGTGTAAAGTGCAATAACAGCTTTACCTTGATCATATGCGTTAGAATGTGTATATATGTGTTAAATTCCTCTTCCTTAATTTTAAAATGCTAATTCTAACCCTTCTGTGGGATTCAGGCAGCCATACTGAAGCCCGCAGAAGAGAATTCTAGCGTCAGAGGAATCACCAGTCTCCATTTCCACCTACAGTCCTGATGAAACAGTGAATCATTTTGATCATAAATGGTGCTAAAGGAGAGACTGCGGCTGATAAGATAAACAGTCTTATTACTTGGTGCCCAGTATATTTTGGTCCCTCCTGGGTCTTACTGGGTCCGACTTTTAGTACAGATTTTAAGTCATACATGGCAAATCGCGCCAAAAAAAAAATCATTGTTAAGTTAAAAATTTGGCATCAGGTTGCTCTCGGGAGATTTATAATTGCCCTGAACCGACGACTTGATTTTTATGTGCATTTTTTACTGATCTGTGGGTAATTTCACAATTTGCTCATATCTCGTTTTGGTAAGAAGTTATTTGCCTCAAAAAAAAAAAAAAAAAAAACACCCTTGGAAGTTTAGGACTCAAGAAAGTAACGAAAGTATTTAGGGACATTTACTTAAGTGTCGCTTGTTACTATTATGTAGAACATCTGTTGGTTAACATAAATTTCATGTATATCTTTTAAATAGCATTCTTTACTATGACCTTCTCGCCAGAATGGTGTGAGCTGCCCAAATGTTCTCATGTTCTACTGGTAGTTCTTGACAGTTCAGCCGTACCAGAAGCATGGTTCCCCCGATGGCCGTTTATCTGTACTGACGCTGTAGACTAGGACCTTAATAAATGCATACATATGCAGACTTCTGGACCTTCTGTTTAGATATCTAACGGACGGCAGGTCAGAGGTCGTCAGGAGGTCAAGGGTCATCTCAGAATGACTTTGATCAATGGCCGTGTTTTGAAATCTCCCCCCATTTGCCCCCGGATGTCTGACTTAACAGAAGCAGGGGATTAATTTGACCCCCCCCCCTACAGGTGCAATGATGGGAGGTGGGGGGGGGGATGGGGGAATATAGTGTCCAAATCTTAAGTGCATTGGGGTGAGGAATATTCCCAGTATGCAGCGTTGGCCTTATTTTACTCAGAAAATATTTCCTAAAAACGTAACTGCCTTGATCTGATTCCTGATTTTTGCCTCTGGTATCCATATGTCTTGTTGGCATTAGCTACATATGATTAGCACTTCAGTAGTGCCAGGGCATGTGTTTAATTGGGGGGTGCTACTGCTGAACATTTGGGTTTGGTTTCCAGCATTAAGATTGTTTGTGTTGATTGCCTTGTTGGAGAGATGAATAGTTCTCTCGTGGTTTATGTATGTCCTGCCCTGTCCCGTGGTCCCAGCTGCCCAGAAACCCTGTTAATCAGAACTGCTTGGCAAGTCAACCAATTGGAGGCTCTCATGCTTCTAATTAAGAGGGTCAAGTTAATTTACAGTACATCTGGCCTTCTGCTTTTCCGCGTGGAGGGAAAAAGAGCGGCTTTGTCGGGCGCGATTCGTCAAAGACCGTGCTTTGTTCTGCATGCGGATCCAGAGCATCTACACTGCGGAAAGCTTGCATAAACTTCCCCCCCCCCCAGAGTATTTGTAAAATGGAGATGGGTGGAGGTACAGCTGAGATGGTGTTACACATCCCAGAAGTCACTCACGTTTTGGAGATTTCTGCAACAGTTTTGTAATAGTCCCTTCTAGAATTACTTCTGTAATTGATGAGCCCCCCCCCCATATATATAGATATCTATATATATCTATATATATATATAAT
>JAODUD010000038.1:16857817-16869614 GCA_026784285.1 Stomatorhinus walkeri
AACGCTTCCACATCCGTGAATCATTACTTGGAAAATTCCTGATATATACTGTATAAAATTCTGAATGTGATGCATCATTACCACTGCATTCATCCTTCAGACTCTATTACTGCAAATATATCCATTCCTGTATAACATACACAGTAGCTGTTAACAATAATTAACCATCAGCATGCAACTAAGCAGAGGTAATAAAAGAGAAAGAAATGTTGCAAAAAATGGCTGATGGGAGATCATTGTGCAACGTTCTCCGTGGCTAATTTAATTACCATGTTAATTATGTAAATATCATCTGTGGCAGGCGCCCATACAGTACACGCAGTCGCTGTAAAGGTGCCAACTCCGAAGACACAAGCGCACACTGCGTGTGAACGCCATCGGCGGCAGCGTGCAAACTGCGCCTGCTTCACCTCCATGTGTCGTGGCACAGAACAGTGTGTTTCCCTCTCTGAACAAATGGTGGGCAAGTGACACGACTCATTGCCATCTGTTATGCTCATTAAAGGCAATTTAAATGAATAGTCGCCGGCTTCTTCGCGCTGAAGTTCTCGGGTGCAGTGCGAGTGCGTTTCTGGATCGCCGCCCCGCTGGACCCTTCTCTCCACTGGGCGCACCCACCCGCCTATCATGCTCTCCTCGCTGCACCCCTCCCATTAAACAAAACGTCACTAATCAAATTTGCCTTGATCCAGTTCCCTATGAGCCTTAATGCAAAACATCATTTGCTCCCATTATTCCTCCATTTTAAAATTATAATTAAGAAAAAGAAAATGTTTTCATTGCAAGAATGAGCATCCAGTCATCCAGGGCTCAATAACTGGGTTCCTTTAGAAACTTCTGTACCCCCTACATCTCCCACAAGCACTTTTTTATGGCGTGTTGCGCCGTATGCCCCTTAACACCAGCCAGTATTAAATTAAAGAGAGGCTATTTCGTTTTCCAGTGGAAATGTTATTTATACGATAATGAAGGTCAGACACTATAGCACACTGGCATATCATAAGCTCCTCTGCAGTGCAGCATAAGTATACTTTTACTTAAAGGATGATACAGAATTGACAAGGCTCGACTATTCAGGATTTCTGAGGTTTTTTGTGTGCTTTAGTACCTGCAAGAAGATGGATGGTAACATGGACTTATGTGCATGTCTGTGCATGTGGGTTGTGCGTTTTAGGATAATGTCACGGACTAATTCATTTGGCTGTGCTGGTATGTATTTTTAGGATAATGTCATCTACTGATGAGCTGTTTTCTTAAATCTTGCGATTAGACTTAGGCAAAATATTTAGTCCCCATTCTTCTTTTTTACTATCTTCCTGCTTCTCAGTGGTTTGATATTCGCCTCCACCTTCACTGCTTCTCCATGACCTAACAGAATCTTCTTACTGACGTACACAAATGTTACGCTATGGATAAATCATCCTGGTATGCTTCTGTTTCTTTTCCTGTAACGGACAGTGTCTCCTCGCCCACAGAGAGCACACTGAAAGGACCATTTCCCCGCCTGGTTTTCGGGAATTTAGGATCTGACGTTGCGACCAGAAGGGTGTGGGATCAAAACCCAAAAGGTGCCGTGGTTCTGGAGAACCTGGGCAGTGGAAATGGTTAAAACGTTCTACATTTCTATGCAGTGCACGCAGAGTTTGGTAGGGGAGGAAGCTGCCGTATAGGTTTGTGGAGCTTGATGCCATCTAGAAAGTGGTGCGTGGGAACGTCTTCTACGACGTTACAAACCTAAAATGCAGAAAATAGGCTGGAGGTGGGGTGCCAAGATCAGCTGTCCTGTGTCCTACAGGGATTATGCCTGGGGCTACTTAATAGCGTAAGGAATCATTTTAAAAAATGCTATTGAAACTTTGCTGAAAGTGTTAATTGTGTTACTGCTGCATAGCTCTATTATTTATCTATTTATTTATTTGGTAACTTTAATAATCCCAGAGGGAAATTCTAATTTCTAGCAGCTCGATACAGCAGTTTTACACACATAAAAGGGTGGAAAAACACACAGAAGAGACTCTAGGGCCTTTTTGACTGAAAATAAAACATTTATGTCTGTGTGTTAGGGCTTTTCTACTTCGATTACTTATTTTTATTTTTTATCTGTTCTTTTTCTGTCGTGTCTGATGGTAGACCATCATGCCTGGATTTCTTTTTAATGAAAGTTAGATCAAGTGAAGTGATTGCTTATGGATGCAATATGTCCACTAGTAGGACTAGACTGTTGCTTATATGATAACTGGCAGCATTCCTGCATACTCCTCTAATTGGAATTTGCACCCGCAAATCATTTAAAGCTTGATGACAGTATTAAACGGCAATTTATTAGTGCATCACATGCTGTACAAAATGCTAGGTCTATTTATTGTAAATGTATTGCACTCATCAAGCCACACTTGTAGGGAACTTTTGTGAATGTAGCAATTAAGCAGGACAAAATGAAATCAACGTTCTGGCCTCATCTCGACGCTTTGTAGTGTTTCTGTTATGGGCTTAAGTGTTCCTCTCAGTGATGGACTTACATCAAACTTTCAGAGTTGCCAACTTTGCTCAGCTGGCTGGAGTGAGATTTTCAGTTTGAGTCCGGTCTGCACACACATGCCGTGCATATACATGCACGTGACGGATTTATAACCTTGTAAATAGTCTGTAGGGTTTCCAAACTACCCCAATGATTTTAATGTAGCTAATTTTAGGTTTATAATGGAATAATGTTGATTTTGCTGTAAGATTTCTTGCGCAAGCGTGAAAGTCAGAAAGCGTGAGTGTCACGCCAGATGCGTGAGTTCTGGCAACCCAGAACTTTGTAGACCATGATATTGTTCTACCAAGAGCTGCTCTGTGTTTCTACCATCATCTGGGTCTGAGTACCCTTAAGCCTCCGTGCCATGTGACTTTCCAGACATCTGCACAGTAGACTGAAATTAAATGATGCCATTAACCACCATGCCAAGTTTTGTTTGCCTTTTAAATGTCAGACTTTTTGATCCCTGATTATCAGCCTCCCATATCAGGAGTTCGTCTGACAGTTGTGTTAAAAGAATGCTGTGCCACAAAATGTTGCTGTGCTGACCTCACTTCTGCCCATGTGTGGTCTTAAACCCTCCAAGATGTCCTCCCCCCTGCGGTATTCACATGTAAAGCTTTACAGCTTTCACAGCTGGGGAACTTTCTAATACACATCTTTGTCAATAGCTTACTGTGCAAATTATTGACCTTTTTTTTTTTTTTGGTCAGATGGCATAATATAGCATGAACTCTTCTCACCTTTGTTCACAACAAAGTGGAACTGTGGTTATGTTCTTAGGTTTTATCCCTCATAGCACACTGTTTGAGAATCAGGTGCATGATGGGAAGTAGGCCAGCGCACAGGGCAGGGACTGGGGGATTGGAAGTGTGGCGGCACGCCAGAATCAATTGCTGGTGTAATGAGATGGCAGGGTTCCAGGTTGCCATGGAGCTGCCTAGCTCTCCCTGTCCTTCACTGGATGATTGGTCTAAATAAAAGAGAGAGAGAGAGAGAGAGAGAGAACGATGGAGTGAGGGAGAGGGAACAGAGGACTACCAGGACAGAGGAGGGCAGAGGAGAAAGTGAAAAGGGGCGTAGGTGATGAAAAAGAGAGACAGGGCGATTGGAAATGGAGGATTAGTGAGGCAGAGAGAAAGAGAGAGATGGCAGGAGGTGGCTATAGCGAGAATGCGGAAAAGGAGAGATCGTTAGGGAGACCCATTAATGCTGTCTTGGAGACTCGAGGCTTTTTTTTCCCTCCCAAACTTGACCTCGAACCTTCATTTAAGCGAAAGTGTGGGGGAATGTGATTCAGAGGCGACAACACAAAGGTCTTTTTAAATTAAAATGTCAAGAAATACATTTTTCCCCCCTTAGTTTTGGACCGAAACTTGTTGTACTCAGCTGGCAGGGGATGAAAGCTGCATGCCCCCCCCGGTACCCCCTCACCCAGCCTTCCACTATGGCTTCTTTCTTCCTACCTTTAGACAAGCTGCTTTCCTGGCAAGATTAATGGCATTAGCCAGTTTAATTTCACCAGAAAAAACCCTAAACAAAACACGCATTTCTTCATTCCTCTCCTGTGACTCCAGGTCCTGTCTAACTGTCAGACGAGATGTGTTAATATTGCATGGTTGGCACCCTTTAGCGATTACTAGGCAACAATCCTGAGAAATGAATAGAAAATTACCAAGCGATTAATACAGTAATTAGGCCTGCCACAACCCCCACCCGTTCTACCTCTACACTCGCAATCCCCAGCTCAACTAACTAACCCCTGTCTTGGCCTTCTGGCTCATTTGCTTATTTTCCAGTTTAAGACGATGCTTTTAGCGGCTTTACTGCCTCTTTACGATCCCTGCCAGTGTCCTTGCGTGATCCTTGCTTCAGCTGGCAGCAGGGAATTGTGGGACTTTATCAGTTCATTCCACACACTTCAGTTCCCTCGATATCAGAAATAATCTCCGGATTTTCTCCAGATTCTACGGAGGGGACTTTCTGGGTAGGATTTAGGCTGCACGACCTGTCCTTGCCCTCACCGTAACTGCTCATGTCGGATGGTGGTGTTTTCTAATTAATAATAAAAAAAAACACATGGATACAATCCCAGCAGTGCTGCAAGTCTTGCAGGGACACACACATAGCAACGGATGTGAAACGAGAAAACAAACGTATTTCATTGTTGTAATTCGATCTTGGCACAGTCCCGTCGCATAGACGAGAGAGAGAACAAGGGGATGTCTTTGAGCAGCTGTGTGCAAGATCGAAATATTTAGCTTGTCATGTGTATGTCTCCGCTTTTGTTTTTTGTCTCTAATTTGCACCTGTCACTGATATGGATGTTGCATCTTGTGTCCACGTCGCCGCTTTAGGATGGTTTTATGCTATTCAGTAGAGGAACTGAAAACAGGCACGGTTGGCAGTGTGATGCGCTTTGCATTATCTCTGTGAAGGTTCTAACTGCTGCCCACACTCCTTTGGTCTGCATTTAGCTGAACATTCCTCTGTAATTAAGTCTAATTAGCTAGGTATGGTCTAGGTCAATGCCTCTCCTGCGGAGGGTGATGACGAGATGCTTCAGGACAATGTGGAATGCGTCTGCTATAGTTTCCGAAGGCGTCTCCTCAGGTTCCTGAATCATCACTTGCTTACCTCTCCTGAAGACCCTGGAACTCACCTGCCCCCCCCCCCCGAATCGTGCCTATCGCCTGATGTTTCTGCTATTGGTCACCTCCTTTGTTGCAGATGGAGGGTTCAGCTTCTGGCAGAGTGGCCCTGAGAAAGAGCATCTTCTCACCTCCGGACCAGCTGACCAGCTCCTCTTGCCAGATGCTTCCTATGCTACCAGCCCTGACTTGTGATCTGTGGGCATCATCCACCAGGTAAAACCCTATCATTCTCTTTCATGCATGTTTGAATAAGTTATAGGAATCCTTGTAAATGAAGGCCTGCCATCCTCACTTGTAATGCCAGTGGCCGAATTAGCAATTTAAACCTGAAATATACTGCTTAAGGTTCCGCTCTTTAAACCACCTCGCCAGCTGCTGGACTGTTGGACCCTCAAGGGTTTGGCGGCCATTTTGGGATCTGTCTGTCTCCAACTCTGACTGGAATCTGTTTTCATTCTTAATATTCCTTTTTTACACACTGAGCAATTGGCATGTGAGGAATAAACTGACAAGAAATTTTTGAAACAAGCAGGAAGGTGCAAGAAATTATGCTATGAAAAAATAAACACGAATTAGGTCCTTGGGCTTGGATGTTGTTAAGTTGGCCTATTTTATGTTTGTTACACCCCTGCTTTATTCTTGTTTGACAAAAAAGATCAGATGTGCATATTAACTGCACAGCTGTTTTTCAATAAGGCAGAAAAATGCACCTTTAATTTCACCTCAAAGCTCCATAAAAATCCTCATTTAGAAATATAATCATGACACTTGCATTTAATTAAGTGGCAGATTAAAACTCTTCTAACCTTAAGTATTGAACTGTTTTTAAATGAAATGTGATGAAAAGCTTTTTATATCTCTTTTATAAGCCTTTTACCATCTGAAAATGTCAAATGAAACCCTCATTATGTTCGAGCTTCTGTATAAAAATATATCGTGTTTTTTTTTTTTTAGATTTAAAAATAATTGAAAAGGATGCGCTATGATTGGAGAATTTTCTCTCCTGTATATTTCGATGCACCGGCGGATCAAGTCCTCCGTTAACCCCTCCTGCCCCCTCCTCCCCTTGCCCGCTGGCCCCCTGGCCCCCTGGCCCTTATTTGTGCCTGGTCCAGCCAGGGCCCGAAAAGTTGTGGGAGAGGCGAGACAGCGCCGGCCGGGCTGTCTGAGGTGTGGATTAATGTTGGGGATTGGCAGAGGGCTGCCGCAGTCGCGCGTGAGCAGAATGCGGAAGAAAAAGAGAGTGAGCGTGCGGGAGAGAGAGAGAGAAAGAGAGCAAGAATGGGGAGAAAATAGAGGCACACGTTGCTGCTCACGCTCACTCTCGATCTAACGGACCACTAGCACTCACCTCTTTTGCTTGTGACATCCTCGCCATCCTTGTGTGGCGTGTGGCTATATGAGAATTTATTTTTCAGCAGTCCCTTTGTGTCAATCACCTACCACGGGTTGATGTTAAAATCAAGAGATAATGTGCAATGCATTTAATAAAACACACGCAGAAGTTGTGTCGTGTGTTTTACTGGTAAACCGGTGAAAATGCCGATAAAATTCCTCTTATTTGATGCTAGAGGTGCCCTCTGACAGGTGGCCGTCATTGAACGCAGGGGCACGGTAGTTACTGCCACCCAGTGACGGTCAGAGGGCAGTCCAGCACCTAGGGCTGGCTGTTTAGGTGACGGTGCCATGGTTTTGTCCTCCGTGCCAGGTTTTCGGGGATCCTGCCTGCGTGCTCTCGGCGATGCTTGGCCGGGCTGGAATTTCCCTGAACACAATGACAAGCCAGTTTACGTTCCCGCACTTTTCAGCAGCTCCTCCTCTACGTGGCGTCGGGGAGGCGCTGGCGCCCTCACATCGCTAAAGGGCAGTCTCTCCGTCTGCTTGCCGCATCTATGCTGCAGACATGCAAAGCGGACTGTTAGTATGAGAGTTGCAAGATCAAACCACTGTATGTTCAGTCTGATTGGCTCCAAAATCCAGTATGTCCAATATGGCAGCCGGCATAGCTATGTTTTCATAGCTACTCAAATGATAGCCTAGCTATAACTTGGGCTAGTGCACACATTTGTGATGCAGGATTATCCTACAGCTAACATGACCGCTTATGTCAATTACTTGCAAATATATATTTATTTTAATTAATGTTACAAGAAATGCACTTTTCAGGATGACACAGCTGTGTGTGCTTATCACAAGGGTTTTATCATGTGTAGTTCATGAAATACCTTGTAGACGTATTATAATGCATTAGCTGAGAGTTATGAAGTTATGTTCGTTCTGTGCAAGCATGTCTGCATGTGTGCAAGAGAAAGTGAGAGAGTACAGAAAAGTGAGAGTGTCACAGTGGTGTTATGTTGAAAAGTGTAGCATTGCTGTAAAGCAAGAAAAATGGCAGCGTTCCAAGAAAAATTTCTTGTTTTAGGCACCGACTTTAAAGCTCGATGTTTGTTCGTGCAGCGTTGGAAGACGTCCAGTAGGTGCATGCGAACGCGTTCTTGTCTGTAGTTTTGGGGGCCGGGGCAGGCTGGGGCACTAAGGATCAGCTTACCTGGCCTGGCTGGCATCGGGGGGGGGGGGGGACGCTGAGGAGGGACAGAGCTGGTGTGCCACGCCAAATCACCCTTGCCAAAATCCCCGAGCCCTCCTTTATTTTGCTTTTGACGGAGGAGAGGCTACAGGAAGGCGAAGGGCGCGGGAGCCAGGGAGAGGCAGAGAGAGAGAGTGCAAACCAAGCCAATGTTTTTAAGACTCGATCTTGGCTTTCTTACAAACAGATGTTGGCTGTCATTTTGCTCTTAAGCAGGCATCCGCGTAGTAGAACACAGAGGTTTCTTCAGGCTCCAACATAGTTTCTTTCATTCTCTATTTATTTATTTTCAGATTGACAAACTAAGTCCGAAAAGCACAGGAACCTGTTTTTTTTTTTGTTTGCTTTTTTCTTTTTTCTTCCTCTCTCTCCTACTCTCTCTCTCACTCTTCCTGATTGCGTTCTTTCTCTCCCGGTCTCCTTCTCTCTCCCTCTCCCTCCCTCTCTCCCTCTCTCTCTTTTTCTGTCTAACGCCTTCTTTGTTTTTTACTCCTTTTGCATTTGGTTTTCCGTGGTCGCGTCGGTGGCGTAGTCGCGTTCCGTTTTCCTCGCGGGCCACAATGGAGCCAACGTGCCAGCCCCCACCCCCCCCCGCCAAGCACCGCGGGCACCGTAAGCGTAAAGAACCCATTTGGAAACAGTGAGGAGACCATGGGTAAGTCATTATTAACATGCTTTCAAAGCTGCGATGTTTCTGTGTTTATTTTCTGTTTCCCGTTCCTGTTCTTGTCCCCCTGCCCCTCGTCCCAAATTGCCAATTCAGTTCCATAAAAATAAAGAACCACATGGGATGATTTCTGCCAAAATGAGGAATTATGGTGCCGAGTTTGTCACCCCCTGTGCCTGTGGAAAAAAGGCCTAAGTGCTGTATTCCAGAGCTGCCTTTCTCTTGACGTGTAGCAAAGCCGTAAAGGCAACAGGACAGCGCTCATCTATATTTACTGTGCCTCTGGTTGGATCTGGTCGCTTCGACCTTTGACCGCGGCTTGTGGGTAGCGGGTCTTCCATCCCAGTCAGGCTTTACACGCATGGTTCTGGGCCGATGGCGCATCTGTGGCCCATCTTTCTCCCCCCCCCCCCCCACCCCGCTATTGTTTGAACCACCCTGTCCACATTCCCAGCACCACAGATTCCAATTCCGCTACTTTGCCCTTCACTGGTCTGCCATGGTGCCACCCACGGGCAAAGACCCATCCCGTCTCCCTTATTGTCCTAACCCCCTCTCTTAGGGATCCCGTTGTTCCTCTTTTTTTTCGGCCTCTCGGTGTGGCCTTTCAAACGCCGAGAGAAAAGAACTTGGCAACAGCTTAAAAGTCAAATCTGTTCATTTGAATTCAAGTGCGAGGACGGTCAGTGTCGTTGATGGTCTCCTAGTGTCCACATAGACTATTCACTGTACCTCATTCTGCAGACTGACTCTTTAACAGCATTGGCCTTCCCTGTTAACCAGCATCTCACAGTTAACCATTTAAATCTCCATTCTAAAAAACATTAAAACATTTTTTTTTTAATTTTCTTGTGATTGTCTTTTATTTTTAATCGATACCCATATTCTAAGTTGATCAACAGAAGGCCCGAGATTTTGCAGTAAACTGTAAAACTTTCCAAAGTAAAGTTATTTAAAGACTTTTTAAAGAGGACTACAGTTTATATAATATTGTATTTTGTGTCTAATATTTAGTGATCGGTATTTTATCGGATTTGAAGTTTTAATCTGCTAAGGACTATGAAATCTGGCATTTTACAAAATTAAAAAAAGCACAATATAGTGTAAATTTTCTCTTCACTTTCCAAAAACCTTGCAGTTCTTCACAAATTCATTTCCACCCTTTAAAGATGCTGGAGTAGTTCACTGAGTAGTATTGTAGTATTGTAATATACACAATAGTATTTCATTGAGAGTATAAAGGTCTTTTGGGAAGACGGCGCCTGTCTGTGCTCCCAGAACGGATCCTGGTATGATCACACATCTCTGGAGGGTACTTACTCCTTTTTGTCTTTCAGCTGTGTTCACCCCTGGTTTTACTGTACAGATTGCGAAGGTCTTTCCCCCCCCCCCCCATTCACTGAAAGCACATGGCTTCTGTGAGGCCAACGAGTGGCCAGGCCTGTAAGCGCACATTCCCGGCATAGCCATGAATGCAGAAATAAATGTGAAAGGCTGAGTCCAGCGTAGCCACGTCGGGCTTTTATTTATTGTTGTTTGCGTTTGCACCCCTGAGGAATGACGGTGTCACGGGGACACATTTTCAACTTGCTGCACATTAAAAATGACATTTTTCTTAAACAATTTTTCTATTTTTCTACCGCGAATTCTCTATCTTTATCAAAATTCAGATTTTTAAAAATTATTTATTTCATACCATATCAACCCATCATACATCCCCTATTATTATAGCCTCTTCAGAATGAAACTTCATACCAAGCATAAATTTATAATTATGGTTTTTATGAAAATAAGTGTTTTTTTGTTTTGGTGTCATCAATTTTCTTTAGATAACTATGGATATATCGATAAACACACATCTCTTCACCAGCACTACATGCAGTTCTTAAGTTCTTACAGTAAGTCACTTTATTAAAATGTTGTTTTTGTGTATAGAAAGGTTTATTAATTTTAGTAGGTTATATCAGCAAGTTGGGGCCGTTTTGCTTTGAAACCAGCACTGTGAGGAAAAATGGGAACGTTCTTAAATTCTAAATGACAATGACTTAATTGATCTCGGGAAAAGATGTATGTGCGCCTGTGTCTGATATAATTGGCTTAGAATCTAATATATGAAAATGGAGATTCTGTGACATTGTCCCTTGATCCTGAAGTGTACAAAATATAGGGAAGAAGCATTTGCCAGCTGAGTGATGCCTTCCTGTATTGCTTTTAATTTTAAAATTAAAGACTGCAGTTAACCTAGTGATTAAGTGTGTGGACTGAGGGCCTACAAGCCCCCCATCTGTCACAGGTGGGGGCTGATGTTGGTAATCATCTGTGATGAAGGTGCTTAAATTCCAGTTACAACATTCGGTTGTGAGATATATTGATTAAAACTAAGCCGTGTGCTTGTTTTTTGCATTCAAGCACCTGCAAAATGACTCTTGCTACTGAAATTGATAATAAGGAAAAGCCCAAAATTGGCTGAAGTCAAAGGTATGTATTTAATTTTTATGGTGAGGTTCAGTTTACATAAAATAAATGTACAAAAGCTAATAGCTTGATATTTAGCGTTTCCAAAAACCCCTATCAGTGTCTTTAGCCTTTAGTCAAATTTTCAGTGTCATTTATATGCAGAACATACTACACGCTACAATTGGAAATATGGCAAATTTCTAAAAAGATAGTGAAAATATGGCCAATTTGTGTTTTCTATTAAACAAACAACTGGGGTCCACCTCTGGTGTAACTTGTTAAGTCCACCATTAAAACACCGATTGTCCCCTTTTTTAAAATGGTGGCCTGTGACCTCAGTGAGTGAGAGGACGTTTTGGTGCAGCGTGTGACACGCACGCATACGTCAGTATGCCAAACTGACTTTGTCGCGTCCCTTCTTTCCAGTTTGTTTTGCACTTAAACTGCCAACGCAGTTCATCAGTCAACATTCAGCTGGATTCGATTTAATATTTTGCCCCTCGTAATCAATTATATCAAACACTTTATGGCTTTAATATATTAAAAAGTAATTTCAGCTAAATAGCCAAGCGGATAAATCACAGGATTATAACCATATTTGTACAATGTGTGAAATCTGTTTAGTTCATGTTTATTTCCCAAAAGTAAATACAGAGTTGCCGCAAACTGAATGTACTGAACATCCTGAACGTGCACTATGAATAACATTACATTTCTAACAGAGAGACCTATTTGGTAGCAATGCAAAGCTATTTTGACCCTTTTTAGAGTCTCGACTTTCATTAGAATGTTAACTGACAGACGCCTCTGAATATTTCCTGTTAAGATAAGTTTAAGACTATAAAACCTATAAATAAAGAAAACACACCACAAACCCTTGTGCTCCATGGCGGGGGGGGGGGGGGTGGCGT
>JAODUD010000038.1:16869624-16879974 GCA_026784285.1 Stomatorhinus walkeri
CCCCCCCCACCGGGAGGTGCCCTTCACCCCCCCTCACCCCCCCAGCCCTTTAAGTGGGGTAGATGTTATTTTGGCCACAGGTGAAGGGTTCGGTGACGGGGGCCGGGTAGATTTGGCAGGTCACCGGGCTCTGCTTCCCTCGGGGCGGCCAGTGAAACCAGTGCAGCTGGGGACACGGATGGGTGCGGGGGCCGTGGAAGTCTGGCCAGCGACGAGCCGGGCCGCCCCCCTTATGGCGCTGGCACGGCTGGTACAGCCCTGCCCAGACCCGCTAGCTACAGCGGTGCCGGCCCAGACGGACGAGCTCCGAGCAGAGAGGCGGCACGGCCACACCTATTGTCTTAATCCGGAAGAGTTAAAGAAGAGGAGGAACACCAGCAACGGGGTGGGGGGCCGTGAGTGAGGGAGGTGTGGAGAGCTCGCTCCGGCCAGCCAGGTGAGACAGAGTCCAGGAGAAGGCATCCTCATCCTCTTAATATCAGCTCACAGCCATTTTGAAAAAGGGGGGGGGGGGTAGCGGTTCTCGATTTCTACGTGGCACGGGCTGCTCCGAGACTTCGGTAAAATGCGGGAGAGCGCCGGGCTGAGAGGAAACACTCTGGTAGTGCAGTTTGGAGATGGCATGTTTGGGAAATATGCCAAAACCCGCCGCCGATAGTCTCCCCTCAGTCGCCCATTTCCGTTTGCAGCCTTTTTTTACGTCAAGTTTTCTTTTCCTCCTTTTTCAGTCCTCTGCTTTTTCGCAGTCTCATTCTTTTTTATCCCTGTGTTACAATGTATTTATTTTTTAATTGCGCCTCCGTCTGTTAGTGTCCGTACGAATCAGCTCTGCCTGTTCTCTCTCCCCCTCCCACTGCCTGCCCGTTTTCTTTTTATTATTATTATTATTATTATTTCTTTTCTTTTGGTTTGGTTCACGGTAGTTTGAGACAAAAGGAAACAAGGAAACAGCACCTGAATTTTGGCACCGCGACGGAAAGTCAGACCCGCGGCCAAGGATCCTGCAGGGATCCAAAAATGAAACTGAACAAAATGCCAAAAAAAATGAGACAAAAAAAACCCCTTTTCCTCTGCATGGTCACAAATTCCACTTTTCCTGCGGCAAGTCCAGAAAGTGCGCCGAGGCCGCGTGTCGCCTTAACTCTACCTTCCGTCTCTTTTTCCCCCTTTATTTCCTTTCCTTTTCTTAGATCTAAATCCGTCGCATTTTTCGGGTTTTGTCCTCCCTGGGACTTGAAGAAGAGACGTCTGCGCAGCAGAGAGAGAGCGACTGTGCTTTGGGGGCAGTCCGCTGGATGCGTGGTGTTTTTGTGCTTGTTAAAAACGCTGCTGTCATTATCAGACTGTCCTCGTTTTGTGGGAACTGGCCTCGGTACCGAAGAGCTCGAGCCGGTCGAATAGCTGGTGTTTTTTTTTTTTTTTTTGGTATTTGCTTGCGTGTGTGTGTGTGTGTGTGTGTGTGTAGGTGTGTGTGTGTAGGTGTGGGTGTGTGTGTGTAGATTAAACAGGACTACACGGCCGCTGGTTTGTGTTTTTAAGGGTCCGTTTCTATTTAATTTATTTTTGCTCTGTTAGCTCTTGCTGTCCCAGTGTCCGTCTCCTTTTGTCATTGCAGGTTTTTAATACGTCCATCCTTTGGCCTACTCAGACCCCAGTCAGACTCTATTTTGATGTGACGCGAATTCCGGCCGGTCCCGTGAAACTCCAAAGTGCGCCAACGGGACATCGGACACAGTATGACACTTTTTTTCATGTAATTCCTCTTCTGGTCACTTCTCCCAGTGAGCTTGTGAAATGTGGTTTCAGGGGTTCAACTCGGCAGCTTGTTTCTCTCCTGATAGGTCAGTCCGTGCCATCAATGCGCAGAAAGTGCAGTTATAAAAATCTGATGAGAAAATACAGCTCTGTAAATGTCCAGCATGTTGTACATTTGGAGGTTGTGCTCTGAAAGCCATTAGTCTTTATAATATATTTCTCTTTTAACTCCTTAAAAATGAATAATTCACAAACACTCGAAAAGATGAATATTATTGTTAATGAAATGTCAAATATTCAATTAAGCAAATGGTCAGTTGTGTGTTGTTTCAGTAGTCTTTAGCCTAAATGGTTTCTGTTTCAGCAAATTAAATTTAATGTCAGTCTGTAAAGATAAAATGCTAGTTTCACTGCACCGGACCAGAAAACTGGCCTGTCTGATATTCTTTTTGGTAAATAATATTTATAAATATGGGCATCAAATAACTAAACTAACAACTAAATTTAAATCTTGAAATATTTCATAGTCATTACATATATATTTTATTCTGTACATTGTATTCTGTCATATGTGACTTTTTCTGCAACTAAATATTTTGTATTTTAATCACTGTTTTTATAGTTGAAAGCTTACTTTTAGCATTATGAATTAGATGCTAATACATCCATGAATCCAGTATGATATAACAAATGCATCAGAAATTGATATTGTAAATGAATTAATGAAAATATGTAACATTATTTATTTTCATTGGGCCCTTTATGTGCTTTTTTGAACTTTATTTCAAAGTTAAGGTGACACTTGTTTCATCCCATGGGGCAATTCTTCAAGCCTGTTTGTTTACCAGTAGTACAAGTTTGCAGTAGCCGTTAAAGGGGTTTTTAATTATCAGATTTATTGACAATTGGGGAAAAAATGTTTAAGTGCAGGGGGATAAAGGCTGATCCAGATATCGACCTGTGCAGAATTTAACTTTGCAAAAAACTGTTTATCTTAACACTGTATGGGCAACAATTTAAATGTGATTGTATCTGGAGTTCAGTAGCAGTAGTGGTCAGATATTCACTCTCCGCATGGCCCTCTGTCCCTCTGAGTTAAAGTAACTTAACAGCAGTTATTGATTTGGAATATGAGTGCACATTGCAACATCGCAGATGTTAGTGCTGTCGATTTTCTGCAGCCTCACTGTTTTTACGAGCTAACCTCAACCCATGTGAACCTCATCTCCTGGTCGCAAGTGGTCATGATCCAGACCTTGTAATAATTTAATCCAACCTTTTGTCTTTATAAATCATCATCAGAAACACTAACACCCCTAATTCCGGGTGTGCACTAACATGTCTTGAGTAGCTGAGTCACATATTGTGACGCACAACCATATGCACGTCAGACAAAGAATGAAAGATCTCAGACGTGCTGGGAAAGTATTATGCAGATTTTGGAGTGCAGGGGAAATATTTTGTGCTTGGAAGAGAAAATAGTTTCACATGTACGATTTATTGCTTGTGTGCCAATGAGGACTGTTGCAGGACACTAATATTTCAGAGGTTATTAATGTACATCACTGATACTTGAATGAACATGGTACATTATTGCATTTCATCCTGCGTATTTATCTAGGTGTCTCAGTCCTGCAGCACCTGTAGGCGATGCAAGGGAATGGCGTTGCAAGGACAAGTGTATATTTGCATAAATATCTCTGATCGTCAAGTGAGCCAAATTATATATTAGCTTGGTCCAACTGAATAGTCTCTTGCAGTAAAAATTGTTGACTTTTCAGTTGTGAATTGGAATCAGACCAGAAAAGTCAACCAGTGAAGTGTTCAAATATTTTGAAATCTTTAAACAAAAGATGTGACACTCAGCAAATTTCTAGCAGTATTAATGTTTATGTAATTTATTGATGCGTGGAACAGTTTAAAAACATGCTGAGCTTCTATGCCGATATATAACTGATTAGCTGTTGACACCAGTAGGAAATAATAGTTTTTTTTTCCCCCAGCCTGTGATGGTGCACGTCTGGGAGCGAGTGGGTGGTCATGTGATGCAAAATGGTTCTCCTTTATACTTGAGATGCTTTACAATATATATTGTCTTACAATATGGTCATTAAAACTCTTGGGAGCAGTTCTGCCCATCTTCAGCATGGGCATTACAGGCACAGGGACAAAGCTATTTTTAGGTGAATGCCCCGCTGGGTCTGTGATCCAACTTATACATGAACTGTATGTTTGTTGACATTTTAATTAGCAAACAGCATGATGAGATTCACACTCACATACTCCATTTAATTCATTTTTGTGGCCCTTTTTTCAGAATTGCCGACTGGATTCAGTCTTAATTTAACTTCTTCCTTTTCTGTGTATCGTGAAGTTAAATTTCTTATTTTACCTCATTTTAAAGGAACAACTGACATTATAGGCAAGACAGTTGCATTACTCGAAATTACTTGAATATATTAGTTGAATTTTGACCTACGAATCTGACCGATGGCATAATGAAAATTACAGGACAGATGCTGCGTGAGTAATCTGCAAGGTTTTCTACCACCAAAAAAATTTTAATGGAAAAATACCTTAGATTGTCAAACAGCTGCAGAATGAGTGGGTGACCCATATTAATATGGAAAATACCCAGAACTGAATCAGCCCAGAATTTCCTTCTGCTTTTATCTATTTTTCACCAACAAGATATAAAATACATTATTTTTTTTTGACAACATTTTTTTTCAGATCAAGAATTCTGAATTCTGTTTTTGTTATGGAACTTAGAGAATGCTAATAATAATTATCATCATTATAATATTTAGACCATTTTGTATTTCTGTTTGTGTGCTGCTTAAAAGGAAATTAATCTTGTCAAATAAATGCAAAATACTGCATTAGCTATATTCTGAGGAATCAGATCATTAAACATTTAAATTTGCCGCCCTCCTTAATCATACAAGCACACACACACACACACACACACATATATAATATAAATACAGTGAATATTCCGTGTTACTGGATGAAAAATTAAATGAGCCATTGAGCAAAAGCACCTTTGAAACATAAAGTTTGAAGTTGTTAATGGATGAGTCTGGTTAATTTCCATTGGGAACATTATTGCATCGTTGCACTTCATGATTTTTTTTTTTTAATGCAGCAATACCTTTAGGTCAATTCTACACGAACCTATTTCAGGTCCATATTTAGTTTTATTAATGTCGCTAGTGCAGGAGAGTGGTGGGATTTTGGTTCAGATTTTACTTCAGTTCCCTAGTTGTGACATATACAAAAATTCTTGGAGGTCACATGCAGACCTCAGGCTATATACATAGGAGATGTTACTCCAGGACTTCCTAGTCGTTGGCAGAATTCAATTCCTGCTGTGAAATCAATGATTTCACATCAACATAGTTTGAGTTTCCCCCTTATCAAAATTTTTGAAAGGCTGATGCGTTCGCAAAGTAATTTTGCAGCTGTTGTTTTTTATTTGCATGATGGTGTGCCGTTTGTCCTGAGAGGAGTATGACACGATGTAGCCAATAATTCAGCAAAGAGCTGTTGGGGAATTTTGAATTCAGTTACAGTACAGACAGTGGTGTCTGTATGTGAACAATGCCAGGAAGGAGGTGGATGTGTCATCATTACTGGGCGAACAAGATAAAACGAAACCTAAATACAAATAAAATAAACGTAGTATTTGTCGTAGAGAGTCAATGTGGAGTTGGTGAATTAAAAGAGTTGAAATACTGCAGCTTTTTTGCTGTGGTGTGACACGTGTTATGTGAACCAGGCCTCTGTTCCTCTGGTCCCAAGCGTGGTAGCTGAGTGTTCCTCAGTTGGCCCATTGCGTCGAGGCCGTCGACACCAACAATGGCCACTGAGCCAGAGAACAGCAACTGAAATTCTCCTCCACTCATCGCCGGCCACTTTACAGTGTCCGAGATCAGTGGTGTGATCCCAAAAAAATGTCGCGTGTGACCCGAACACCTTCTTCTTGGCATCCTCTTGAGAGGAGATGGAAGTAAAATTGCAAAGATGTTCTCTGATGTGAGTTTCAACAGCCTGTGCTATAAAGGCAGTGATTCACATTTGAAACTCAACAATTCTCAGAAGATTTGGAGAAGTAGTCCTGTACAATCTGGTCACATCCATCCTATCAATCTACCCATCCATCCATCCATCCATCCATCTATCTGTTTTCTATGCCCACTGGTCCAATGCAGGGTGTTGGGGTTCCGGAGTCTATCCAGGAAGATGCAGACACAAGGCAGGGAATAACTCAGGACATGGCGCCTACCCTTCACAGGGCACTCTCACCATTCACACACCTACATCCCACTTTAAATAACGCTCCATCTATAAAACAAAGGGACCTCATTACCCGTAAGCAGTCACTTGTAATCTCATTTGTTTTCAGCCCTGATTCAATGTGCCCAGAACATACATTAGTGTCAAATTAGCGAAACACTACATTGATTTCAATTAATGTATTTATTGGGAGGTGCAGAAGGAGGAAAATAGGTGTCCATTAGTTACAGAAACCTATCCGGTGGTGCAGATAGTTGGTAGTGCATGTTGGTCAGACGTGGACAGAACCTCGATAAAATTCAGTTTCTCTTACCCCAGAAGCGATTCTATGCAAGGGCTTCCATTTTTATCTTTTGCTTTTAAAATATCAACGCAGACCAGAATCAGAAAGGATTATATAGCACCGTCCATTCCTGAAATTTTAAAATGATCCGCTGAACCATCTCCCACCAAAACACAAAAAAAGAATCTCATAGCACTTCTGGTAACCTGCTTTCTTTGTGAATAGTGCTTTACGTCTCCTGCCGTCATCGAGATTAATTAATCAAAAGCTTGTAATGGCTAAATCTGTCTCAGAAACACAATATCATGGGTTGAGTCTTGAATTAGCGTCCCGTTTTACGACCACAGACTCGAGAGCGTCTGCGGGGAGCCTCAGCCGCCGCATGCTTTTTTCCGTACCCCCCCACCCCCCCGAGAAGAACTCTGCCTGTCGCCACAAACCCGTAGATCCGAACTTGTGGTGACTGAGCTCACAAGCTCGCATCTATAGGCCTGTGGGGCCAGAGCTCCCGCACCCAGCCACGCTCATCCTTAACTAACCCTCCCGCCCAGGGTCAGTCACTTAAACAAACAGGGGACGAGGGGCTTAACTCTCAGGAAGATGTGAGACGCAAACATGGTGGGTTGGGCCCATAGAGTCCTCCTGTGAGAAGAGAGAGCCGCGACCGCACTTTGAGGTTCCGCTCACACCGCATCTGCGGACTGTCCAACTGCGTGTACTCAGGCTGAGGTAGTAGGTTGTATAGTTTAGCATTACACCCCGGGAGATGACTGTACAGCCTCCTAGCTTTCCCTGGGTCATGCCCGACACTGACCACGGCAGCATACGTCAGACATGGCAGGAAACTAGCCTGTCTTCCCTTTACCTCATGTAACCCTGTCTTCACAGGGACGGGCTCTGTGACCTGGCCAAAGAATTCAGCAGACACCCATCTCTGCAGCTTCACACCTAAACACTGTGATATGAGCTTTTTGGGAGGGGTCTTTGGAATTAGCTTGTGGAAAGAAGCAGGTGTGAAGACGGTGGTGTGACCAGAAATTCTGTAACCTTTGGCCGACTGCCTAATTTACGTATTCCAGGGCCCCTGTAATGGTCTGGGCCTCCTGAATCTACCAGGCTATCAACGCCCCCACACTGTGCCCCTGACTGTAGGACAGGTCCTAGAACAGTTGCAAGGGGGAGGGAAATCAAAGCGAGAGCCTGATGCTCACCACCAATTCCTCATAGTGACCCACAGGTGTGACCCCCTGCAAGAAGACCTCAGTGTCAAGCTGTGACGCAGAGGAAGCACCACGGTGTGTCAGGCGGCGTGTGGGCGCATTCTCAGGCCGGACTACCAGTCCGGTCCATGCTTGCTGGCCCGTCGCTTCAGTGATATAGTGCCTCCTTCAGGTTGCCGTCTCATAAAGCTAGCAGATAACTATTGATACTGGGGCTCTTATTGTCCTCTGAGTCATTTTCCTGGCCATTTTTCTTCACCAACAGAGAACCGTTTGCAAGTATTTCCCCAGTGAATTGGTAGCGTTTTGGTAGAATTTCTTCTCATATTTTAAAACTTTTACGTGTTTTTTTTTTTTTTACCTCTTTCAATGGATTACAATTTAGTCATTTAGTCATTTGAACCTGTTTATGTAAATGTGATACTTTTTCATTTTAATTTAACAGTATAAAGCGTGTTTCTAAATGCTCTAGTATGTAGATTGTTTAGCACATAGTCTACTAGGGGTAAATATTGTAACCTCCAAGGTGATTACATTCAGTTTATTTTTGAGGTATGCCAATTCAATTCAATCAGTCCTTTACTTGATTGTTATAACCTCAATTAAATCCTTTTTTAACGTCACTGAAAAAAATGTGCAAATATGATCATGGGGACTTATTTACACCCTGTTAATTGTATACAAAGAAAGTCAAGCAAAAACTTTTATTGTTATTGATCAGGCAGTGCTTCCTTTATGAATATTAATGAGTCTTACCTTGCTGTCCTTCGATTCTGACAAACGCATGCCAGTGCTGCTGCTGTATGTGTCTAACAGTCTCGAAGTAGGAGCATCTTTAAGGAGAATTTTGCCCCCAAAAGTCAATCATAACAGATTCTGACATTACAGAATTATGCCATTGCATCTCCGCCATAATAATCGATTTATCGTGATGTGTCTTTATACCACTGTCTGCCACTCCACGTTTCTCTGGTTCTTTCGTCGTGTCAGCCTCCTGAAGCAGATTTCAAAATCAGCACCAGAGAGCTGTGTGGGGATCGTAACCTAAAGGACGGAGCTTGCTTTTGTACCTTTTAGCAGGATACTTTGACCTGAAGTTCTCCAATGAATCACGCAGCTGTATAAATGGGAAGACTGCACACTGTATTGAGTAAAAGCACGGTAATAATAATACTCACAAAGAACTCCCTGCCCCTCTGAATGTAGAGCTGTTGCTGCAATTTTCCCAAATGAAAAAGATGACACAAACACTATTTATGGCTGTGGGGGCCAGCTCTGTACACATTACCTAATCGCTTAGTTGTGCGGCGAACAGGCCGTCGCCTCACTACCAAGGAGCATCCAAACAAGGTCAATTTTCCCTTAGATTCAGCTACTATTAGCCATTTTTCTATCTTTTATAGAGATGAAGGTTTTCTCGTTGTCCCTCTTCGCTGTGGGAGGTTGGATGTTACCGCATTCCTTTAATTTCCGTAATTTGACCGGTAAAACGGTCTCCTGTTTACACAGTACAGATCCAAGTCTAAGTACTAAGAGAGTGGCGAAATTTCCTCTGTTTCCACAACATGGCGCTGGCTAATATAATTTAATAATGACTGTACTGTAAATAACATCCTCTTATAGTGCATTTTATTGACAGTGAGTTAGCAGTAACTGAGTTGGCCCCCCAACAGTGAATTTACATGTGGGCTTTGTCTTTAATCTTTTGGGCCTCCGGAAGTGATGTTTTGCACCTAGTTCACTGTGAAGAGTTGGACAAAGTACTTTGATAGGTCAAACTTTTGCATAGATGATGACTGCCAAAAGATTTTACAGAGGCGGTTGAGGTCAGCTCTGACGTAAGTTCAGTACAGTTGCATCATGGGAGATGATGAATCTGTTGCTGATAATTTTTTTTTGTCATCAGTGTAGTAAATTAGGACACCAGGTATAACTAGGACTTGCTTTATTTGTGTGTTTCACACTTGTCAACTAAACGTTCAGGTGGCTCTGCTATTGACTTGCCTAGATGACATCATCCAGTTACCCTCGTGTGATCCGCCACTGCCGACAGCACTGAATGTAGAAGGGAGAACTTACCAATTGTTTGGTGTCTTTCATTCCAGCTCACAGGCGAACAGCTGCTCTCCCTCTCAGCCAAACAGGCAGAGTTACACTGTGCAGGGTGCTCTCGCTCATCATTAGAATTGCCGCCTACGATTAGTGGCCGGCGTCAGCCTTTCTTCCGTCAGCTCCACCGTCGAGGCACGGCGCACGCGGAAATGTGTGTTTGTGCGGCAGGGTGCAATACCGAATATGGCCAGTAGGAAGAAGTGCAGAAGTGTCGTGCTGTTCAAACATTTCCGAGAGCTGGGGGTGGGTGGACGGGTAGGAATCCTTTGTATGTGATTTGCCGGGTTTGGTAGGGTTTAAGCACTGCGAGGGAACTGCAACATTCGTTACTGAAGTCCTTCCTTACCTGACTGGCTGGCTCAGTGTATTTGACTAGGTGCATGACACTGGATTGGCAAAATTGGCAGGCAGTTTGAGCTTTAGGGGTGGAGCGCTTGCCGTTTTACATGGCATAGTTTTGAGCAGACACTGATGAGATTTGCCGGAGGCCGCAGGTGAGCCTAACAATAGCTCTATTATTTTCTGTTCATGTGGGTGCCAATGTGTGCGGGCATACAGGGCGATATTGCCGCAACATTTTATTCCCTCGAATCAGAAAATCCCATTAAGGAAGTGCTTTGAAACCTTGGCACGGCAATTATAAATGCCTCACCATTTTCTCAGGCGAGGGGGGGGGGGGGG
>JAODUD010000038.1:16973541-16984486 GCA_026784285.1 Stomatorhinus walkeri
TGTTAACGAGAGAGAGTGCATTATGTTTGTCTAATGCATTGTGAACTGGGCCCTTCACTGTCCCCTTCACTGTCCCCTTCACTGTCCCCCTTTGCTGCTGTGATGGCACAGGCTATCAGTAAGGGTGAGGACTAGGATTATTGTATTTCTGATCCATCCATCCATACATCCATCCATACATACATATACATATATACATACATACATACATACACACACACACACACACACACACACACACACACACACATATACATATATGAGTGCTGTGGGGAAAGGGTATTGAATAGTGGGGTTTTTGTAATAAAAGAAAAATATTTGTGGAATCCCTCCTGCTGTTCTCCCATCTTTTGTGGCCGCACCCCGTGGTTTTTGGTGACGCCCTTGCATGGGCTGTCACAGTCCGAGGAAGTCCGAATACAGATGCATGAGCAAAATCCAGAAGAATTAAAATTATTGATCTGACTTCTAATAAGTGTTATACAAGTTAGTCAATGGCCCCCTGCGGGTTACCAGTGTCATGTTAGTGACCACTGATATAGACTCACAAACCTATTATGTCTAATCAGGGCAGCAGGCAACATCCTTGGGAAGCTGGTCTATGTCCCTGCACTACATGTTACCAGCTAGCTCCCTATCACAGTCTATGTCAAGTCAAGTCACTGGAACAAAATTTTGTTTCTGCAGTGCATGGGACGGCTAGAACAAAAGGACAGATGACCTACAACAGTACACACCAATGACTCAGTGGGAGGTAACAAGTATGAGCATGTGGAGACCCGATCGGGTGGAGCCACTTACCCTCTTGTTGTCGACTGGGCTGTGGTAGAACTGAGCGATGGCCTGCTTGCTGCCCACATTGGAATCGCTCAGCTGAAACCGTTCCGAGATGTGGGAAAAGGTGGTTCCGTAGTCGTAGGACACGTACACCTGTGAAGGGGAATGTGGTACGAAATGGATGCAAACCTCCAAGCCAAAACTCTCAAAGCCGTCTCTGTAACCCGGCCACCGTACGGGAATTTTCAGGACCAATGGATAACTGAACTTGCACTTGACTTAAGCGAACTAAATTTCGAGTTCTTCGTCGGCCTCCTGATTTTAGCCAAACTGGTTGCCATCACAGGCGCTGCACCTGACAGGCAGTTTCGTCCACAAATCCACCTCTCGGGGATTTCATCGCCACGTCCCTGGAAATACACAGGCCTTGTGGCAAAGTGCTGACATCCTTCAGGCGGCGCAAGACTGAGAAGCCAATAGGCATGATTTACTTAGGTACTTGCGGAGCGTGGAAAAACAAGGGACAAGACCTCAGTGGGGACATGGACTTACTGACGGAGACTCACCCAGACAGGAAATTAAGCATGCAGGAATCTAAATTTGTTTTCAAAACAAGGCTTGCAGTTGAGTAGAAGGGTAAAACGCCAAATCCGTTTACTGGATAACAAACAGTTGTCCAATATTTACAAATGACAGAAGAGGGTTTAAACATTACAGTTTTCACCTATTTATTCCATGCTTTTCTGATCTCCCACTGAAAGTCTCAGGAAAAAATCTCTTGCTAGTGTTAACACAGTGGAGATAAAAATAGAGTGCAGGCTCCATAGAACGAAGCAGATAGGGGTTTCTCTCTGAATGGAGAGCTTTCATTTAGATGACAGAGGTTTATCTGGTTCAAAAAATAAAACCGCGCTCTGCTGGTGTAGGCACTTCGACGTTTTAATTAAATGTATACGAGACATTTCCTGTCGCAGTAAAAATGCTTTATTCTGCAGACATCAAATTTATTTGCATTTATTTTTTCACTCTTTAGAGTGAATCTGTTAGCTTCAGTTAAGAGAAATGCAGGTTCTTGATTAGTCACGGTCCATAAGATTCTCGGTACGTCGCTCCTGCAAGAACCTACCGCACTCGTCTTGGGTCCGGAGGCGCCGGCACTGTCCCGGGCCAGCGCCACGATGACATTGCTCCTCTCCCCGGCCCAGTGCACCACCATCTGGTTGTGGGAATCATTCAGGTTGACCTGCATGGAGGAGAGGAGAGGAGACGAGGCAGTCACGTGACAGCAGCTCACTTCTACCCCAGGTGACAGGAGGCGGCGGTCACACGTCCAGAGTGACAAGAAGCTTCTGCAGACTGCACACGTGGCCACCTGCCGCTATTCCAGCCTGCCGTGACCTTGAAGGTGTCCACTGCCACAGGGAACTAGGGCGCCCTCTGCTGACGTGCTACTGCCCAACTCCCAGCCACGGCACATAAGAAAGAACAACTTCTTTGTAACAGGAAAAATCCAGTGCCATCTGTTTATTATTAATATTAATTTTTATTACTATTATAGTGGTACCTCAGTTCTCAAACTCATTAGAACTTGAATTTCTTAAAAGTCAAACCAGCCAGTTTGAAAAAAAATTACCTGGAGCTCGATCAGAATCTCAGAAGTCAAAGCGTGAACGCAGACCTAAGATAACTTGTACGCACGGGGAAATGAGTCACGCGGCACATCTCTCAGCGGAAACAAAAGGTAACGCTTCAGTCTCAGCCTCGCATTAGATGTGATAGCATCGTGCATGTTCACAATGGCTGATTATATATATTTAGACAGTAAAAATACATTTAGACAATGATAGACGGTAACAGTAATTATCATAATACATTTTAAAATTAATTATTTTAATATTAATAATAAATCATTAATACATTTAGTTATAATAATATTGTTGTGCAGAGCGGGGACAGAACGGAGACAAAGGTGCAGACATCAGGGTATCGGGGAATACAGGGTTTAATTACAGGTAAGGCAGGCAAAGCGCAGACGGACAATACAATGACCGGACTGGGGAAACAAACTGAAACGCGGAGGAAATACAGAGGACTAATGACAACAACCAGAAACAGCTGATCACACGGGGATTCCACACGGGGTTAACGAAGAGGCGTGGCACACGGAAGGAGCGGACGATCGGTGCAGGACACATTCTTTGGATACATTTATTTTCTTACTTTGCAAATTGCTGTTTTGATAAATGTGCTTAATGTGTTTAGTACACTATATGCTCTTCTTGTTTTATCTGGTTCATTTTGTGTTTAAATCCTAAAAAAATTGGCCGGGAACCAATTAATTGGTTTTCCATTATTTCTTATGCGGAAAATTCGATCACAACTCGAACTTTTTATGATTCGATCCAGAGTTCTGAACAGATTAAGTTTGAGTTCTGAGGTACCACTGTACTTTTGTTATTATTGTTATTATCATTCTCAATAGTCATTTTGTTTTTCAGAATTTTCTATTTTTGTGCCATGTATTTCAAATTAGTATACACATTGTGCAAAGTTAATCTCGATCTTAATCTCACTGCGGTGGATGCTTTGCAAGGGTGCGTGCGTGCGGTTGTGTATGTGTGTGTGTGTGCGTGCGTGAGAGAGAGAGAGAGAGAGAGCATGCACGGATGTGAGAGGCAGCGGGGGTCACAGTGAGGCATTACTGCGCAGGGCAGGCAGGGGGAGCCGTGGAGCGGAGATCGCGGCGCAGGATGAGGTAATGGCTGTGTCATGATTCCTCTTCCCAGGTCTCATCTCTCTGCTCCTCTCTCCTCCCCACCATATTTATTATTTATTACTCCGTGGGAGGGAGGCAGGCTCCATCCTAAAGCTACCTTTCATCCGCCTGCCTCATTCATTCAGTCTACCAGCCCTCCACCCTCAAGACGCCGGCCCGCAGGTGGCGACGGTGTCCGGCCCGTTCCCTGCCAGGGCGGAGAACACGCCGTGGGCCCGGGTGTTCTGCGTGACCGCACATCAACGAGGCAAGCGGGCCTGCACCGTCACTCCTCGTGATCTCACGCAGAAAAAAAAACAAAAAACAAAAAAAATACAAAGACAGAGAACATCCTGCTCCCGGCGCCTCATCTCCTCCCCGCCTCCCCTCCCATAGGCATGCCAGCAATAATTCACACGAGGGCCTGCTCGCATACACTTCGCAGGGAGAGCGAGCCGGTACTGCTCCCAGATGGAGTGAACAGCAGCTCAACATCCATGCTGCTGGGAAACCAACCAATCAAGTGACAGTCGTCCGTGCCCCCCACTCCCTCCGCAATCTAGGCAAATCTATGCAAACAGCACATCGGCCGCATGTGAATATGCAGAGGAGCTCACCGCCACAGGCCCATGAGAAGCTGGACGGCGGGACAGTGAGCTCGTGGTCCGCAGTGGCCAGTAGAGTGAATGAACCAGCTTCAGCAGGGCCACCACAGCATCATCCAGGGCAGCCTTTATTTATTTTTAACTTGGTCAGTGAATGGCTTAGTGGTAATGGGCCAGACTTGTAACCTGTCGGCGGGGGGACAGAGCCTCCGCAATACCTTTAAAACAGACTGTTAAAAAAAAGCTTATTTACGATCTTCCATATCATAATCATAAAACATTATGCGGGCTAAGGGTCTGTCTGTTAAAAGTACAGACAAGTCTGAACTTCAACTCTGAATCCAAATCTATTTATTCATTGCTCATCCTGCTTTCCATGCCAAACTTCCATTCCAGATTCACACAATCTACCCCCACCAATCAGGTGGTTAAATATATCTCGTATCACTTTGCGTATGTCATGTTAAAGTCTACGTCTTGCAATGTCATGTTTATATACTCATATAACACATACTCTACGTTACACGTGTGTACACACACACACACACACACACACACTATTACTTCGCATTTGCACTATTACCAAAGAAAATGATATTTCAGCTCAGTGTATGGCCACACACATCATGTATTTGAAACTGATACTAAAAGATACTCCGACTGACTTCAAAGATAAATAAGTTAATTACTTAATGAAAAAATAAAAACTGACAAAACATGGGGTGCGCGACCCTACGACTCTCCAGTAAGCCATCAAAATCAGCTTCATCCAGGTGACTCACCCTCCCCCCCCCCCCACCACACTGTCACCATGGAAACAGGGAGAAGGGACACACGGCACATGTGACCAGTCACATGACCATCCTAAACAAATACAATGCCCACTAATGCCACTGAGTGCCCAAGAGGCAGGGAAAGCGGGGGCCTGTTTGGGCCCCTGACAGCACCCTGTTTCAGTGTGTCTGGGTGGCTACCAGCTGGTTTCACTTTCATTTTACTAGATTGCGTCACTGTTGCTCACGTCACAGACAACAATAACACTGATTACAACACATTGTGTAAAATGTGTTCAACATGCCTTTTCCTTAATAAACGCCTGAAGACTTAAACAAAGCAGCATTCTTGCTGAAGCACATGCACTGATGCGACACCCAGATATTCTCCACTCCCCGCGAGGCTAATTTCCAAGGGCCTCGCCGCTCCAAGCGGAACACGCCCTTGGCCGTCACCTGCGGGAGGGGGAGGTGCGGATGGCGGCCGCAGAAAAGCAGTGAGGGCGCTCGCCCCGCTAACGAGTCGCTAAAATTTAATGACGGTGTTTAAAGAGGCAGATGAGGACGGGACTGAACTGTTGGACGATCGTCGCAGGGCCAGAGGGAGGCCATGTAAATACAGGTCGGCAGGACATGCAGATGTGGGAATAAAAAAAAAGGAGAAACGTTCAAAAAGAAAGAAAATGGGAAAATAAAAAATTAGGGTTTCGCTTAGCCGTTCTGTTAAGAGACACCAGTGTTTAGTTAAACAATATCAGGAGCAAACAAAACAAAATAAGAGTATTAATAAACAAAAACAGATCAGAGGAAAAACAGGCCTGTTAAGGAAGAGGAAGGCCATGAGCATGTAGGAAAATAAAATGGGTAGGGAGGTGTCTCCAAGGTTCCCTCCGCCCCGAGAGAAGCAGCCACACTGCTGGGACAGAACCCGCGACGCCCGAGCGACACTTCAGCTGGTCTGCGGCAGAACCCAAACAGACCCAACCGAAGCTTCCTGCCAGAAACACTCAGAGTGGCGGTGGTGGCGCAACCCAAACACACAGGAGCGAAACTCCTCGCCAGAACCACTCGGGGCAACGTCGGCGGCGGCGTGTCGATAGCTACAGCTGCAGGTCCTCGGCAAAACCCAACCCCCACGGCACCACCGCCGTGCATGAGCAGGACCGCTGCGCAATTCTGCTGCTCTTGGCAACCATCCCGGCAGCGTGTGCTTTGGCCCAGCGCAGCCTTCCCGGGGGTCCGGCGAGCGTGATGCGTGTCTGCGTGCCTGGAGAACGTGCCCGCCCCAGGACCACACTTTTCTCTGTCCCCATTACCTCAAATCCCGCCCCCCTGCACTGCGATGGGCTGCGCGGTTGGTTGGTCCTCTTTGACCGCTGCACTGCATTACTGTGGTGTCATCATTACCCCCAAGCCGAAGCAGTATAGCTGCACCAGTATGAAGAACCTCCACACCCACAGCAGCATCAAAAATCCAGCAAGACCATAGCGACACGTGCCAGATCCCCTTCCCCCACTTAGTCCCCGGACAAGGAGACCCATCCCAGTGGATAAACAGAGAGCGACACACACACACACATAAACACACACGCACACACACACACAGGGTAACGAAACTGCGGGTGTGTATGTGTTGCTGCAATTCTTGTCAATTCTGATTTCAAATAAGGACTTCAAAAGTTTGTCTGGTTCTACATTCAAATGCTATAAAAGGAATAGATTTCACCAAAACGCTGGAATTCCTATGCCATGTTTCACATTATAGATAAAATACTTTCCCATAAACACTTTCTGGGTATTAAAGAGAATCAATGCTGTTTTCCTATGGGGTAATAATAATATACAATGAGATTCTCATAACAGATAAAATTATCAGAGTGACTATATTTTTAAATAAATTGGCACTGTATGACTTCATTCAAAATGAACAAGGCTTTCACGTGTTTCATGTGGAATGGAATGATCTTTCGATTTCTATCATTTGAAATCTGGTGTCAGGCCATGTTCAGATTTCGAAACTGCGCTCACAGATGGAACTGAACTGGCCCGTTCTCGAATATTCTGAAGTGACCCAAACCATCACATCTGCGTTTCTTTTTTTGGCCTGCAAGATCTACCTCCACGCCAAGAGTTAATGGAACTAATGTCTGCACAGATAAAGGGAGAGACAATAGGGGGAGGGGAGAGAGAGGACTGCAGCTGTGTTGCGGTGGGGACAGCACAGTGTCACAGGGTTGCCACCACCCAGAAGTCTGAACGAAAATCTCTGCATTCATTTCTATTTTTTCAAATCCACCGTAAGCAGTCGCCGGTCTCGAGCTTCCACCGAGCACAGCCATGCATTTGGTCAGGTGACCAGCGTGACATCCTCACCGCAGACCACAACAAGCATATATAAAGCCAGGCCAGTCTGCTAGTATTGCTAGTAGCCAGTAAGGGGGCATCTCAGGAAGGCAGTGGGGGAAAGAGACTGTCATTCTGTAAAGCGCAGTAACACTCAGCAAACCTGGGCTCCAACGCCGCTCGCATCTTAAACACGTTAAACCATCTGTCTACAGGTTCCCCGCCACTCTGCTTCACTACCCCGTTCTCGGGTCACGGACACACGAGTCCCTGAGCGCGGCGACCGCGTGTTTGTGCGAACGTGCGTCAGCTCCCCGAGAAAACAGGAAATGTCACTTTGGTGTAAACATGAGACGGTGCTTCAAATCTGATCACACCGACAGTCTATTAGCAACTGCTTAAGGCACGGAAGCAAAAAATGACAGTCATGCTCACATGTGCGGATGTGCTTGGTGCAAAAACTTCTAACGGCTGATTCTATCCTATCAGTCGTTCTATCTAGGTTACTCTGCCTATTCCCTGGATCCTGACTGGATTCCCACCACGCGGCACATTCTGTCGTTGGCACCGTTCGGACATCTTCGGCAGGACCTACAGTTAAGTTACCCTCTCACCTCTACATCCCTCGCTTTGCACAACTACTAGATAACATATTATTTTTAACCCAGCGGTGCCGGTGGTGGTGGGGGGGGGTGTGCGAGTGGAGTGCACCTCCTGGGATTTGCTTGAAAAACACCCCGCTGCTCTATGTTTATTCTCAAATACCCTACCGCAGGTAACAGAGAGAGAGAAAGGGTAACAGGCTGTGAGCCCTCCTGACCACCGGATGGAGGCGGAGAGTCGACCTCACCATATGTGCGTCGCTACGCATCACCTGCATGGGATAATAAGACAGCTGGCCGTTCTTGCACCTTAAAAGCAGCGCGGACCTAATGACGCTTTTCCAGCCAAGGAGCTTCACCCAAAGAGACAGAGAGTCTCCAGGGCAGGTAAGACACTGGAACCCATAACCATCCCCCACAGGAAAAACATCCATTTACAGCTCCTGCACCGCCCATTTAAGCATGGATAGCTGCACCGCCCCTTTAAGCATGGATAGCTGCACCTGCCCTTTAAGCATGGACAGCACCTCCATGCATTAATTTCCCACTGTCATCTATGGTGTAATTGTCTAATTAGGAGCACTTGTTATGTCATGGTAGGTAGTAAATATAGCTAGGATTCATCCCTCTGTCTCCTCTACCATTAAATTATTGATAATCATACAAGAATCTTCCTTTGCATTACAGAAATTGTCCTTAGCTCTGTAACATTCTCCTTGTCATAAAGGTTGCACCACGGATCCAGGAAGGACGCTATTTCATTTCCCTGTGTACCGTACATGGCTGTGATGACAAAGTTTTATCGGACCCGACTCGATAAGCAGCTGGCTTTCGGACGAACGCTGCCAGTTTAAATGCGATCAGGAAAAGTTCCAAAGTGGCCGCAAAGGACAGCAGGTGGTCGAGGTGAGTGTGTGTGATCAACAGAGCGGCAGGGAAGATGACATGTGGCTAACTGTCTCTCTCACACACACACACACACACACACACACACAGACACACACACACAACCGTGCAGCCTGAGCAACAACCTTCCATTTATTTCTGTGGTTTTTCTCACTTGGTGACGAGACAAGAAGCAAGCAGGCGGCCGCCAGAAGTGCGGGCCCAAGTTGGCGGGTTCTGCTCTGCATGCAGATGCCCTCAGCTGCCGAAAAACACCGCAGCCAGCAGCGGCCGGGGCTCCCGAGGCCTCGCATTTGCAGACAAGACCATGCGCCACGCCGGGCAGGATGCTGCCAGCCAGAGCCACCTTTTAAACTTTGTTCAAACTTTTTACGAGACCCTGCGGCATTACATCTATTTAGGAAGGGGGGGGGTAAGTAACAGAAGGCACAAGATTTTGAGACTGTTCCGTGCCCCCTGCCAGAAGCCCTATAGTGTCAAACGTCACACCATTGCTGGCGATCCCGGGGCAGCCCTCAGCTGAAGGGATGGTGAACCAGAGTCTGAAACCATAGGACGGCAGGAATCATTCATTTATACAGAACGGCTTCAGCACACAGATTACAACGCATCTATTAATTATTTAAAAGAAAAGGTCCATGATTTGAATCAGGACTGTAGGGAACAAAGGCAGAGGACCATCGAAGACAGAGACCATCTCTCTTCAAGCTACAATACAGCAGTTTCTGTCAGAGAGCTTAAAATAAACCAGCCTTTCTTGTGTAACCCATATGCAAAAAAGAGGGGGAGAAAAAAAAAAAACAGCACACATAGTTTTTCCTTCATACTGCAGATTGAAAAGAGAAGTGAAGGAAATCAGGCAGTGGAGGGAAGTAGGCTAAACAGAGAGCAGAGCACAGTAACAAAGAGTCAAAGGACCAAGGTCTCGCATAAAGTCCCCAGAGTCACCAGGCTGCCTGCGGTGCCAAGGGAGATGAAGAAAAAAAAAAACTGCTTGTGTGTGAAGCCGTGACTCTTAGCAACGGGGCACCAGAGGCGTCTGTTTGGGCGGAACGCACCGCGTGCAGGACTGGACATGCTGCATTAGTCTGCAGCAGTGAAGACACACAACCGAACACATCAACCCCCCTGCTAGCAGGAGAGTGGAAGAGGATGTGGACTTTAAAACCCACAAGGTTGTCGGCTTGAATCCCAGCTCAGACCCTTCTGTCACTCTCTACAGCTAGACACTCAAACGGCTTCGGTAAAGAGCATATCCTTACACTGACTGCCAAGTTTTCGTTGGACTAAGAACTTTTTAGTCGACAAAGCAGTTTTCCTGCATATCATTACTGAAATTAATGGCAGAAATGTACAAGGAAAAAAAAATACATTTTTATCTGAAGGTTGTTTGTTCAAAACCCAGCTCAGACCTATCTGTTGTACTATACAACACCTCATTTGAACTTCAGTTCACTCACACTGACCTCCACTGCCTTGGACTAAGATTATATTTTAACGTGGCTGGACTTATTGTTCAACAAAGCAGCCCTTCCTGCATTTAATTACTCATCATGCAGTTAATTACTCATCATGCATTTAATTACTCATCATGCAGTTAATTACTGAACACGACCTGAACTCCTGGCTGCTTTTGAGGAGAGGTATGAACCTATATACTGTGTCGTCATTCGCTTCTACAAAACAACGCATCCACAGTAGCAACGTCTCTACAGCCCACTGCTCTGAATGTCAGCGTCTGCGCCATGGTTAGACACGTGACACACGTACAGGGAATCGGTACGGAAAGGCTGGCCGGGGCCGTGACGGGTCCGGAGAGCAAAGGGACGTTAACATGAGAAACAGCGACACAGAGATAATCTACTTCCCCAAGCTAAGCGGAACACACTGAACTGATCGAAGATCGCACAACTCTTCTGCGTCTGCACCCAGTTCCCCCTCCCCCACCTTCTCACAGCAAAGCTCCTCCCCCAAGCACGGTGACGGCAGCTAAAGCACCTCTGACGCCAAACGCCAGTTCACCATGTGTCAGACTTCAGAAAGTTCCACACAGGATGGACCTACAAGCAGGATGACTGTAGTTGGTGGTTAACAAATGGTAAATAGACATTTATATAGCGCTTTTTTCTACTCCTACGAGTACTCAAAGCGCTTTACATTATGCCTCACATTCACCCATCCACA
>JAODUD010000038.1:17008879-17019570 GCA_026784285.1 Stomatorhinus walkeri
CTGGACTGAAAATATTGGTCAGAAGAGAAGATACAAATAAAATACACACTTGCCTAATAATTCTGCACACAGTGTATTTGTCAATTATGTTCTTTGATTTCTTTGCACTTAGATACGTTAGATTTGGATTGCCTTCAGTAGCTGGGGTTTTGTTTATTGTGTTAGCTATAGTCAATCCTGAGTCCTTCTGCACCGGGTTTATTTGTTCTTTCTTTGTGGCGTGTCGATAAAAAACAGAAAAATATATTTAAAAAAATACCCCTTTTGTCTACGTGTGTTTCCCTTATTCCACTTCCCCTTTCACTCTGTTATGCCCCAACCCTAGATTGGGGCTCGTAACAAGCAGCCCAACCATGAATAGCTCCACTCCGCTCACATGCTCTGGAACCGTGGCTCTCAATACACCACAAAGACTTGCTGTCCTGGTCACAGATGCAGCAGTGAGATGTGCACCAACAATTTGTCCTGTTATAAACTCTGTTATGTCTCCCATTGTGTTGTGTGAATTGCAATATTTTTGTACAGCTGTGTTATAGCTCTGCTAATCCAACCTTCACACTCTGCTCTCACTGATGGAATGTGTAATAAGTGAGGACTGGTCACCGGACCACTCATACATACAGCAAGCGTGAAACCTCAAACACTATTTTGGCCAGTGTTTCATTTTCATCGTCCAACCCCTACAGATAAAGGTGGCCTTACCTTTGTACATAGTGTGGGCACTAAATCAGCCCTCTCCATTGTGTGTGCAGTCTCTCCGAGTCTGGATACTCACAAAACCAATATTATACGTGGTGGGGGTTTTCCGGAGGCCAAGAAAACCAAATAACACCTCAGAAGAGGAAGTTGGGAAAGGGCTGACCAACTTTAGGGACATTGTTCAGCAGGGGTGGAGATGATGGGGGTACCTACCCCAGGTATATAGGGACCCTGATGTGCTCCCAGTCTCCCTCAATCTTGTTTGTAGATAGAAATAGTAAAATCCACACATAGCTATTAGTTTATACAAGACTTTAAGATTTTTCACTTACACAATGACCTACCGATTTAATGAAGGATAACTCCAACACTGATGCCACTTTCTAAAACATTTTATTCAAAAACATCTATACTTGCTGTTGCTTATGTCTGGGTTATTAGCAGCTCCATAGCAAGATAACACTGCAATATTGTACGTATGTCGGCCAATGTCAATCAAAATGCTTAGCATATTAAATCATGCCAAATCACTCATCAAGCATGGCTGGACAAGCTTAAGGGTTGAGACCTTTTCCTCACTGTTTGGTTCCCCCTACTTTGAAAATCTCTCCTGCTCCCCTGTTGTTCAGTAATGGAAAGAACACAATGAGGAACTGCTCAACCGATTGGATATGTGCACTCACCAGGAAACATCTGGTGGATCAGAGTCCCTGACTTTGGATTCAGGAGGAACAACGGACCATCTCTTCTCCCTCATACAGCTGTGTCAGGAATCATGGGAACTTGGCAAATGCGTACGATGGCACAAATTGTGGGAAGCGATACATAAATATGGGCAATTGGGGCTGTTACTGCATGCTGTTTAGTCTCCGCATGAATATGACAAGAGATATTTGACACAAAATCCAAATTCTTTAAAGTATTCATTGGCTTCTGGCAAGACTCTCCATTTTTATGGACAGGTTAAGGTGCAACTGCGACTGGAAGGGGGTTTGTATGGAGGGATAGAGGTGACATTCCTGTTATTTGAAAAAAATGCTAGATCACTTCATCCAACCAAGATCTCCAGCACGGAGTGGTTTGATATCAAGTGTGTAACGAAGGGATAAGACTCAAAATAAGAAGCCATGGTGCTCTCTCCAGCTCAGAAAAGAGTGGATTGCACCTTTCAGGTAGGAAGGAGTCTACCCGTAGTAAAGGAGATTCAGTACCTCAGGATCTTGGTCAATTAGAGACAATGTGAGGTTGGCACTAGGTCAGTGGATGCAATTTTGAGGTCAATGAACAGGTCACTGAAACAGAAGATGGTTGATCAACATTTCTGGTTTTCTAGTCTATCAACCTATCTCCACCTATGGTATTGAGCCATGGTGAAACACCAAAAAAATCAAGGTTCTCAGGTCAAAGAGCCAAAAGTAAGGTGTCTCCGCTGGTTGCCAGGTTCACTCTCCGCAACAAGGTGAGGACCTGGAGATCTGGAGGGACCTGACAATACAGTTGCTGCTTCATTGAATCAAGAGGAGCCAGACAAGATGTTCTGAGCATTTTATGAGAATGTCACTTAGTTGGTGTTCTGTTCTGGGTATGTTCCACTGGGCGAAGGCGCCAGGGCAGACCTCGAACATGTCAAAGGCACTATATCTCTGTGTAGGCATGGAAACATCTAGTGATGTCATAGAATGAGCTACAGCTTGTGGTCTCCATACAGGAAGCGTGGTTTGAGCTGTTCGCCTACTGCCACTATGACCCTCACCAGGGAAAGTGTATTTACATCAGCGTTCTTGACTATAACACTTACTTGTTGGCTTGTCTCTGTACGCCTGGGGCTATTCCACAAAGCAGTTTTTCGGTTACCTGGTTTAACTCAAGCTAGAAGTCATGATTCTCCAATAGGAATGCCCCTTACATAAACTCTTATTGGACAATTATGACTTCTAGCTTAAGCTAACCCAGCAAACTGAGAAACTCTGTTTCACTACCTTTTTTTGTCAGGGTTGTTGAGCTCAGACAAATGTGAACTTCTGCACAGTGGTGAAAAGTGGAACATGTCCACAGGATTGGAAACAGTATCCTTCTGTGTAGACGGCGCCACAGTATATGTGTCATGACTGAAGCATACAGCTGTCACCCCACCAAAAAAAAAAACAAAGCACTTAAGGATTTACTCACCGGTTAAGCGAAGAATGGTGACTCTTTGCATTCTAACAGCTGAAGGGGAAAGAGAAACATATCAGAAAGCAAAAGGTTAATCACGATATGCTCCCTGTGTGAAAGGAAGTGGGTTTGTGGTTTATAACATTTTATCATTTCCCAGAATTATTTAGAAAATCCAGTGCACATATGTTCCTTCTATCTAGGTTTCTTCGGAAACCTGGTAAATAAGTTGAATTTCGGCAAAAAAGTTGAAAATGATGCTCAGGTCTGACTTGTAATTCCTGCCAATTTTCCCAAGCTGAATGCATGATTCCTTGTACTCCATGTATACAAAGCTCTTTTTCAGAATATCACTGCAACATTTATTACTTTTGATTTAAGATTGATTACCTCAGGTATGAGGATAATACTGAAAGGATAGGAAGCCAAGTATGCTGGTAAAAATTAAACTGGGTAGGAATTTTGCTGTCAGACTTTTGATTATACAGAGTGGGTCAAAAGTATGAACACGTGACAGCTGACTGGAAAACGGTACTGGTTGTACCTAGTGGTGTCTAAATATCTGTAATGAAAGAGGTCTGAGATCTTAACACAGAGATATCAGATTTAATAAATCATAAACCAAATAATCCAAATTGACAAATAATCCATAAGAACAGAGACACCAAACCACCCTATATATGAAAAGCAAGGCGAGTCCTTACATCAGCTACCAGCTAATTAAGGGATATATTACTTTTTAATATTCAGACAAGCCTGACCACTGTCTGTTTGGGCATACTACCAATGGGTGTTCACTGGAGGCAGGTGTGATTTCCTTTTTGAATAATCTTTGTATGTCAGACAAAATTACTACTTGTGTGTCTGTGCTGTAAGAGCCACACTCAAAGCTAATGCTCGGAGAGCTTGCACAAGGCCTTCCATATTAGCTGACCTGACACTCAATAAGCCTGTTTCAGTTCCAGGTCAGACCTGTTCTGTGACTATTTATTATGCAAGACTTCTAGTTGTCCTCTGGGATACAGATTGATTGCAGATTGGATAACATCACTGTGACTATTGATCGCAGATTGGATAATATCACTGTGACTACTGATCGCAAATTGAATAACATCACTGTGACTATTGATCGCAGATTGGATAACATCACTGTGACTATAGATCGCAGATTGGATAACATCACTGTGACTACTGATCGCAAATTGGACAACATCACTGTGACTATAGATCGCAGATTGGATAACATCACTGTGACTACTGATCGCAAATTGGATAACATCACTGTGACTATAGATCGCAGATTGGATAACATCACTGTGACTACTGATCGCAAATTGGATAACATCGCTGTGACTATTGATCGTAGATTGGATAACATCACTGTGACTATAGATCGCAGATTGGATAACATCACTGTGACTACTGATCGCAAATTGGATAACATCGCTGTGACTATTGATCGTAGATTGGATAACATCACTGTGACTACTGATCGCAAATTGGATAACATCACTGTGACTATAGATCACAGATTGGATAACATCACTTTAACTATTGATTGCAGATTGGATACCATCATTGTGACTATTGATCGCAAATTGGATAACATCACGGTGAAGCTCACGGCTTTGCAAAGGATTTTGGATGGCGGAGACCAGTGTGGACATTAGAGGAGCTGCGAAATTACAGCTTCTCACCCGGACATGAGCTCAGCTTGTGCCTCACCCCATGATATTCTCACTCAGCTTCTTAACCAATGTTTTACCCTATGTTTAATAATTACAGCGATAGTTAACTGTCTCGTATTCATTAGTATAACATAGGCAATATTTATTATAACTGATCAAGTACAGTAAGGTTTCAGAATTTAGTATCAGTTTTAAACGATTAAAAATGCAAGGCATGGCAACCAAACTAGATCCTGAACAGATTACACGGTCCAAAGGTTGCTGCTCGACCCAGTTTTGTAAACTATTAAAACGACACCGTGCAACTCACGTTTGAGAAGACTGTGAAAATGTTTCACAATGGAAATCGGACAGCCTGTACAAGTTTCTACGCAAATAAACCAAAGATATGAATAAACGGTGCTGCAATCTGAAAGCCTTCACCATTTACCCACTTACCCACTCATGTCACACTGACATATCTCATTACCACCCACATCAAAAGAGTGGAAAGTAAGATGTCATACAGGTATTTACATCAAAAAGTTACACAATCAAGCACGTACGTCTGAAATTCCGGTAACAGACGAAGAGGGAAACCAGCCCGGCCATAGCACTGAATACGGTAAACAGAAATGCCTCAGGCTGTGGAAAAGAAAAAGAGTAACGTTAAAATTCATTACTGCCACCTGCTGTTGCGGAGACGAACGTATGGGGGCGAGCATTTTACAACTGCTGTCGTTTTAATCACATTTCTGTATTATAATTATTGTAAACTGGGCATCGTGGATTACACGTTAAGACTGTGAGTTCACACTTGCAGCTCCGAGGGTTTTCTGTATAGTTTACATGTAATATGTTACTGAAGATAAACTTGGAACAAGATGGCAAAGAGATGGACATTATTGGGTAACCAGTGTGGCGTTTGTATAGTACAAACTGGAATAATGGCATTTTACTTTACTACGGTAAATCTTACTGTGAAACCTGCTGTGAAATTGAAAATGATTTCACTCCAGAAATGACTACAACAGTATAACAGTATACACAGGACTTCATCTGGAATAAACGTTTACTGTACATGTATTTTCTTGTGGTTGTTGTTGCTGTTGTTGACATCGTTGTGATGGTGGTGAGGCTGCACTGTGGTGCAGTGGTTGACGCTCAACCTCACATCTCTGGGACCAACATCCAAATCTTCACCAGGGTTCCATGTGTGTGGAGTTCCCGTGTAATCATGGGGATTCCTCCAGGTATCCTGCCCCCCAAGTCTAAATACATGCTGAGGCTAATTAGAGTTACCAAATTGCCCACACAAATAGGTTGTAATTGCTGCAAATCCCAAAATTGACTTCGCATAGACGTTTTGCCAATGAGCAAGCAACTTGAGTGTTACATCGTTTGAACATAACTTGTGTACGTCAAGCAAATGCTGGCCAGACACATGTGCGCTATGTGGGTAGCCACATCATAGTTAAGACTTGTGTAATTTGTAAATTTGTTTCTTTTTTTTTTTGTCCGGTAATTTGTAAAATTTTAATCTTTCTGAAACATTTGAAGCACTCTAGGGTTTTGGATAACATCACTGTGACTATAGATCGCAGATTGGATAACATTTCCCTTCCCTTACGTGGCTGGCGGGTGACTCTGTGGGTTAAGTCTCTGTGCTTGTGAACCGAAGGTCCCTGGTTTGAGTCCTGGCCACAGGTGAAATGTCTGCATATCTGTGTGCCCTTAGGCAAGGCCTTTAACCCCTGCATAGCTTGGCTCTTTCCCTGTTCCGCCGCAAGTGATTTAGCTTATGAGCTGTGCGGTAATCGGCACAAGGAGTTCAATCAGGTTTGTTAAATGACGGTAAACCAAAAACTGCCCCCCAGAACTGGAGATTGACACCCCTGGTCTACATCCATCCTATCCATCCTCCAATATGACCGGCAGGGGTTGATGCTGGTCCTCCAGGTCCCTCCTTATTTCTCCCCAGGTGAGACTTTCTCATTATCCTCATCCCTATTGTGCTAATAATTCCCACCTGCATTGTGTCAGCCCCATGTTAGTCCTGTATGTATGTGCTTCCCAGTTCTGTGTTCCCCAGTTCAGTCAATGATGTCACTCCTCTTGTTTGCCGCTGCCTTCTCGTTCGACCCCCTTGTGATCTTTGTTGTTTTGATCTCCTAATATTGCCCTTGAGTCCTTCGGTTTTTAGTCCTGACACCAACACCATAATATAAAAGCACAGTGCAAGACATGCTGGTATGTGATTAATTAAGTTATACTGCCATCACAGTATAGTTAGTTCTAAACATTTTCGGTTGGTTGCCCTTTTCAATCGCCTGTAGCCATTTGTAGCCTGTTTACCAAGCTTTCAGTTGTGTAACTAAGCTGATGCTTAGAAAGTAACGCTGGCATTTTAAAAAAGTTTTCAACAGGTGCACCATTTGTAGATGTGCAATTTGTAAATGTAATGTGTCTGTCTATTAGTATCGTAGCGTGACTCTGGCTCACCTAAAGAAATATTCACGATGCAGACTCTCTGAAGGATCTCTGTGAGTCATAAGGACGCCCAACAGACAGTGGCTTACCACATCATTAGCTGACATCATAGCCACTTCCTCAACCCACGGTTGCGCTTGGAGAAGTGGTGTGCAACGTAATAAATGCCTCAAAGTGGAGATCCAGAACCCTGGTCTGAAGTGCAGTCCTGCTCATGGGCAAGACATAACCTTGCAGAATCATTCATAGGGGCCAGTGTGTACACATCTCTGGAAAAAATTGAGACTACTCTCTATATTTTTTAGGAATCTGCATTTTTAAATCCTGATTTAATCTGGTAATGCTGGCAGAAAGCCTCACTGTGAGGCTACACTGTAAGGCTACACTGTGAGGCCACACTGTGAGGCTACACTGTAAGGCTACACTGTGAGGCTACACTGTGAGGCTACACTGTAAGGCTACACTGTGAGGCCACACTGTGAGGCTACACTGTAAGGCTACACTGTAAGGCTACACTGTGAGGCTACACTGTAAGGCTACACTGTAAGGCTACACTGTAAGGCTACACTGTGAGGCTACACTGTGAGGCCACACTGTGAGGCTACACTGTGAGGCTACACTGTGAGGCAGGCTGCTTCCAGGCTCACAGTTTCTAAGGCATCATACACAAGAACAAGGTGAAGCAGGAGACACTGGCAATGACCAAAATAGCCAGGTAAAGATGGCTATCAACTGTAAATAAATTGGAGAATGACCTCAAGTGACCTTCAAAAAGAATGGGAAACATTAAGTGATGTAAACCTCACTGCTAACTCACTGCTAAGACAGTTCATAAAAGTCTCCTGGAGTTTGCAAAAAATATATATTTTACACAGTTACATAACAATATAATGAGAAATGATTGAAACTTTTACCGTAATTCTCAAGAGACAATACAGCATGAAAAAACATCATGCAACCAGGGATGATGAGGCTGTGAAAATAATGCTTTTTACACCCATCAACGGATGAAGGAACAATGGAAAAAAAAACACATTCTTACACGAGACCACCACAGGCGGATGGGGGAGTCTGTGTATGGGGACAATGGGAGATGAGTAATGCACTGGGCATGGCTGTGCTGGGGGGGGGGGGGGGGTTCACCTGATTGAAACATTTCTGAATTGTTTAAGTCCGGAGTTTTCTTTTTTTATTGCCACAGCTTCCATAAGAACCTCAGAAATGTACAAATGAGAGGGGGGCCATTTGGCCCATCAAGCATGTTTGGGGAGAATTTAACTAATAGCTCAAAGTTGTTAACTTCAAGCTGATGTGATAATTGATTATTCTGTCTTTTACTTACAGAAATAAAACAGCCACTGTATGTTCACTGCTCCAGCTATTTTAAAGAGTGAGGGTCACTTTGCCATCAGTTGTCTTTTTCTTATGTCATATATAGATATAGATAGATATAAATTAAACATGGGTTACATGTGTGTGGAGTTTGCATGTTCTCCCTGTGTCGTCGTGGGGTTTCCTCCGGGTACTCCGGTTTCCCCCCACAGTCCAAAGACATGCTGAGGTTGATTGGAGTTGCTAAATTGCCCGTAGGTGTGCCGGTGTGTGTGACTGGTGTGTGAGTGTGCCCTGCGATGGGCTGGCCCCCCATCCTGGGTTGTTCCCTACCTCGTGCCCATTGCTTCCGGGATAGGCTCCGGACCCCACGCGACCCAGTAGGATAAGCGGGTATAGAAAATGGATGGATGGATGGATAAATTAATCAGGGATTCCCAGTTTGTGAGAATTGCTTAGGTGTAACAGAAATTGTATCTGCTGGGCTTACAACAGTCCCAGCTCCTGTTGTTGATGTGATGTTTTTGTTTTACAGTGTTGATCATGATGAGGTTTTCCAGTGCAGTTGCTCCAGCCCTAAATACTACAGCTCTCCTGTCCAGTGTGCAGTGCTGAAGTCAGTGCCACGATCTCTAAACTGATTTTTTACATTTCCGAAGCAGGCAACCCGTATGTGGGTGGGAGCTTAGTGTAGCAGTTCGTCTTCACAGCCATGTGATAATACAAACTTTTAGTGCATAGTCATTAAAACTGAAGGGCAAGCCAGCCACCCCCCCCCCCCCCCCACTGGAGTGTGACAGAATGGCGGGGGGCACCGAGAGGAAAAGAAAGGGAACTGCAACTTTTAGCAACATTTAAAAAAGGGAATTGCAACTTGTAGAAACATTTAAACTTGTTTGAACACGTGTCTGTACGTTTCATATGAAACCAATACACAACAATACAGAACCGATTGTTCTGAATCAATCAATTGTCCTTCTGCCCTCCGAACATTTTTGTGTAAGTAAAACTCCTATGATCCAGGAGGCGATGGAGCAGAACACTGGAAACTGAGGATGTAAAGAAAAAAGCGTCGAATCAGAGGAATCCAGGGCAGGGGAGTTGTGGAGGCTGAGGCATATGATTGGAGCAAGGAGCCCGAAATCACACATCCAAACAGCCTGATACCAGCAACACAGATTCATGCACATGTTAAGATAGATTCAAATATCAATGTGTGTATGATCAAAGAAAATTATACTGAAAGTGGGGATTAGATTATTCCTTTGTCTTTGTCCTCTTCTTCTTGGGTCCTGCAGTGGGTTCCCTGTGCTGCAAAAGGGTTTGAGCTCATGTCCGCGTATCGATAGGAGAAATCTCAACCCCCTCTGCCTTTCCAGTCATGCCTTTCATACCCCAACAGATAAGCGGAGCGCCGCATGGGAAAATGTAGCAGCAAATCACTGCAGATGGTTAGCATTCAGCTGGTACCAAGCCAATATGAAGAGGAATGGAAGAATGGGGGAGAAAGGGGGCGGGTGGGATCGAAACAAGAATCTGGAGAATGACTCACATGGAGTCTTGGAATTTATTGCATCATATTTGGAGAGTGACATTTAAATAGCCTTGCAGCCTCACACTCTGGGAGCACATTGACGTAGGCAGAATATGCATGGGTGCGGGGGCGGGGGGTACAAGATGTGGAACTGGAACTCCACTATATAAGTTGGTCTTCCTATCAAAATGAGGGCCGTCCATTCATTTCTACGGAAAAACCCTAATCCTGATCATGAGACCCTTAACCCCCACCCAGCCCTAACCTTAACCATAAGCAACCAACCCAAATACAAGACATTTGGCATTTTACTTTTCTGATTGCATTCACAGATTTTTCTAAAACTGAGGTTATCCAATTGGGGACCTGAAGAAGTGTCCCCAAAAGTAAGGAAGTTTCAGGTTTCACTGCACTTTGGGGACATTTTGGTTCCACAAACGTGATTCATGCAAACCCCACATCTTGTTCCAACACACACCACACACACACACACACACACACACATATATATATATATATATACACTCACCTAAAGCATTCTTAGGAACACCTGTTCAATTTCTCATTAATGCAATTATCTAATCAACCAATCACATGGTAGTGCACTTAGGGGTGTGGTCCTGGTCAAGACAATCTCCTGAACTCCAAACTGAATGTCAGAATGGGAAAGAAATGTGATTTAAGCAATTTTGAGCGTGGCATGGTTGTTGGTGCCAGACGGGCCAGTTTGAGTATTTTACAATCTGCTCAGTTACTGGGATTTTCACGCACAACCATTTCTAGGGTTTACAAAGAATGGTGTGAAAAGGGAAAAA
>JAODUD010000038.1:17032887-17045785 GCA_026784285.1 Stomatorhinus walkeri
CCTGTGCCCCCCCCCCCCCCCCCCGTATACGTATGCCAAATAATATGATCCTGAATGGTATAAAAAAAAATAAAAAATTGTGCCAAGGTAAGTTAGACCAAGAGAAATTTGATGTCATTGCAAAATATTTTTCAGAAAATATTTTTGAAGTTTGTATGAGTGCAATAATTTTTCAATAATGTCTACTGTCATTCGTTGATAGACTGATATATAAACTATGTCAGCAAGATAAGTAAGATAAGACTTCAAACTGGAAAAAACCCATTAGGATGAAGAACTTCAAAAGAAAATGGGCCCTGGGAATTGTATGGCATCTGGTTCTGTGTGTGTGTTGTACACAGGTGCCTGGACAACATCAGCATCACAATCCTGGCCTGCTCTTCCCTCGGGGTGGTTTACCTGTGGGTGATCTGAGAGCACGTCCGGCCTGGCAGCGTCCTGCTCGCCGGGCCTTGTATGGAGCTCAGGCTCTGAAGAAGGAGCCGGCCCTGGGGGAGTCTCCCCCCAGCCTTGTGGGCCCCTTTTCGGGTCAATGTGAAACCTGCCACCAGAGTGGAGGACTGGGGCAAGAAGTTCATGATGTTCTGACATGAGAGGACCTTCGCAGAGTCAAAAGGAACCAGGAGATAAAACTCTGGACTGTGGTATTGACCTTCTCCAGACCATGAATTCACGAAACACCCAAAACCGGCCAAGGATTCCAGGAATTGTTCAAATATTCCATAAATCTCTTGATCTGCAGTTAACAACACGATGTTAAGGAATCTCTTCTCTGTAGTCTCTGCACTAAAGGAATCCTCTGGGTGAGGTTACCTTCTGCATTTAATGTATTTTTTCTGTCAGGCAGTATTTGAAAAAAAAAATGCTTTTCTCAGGCAGTGTTGACTCTGCTCCTTAAAGTAGGCCAATCGAGCTGAGATGCGAGTCGCCCAGTTCACTAGTTTAATTCGATACATCATCGGAATGTCCAAATTTGTTCCTTTCACTTTCTATAATGAAATTAGAGACGGATGGCTGGAGTCCTTTGTTTACTGGAAAATTAGGGCGTACAGTATTAAAAATAGACTGGACAGCGGTGATAGCAAAAATCAGAAATTGCGTCGGATGAAATGTTCATTCCAGACTGATAACCGTGTGGGTGTTTGAAAGGTTTCCATGAGGCAAATCGTGAACAGACTACTATGAAAACCCTCCGCATCTCCAGTCTCCTCTTGTGTGTTTCTCTGTGATCCAGACCTTAAGCCAGACCGGAACCTAGACCTAAACCCGGACCTGAATTAGACCTGAACCCAGACCTGCCTGCTCCTGAGAAGTACAGAGTAGCTTTGAAGCCTCTTATAGAATTCTAGAGTCATTTAATGGAGAGATCCAGAGGACTCTGCCGGCACACCAGAAAAGCTTCCAGCCTGAATTCACAGCGTGGGTAACCCCGGGACCACATTAAAAGTTATGTCTTGGTATATGTTGCAAACCTCACCAATGATTAAGTTCAATCAATCAATCAATCAATCTTTATTTTTATAGCATTGCTTTAACCACAGGGTTTACATAGTGCTTTACAGACATTTAAATGAAAGGGATTAAAATAAGCATACAGGCAAATCAAAACAATATGCAGAGAAAAACTTAAAAACAGAAAAATAGTTTTTTAAAACAACCAAATAAATAATATAATAGCACCAAAAACAGAAATTTAACCACCCAGTTGTCAGTAGGGAATTTTAACACCCCCCCCCCCACGGGGAAGCTGTGTGGCTCTGAAACGATAAAGACACAAGGCCAGGCAGGTCAGCCGTGTTCCCTATAGCAGCATCGCTCTTCTTCGCTGAGGTTCTGTATGAAGCGTGAACATTTTACATTTCGTAAATAATGACCTTGCTGTCTTGAAGTATCGGTCCCTGTCCATCACAAACGCAGCATGTGGTCTTAATCTCCTAATCCTCAGGTTCTCGGCCCACTTCACCTGTCTCAGAACATCTCTGGGATCAGCTCTCAGAGATCTGAGTTTTATTTCCTGTACCCTTCCACTGTAGCATAGTTCCAGTGCTTGAGGAACATTGTTTAGATGTTAAGCCTCTTGGTGAACCCGACCTACCTACTGGACTGCCCCCCCAACAAATTATATTTTTGTTTATTGCTTTTTTGGTCAGTGCACAATTCCATATATGTTTTCTAATAATTTTAACTCTGTATAATAGTTCTAAAACGCAGAGTACAAATAAACCCTTTTATGGTTAGTTGTGTCAAAACTTTTGACTGGTACTGTACTCGAATAACTAGTACATTTGTTCGCTGAAATATGCTCTCCTAGGTTTAGTATGTCATGTCTGATACTTTTCAGATGTAAAACATGACACCGTGTTAGTATTTGTTTTTACACTGTGTCCGTCATGTTGCTTGTTTAAGCAAGCTAGCAGGAAGTAAAGGCAATAAAAAATAAATCGGGTTTGTCAAGCAAAAAATCCCTGTAGCATATATGTGTTCATCCCTTACATTTGGGGCATACTGATTTTTGTATCAGCTGGACTCTGCAATCAACCCTATAGGTCACTGAATTACTAAATTCAAGCTGGAAGGGATATCTTTAAAAATATCTTCTTCAAGACAGTGTAATCACTCAGCTGTTGCATAATTTAGGCTCTTCCTGGAAGAAGAAATGATTTGTCTAAATGTATATGCACCTGATTAGAACAGCATACGTTTTGTGCAAACGTAAGTTGACTTTAATTTGCTTAGTCACATGAACGATTTGCAGTGCATGTTTTTCAGCATATCGAGCATAATACAAGCAAAAAATTATACAAATATGGGTAAAACAAATGCAGCACTAACAACAAAAGACATTCTTGGGAAAATAAGCTTTTCAAAAACAGATTGTCTTATGACTATTTGTATCACCTTGTCTTGCTTCGTAAATCAGCACGGCACAGACACACACGGGGGATTTTGGATGGTGAATGCAGTGAATACTGAATGAATAATGACAGGTCTACTCCCTTCACACAGGGGTTGAGTTCTGCATCCTGCCATTGGTACAGGGTTATGGTTTTGAACTATGACACTGGTCAGCTATGCCATTTCATACTTCCCAGCTTTAATTCTCAAAGGACACCACAAAGACAAAGCGAGTGCCCCCCCTGACAGCCAGAAACCAAGAAAGAAACTTTCAAAGAATTGTCTGATTTTCAGAGGTTTCAAAGCCCCAGTTCACGCTTGCATATGTTCACATGAACTTTGAACTGGAATGTATCTAAAAGCACTTTTCTTGGGTGCACTGGCATGATATTGCTTTCTCCTTCGTGTTTCATGCTACATAGTTCTCCACTGGGCTTGAACAGATTGGCTGAAATGTTACATCATACCTGAAACATCACATCATACCATAAATGCCACACCATACCTTAAATGTCACATTATACCTTAAATGTCACATCATACCTTAAATGTCATATTATACCTGAAATGTCACATCATACCTTAAATGTCATATTATACCTTAAATGTCACACCATACCTTAAATGTCACATTATACCTTAAATGTCACATCATACCTTAAATGTCATATTATACCTTAAATGTCACACCATACCTTAAATGTCACATTATACCTTAAATGTCACATCATACCTTAAATGTCATATTATACCTGAAATGTCACATCATACCTTAAATGTCACAACACCCCTTATATGTTACCAGCGTCAGCTCACCATATATGCGACGTAAGCAGTTGCCTAGGGTAAAAAATCAGAAGAAAGATCTTTGTTTCAATTATTTACATTAGTTTTAGTGTTTTAGTACTTTTCCAGTGAAAGAGATGCAAGCTAGATAGTTAGCAACCAGATACTATATGTTACTGAATTGTTTTTAATATGAATTTTCTCTTGGTCTGCAGGGTGGGGGTGGAGTGAGAGGCACCAGAACACCCAGGGTCCAACCCTATGTTTACACATTAGATGTATTTTTTTTTATCTTTTAAAAATTCTTAAGGTTTATTCATTTCTCCGTAATGCTTATTTTATTGGTGAGACTGGTTGTAAAAATGATTTTTTAACTGGATGCCCTTGGAAATATATCAGTAACATTCCCGGTCGCGGCCTGAGCTAACGCTGACTTTATCCTGCATTTTGTTGTTACTGGATTGTAGATTGCTGGCATTTCTCAGGGCTAGTGGGACTTGCTGTGGGTATCAGCTCCTGAAATCTCAGCTGATTTATGGGTGAGTTTCCTGTCTGACTGCTATACAGTTTCCAGCCTGATCTGACACTTTCTTTCAGTGTTGGACTTAGCGCTCAAGAGGGGTGGATTAACTTCTCTGGGGGCCCTAGGCTGACGTGACTATGAACGCTTCTCACCAAACGGGCCTTTTTGTGAGCCGAAAGAGAAATGAGAGAGGATTGATCACCAAGATTTAATGTGTGTAACTGTTATATTTTTTCCAAGGTGGGACCTCTGCTGTTTGCCTGGACCCTATAGGCTGTAGCTGAGGAGAGACCACATCCATCTGCCCTTGGCACTCAATGGCTATTTCTGTTATTAAGCCATTTCCGGTCTTGAGTGCTCCAGCAAAGCGCCATGATGTTGTTGGCGTGCTACTGCTGGAAAGTAGCTGAGCCATTTACTGGGTCTTTGTCTCAATATAATTTGTCCACATTATGTATATATGTGGCATGTTGGCTGTAGCACTTATGATGATAAAGTAAACATAATGCAAAGTATGTGATATATATAATGCTAGCAGACACCTCAGGGATGCTAAGCTGTGTTGTGGAGGAACCTGAATCACAAAGTGCATGGTGGAGTGGAGTCTCTCTATGCGTTTCCTTTGGATTCAAACTCAATCAAAATCATAAGAAAGGTCATATTTTCTAAACCTACCACACCAAACCTTCTGAGCTACCAGAAGCTTCCTAAAAGTCTGACTATATCTGGGGACATCTGCGGCTTGGTCTCTGTAGGAAGTTAGTTGTACAGAGCTAACAGGAAGTGGAATAACGAGATGGTGCTTTATTTGACATTTGTGCAGGCTTGTGTGCACTGGACCGTATCCCATCATGCACTGAGAGTTTTCTCCTCTGTCAGCAGTTTTTGGAGAGTCCTACAGGCAACAGAAACAAAGATGACACGGTTCAGTAGAGATGACACAAGCCTTTTAGCCCGGCATTACTGAAACAGAGGTCTAACCCACCAAGCCACACACAACCCCCTCTGTGAACCTAAGAATGCACGATTAACCTCTTGCGCTATCATTTCTATACCAGATTCTTGTTGATGTTACAGCGCCCTAGCTCACGGTTAGAAAGAGTGTCCCCAAACCAGGTGGGAGAGCTAACGTCGGGCACGCTTCTAGTGATCGTAATGTTTTATAGAAACAATTACGTTATGCTCCGTAGGGTTGCTGTCAGAGAGCCGAGAGCTCCTGGTTGCCGTTGAGATAATGCTCAAGCTGCCTTTCTCATCGCTTATTCGTCACTCTCCGTCAGTTTAATGATAGCAGCCAAGCTTCGGTGCCAGCGGTGGGTATCCGTTTCTTCCTGGCTCGTCACTGAGCCGCACGTCCCGTCACCTCCTCAGCTTCACTCCAGAGAGCAGCACTAAAGAGTCTGAACGAGGATGAGATGGTCATCAGCCATGCTTGTCACCACAAAGGCAGTTATGATAATTGCTGCCGGCGAAGATATCACTTACGTGTGCGATGTTCGCTTAATCTGCCTAACCCCCCTCTCCAGACGTTGCTTGATTCTGAAATCAGACCCATCCTCCCGTTTTAACTCTGGAAAAAACTTTCCATCGCCCAGATATGTCTCCAGTTATGCTTTGTGCTGTTAATCTTAGGTGGCCAATTTAATGGGTAGAATAGCGTGAAGGTCATTTTTATTTTACAAGTCTCCTTTTAAGCAAATGTGACAGTGTACCGCTGCTTTCTTTGCGCGATAACTAAAGGAAATTTAAAAAATTCTAAATAAGTATAATTTTTTGGCAGATAGATAACTAAGGACACTGTGTTTCTGAACCAAGTAATCAAATGTGATCCTTAAGCCAAAACAACAAGGGAATCTAATCACATGAAATTAAGTTAGACTTTTCTGTGTGACTGCATCGACTGAGCTCTTTTGATTCATGTGTGAGATCCTCACAAATGTCTGGGACGGTAATCAAGTCCGTCTGGGCTAAAAGGGTTGTTTTTCAGCCTACACACGTCCAATTGCAAAAACATGCTCAATGCCATGGGTTTGTGGTCAAAGTGGTGGGATTGTGGCAGCAGTTGATTAAGTTGATTCAAAGTATATTTGGTTGTCAGTCAGTTATAAGGCTGAAACCAGTCACTGCCTGATTCTCACCCCCGAGTCTCTAACAGCAGCAAAGGTGTAATACCTTTTTTCAGGTGGAAATCCGTAATGTTAGTAAATCTATTTGAATTTTAAAGTAAGAACTTGAGTGGAATGTGGTGACATAAGCAGGCAGGCATATTTCATATGGGCTGCCTTAAACAGAAATATTTAAGTTTTTTTTTAATTTTACAGGTATGTGATGGATCTCAGCCTCCCTTCTGGGCAGGAAACTTTCTGTATAGGAGTGATTTGTCTGAACAGTTAAGTAAATGACTATTATATGGTTTGTTCCATATTGCATGATTCAGTATAAAGATGCTCCTTCACTGTCAACGGAGTTACGTAGAAAATAGCATAAGCTGGATATGAATATGACATGATATGACACACTTGGGCATTGAGTAGACATAAGGGGCTGGGAGAAATGTTGCATGTTACATTGTTAAACTCTGACAAGATGTTTATGATTGTGATCCCTACAGAGACTGGAAGCAGGACCACCACTAATGATAGAAAAAAAAATTCAAATACAGTTACAATGAATACTCATTGCACACTGAGATGCACACAAGCCATACTTTCAAATATAACTTTACCATATTATTTACTTTTCTCAGTCTTAATTTGTTCAAATTCCATTTTCATGTGACCAATAGGGGGTGCAATTTCGCCCCATTAAAATCACTAGTGGCTGATTCTGACGTCAGGATTCCAGGATTCCGAAGGTGGATGAGCAGGTCGCAGCTAACAGATTGCATGAGTTCAACTCAGCAGGCCTACTTTCACTGCACTCATTTTCTTTGTGTCTTTATGAATCACTGGCTGCATGCAAGCATGAGGATGAGTCAGGAAATGGCCGAACCTTCTGTGCTAAGGAAGCCAACATCCTGTTAGTCTGATCTAAATAATGGAGAAAAGAGCTCCGGAGATCAAAAATCAAAGTAATACTCATCCTGGGATTAATATCTGAGTGTTTGCATGATAAAGAGAAGAGCCTTTGGCAGAGAAATAGTTTGCGTTAAGTTGAGGAATAATACAATCAGATAAAAGTGTTGTAATGCGGGGTCCTGTCAAAGCCTGATTTAACGTATTACACACTGGGCCTGTATCGGTTGTTACATAAAGGCCACGTGCGCCTTTAAATTGATTGTAGTTCTTGGATGCGTCACACTCCTTACGTAACTGAAATATAATGCATGGTGGGGAATTTTTATTTTATCCCTTTCTACTGTGTAGAATTAATATGTTTAACCAAAACAAATTTAAAAGGTATACTCTACATTACACGAAGGAACTTCGAGTTGCATAAACATTTACGCATAATTTCCAACAGTTCATTGTACCCCTCCTATAATATACGGCCAACACTGGTTGGCCGTGGTTTTTCTATGCAAGATTGCAAGGTCGGCCTTTTGAACTGTAAAATCTTGGTCGCGTTTTCCACAGCTGAAGCAAGAGCTTCCCCAGAAGTGCCCAGTAAATTTTTCTTAGGATGTTGTAGATATAACGTGGACTTCACATAAAAAAGATGTAGTTTGTGAGAGTCCTTTCATGGCGTTTGGGAAGCTGTGAAAGAAACTGGTAGCACCTTTGCGAACAGACCGGGTTTTTTCAAGCTTGCTTGTAAAATAGAGAATGAGCTGTGATTAATATTTTCTTTACAAATTTGCTTTGTGTATGCGCCTGTTCTGTTTGGAAGACATTGTGCACCCTCAGCTACTTCATAAAAAGGAAAAATGTAGCATACGCTTAATTCATAACATATTAAAGGCTAAATTGTTACATGTGCCCCAGGCAAGAGAATAGTTCCTGGTTAGCAAAATGGAAATAGTTTAAAAAAAAAAATCAAGCAGTGACAAAAAATTGTCCAAGTATCCATTTCTTAAACTTAGCTACTTAGAAGCTAAGACTTATCGTTGATCTTCCACTATTGTTCTACGCAAGCTATTTTGAATAATAAAATAGAAATTAAAACACTCAAAGTCAACTCCCCTATAAGAACCTGCGTTCTCTATCATATTACTCATTACTCTAAAATCTGTAACCTCTCCTAATGCTATATATAACTAGCATTGAGTCACACGTTTTGTTGACCTTGCACACTTGCAGAGCTTCATCCTGTGCTGCCCCGTAATCATATTTCTAATTAGTTACTTGAGAACCTTTCCCTACTCTAAATGAACATTATCTTATGGGTGATGCTTTTACAAGCATTTTGTGTATTATTGTATTAAAATCCTTTTGTTTCTGTCTTCTGTTAAACTATAGAAATGTTGTTTTATAGCATGATAATTATGTTACAAAATAGGTTCCCATCAATGCCTCTCTCAGTTGGTTATCTTCGACAGGATGATGCAGAGTGTAGTTATTATTATTAATGTTACTCTTTAGTTGGGTAATAAAGTTAGCAGACATTGTGTCCTGCCTAATGCTAATTTAAGTGGAAAGCGTGTTTCAAACGCAGTATCAAACGCAGACCATTAAATCCTAATCTGCTTAAACACATTTGACGTTTACATTGTGCCACAGCTGGGTTCTGCTGTGTTATTCCTTAAAGCTTACATAACACAAGGCAGACACACATGCTTAAACTTAAAAAGCTGGTTGAGAAAGTGGGGATTAGGTGCGATCTTCCATCCTCGCAGAACAGCGAGCACATCCCCATATTTTCTATATCACGCTCCCATTTGTACTGGCTATAACATTATGCTGTTGCATCACACCTAAGATCATATCTCATGTGTAAATATTGGTGCTCAAACACTGATTTCCTTACTTTTCAATTTGAAACTGAATCCAGGTATTTGCATCCTTACTACTTATGCTCTTATTCAATGACTCTAACGCAAACTGAGCCCAAATATATCTGTGTGCAATTAAATGACTAAACGACAGGAGCTCACATGCAAAAACAACAATTCCTCAAAGAGCGTTCCGTACTCGGCCTGTGTGAACAGGCTATTCCAAAAGACTTTTCCTGTGGTGAAATCTACTTGACGACCCCGTTTAACTTCAACCGAAAATGCTGAAATGCTGTTTAGTTGCAGTTCAGTATAATTAGTGAAGGAAATAAACTTTTCTCCTAACTTCCATTTAGCTGAGAAATGTCACAGCATACAGAATATGGTGCAGCGGGAGTGGGACCCAGGCCAGGGCCGGGATGGAGCAGGCTGACTGCCTGGCCAGGTGTTATTCATGTGCATATGGTTATGGGACTGAAGACGTGAGCTGAAATCTGTTGCCTGTTTGCCTACAGCAGGGCTCACCAATGCGTTGCCGCTAGTAGGCCGCAGGGAGCCCGTAACACTTGTTAGAAATAGGATTAATCGTGCTTATTTCGCTTTATTTGTTTTTGGTTTACTCATTTGTTTGTTTGTTTGTTTTGCTGGCTGTAGAAATAGTCAGAGCATTCAGGGTCAGTGTCTGGGGGGTAAAGGTGTAACTTTGGGTTGAGCTTTGGGGGGGGGTTATGGTCTGCACCAATTAATGGGGATCCAGGGGGTGGTATTAGCTGGATTTGATTACTGGGGGGGTTCCCCCATCCCCACCATAATTTACTCCCATGCATGAGGGGGCAGTCTTGCACAGAGTCACCTGTGTCCTCCCCCATTACCACCCACCAAGGACACCAGCTTTTATTTTATTCTAAGTTTCTTTTTTAATATAGGCGTTCAGATCACATACACCCGGTCTTTTCCAGGGACGCGGCTACATGTCGACAGCTTATTCAATACTATGACACTCCGTCACTTACAGCGAATAAGGTAGGAGACCCCTGGGCTACAGAACTCTATGTTTGTGCTCAGCTAAATCACACTGGGCTTCACAATGTTCTGAAAAGTTCTTCCCAATCCTCCTTCGAGAGCTTGGTCCACACTGATGTCTCCCTTCATCTCATGCCCTTCCAATGACGAGGTCTTTCCATGTTAGGTCTGCAGAGCAGTTGTTCTCGCATTTCTATCACCTAAATTCCCGAAAGTTTAAGACTGGATTTGGTCAAGTTGAACATGTAATTAGCTTATAAAACATTCATCCTGTCAAGGTTTTGATAGCAAGTTTATCTAATTAAGGATATGGACTTAGAAGAAGAATGGATGGATGGACCTGAGTGCCTCAAAACAAACCCGTGTCATCTGTTACACCAGTAATTTTGCAAGTCAAATAAGTGCAATTACAACGGGGAAGCGCTATACATAAAACGTCAAGAATAAATTCTGAATAAATTAATTGATGACAATATCAAAACCTGTAGAGGGCAGCGTCGACACGTCAGCGTTTTCCGTTTTGTAAAATTATTTTTATAGCGTATGTTTTACACACCAGCAGGTGGCAGCACAGCCGCAAATGTAATTAATTCATTCACGTACGCTCGTGTCACCGAGTACGCAATAAACACTGCTGGTTAGTGAAGGTAAAAACGCCTTCTCCGTGACAATTAATTGTCATACTGTAGGGTAATCAATGACACACTACTACTACTAACACTTTCAGTTTTTACATGTTGTCGGTTATACAGTTACTTCAGACAGTAGCAGCCTATTCACACCTTTCTGTTCCTAAGTGCCACCAGAAGTGTCAGAAAAGGGATAGCCGAGAAGGATCATCGTAGCTGAAAATCATATTTTGGTAAATAACGACAATAATGGCAGCATATGGATCCTCTCTCCATCCTTGACGATCTCTGTGGAGCTACACGCTGGTGCCAAATGCGAACACAATGATGCAAGAGAACAGCGACAGGGCAAGGTGTTCCAATGCTGGGAAAAAGTGGCGCAATTTGGAAAACAACTTCTTACTTTTTGAAAACAAAAGTGAAGTATGTGTACAATGATTTTTCTATATAGCTTATAGTGAAAAATCATTTAAGCTTCTATATCTTGATAATTAAGTAATTAAGCAACGGTAATAAAGATGACGGTGAATATAACTTTAAATTTAATTAATCAAAAAAAGTAAAGCCTGTAAAGTTATGGCTGGAACTTTGTACTGGATAGTCAGTTTGGATGGATGGATGGATGGATGGAAGGCTGTAGTCAACAGTGTGGGGGTGGGGGGGGGCAGGCTGTAATTATAATTTATACTGGGGGGGACATTGTGAGCACATCTGAATATCAGTGGGGATGTATCCCTCTCCAATATATATATTATAGTTATGGCCTTGGATGGATGGATGGATGGAAGCTGATTAGTTTATGCCATAAAATTAATAGAACAATTTACATTTTCAATATACTGTTACTTTTTACTGGGTTTGTTTGGCTTTGATTTAAGCTTTCTAATCACGTTTATCTTGTGATCTCTGTTCTCTGTTGACGAGCGGTCCATGCAGTAACTGCCTGTGCTCCACACTCTGGTAACAAAAGAAGGAAGCTGAAGGCGCAGCTTAGCTGAGAGCTCTTGGTGGGATTCCATCAGATTGTGAGTATGACAGTCTGAGCCACATCACAGTCTGCAGCTGATTGTCGGCCTCTATGGAGAAGCGTTATTTCAGCTGAGAAGTGATTTCAGCATTGTTTAATGCCACCGGGACTGTATTTGTCATTCAGCCATGGGAAGTCCAGCTCTTTCTGCTTAGCCTCTATCTCACATTTTCTACCTCTCGCTTGATAAAACGGTTCTCGCGTTACTGAAATAGAAGAGGAACTTCACTCAAGACTTTCTTTTTTCCTGTTCATTTGCAACAAGTTCCACTCTTTGATTTGTAGCCCATTTGATATGAACGTCATACAGGGTGTCAATTTGTCAGATTAAGTATGCCGGCCTCAGAAACCTACTCTTTTGGTCCACAGAGATACTTTTTCCAGCCTCACCATTGCCAAACATTACAGGAGCTTTCACAAAATTCAGGAGAGTTTTTTTTTTACTTAATTCTCTTATAGCTGACACAAATAATCCTTAATTTCTAGTCATTTTAAAAATTATATTCATTACTGCAGCTATGTATTTGTTTAGTGGAAAGTTTGAAGATTAATGTCTTGCTGTACTTTTGGTTTCTGCTGTGTTTTTTACTGTCTAAGAGCTGAAATCCTGTAACAACATGACACTATGCATCGCAACTTCGGATTCAGATCAAACCTTGACACTGTTTGCGAGTTGTGAATCAGAATACATATTGATGCGATTGAGATTAAAGTCCTCCCCCCAATGTACATATAAGCTTGCCATTTGGCACAGCCAAGAACTCTGGAGAAACTAAATAAATAAATCCTTGTTTGAATGCAACCTTTATGGAAAATCAGCTCCCACCTTGTTCTTGGGACGATTTCTAGATGATGGACTCTTCGTGAAAAGAAACAACAACAACAAAAAAGACATTTTAACACATTGCCCAGTTTTTCTCTGAAATTGTTCATGTGCTCATAATTCCCACTGCCGTCATCGGGGAGGATACAGTATAGAATTCTGATGGTGGGGAAAGGTAGAGGTTCCAGAAATGCGCTGTACCTGTTCTAATGCCGCACGGGCTTCCAGACTGTCCTTCAGAGATCATTCTGTGGCATGAGAAACGCCGGGATGAGAGGTTTTTGTTACAAAGGCAGAAGTGATCTTTTTTCTCCTCCGTCAG
>JAODUD010000038.1:17045885-17057477 GCA_026784285.1 Stomatorhinus walkeri
AGAAACAAAGATGACACGGTTCAGTAGAGATGACACAAGCCTTTTAGCCCGGCATTACTGAAACAGGGGCTGACACAAAGAGGCTTTTTCAGGGAGGGTGCTGAACATGTGCTGGCAGGTTCGCTGCAGACGCAAGTCCATAAACAAAACTGACGGCTTTTCTTTATGCAATGAGCTACGAAGATGTGAATAGCAGGCTCCTCGTTACCTCCTGGCAGTGCGGCCTTCATTATTTTTATCCTCTTCAAGGAAAATGATTTAAACATATCAAAAGTTCTGGATGTAATTTTGACCCGGCTCCACTGTAGCTCCCCTCTGGGCCTGTGGGCCAGTACTGCCCATTAAAGGCTTAACTCACAGTTAGAGCCGCAGCTGTGACCCAGGTTTGAGTTAACTAAGCTTTAGTTAATCCAAAAATGCTTCCCTCTGCACTTATTCCAGAACCTTCTAAATCTCTGCAAAATCCACTACATCACGTACAGGAAGCCTTAATTACCCCAGTTTCCAGTTCTCTATGACAAACACTGTTCTTTCTGCAAAAATGGAGGAGGAAAGGTTCCTAGACATTAGGCTGAAGTACCCTGGGGTACCAAGGAGAGTATTACTTAGGGACAGGGGTCTTAACAAACAGCTGAATATGTGTCTGCAGCAATGAACTGAGTCTTTCTTAAACTCGGGACCAACAAATGAAAGGAAACTGGAGCTATAAATAATTAATAGCCAAGGATGGAGCGAGGAGGGAGGGAGATTCTAACGTTAATATCTTTGTGCTGTTCTAATATGAAATGTTGAATTATTAGGTGACAGTGAGAAAGAAATAAGAAAATAAAACTGGAAAGCAGTTGGACATTATTGTGGTATTTGCAAATCTTCCATGATGAGATCACATGAAGAGTTTCGACGATGGATTTAGTCAAATTTTTCTAAATGTTTCTATAGACCCCGCTGAAAGAGCTCTTATCGACCCCTGGATGTAGGCCTGTAACCTAGGGTTGTCCATGGAGGTCTTTGATGGTGTCTTGGTGGTGTAGCCTTACAAAAGGCACCAAACCCTGAATTACTCCAGAAGAAAATATCATGGTGTAGAAATGGGAATAATTTGCAAAAAAAATTTGAGCATAAGCTTACTTTTCTAAATATAAATGGGTGTCATATGATGTTTGCAGCACAAAACCACAGTTTGGAGGATCACAGGTCATGACTACATTTGACCCATCTACCTGTCTGGTGTTCAGTCCCACTCTGTTACTGTTAGTTGCCATTCAGTATCTGTGGTAACAGTTCACCACCCCCACACACCCTCGCCCGAGCCTACAACCTCCTCTTCAGCACCCATTGACTCATGTCTGGGTCTGTCTGCTCACCGGAACCTTCCATGAGGGTAGGTCAATTTCCTGCCTCTTCTTGCCTAACACCCTTAAAATAGCGAAGTCCTCAATGTCCTGGAAAATCTGCAGAAACAATCTGCGCAGGGACACATGCAGGAAATAAAGGCCATTAAATCATTATTTATGCCACATTACAGTTAGCGGTAAACTAGTTTCTGACTCAATGTTTTGCAACTATTATTTTCCCTTTACAACTAACGTAATGAAGTATGTCTGTATTGTGTCTTCTTTCACCTTCCTTCTGACAGAAAAGAAAGTGTATTCTCTGGTACAACTTTAACGAATCAGAAAAGAATGTTCTTTTAATATCATCACTGCATGCAACATCCACCTGGCATTACGAAAAGAACAACAGAACAATCCGGTCATCTAAGGGGGTGCGTTCAATCACCCGTCATCTCTCACAGGCTGAGTATCTCGGATATTTGGTGTTGTCCAGCTAAACATCGCTTGCATCCAATGGGCAAAGCGCCTGGCTGTCAATCACTTGTGTGGCTGGGAAAAACCGGCCCTTAGGTCAGGCAAGAATTAACGCGTATTGTTTTTATTTATTTGTTGTTTTTTTAATTATTATTGCAGAATGAGATCCAGCACAGTAGCCTAAGTCAGGATCAGATTCTTTATCTCTAACCGGAATCTATGGCACAGTTCTCAGTATGACGTCATTTACAGAGGTCAGATTTCTCATCTGCAGCAGTGTCACAGGAAATTTAAGTTTGCATACAAGGATTCAAGGGTTTTATTTGTCGTGTGCAGTAGACAGTCAGATTATAATAAAAGAACCTGAAGCGCTTCCATGTACTTCAAAAGATGAAAACAAACCTGATCCTTCCATCATTTATCACTTATTTTGCATATTAAGAAAGAGGTTAATGGGTAGTCTTCTGACTGTGAAATATTGCTCAAAAGATCTATATTTATTTGTAGCTTACAAGAACCTCAAACATGGTTTTTCTGTGTACCAGCTGACATACAACACCCAGTGCGAGGTGAGTGAGAGGTTAACTCACACATGTAATTTGCCTGAGGCTAGAATACCTGTCACTTTGACCCCAAACCGCTGGTGAACCCAGTGGCTAACAGATGGGAAAACTGTGCTTGTTTGGTGAGGAAGAGATCAATTCGGTGCAGCTTTTAAGATGTGACCTGCTTTCTCGTAGGATGTTCCTGAGATATCCCTCTGGCTTAGGAATCAGGTTCGTAAGCTTAACTCCAGGATCGAGACACAAGGAAGGTGAACCTTCTTTGACCTCTGAGGCTTAGACTGGCGCGGGGGAGGTGGAAGCTGTGGGCTTCATTTCATTGCTGCATTTACAAGAAAAGAGGCTATTTTTTGTCCAGGGCTCTTATGAGGTCTGTGAATTATGGTCATTTAACTAGCGGACTTCTTACATTGAATAGGAGGTAGATTGTTTAATGAAAGCTTTACTGTGGAAGGGATTCAGATTTTTATGGATATGAACTGACGACAAATAACATGAAAGTGCACCACCTGCTTGAAAACACATCTGCATATAGGGTGACCACCTAATCCATGCCGGGGGGGCGGGGGGGGGCACTATCAACTACTTCAGGTTTTACAAACTACTTGGCTGATTAATTCAATTCTTCTTGTGCTTCTACTGGTTTGTTTGCTTGGTTGAAAGACTCGATTCTTCATGCAAATACACTGTTAGAAGTGATTTCTGTCTAAAATATCTAAGCACTTTATCACCTTTGATATTAAATAGGGCTTGCAGATTAAAGCACCTTTTCAAGGCATTCCAGCTAAGAGATTAAAGACAGAGAAAGCACCACAGCCAGGAAAAGGAATTTGTAATTTAATGTGTCCTTCACCCCAGCAAGATACTTGCATCTCCAGCAAATGAGGCAGGCTGATTTGGATCCGATAACGGCAGCCTCTGATCTTCACAATTCTGACGCCGTCTGTCTGTATTTTCTTTATGTCGTATAAGACTCAGCACAGCATGCAGATTCTGATCACAGCATTGACAGCCATTCTGTCATTGGGGGATTGGATGGAAATGCACGCCCAGGCAGTTTCAGGAAGTATGTTAGAATATGTTTATTGTATCAATTTATGTGCCTCCCCCAAGGAGATATGCCCCTCTTGTATTATATACCTCCTCTGATTTACGAATAGACATCAGTCACACTGAGCTGTCTGACCCTCTGTGGAATACCGGACCTAACCACAAATAGGCCCTGATTATATACTGTTAATACACAGAAAACTGCAATGTAAATGATTTATAAATGAAGAACTTCTAAGCTCACCAACCATAAAATATAAAACGATGTCATGGTATACAGTCAATTTGCACTGCGGTTTTGCTGTGCCAAAGATCCTCATGGTGACCTCATGGTGACCTGACGGCCTTTAGCACAAGTGATGATGGAGGTGGTTTAACACAACAGCCCACGAACCCCTGCCTAATATGCCCAGGGGAAGAACTGGATGGAGCTCAGATCTTGTCGCCTGATTGCTGCTGGGCTCTGTGGTCGGTTGAGATTCCTTGGCCCTCCACAGACTACGTGCAGGACGGCTTGTTAGGTGGTGCTCTATGGTGCAGAAGATGAACCAAATCAGCCATGACTGTAGACTCTGTGGCCCAGCACATGAAGCCAAGTCTGCCTGTCCTTAGACTGTCAGTAGCAAGTGCCACCAGAAGGTTCCGTTCCACCCATTCCATTATCCACTCAGTCCAGTGGCCGGGAAACATCTTCTCACAACAGCTTTCTTCAGCTGGCTTTGACCAGGGCCCCTGAGTCTTTTTCCCAGGCCTCTGGTATGCAACCGCTGGATTCCCTGCAAATCCCCTCCAGCCCCCCACCCAAAATCCCACCCCAACTACCTCTTGGCTGGGCCTCACTGTCCTTCACACAGATCATACTTAGTCCTGGTTGGTGTCAAATTCGGAAGGGTGTCAGTAGTTCCACTCAACACTGGCCCACCACAGGGAAGCAGACATGCCTGTAATGCCTGTGACCTCACTGACGGCCAGTTCCCACCGAACATCGTACCAGCAGGCATTAAGCTGAAGTCCAGACTCCTGCTGACTGCAAGAGTTCCCATACCTCTTATCGGAAAGGGCAGGGGTGTTGACCCCAGTGTCTTGGCAGAATTCCAAACCCCGAGTCCCAGAGCAGCTTAGAAGTTCCTGCCTATATTTAAATACTTTGTTGAAATGCTTTAAAATTTCACCCTCTCAAAAAACTCAATGTCTCAGGTCATGAAGAGAATAAAGTTTATGCTCTTAACCTGTAGAATTTATAAATAAAACCCCCCAAAATAACAACCTTTTAGAGAGGATTTTAGGCAGCCTGCATATCTGTAGACACTGACGTTTGCCCATGACTGGCCGGAACACCTCAGCTGCCTCATTTTGGGCATGGGGGGGTCTAGCCTAACCATACCCATGTTCTCATGTCAAAGGTTGTCATATACATTGCTAGTCCCCTGGGGCAGAGGTCAAAGGCTGGTAAAGGGATGAAAAGACTCCTCATAATAAGACTGTGCCTTATGTCGGGAAAGAGGTTCCCAATCTGTTTGATGTTAGTGAAGTGTTTAGCAGCAAAAATATTGGCGTGACGTATTGAGTGAGGGTCTTATCTTAGTAACATCTTGCTTTGTACCACACTCTACCAGGGTCCTGATTCTTAATAATGTTTTTTTCCTGGTCAATTCAATTCAATTCAGTTCAATTAAATTCTTTTATTGTCATGTGTACAAGTACAAGTACCGTGTACAATGAAATGCTTGCTTGCATGTGCTCCTGCAGACAGTGAACATAGACAAGAGAGCTAGACATCAGGACTGTAATGTTGAAGTGAATTATAAATAGGTAAATGAGACAAGAATCCCAGGGATAAATACAGACAAATGGTCTCGCAAATTCATGGAATCTCAAGTAGTGAAGTTCTCATATGGCGAGAAATAGCCTTCCAAGTGTGTGAAGACTGTCATCCTTCTGTACTGTATTTCTTTTTCCCACTTGCCGGCCCAGAGATTGCTCACCTCCATGCTGCTTGGCCCATACTGAAGGAAATGTGGGTCAGCGGCCCAGTGGCGTGGAGTCTCTGTGAATCTCCAGATGATTCATACTTACCCCTCTCTTCTGCACCCAGCTGTCTGGGCTGGAGGCCGTCTGCCTCAGGACACACATCCGAGCCGGGGCCTCTCATCTCTAGCCGTCCCAAAGTACCAGTCCGTTCCTTGATCGGCAGCTGGAGGAGGCAGGGTGGGGAACGCAGGAAGCAGCTGGTGTCCATCGAGCCTCCGAAGATGTCCACCAGCCCGCGTCTCCAAGGACAGGAGGGACACGGTGAGACGGTGAGGCAATGAGGCCGATCTGCCCTGGGAAATTCTCTCTGTGGCTGTTGAAGGGTGTCAAAAACACATAACGCAATCGAAACGGCTGTCCCTCATGCTTTTTTGTCTCCGTCTCGCGACTCTGGTAGTCAGCCCAGGATTCTTGGTCAGCGTCTCCTTTGTTAATAGCCACATGTAAACATCAGCCTTCTTTCATGCATTTTGGGACATGCTACAGGCTGATCTCAACAATTCACATACTGTAAGATTGGCGGAATGTTCACTGCTGTCATCAGGAGTTTCAGAGTAATAGGTAACAAGAACTTTGGTTTTCTAAACTCCAAGAGACTTTTTGGGATCCCACTCGGCTTTTAGCTGAGTATGAGAGTTGCTTTCTTTGTTTGTTTCATTGTAATGGCCCTATTGCTTTTATTGTTTTATTGTCTTTTCATCTTTTAAACTGGTTTTTGTGTTTTTATTGTGTAGTTTCATGGTTTTTGCTATTTTGATTACTCAGCACTTTGGCCACCCGTTTTTAAATGTGCTTTATATACAAATGTTGACTTTATCTGACTCCCCAGCACCATTTGTGTGTTTGTTTCCATTACCACGGCGCCTCTGATTTAACCCAGAACTTCTTGCTAATTTTTCGTCGCATTCTTCTGCCCGTTTAGTGTCCATGGTAAATGTGTGAAAGGCTACGCTGGGTTCACATAGGATACCTGATAGCAGCAAGGACAGGTCCACAAGTCAGAGGACTGCTTCATTTACACCCCCCCACCCCACCCCACCCCACCCACACACACACCATTTTACATATTCTTGTAAGTCAACCACCCCAACCCAAAAAAGCAGGAGTCCGTGTAGAAGTGTTCCGTAGTGATATTTGCTTTTGAAGTGAACCATATCGGCTGATGATGCAGGAATCATGGCCGCCTGTTTTTGGATACTGAGAGGGAGTATGGCTGTTCCCTGTGGTTTCCTGTTGGCATGCGGGCCTTCCATCGGGGTCTGCAACACATTATAAGTCTCTGTCGCCAAGTTTGTGTTCCCCATTAATTGCTATTTCAGCCATGCAGTCTGCCCATGTAATTGAATTGTGTATAAATAACATTCACCCCACCCACAGACAAATGTTTCATCTTGGTGGTAGAATTCCGGAATCCTCCTCGCCGCGGAATGCTGGGCCATCCCAGATTTTTAGTCCAGTGACAGGAAAACGCTCTGTGAGAGTTATTGAGTTAAACTCCCACAGTGGGCTGTTATGATGTCGTATCGATTTTTGGCTCCACGAGAGAAAAAACTGTGCTGGTTCCCCCCACTATGACATATATGTCACTTGGGGAAGCCTGACAAGATTTTCCCCAAACACCTGAGACTTTTGTAAGCCATTTTCCAGCCACCAGAACATAGTCATATGTGTATTTTAGTCGCCGCTGTCTGAACTTACAATGAAATGCCTTCTCAAATTGGCTTGTTTTTTGAAAAATAGGCAGCTTTATAAAAAGCAAACACAAGTGACATCATCCTGATGAACATAAAATAGAGCTTGGAGGGAAAAAGATGTGTGTTTTATGGCTGTTTGTGTCTTAGCGTGGAACAGGCTTACTAGAGGCATCTACCATCTTTACCGCAACCAGCACTCCAGGGCTACAAATATTTTGACATCTGTCCCAGTGGATTGCAGGGCATATGGAACCATTCACCAGGACAGAGGCTCGTTATCACAGGAGAGGCAGTGTCTTACACTGAGGTCACACTGGATTCTGACTGGCTGCTGTCACAGTGCTGCCGGAAATGGCCCGTGGCCCTTTTTGTCATGGCGTTTCCAGAGGAAAAACATTTGCCCTTCTGTGCTCAACATGGCATAAAGAGAATCCCTTCTTGGGGATTCAAACCAACAACCTTCCAGTTACATATGTGCTTGCCATAGCGTTATGCTACCACTCTTCTTTTCTTAAAACAATTGCATAGTTACTGTGTACAACTTCCAGCACTGCTTCCTACGTCTTGTTGTTTTCTTGTGTTATACGTGTTGTGTGTGAGATATCCATCTTCCCTTGGATACGAAAGCTAGCCCTCATATTGAATTCCATTTCATTTTGCCGCCATATAAACATGGGGGAAAGAGAATTCATCCATCCATACATTTTCTATAACCACTTGTCCTGTTTAGGGCTGTGGGGGGTCTGGAGCCCATCCCGGGGGCTACAGGTGCAGGGCAGGGAACAACCCAGGACGAGGCGCCAACTCACCACGCTCACTCACCATTCAGGAAAGAATATTCACAGGCTTAAATAAAGTTCGGAAACGTCGCTGATGGTTTTGGCCACATGACCTCCCATGTCAGGCTGTTCTCACAGGTATTCATTGACAGAAGCTCTCAGTTAAACATATTTTCACATAACATGCTGTAATCGATCATTCTCAGCTGGACAGAGAAGAGAAGGAGTCCTGTATGAGACCAGGGCTGTGAGAAGGGGCTTTTTTGCCTCACAGCCCCCCCCCCCCACACACACACACACACACACACTGGCCGACCTGTCATGGCGCTGAGTTTGACTTGGCTTGCCATCCATCTCGCCAGTCATACTGCGTTCAAGCAGCATGCTGCAGAAGATGAGGTCATTAAAGATGGGGCAGACAGAGGTCCTGGAGGAACACTAAACTCCAAGCAAAGCAAAGGTCATCGCCTTCTTTCTGAAGTGGGGATTTTTATCCACTCTGTCGGCACAGTTTTCCTGGGCAGCTGTCCGCATGCAGGCAGGTGTCCATGGCTTAAGGAGGCCTTGTGTGTCTTGGCTTCAAAGAGCCGGTGCAAGTTACCGGGTCAGGCTGGTGACGACTGGGCATGAAGAGAACAGGGGAAAATTTTGGTCTTTTGCTGCCTCGGCTGGAACATGCATTCACCTCAGACCTTTGTCTTTTTTGGGTTTTTTTTTCAGAATGTGTAGCCTAAAAATCAGCAAAGCTCAAACTGGATTAGTTTAGCTCTAGATTGGCCGATTCGCAAAAAGGTCAATTGTATTTTCTATTTCTCAGTGCCACAATCAGATTAAAAGTACAACTGTATATTCAAAAGAAATAACTAAATATCTGTCTTTATAATGGCTTGTATCAAACAATTATAAGAAAATAATCCAGTTATTTGATGTGACTCCGGCACGAGTTATACAAGCAAAAGAATTATATTGCAGCATGCAGCTCTATTCATATATTTCAAAGTTATGGAGGGAAAAAATACTGCTGTTAACATGTACAACAGTCCCTTGATTTACGGTAATTTCCTTTTTCACTTTGATACCAGAAATTTCAATTTACTGAATGATGCCCTTGACACGGTGTTTTCCAGCAAATGAATTCAAAGGCAGGTCTCCCCTGATGTAAGTTATCCACTCTACAAACCCTTACACAGGGTAAATTTTAAGTAACTCAGATTTAATTTACTTTACTGCTCCAAAGCACACAAGCCAAAAATCTACTAGTAATATGTACTAAAGAGCACATTAAACAAATAAAAAGAAAATGAAAAAGTATTCAGTGTAAATTTACTTGCAACCATGTTTAGCCTCCTACGTTAGTGCTTATGTAAACTCTTTGCACTGTATGTCATACGTTTTGTATAAGTCCAGATTTTACAGTTTTACATGTCGAGAGTTGCCTGTATTCTACAAAACAGATGTGGCGTTTGTGAAATTACGAGAGGTTTGAAATTACGATTTCAGCCAAATGTTATGGATTTTAAAAAAAAGTATTATACACCAAATGTACTCTCCACAACAATTTCCAGAAAAGGGAAATAGTGTGAAATAAAGTTTAAAAGCTTACCATGTGTTGGTGAACACATTTCATTATTCAAAGATTTTACTGTCTCGACTGATTTCATGTCATGTTTAGCCTTTGTTACTCAGTTCAAACTGTTTTCAAACACTTCTGCAAGTTTTTTCATTGTTTTACTGATATCTGGAAAATTTCGGTTATTGGGTTGGGCTGGAAACATGTTACAGTCTTTCCTATTGAGAATAATGGGAACATGTTTTCTATTGACGTTTTTTCAGGAATGAATTAGTAACGTAAATCGAGCTGTACTATCTTCCCAGTTTTCACTTCAATTAGTATACTTTTTTCTAAAAGAAAACAAAACAATGAGACCGGTCTTATTGTGCATAGATGCTCACTCATAATTCTGCAAAAAAACCTGTTTTATAAACACTTAATTATAAATAGAATTCATGGCATCACAGAAGGCCAGCCATGTTCGTGTGCCAATGTTATTCATGGCTGCTCTTATAATTTATCCAAAAAAGCAGCTAAAACCAATGGTGTATTAGTTCACTTTCTCCATAAAACGACGCTCCGTTCAATCTGGAGAATAACGTTAGTTCTGGCCAAGGCCGAAGTCATGTTCTGGTTTAATTCCAGCCATAGTTTTAAGCTGTCGCAATCATCTTCAAAGTTTGAGTTAAAAATGAGAGATTTTTTTATTAATTGCCCTGTTTTGAGGAAATGTGAGTACCAAAAGAAGACATAAATCTTTTCAGCCATGCGAAAAAAGCCTTGAACAACAGGTAGACTGCGGCACTAAACACTGGCCACATTTATACATGATCATAGTGCTTTGAAACAGAAGATAATCTAGTTCCAGATAATCAATATACTTTACCCTCCCATTTGAGACTGAGTTGAAACTTCATAGCTCTCAAAAACACTCAGTCATATCCAAATGAGTCATAAATCAAGTTATCTTTTCCTTTTACTTGATTAATATAAAATATCCATCCTTTGCCAATGCTAATCTTACTGAGGTTTGTGGGGCGAGGGGGAGCAAGGCCTGTCACAGACTTCACAGTGTACAGCCAGGATGGCTGAAATGCACACGTTTACCCAGACTGAGGCCCAGCGGCCTCCATAAAAAGGGCCCCCCCTTTTACTGCCGCCGTTACTACAATGTCAAAGACAATCAGGTGGACTCTGACAACTGCAGAAACCGAGAAGCCTCAGACCATGTGTTACACAATGGATGGGATGTCAGTCTAATACAGGGCACATGCACATACGTCATCAGCTACAGGCCAGTTGGCTAACTGTGGTTAGCATGGGTGCCTAGACAGAGCTTGCATAATGGAACAAGCAAACCCCTAAAACACCAGGTAGAGTTAGGATTCAGACCCCCAAACTCAGAGATGTGAGGCAGTAATGTTAGCGACTGAGCCACCATTAAATAGATGGGAGAGCAACTCTTCTTGTCAAGGTTCTATATGCATTAAATAATGATCGTTGCTTTTATTTCTTTTAAAAAGATTTGTTTGCGTTACCAGATGATTCTAGTTGGAAGCACTATAGTTCCTGAGAAACTTCTCTATTCTTCCCTGCTTATCTGGCAACCGCTACATGCATGTGGGAATGCGAGCAGGCTAAACGCGATGAGCACTCCATCGGGCTTCTGGGACTTCCAACAGAGTAAAGTTTGTCTTCCTAGCTGCGAGCCGTGGGAGGGTGAGACCCTGGGAACGGAGCGCACCTGCTTGGCCGTCAGCTGCGCGATGGGAATATGTTTACATGTTTTGTGGGAATCCTGGAGAGACGGTGATGTAAAGGTCAAAGGTCAATGGCACTTATTCCAGAATAGCTTCAATGCAGCCCCCGCACCTTTATGCAGTAAAAAAGGAATGGATGACAGAATGGATGACTCACAAGTTTGTCATTACTGGAATAAATACAGTACTCCATAGCTGTTTATGTGTAAATGATGATGATGATGATCATGATGATGATCATGATCAGGGCTTGAGCTGTCATGGGAGACACAAGGATCCCTTCACCCTTGTGGGAAAAAATTACTGGGGGGGGGGGGGGGGGGGGGGGGGGGGGGGGGGGGGGGGGGGGGGGGGG
>JAODUD010000038.1:17062778-17077951 GCA_026784285.1 Stomatorhinus walkeri
TAATTCGTAAAATAAAAAATTCTGCCCCCCCCCCCCCCCCCACAAACTGCCCCCAAAATTTTTATATAAAACTTTTTTAAAGCCATTTACGTGTCAACAGTTGGATGAGGACGGAGGAAAAATTAGGTCACTAGTGTAACTCCAACCTCAGGCTACATCTCATGTGACGGTTAGGGGTGGCAGCATGTAAGGTCCGTAGTAGAGAAAACCACGGCGATTAGCATGCTGAGACTCGGCCAGGCTTCGCCGACGTAGACGGCAAAATGGCTCATTTTACTGCCTCTCTCACCATTGTCCATGCACGTCTTTGCAAGTGTCATGGAGCTGGGGAAGTGCATTGGTCATTGGGTGAGGGTGCTGTGCCCACAAGGTCAGCAGTTCAGATCCCATATTTGCCTTTTAACCCCAAGGCTGCCCTTAGAAAGAAATAAAGCGGGTGACCTTTAGGGGCCCAGACACTAGGTGGCGCCATGAGAAACGTTGCGTGGATAATGGTAGTTTTGATTTGGAGAGTTCTGTCAGCGGTCCAGCCATGTCTTTGTGTGGCCATGTTTAACCTCAGGTTGCTCCAAGTTCTCCTTAACCCTACTTTCTCAACGGTTTATGACTTGAGGAATATTAGCTTCTGCTAAACAAATCAATGTGAGTTAAAATCTCCAGCCACTCACAAGGAGATCTTTCAGATGACCTGTATACCTTCTGTGTTGTAGTGTGAGGATCCTTAATGGTTTTATAGTAAGAAGACGTCATGAACGTTGCCATCACACCATCAATGAGACACTAGCTTTTAAAAATCGTACTCACATTCTGGGAGGGGGTTTGGTTACATGATTCGTCAGGCAAGACTGAATATTAAAGTTTTCCTGCAGATCCACAGTACCCAATGCTAAATGCCCCTCCACATGAGTGAAGAGGAACTAATATACCAGCCATTAGTTTATATTTATGCCTCTAAAGTCATCATGTGGCTTGAAGCTTTGCATCCTGGCAGTTTCCTGAACTCCCCGGCGAAGGCCAGTCTGAAGCGTACCCGCGGGCAGGAAGAATTATGCCTGCTGGGGAGGGTTTGGGTCGTATTTACCCGCCGCACCACGGAGCGAATCGTCCGCCTTGCCAAACGAATGATTTATGGTCGCAGATTTTTCCCTGTCAGCCTGCATTTGCTTCTTCCTGACAGCATGCTGAAGGCGGGCTGTAGACGTGCACGGCCTCTCGCTCGCACGGTTATGGGACCGTGACGATCCTTATCTGTGCTGGCTGAGACATTTACTCCCCATTTTTCTTTCCGACGGTCGGTCACACACGCTACTCCAGCCTGGCGCTTTGGCCTGGTGTCTTGCCTGTCAGCGTCATTGTTCTGCACTCAGTTTTGCCGACTCAAACTCCCCACATTTGTGTTTTAATGGGCAAAAGTTTATTTTGTCTTTGTTCAGCCAACTATGAACTGCCAGCGAATAAACACCCACTCAACGTTGGGTTGGGGACGTCGGAGGGGTACGGATACCCTGGCAGACTCAGGGGGCCCAGCAGCTTACAGGGGCCCCACCATGCGAAAAAAAAATCTAATTAATACACTCGGCAAACTTTAGACCACCCCCCCTCAGCCCATCAGTAAATTACACTGTGGGGGAATCCTCCATCTCCCCCCCCACCCCAGCTTGCCAAATTCCATCTACAGTGGGGGACCCGTATTTCTTTAAACTGAAAGCGGCAACCCCAGTGGGGGGGAAAGGGTGACATTTTATCAGAGGTACCAGATATTCTAGCTATGCTCCGATGCCGGACAACTCATCAAGAGGCAAAAAACACATCTACCCTCTCAGAAAAACAGTAAATATTTGTACTTTTGTTTGTCACTGGGGCTCTACCCTTGTATTTATACCTTTTAAGGTATAGAAATGGACTCTGAGGAACATCACAAAGGTACAAGCAGCATTAATGTACCATATATGGGAATCTGGGAGGGGCAGAGGTACTGGAATTGCCCCAGACATAAAGCCTTAAAGATCCTATAAAGATTTGTTAGATTCTTATTAAAAGGTAAGGCATGTTTTTTCTATGTTGCTGGTATCTTTTCTTTGATCTCAGCATGCACGCTGTCCACGAGGATAGTTCAGTTTGGTGCTTCCAGTGGAAGCTAGATTCTGAAAAAAGTGACCCATCAATGCTTGCAGCATAATAGGAAGTAGCTTAAAAATCACACAGTGAAAGAATGAGGAGTATCTCAGGACGGTATTCTTCATGGCACAATTCATGGGGGAAAAGGCCAAGACTACTACACTCTTAGACGTGAGGTGGTGTTTGTTTTTGCCGTGATTAAGCACGCAGAGCTACATCAGCCAGTTGTTTCAGAAAACAACTGACGTGCGTTTTTCGAGCCCTGTATCAGTTATGCAATTTAAATGCCTGTCTGGAGATTCAGAGCTCACGCCGTTCCCCGTGTGTGCTTAATTTTAATTATTTTCAGATTTACACAAACACGCGCCTCATGATTGAAGGGAGAGAACATTGGGCCTTCAGAACTAAGTAAACAAACTGTTCTGTGAACGTGCCGGTACACAGATGAGTGGTAAGGCTGGGCTTGCAAGATTCTAAGACTTTGCCTACAAGCACTTAGACAAGCCAAGTTGTGGACACCTCACAGATTCTGGTTAGCCAAAGCCGACCCGTTGGTAAGCCGAATTCTCAGCAGCCTCCACTGAACTCAATCAGTACTCTTAAAAATTCACAATTAAGTTTATATTTTCCCATCATGACGATAACGGGGTGCTAACAGTTGCAAGATGCAAGAAGACCAACTTTCCCTATTGCTTCTTCTTCACAGAAAGGCCAAACGTCCCAACAAATATACTTTGATAAAGCGATTCCGCTTCTGGCACATAAGTTCACACCTATGATTAAAATCAAGCATGACTGAAAGTGCAATTAGGACCAGCGCTGAAAAACTCACTGGCTTGAAGACACTTACATCTGCTTGATTGGAACCAACTATCTGTGACTTTCTTGCTCCCTAAGCACTGTGGAACCTACCATGCTAACCCTTCGAAGGTTGCTCCAAAGAGCCAGCTAGTGTGCTTCCGTGCCCATCATCTTCCGTAACAGGTGTTAGACATCACAGGACGTGTCCTTGCATTCTTAGTGCAGCTGATTTGAGTTGAAGGTACATGTGTACTTACAACTAAGACATGTAGCAACTTGACTGACAGTTATTTATTTATAAAAGACTGGACCGCAGTTCAGTTTGATGAAGACTCCGAGAGATGGGAGCCAAACTATAAACCTTATTCCTTCTTCTTGATTTCAAAGGACAGTTCTCATTCTTGCAGGGTGTTACTTAGAATTTTTGAGTAGGAGATATATTACCGTGGCAGCATTCTTTGAAGAAAAAACGCAGACATTTATTCGGGCATTCTTTCAAAATCTTAAAAATGATAAGAGGTTATAATAGTTCGTACAGTTCACCTTTCCGCTTGAGTAGCAGGTTGTGCTGTCGGCCAAACACCTGAAACCAGGCGTAATTTACATCGAGGCTTGTTTAGATGTCGCACTCTCGCCAGGAATGTCCGCTGATATTTTGTTAGAGATCTCTCTTCCATGAAGGACCGCAAGTGTCTGCTGGTGTTTGAATTACCTTCCTGTGAGCAATGGCTTTATACCCCGGGCACATAAATGAACTGTCACTCCCAACCTCCAGTTTGGTTAAGTACAGCGATTAGGAGGCAGAGTCATCATTCTTCTGAGCAGCTGACCCACTGACCTCAGCTCAGTTGTACTTTCCCCCTCACATTCCCGCTGTTACCCCTCAGTTGCACTGTAACTCCCCTCCCCCACAATTCCATCTATACTGAATGTATTGTATTTACTTCAACATTCCTTGCACTGACATGCACTCCTGCACGTATATGTATCTGTCATCCACAAATGCACATTGTATATATCCACTGGATTGTATGAGCCCATTGTCTTGTCTTATTTTACCTGGGTATGTACCTACTTCATGTATTATAACAAGTGACAAGCAGGGATAAATTCCCTGTGTGTGTGTGTGTGTGTGTGTGTGTGTGTGGACATACTTGGCTAATAACAAACTTGATTCTGAATCTAAAAGCAGCTCATGCAGTGGCCTTTGGCAAACTCAGCTTTCCGTTGTAGTTTATTGAATCTTTCCACCCTACAGTAATCAATAAAAATCCTCAGAATAGTTAGAAAAACATGAACGGTTTCAAATGCTGCTTAAGTGATGAAAAAATAAACATATTCATTCTTGATGAGGCCTTCTGCAAATATGTATTTAAATTTTATATTTAATATTATGCTCCATACACCTGAACTTTAAACTGCCGGATGTACTGACAAGGTAATACGGTTGCAATGATTGTAACATGGAAACAAAGAAGATAAGTCCAGTTCCAGTCACTTCAAAGGCAATCATTCCCAGAATGCCTGGTAGGACAACCAATTATTCCATTTAAACCCATGACAATGGCCTTCTGGATTTCTCAGTCAGTCAGGGGATAATACCTTGGTGTGGAGATGGGTGCTCCTGTGAATTCAGTGGCCTGTATTACGAAGCAGGATTACTGGCTTATCAGGGTAACTTGTCGGATTTAAGGCACCACAGTTGAAATAGACTTCATATTCGTTCACTTACATTTTGCCCAGATTGCCTTAAATCCGACAAATTACCCCGATAAGCCAGTAACCCTGCTTGAACAGCCACTACGGCAAGAATGGAAGCCACAAACTGCATCTGCCAAACATGATCGGTGCTATTACAAGGAGAACGACACACATTTTATTCAGGAACTCATCTCGAGGTATTTAATTTCCCTGATCTAGAACGTTCTTTAGCCACCAAACTCCATGCAATCGTAATGCTGTCATGGGACGCATGGCGTTTACGAATGATCCCTGCTTCAGGGACTTGCCGACAAATTAAAAGCAACAATAACCATTCAGGAAAACATGCATATTGATGAATTAGACCCTGGGCTCTCAGTGGGGATTGTGCTTTTAAGTCTCAAGGTGCCTGGATGTGATTTTATGTCCAAAAAGTTCATGTGGTCTGTGAATTGTGGTAATTCGTCTTAAAGTGGCATTTTTCATTTTTTTGCATTGTGGTAAACACTGATTTTCTTATGTGAAGAAAGGTTTGCTCCAGGCTCAGGTATCACCCTTGTTTGTGAGTAGACTTTATCCGAGTCACTCCTAGTCTGGAAATGACATATTAAAAGTGCGTGACAGCATGAAAAGTCAAAGCCCATTCTTTTTGAACTACAGTGACCTGAATTTCATAAATTTCCATGTGTTGCTTTACAACAGAGAAGGCTGAGACTCTGCTATGGCTTCTGGGTCCAGTTCATTCACACTAATGAATCAATCCTTCCGTAGATTTTCCTGCATTACCGCTGTTTTTCTACAATCAAAATCGATTAAAAAAGAGACGGCATAGGGAAACATTTCTTCAGACTTGACAGAGACCAAGATCTTAATGCATGTGTTGATTACAGGAAATAAGTAGGGCCACTTTATTACAAAAATATTAATCTAATCCAAGTGTTCATCCAATATCATCATCAAAAATTGACATTATTAAATGAATTATGATTTTTCCCCAATGGAAAATGCCTTTAGCAGGTGTTGCAATGTATTTAGGTTTGACAGAAAATTCTTATAGCCTGTGAGTTATGCAGTACTTTGTAAAAGTCTTAAGCAGTCTAAGAAAATGTTTAAAGCTATTTATCCAAGTAATAAGGGTATATACTGTATGCTCAGAACAAAAAACACGATTTAATATTCGGAATTATGAAAATCATGAGTAACACAACAGAGACTTAGATCTCCAAAAGTTTACTGATAACCTGATAGACGGCTAGATGAACACCTCTTCAGGTCCCGAACCCCTCCTCAGCCATTCTATGTCTTTGTTACATTTCATGTAAAGCTTAATTAATGAATTGATTTAATTAGTTTTAAAACATCAGAGAGGTGTTGATTAACCATACGGGCCAGTGACTGAGTAAGATCAAGCGTGGGTGCATCGGGTGGTTGCTGTAAATACTGGGGTGGCTTTAGGGTAGGATTTGAAATGGCTAAGCTGACACACGTTGACAGCCATAATAGCTGAGTTTGACAGCAACATGAAGATCATTTGAACTGCCTAAAACTTTTAGTGTTTAAGATGTATATACTTGTTACATATTCCCACCTGTAGTTCCTCTACTAAATGTTCCATTGTAGCAAGTGACAGGGAGAAAGCAAGAAGGAGAGTAGAATAGAGACATTCAGCATTCCTGGAGGGCTCTGTGTCGAAGCTCATACAGTTGCCGATTACAACATTTGTTGACGCAGCATATTATGATGCCTACATGACTGCGCTCAGTTTGTAATACTGGGAAAAGAGCAAAGGGATAGCAAGTGCTGTCACCTTTCAGGTCAGTCAGGTGGATCGGACAGACAGTCACTTCTAATGCACAGCTACAATGTTAATGTGGTGACCTGCTGAGAACTTTCTGGACAACATCAATCTAACCAACGGATATTCAGTTTAACGCACCGCATCAGGCAATAACAGGCTGTATAGTACAGCTGAGTGCAGCTGGCATCAGAACAGGCCTGAAAATCATCTGGATTCACTCTTGCAAGTCCAACAGTTCCCTTCACATCCCTTTGATTGTCATGTACAATCTACAACATGTCAGTATAATACATATCATTATTTTTGACATCATGTTAAGTCGTCTTAGTCAACGTGCCATTGCGATTTTATCTGACTAATACTGGGCATAATATTCTTTGTTAGAAAAAGATTTTTTTGTTTTCAACTTAATTTCTAAGAAAGGAAAAATTAGAAAATCGTGTCTAAGGGAAACTGCCACGTTCTAATTATTATTATGAATTTCAGTAACATTTGAATAATATTTGACTCAAAGCAGAGAACATGGCGGACAACTGTGTAATCCTGTTGGGAGTCTATGAAGTCCAGGCCAGAGATGCAGAATACAGTCAAATTGTACAGAATCAGCTTTCTGAGGAGAACAATATTACCCAGACAGCCCTTGCTCAGTGAGGAAACAAACTCAAATAGCATCCTGGTGCATTTTGAGTTAGCCCTGCTGAACGATAGCTTCTGCAGTTTCAGCAAGGGCAGATCAATGGTAATATAATGTCGAACCCCTAGCAAGTCTTTGAAGGAAATGTCTCATGAAGTCTGTATTGTTTTCCTCTGAAGCTCTTTATTTCCCTGATTATTTGTGGCAAAGCTTGACCTTTGACCTTTGAGTGGGTTGTACCCTTGCATGGCTAAGTAGAAGGGGGAGGCACGTGACAGGGCTGGGATGTGCCTGTGATTGGTTAGGGACGTGAAATACAAGCCCCTGCCATGTTGACCCAGGAACATGCCGTACTCATGGATACCATGATGTCTGTGGTGGGTGGTTCTGTGGGTTAGGATTCGGAAAGTAGCGGGTTCAGATCTCATAGCTGGCTGGGAGATGCACCATTGGCCCTTGAGCAAAGGCCCTTAACCCAATTTGTTGCTAGGCTGCTGGATGCTGGGAAACCCGTGTTGTGACCCCCAAACTGTGTTTCTGATGGAGTGCATGATGGGATAGGCGGACAGCCAATTTCCATGGCAATAAACAAATCACTAAATCAAAACATCCTTCTATTCTATTAAGTTACTGGACGTTCAGCTCATGCAATAAGCATGGGTGACCAACTGAGACATTATAGGGAGGTGTAAATATAAGCAATTAACTAAACTAATTATGATGCCCTAACAGACAGACTGGTAGAAAGTAATCGCGAAAATTTGTCTTTTTTTCCTACTGCATTCCAGAAACCCGGCGCCATGGGTGAGAAGCAATTACAGGTCAAGCAGGAGAGGAGAGAGATTCAGGAAGCTACCAGGATAGGCCAGGCATATGAATGAATGAAAGAACGGATTTATCATAGCGCATTTGCCGAAAGTGAAAGCAATTTGGGATCTGTTGACTGATGATGTTGCGGCAGAGTAAACTATCGTATTCAGAGCGCGTTTCTGCAAGCCTGGCATTGTATGTGAGGGTGGGGGTTTAAATTTCATAGTGGCACTCACATCCAGTTTTTATTTTGTGAACGGTTTTCCGCATTCCATCTCAGGAGATCTAAGTGATATGTACATATTGGGCATTCTCACTCTTAAGTGGTCTGTTGATAGGGTTCCGTCTTGTTTATGGTTCATTCAATTAGCCCTGTAATCGGAAGGTTGTTGGTTTGAATCCCTTCCTTGGCAAAGTAGCTGCATGCTAACTGGGCCCTTAGCTACATGGAATGCTCAAGGGATGTTGGATTAATGGCTGACTCTGTGCCTAGACTCCATGTTCTGACTCTTAGTTGCATATGTGAAAGGAAGAGTGATAGATAAATGTAAGTGATGAAGAGGCACACTGCTACCCAACCCAAAGTAGGGGAGATTGGCTAATGGGTGTGCCACCAATTATTGTGAATTAATCTCAGGTATGTTTGTCATGTGACCATGCCATGTGATTTATTGAGTGTTCTAACCCCAACCGGTCTCTAAGCATGTTTATTCTCTCCAAGTTTATGGAAATGTTTTAGTCGGTATCTAGTCAAGCTCTGTGTAACGGAGACCTTTAAATCCTAGAGATCATGCCAGACTCTTTTGTCCAAAGAGATCTACAGTTGAGAAGACAGGGTCAGGTTAAGGACCCTACTTACAGGCCCAATAGTAAAATCATCCTGCTGACCAAGGACTTTGAACCAGCAACCTTCTGTGTAGCAGCACAAGGGGCCAAGCCCATAGAGCAACACACTGCCTCATTATTGTCTGACTGTCTCATCACGGGGGGACGCTTTAGGATGGACCGCTCTGCTGTTCTTCCGGTGCTGTGGTGAGTGTTTGTACTCAGCAACCAGGGATGAGAGTGGGGGAGCTTCTGAGTCATTCATTTGGTGAAGCCTTCAATTTTTAACGCCTAGATGGCAGAAGAAAATGAAAAGAAACTGCTCCTCTGCAGGGCGACTAATGGCACAGAGATATTTTCTGACGTAAACATCACTCCCCGGGTGGAGGGATGACTCCTGCTTCTGGAAAGCGAACAATATCAAACTTAATGTCCCAGGATTAGGTGTCAGCAGTTGCTGGTCTGCTTTTATCCCCAGACTGTAACATCTATATTGGAAAACTCAAAACGGCGTTACGAAACAGTGGTGCGGTTCCACGCGGCCGTGTGCTGCCTGTAATAAAATGACCTCTGTTCTTCTGTTTGTAGAATCAGGCGCGAGTTTGAGGCCGAATTTGCCTGAGGTGACTGCATGAGAAACACTTCTTGCCTATTTACGTACGGTACGGTGGATAGGCAGCGATTACCGAAAAAACAAACAGCTTAACACTGTTTAGCTCTAACACACTCAGTCATAACATCAGTCCAGTCTGTCTGTCGGCAATGGTACTGACACGGCCTATTTATATGTACGGCGAGTGTTCATGAAAAATAAAAAAGTGAAGTCATACTTTTAAACTTAAACATGATTGCATTTCACTACCCTGTTACCTAATGGATGATTCCACAAAACCGGCCAGCTGGCAGCGGTTGGCATATAGTCCATATTAGCACATAAATTTGGGTTTCGCATATGCACGCGGTTTAGCGTGGCCCTGGTCCACTTGCCTGCACTGAATATTTTGACAGCTTCTTCGTGTAACAAACAACGTCATCCAGAATAGAGGAAATGACTAACATATTTTGCTTGAAAAGTCAGGGCCCATGTAATCCATTCGAAACTGCTCAATCTACATTGAACAACAGATGTTTTTTCTTTTTTAACACATGTAGAGGCTGTGAACACTAAACACATGTATGAATGTTTTATAGAATCTGTGCTGAAAGCGCTAAAACGTTACACAGTAATACAGGATATGACCGCATTTACACTTTTATTTAATATGTACCTGTAAATTAGCGCCGGATTTAGGAGGCTAAACGACCCACTGAAGGCGGAAATGTAGTTAACTCTACAAATGGTGCATTCAGCTTAAACGTTTTAGTGCATTTTTAAGTGTAACGCTTGTCTTTTGGCAAAGTCCGTGCGTGTAAAAGCTCATGGGATTTTAGCCCTGGTGACCTTGGCATTCCTAAGTACCCTTTTTACGATGCTTTGCCGGTGGGTTAAGCGGCTAGCTGTGACCACGTTCGAGTGCGAGAGGTTAATGAAGACAGAGAAGGGTGACGTCAACACATTCGGCGGGGGTCGTAGAGGAGCGTGGCCTGCCCCCTGTGGGTTTAGTGGGAAAACAATTCCCGTCATAAGAGAGCAATTGCATGAGTCTGACTCTCCACCTGGGTTTTATGTCAGCGGCCTATCGGCAGTTCCTCCGGGGGTCTGGTTGTTGATTCAGTCTGAGGAATTCCCTCTCTTCTGGGTCGGCCTGTCCCAGACGTTGGCCACAGTCGCCACTGGCAAACAGAAAGCCAGTTGGTATTCAAAGCCATGATTCCCACAAAGTCCTTTCCACCACCACGGCATGGTGGGGCATGTGGTCTTATGCGTCCCCTGGCCAAAGGGCTAAACAGATATTTCACATTCCTCCCCACTACTCTTAAATGGAATTGGAGCAGGTCGGCTGATTCATATGTTCTTCACCGCCATAAACAAAGAAGGGCATGGCCTGAAGACAGACCATCTGGTAGCCCTGCATAATGCCTGTTCTGCTCCAGGATGCATTTCCCTCATAAATATCCATCCTGATTCTGCTTTTTTTTTCTTTGAGGTCGATAATGAAGCTTTCCTTGTAAATCAACTGGATAGAGCACAAACGATGGTAGGCACGTAAATTTGGGATTAATGATCAGGCAATATCTTGAGACTACTGGTACTGGGGCCTTTCAGTCGTTTCAGCATTCCTGGAAGTGCTTTTTTTATTTCTTCCCCAATTAATTAGAATGGCGTTTTTGTTTAAAGGAAATCCCAATCCCTCCCTCCGGCCTTTCATCTCCTCTCAGTAAAGCAGAGGTTAATGGCACCCTGCTAAACCAGATTTATTATTTTCCCACCCACATTTTGTTTATTTGTTGGGGGGGGGGGGGAGTATTTTAAACACTCCATCACGTTTGGCAAACACACTAAATTGATTCGAATACAGGGTTTGCCCCCACTTCTCTTAATGAAAGTGGTTCATCGGTCAAACAGAAACATCAGCCAAGTTCCCAATGCCAGATTATACTCCAGGAACAACAGACATGCTGGTAACCAAAAGAAACAGAAAAGAGTCTTAAATAATTAGACCAATCGGTTGTTTTTAACCCCATCTATGAAGCAAGCCTTTGAATAACATCACTTTATTGCTTTTGGCTGCATGTTGTGTGAGGCCGTTGGACTGGCCTGGAGACTATGGGAATCTGGAAACGTGTACAATATTTCCCCTGCACCTGAATTCAGGCCTTGCTCATCTACAGTCTGTATCTGGTGGGAAGTGTGATTACACCCCTTCTTCAGGTGAGACTACCCCAGCTCCACCTCATCTTATCGGTTATTGTCTTTGGACATCTGTATGATTTCCAAAACTCTTCCTTTGGCTGATGGTGTCAAATTCCGGGTCTTGGGTCACGGGTAGTAAAATGCCTGTTTAAATTCAAACAAAGGTGTGCTGTTTGGGGAGTTTGTTCAAAAGAGGCTCTGATATCTCCCCGATGCGAACCAAATCAAACCAGCTGCCTGGCTGACCCTGTGCTTAGACCCCCCCTGTATGTTTCTCAAAAAAAGGGGAGATAACTAAAAAGGCACATTCTAATGTACCTGTATTCATAATTGTACAAATAACATATAAAGCAACAGTACATTTTTACTATGGGAGGTTAGGAGCGCCTCCTTGCTAAAATGTTTTATTTTACTGGATCGCTGTTAAACAGGGAGTTTTTTGGATGGGTACAGGATCAAGGTAACAGGTGCAAGGTGTGCTGTGGGTCTATATCAGTGGCAACTGGCATTTTAGTACTATTGCATGCTAGTTAAAACCTGCTCTGATCTGAAACATACTGGGGAGAAGATCTCAAGCCACATACTGAGGATGCTGCACAAAGTTGGACCACAGGACAAGTAAGGGTCTTTAGGTTCTTGTTCTTACTACACGAAGTGACCTCCTGTACAGGAACAACAGAAGTCACCAGGTCAAAGGCAAGCAGATAGGAGAGTAGATGGATGCTGTGTACGCTCCTTCTTCATAGGGGAAATGTTTATGTCTCATCCCGGACAGCAAAGGACCCGATGCAGGGGACAGTGTGGACGCGATGCCTGTCGATTGCAGCACCTACACTCATATCATACTGATATGATTTAATTGCCGTTCTTTAAACGATAATTGGTGTAGCTACAACTCTGAATTCAGTAGCATATCTTAAAGTAAACAGATCACAAAGAGTAGCATATCTTAAAGTAAACAGATCACAAAAAAATTGAATTAATTTACATAATTCAATTCCCTGGATCTGTTTTTTGAGGACATTTCTGTAGACAAGTTTCATGAAAATTCTTCATTGGATTACATGAGGACTGAGTGAGTTTTGGTTCTCAGCACTGTAATATATGATGAGAAAGCCTGACTTTTATGTCACCGGCGGTGTCACCTTAACAACAACCCAAAACAGATGGACTAAGTTTTGGAGAGGATTTGATCTTCATTTGCATACTCAAGACCAGGGATTACAACACTTTTAGTTACCAAAAAAAAACAATGTCACAGAGATATAGGACAAAAATAGAGGCATCTATGCTAAAGATGCTAACATCAGCTTTCAAGGAATTTGAAAACATCACCGGAAGTGTGGAAAACAAAAAAGCCCAAAATTTGATTGACAGCAACTGGTTCTAACAGCTGCTGGATTAAAAGCTGTTTATAAGGGCAGATCACAGATGAACTGGAACAGAACACTGGGGAACAGGAGTGTGTACAGTCGGGAAGTCAGTGTAGCGCTGATCCCAGATCCAAACAAAGAATAATTTGTCCTGAGAGCTTTGAAACGTCGAAATAAACCACTTCGCTGGAAATGAAAAGGTCACATCTGCTCAAACATATTGAAAATACTGACAAAAAGTAGTGACACATCTGAATTTTGAAACAAATTTAATATAAGCCCAAGATAAACTTGTAATAAACCAGTTTATAATTTTTTAATTTTGTACACTATAAATGTTGCAGAAAATAAAATCTAAATTTTACAGTTGATATAAAAATGTATATCTTTTGAAAAAGACGCTGTTTAATTTATGGGATAAAACTGTTTAAGATTAGATTAGATTTTAGATTCAACTTTATTGTAATTGTGCAGAGTACAGTGCAATGCAGATAGCATTTCACTATTTACAATAAAGGCATACATATACAACAAGTTAAATTATACATAATTAATATGTGTAAATTATGGTTCTGTTCAGATATGCATGAGTAGTCTATGGCATAATGTGCAGACTGGTGGTGAGTGAAATCTGTAAGGGACGACTGAGCACTCTGACAGCTATGTGGAAGAAGATCGTCTTTTGCAGTGCACGGCGGCCCCTACTCTGCCTCCTCCAGAATGGAAGAAAGATGAACGGTCCATGTTTGGGGCTGAGTGGAGTCTGTAAGAGTGTCCCTCCTTACGTGGTTAGTCTGCAGGAACGTTGGCTGGCTTCTTGATCATTTGTGAACATGTACACCTTTGACTGGGTCACCAGCTATAACATACAGTACCCCTTAGAGATCTCCTCATCGATTGAGTTATTTCAGGAAATAGAATGTGATGACATCACAGCACTCGGAAATAAAACCTGAACGGAGACCGTTCATGGCTGTTTCAGACAGCCGTTCTCTTGTACACATCCTTTTTACGGTGTAATAAACTCTCGGTTGTAAACGAGAGTTATCAGCCAAATAAGGATATTTTCAAGAAACTTGGACCATTCCCCAGGTTTTGCCCATTTATTAAAAACAACTTGGGTTTTCTATTTTTATAGAGTCTTTCTAGTGTTTAATATATATGTTTTATATAGATACCCCTTCAGGGAAATATATACTTCTCTACTTCATTGCCTGTTCTGTACTTGGGCTTTAATTGCTAATTGATACGTGGCCAAGCATGAGATATGAAATTAAGTTTAATCTCTTCTGAAATGTGACCCTTCCTTCAGTTATACACAGAAAATCCCATACTGTAAAAGCAATATATCTAACCAATGGGAATGATTAAAACTCCTCCTTCAGTATGACGTGTCTTTTCCGCTCATAATTAGCATAAAAATACGATCTGGAAAGCACAGCGCTCAGGCTCAATGGTAGATATATGCCATCCGCTGTAAAATACAGATGCCACATGTCATGCTTGGTTGCACGGTGAACGAATGACGAATCCTCAGGCATTTGTTAGCATAGCGTTTGGGAGCAGAGGCGTGCGGTTTGCCGGTGATTACAAGCTTTGGTGCTGGCTGACTGGTTTTTTATGCTGTTATAACGCACAGCAACATGTGCCCTCTGCTGCTCTGATCCGCTCTGCTCTTTTCATCACTAGGGGTTTTTATGTTCTGCTAAAGTGCCGCGCACGAGGTGAACGAGTCTATTATTTTCAAAGAACATTACTGTTTTGTCCCCAGGGGATATTTAGTTGTGCCTGCCTCTGTCCTAGAGAATTATATGGTGAAATGAGAAAGAGCAGGGAAATGCGAATGAAACAGCCGTTAATTAATGATAAGTGTTATTTTGCCATTTGCACAAGCACATCGGAATTCTTTAGTTATCACATATCCCATCATGCTCTCTGTTGAGTCATAGGGACACACGCATATAGGTCAAGTTCTAGTTAAAAGCTAAAAATAATCATACGCAATATGTTTGAATAACCAGAACAGATAATTAGCGCACCAGTGTGCAACAACATAGGTTATTATTACACATATGAGTAAAACGTTATACTTAATGTACACATGAGAGTGCAGCTTGGGGTCTGACTGGAGGGTCAGGCCATTGGTTTAGGGACCCTGCAGAATGTTGGAGAGTTAAGGGCCCCAGGACCCAACAGATGTGCCAAGGACAGGATTCAAACGTGCAACCTTCTGATCACATGGACATCTCAGTGCCATTTTCATCTTCGGCTATGGATAACTCTGCACCCGGTTTGGGGGGGGGGGGGGGGGGGGGGGGG
>JAODUD010000038.1:17090634-17100768 GCA_026784285.1 Stomatorhinus walkeri
GACCTCTGTCATCATTTTAAGTGGGAGAACTTGCACAATCGGTGGCTGACTAAATACTTTTTTGCCCCACTGTATGAAGTCGTTTTCAAGCATACAGAGCAACCAATAGCCATCTCGTCTTACAATAATAAATCGCCACGAGTTATTTTCAGTGTATCATTTATTTCATTCGTAGCACCACATGGTAACACGTCGTAACATAGCCATTCCCTGCCAGTCATCCATCTATCTAAAAAAATCTGATTCTCTCATCTTGTGTTTTTTTTTTAAGTCTACATTTACTAAGAGAAAGCAATGCATTTCATCTAGTAAGATTTCTGAATTTCTTTTCGAACTGGACTGCCAATGTCTCTAGTAAGTCTTCCCTCTGGAAAATGGAGAATCCAACACCGAAAACTGACTGATCGGGCCCTTAAATCTGATTGGCTGGGTCTGGGACAAGTCAGAAACTTGGATTGGCCAAGAAGACTTTGGCATACATCATCACCCCCCAGAATCTTTAGACAGGCAGCAGTCTACGCACATGTGCTGAGAGATGAATATGTGGTGTAATTGTGCCTTTTTGCTGTACTTCCCACATGCAATTAGTGGACTAGTGTTTAGTTTTTTTTTTCAACATGCCGTTCATCTACATCACTCGGCTTAGGTGAGTGGGTAAGCTTAAAATCCAGTCCTGCATATGGTATATATCATGTAAACAGGATTTGCCACAGCAGTTAAAGGATACAGATGTATTCGCAGAAAGTGGCAGGTTCGATTCCCAGAAAGACATTACTGGTGTACGCTAAACAATGGAAGCTTGTCTCTCTTTATAGTGACATTTCTATGCAAGACTATATCTCTTTGTCTAATGCTCTACCGGCACTATGCTTTGAGCCCAAACCCTGCCTGTTATTGGATGATCTTGTGTTGTAACTTAGTGTATGATCCTAGCGAGGTCCAGTTCCTGTAATGCATGCAATCTGAGTTGCTGGCAACATCGGAAAATGCAAGCAAATGTTTGGATAGCGACCATCATTATGTCATCATAGTTATGGTGCTACCCAATCAGATTCAGTTATCCTTGCTTAATTATTCTTGACCTCTATCCATCCTATCATAGGTATCTGAATGCTGAATATGTCATTATTAAAGTCAGGGTGGAAAGTTTCCTGCCAGTCGGTGTGATTTAAATTGTGTTTCCCCAGCTGCGCAACACCGAACTGAAGCGATTGCCCTAAACGTGGAAAAACCGGGATAGCCTTGGCTCCAAAGACGCGTCGTTTCCTGCTGCGTGATAAACTGATTGGAGATCAGTTTTCCAGGAGCTGAAGCTCAATTCACATGCATGTCAGGCACTGCCAGGAACAAGACAACTTTATTCTAACAACTCAGTGTGACCAACCGACCGCAGAATCCATGCCCGGGAATAGTACTTAAAAACACATCAGACAAAGATACCAGCAAGGACTGTTTTGTTTGACCTAAGATATCCAGTGAATTTAGTTGAATGATGAATGAACGAACACATTTAATTTAACATAAAGCAGACAAAGCTGTGAAATACATCAAAGTGTGAAATACAGGTGGGTCCTCAAAAAAAGTTAATGAATATTCCCTTGTTTGGTGCTTCTGTCTTCTACCCACGTGTACATTTCATTAACAATGTGGTTGCAACAACGCTAGCCTCTTCTGCTGTGTTTACCACATTAATTATTAACTGTCATCGCAATAGGCACCATAATTTAGCATGAACAACTTAATTAATATAAGTGGAGCCTGTTCACGGTAACCCGACAGGGGTGTCATCTATACACACGTTCTGTTGTCTGCGGAAACAGGTTATGGAACTGAACCGCTGCCACTTTGGTCCAAAATGTTATCTTAGATGGCTGACCTCCTGAACTGTGTTCTAGCTGCACTGGAGGCTCCCATAGCTGTTGTAATCTCAGTCATGCCAGTGGGAACTGAACAAAAATGACTCCAATCCACCCCTGTTTGGCTGAACATCCACTAAGTAATGTTCTTCTGGGGCCTTTTTCTATTGGCTCCCTCCGTCCAGCAGGTCATAGCTGTGTGAAATTCTTATGCGAAATTTGTTTTTTCTAAATATATTGAGAAATGTCTGGAGGACCACGACAGAGACCTTGTCGGTGATGTCACAGTAGACCAGGCCAAACTTTTTGAGCACCTTGTATTCCAAGTCGGGAAGATTCCCTAGTGGACAGCAACACTTGAGCTCCGCCAAGGGTCACAATTTTGGACCAAACCACAAGTATTACAAAGAAAACAAAACTCCTTATCGCATTTACTGTGGACTTTGTGTCACTGCACAGTGAGGGCCAAGTAGACATCGTCACTTCTGCAATGAAGGTCAGTAGGTGGCCACTTCGCTTCCTTGAGAAGTGGGTTGTCAGGACAGCTAGACCTTGCTGGTGTTCGATATCGTCGCGGGATGTGAGAAAAAAAAATGCTTGCAGCTCAGGCTGCACTGACGGTGGGGGATTTGCTCACGTCCGCAGCTCCTTCCTTCTTTCTTTTCTTTTCATCATTGCTTCACCCACGTCAGGCCGGAGCATCCGAGATGGGACACTGCAAAGGAGGAGACGTTTACAGCAGGAGTCAGGCTAAGCTCGTCACAGCCAGCTGGTTTTATTAGCGGGGCCATAACCCCACCTATTCCCATAAACATTCCCAGCCCATTAGCATCAAAGATGACAAAACAATGACACACAAAGGAAAACGCCTTTTTGAAGATTTTGCCTCTTGGACTGACAATGGTACCTGATGCCGGTTACAATGAAACAGGCGTTTCTGATGTGTTATATATCCTAAAACCACTGAAAAATATCTGAAGTGTCTTCCCATCGTAAAAAAATATTCTGATTGGGATTTAATGAAAAAGTGCAAAATGAACAACGCAGGACTGAGGTTCTACTGCCCAAGACTCTTGGTTTTTGCTCAAAGGACAATCTATAGCAAATTAACTAAGAGCCATTTGTCAGATGAAGACTGTCGAACAATGCCGGGCCATTCCTGTAATGCTCCACTCTCAGATACAACACGGACTGGGCAGAGCCCCTTAAGCTCCATTGTGCTCTCTGGTGCTTTAGAGTTTATTCACTAAGCCACAGTGCATGGTCTATTACTGATGCTGAGCCTGTTTGTACAAAGAAACGCTATTGTGGCTTTATTATGATCCAGTAACCAAGCAGGAAATGTTGGTGTACCACACAACCCAAACAGTCAAGCTCAAATCAATGGATGACCGGCATGAAGGAGTTTGTCTAAAGTATGCTTCTCATAGTCTTGTTCAGACAGACCATAGCTAACGACGAAGAACAATAAAGTCTGGATGTTGCTAGCTCTGGGTGAGCAGAGTGCATAATCCCCGTGCATCTCTATGGGTTTCTTCTTGACCTTTTATGATGCCCAAGGCACGTGGCTTCCGTGAACTGCTCCCCCTAAACTGTTTGTATCTTATCCTCTACCCTCCCTACGAAACACTCCAGGGTCACCATGACACACTACAGGATTACCAGTTATAAAAGTTGAATGGATGTATGAAAATTGTATTTATGCAACTGTTTAACTCAACAATTATTCTATTCCGATATTTAAACTACTACCTTTAATATAATGATCAACACATTGAGCGTTGCATCTTTTTCTGCAATTTTGGCTTGAACTCTATAGGGTGTTGTCTTTGCCTAAACATTTTCAGGCAAAAAAAGGGTGGGGACTTGGTGTCTGAGAGGTTTTCTGACCACATAAAAACCACATGAACATTTTTAAACGCTGATTCAGACTGCAAGAACATTAAAGGCGGCCATTTTCATCATACTCAGAACACATCTCCTAGCTCCCTGGTGACTGATCCTTATCCCCCTTCCCCCTCAAATCCAAAAAATGTTCTTTGGTCATAAGAATGTATAATAATTCTGGCCAACAGGCCAGAGCGAGAAAAGCCAATGACAGCTGCACGTGGGTAATTTGTTCCCACTACGAATTGTTGCGGGATTAGGTTGGGATTCAAGGAGCCTTGGTACTTATCCATCCATGAGGAAGAGCGGGGTCTCATTAGCTTACACTCGCACAGCGGGTTTTCTGGCTGAGAAGATTCTGTGGTCACTGCCCTCCACAGGGACCAGCTGAGCAAAGCTCCCTTTGAAAGTCCAGGACCATGAACTCTATGCATCGACCCATACGGCTGCAGCAAATGTCTTCATCAAACAACAGCACTCATAAAAATACAGTGGGATGTGCCCAGACAAACTTCCAAGCAATCAACCCAATTACACAATTCCCCAAGCAATATGAAGCAATTCATCTGTATCTGGCTTTTATAGTTTTTTTAACTGGAATCAAACTGGACCCGTGCTTACAGACAGGCAGTCTGGTGCGTGTCATGCTGACATTCGAGTGTCAGGGCTGCATTGTTACTCCTGGTTTGGGTAAACAGACGGCTCACATCCGGTTAACGTCACTTACAGTCACTGTTTAGGTCTCATTGTATACACAGCCCTGCCAGGCTGTTCTATGACACCACTGAGGCTAAAGAGCATCGGGTGTCATTGCACAGTTGACGATAAATTGTTGAGCAGTGCCATAACTTTTACAGCCCTTCAATATTAAAAATGAAAGCCATACATATTACTTAATGTTACCATATTGCTTTCAGCATGCCATTTATAGCATCAGATGACTATTACAATCTCCAGTACCCTGTACTCCACGGACCCAACAAATTGTGGTTAGGCAATATCAGGGAAGCCAGCATCAAAATTTTGATTTGAAAACCACACTGTGCACCTTCGGTTAAACAATTAGGTGCATGGAAATGCATGGAATGATGTCTCTGTTTAATACTACCAGACGAGGCACACATTGGGTGGTTTGCTTTGCATGAGGAGGTATTGGAATGTATCGTACATCCTTGTGCAAATTCTGAAAGAACTGAAAAAAATGTTTTTAATTGTTATCATGAATCACACTAATATACTCACAATTATACATAATATGACCTCCTCTGCTTGTGAGCGACGTTTTTCAGTTTTCAGACTGATATCTACGGTCTGTGTGTTCATGTTGGGTCACGATCTTCGTGCACTTTCTGGAAGTCACACCCATCTCGGACACGGATTGGATCACACCAAACGAGCAGCTTAAACCACAACCTGACTAACCAAATAAGGCTCATGCAATCTTGGCTGATGTAATTACCGCATCACCTGAATGACAAACGATAAGATATCCATTTCCAACAACATGCACGACATGTACACGTATGACAAAAATAAATAAATGCAAAATGGCTTTCCTGCATAAAAACATGAAAGTCAATGACAAAGTGAAAAAAAAATCACAGTCTGTTTCAATTAATTTGCACTAGGAGGTCTACCAACATGCGCAGTAAGAGCTGTAGTGTGTGTCCAAGCAATCCTAAGGTACTGACTCATCTGTAATTACATTGGTGAGTAAATGCGATATCTCAGCCCATAATCCTTATGGTAAAGTTTTGGGAGAGACACAAGAATCCCATCCCAGTTATTCATGCACCCTGAAGGTACAGTTAGGTCGATTTCTCCTTTGACTTTATACAGCTGTGTCCTGGCTTTCTCCGGGCAATTATTTTTATTGTGTTTTTAATTTTTTAATGCATAGCCAATAATATAAAACAAATCTGGCCGGGGACTAGATGTTGTAGCATTTTCTTGTGTTTATTATTTTTGGCAATGCCGTCGCAGGAGTGCCAAGGTCAGGTCTATGAAATCACCACGCAGGCTAATTGCTCTCATCTGAGTAAATAACATCAGCTGTTTCTTGTCTGCCTCATCTCTAATGTAAAGTCTGGTAAATGGGACTTACAAATCTTTGAATCCATTGATTAGCTTCAAAATATATTTGTCACTCTGTCCCTTAGGTATTTTACCCTGTCGAGTCTTGGATGTGCTTTATAAGTATTCAGTTATGACCTAAAAGAACAAATGGCAATATTTATGTTAATGTGTCATAACAGCTACCACAGTTATAGCTGCAATACCACAGCAGGCTTTCATCGTGTTTACAATTTGGAAGAATTTTTTTTTCCTGAAAACCGCCTGTGCTTTAATTGCCGTGTTTGATTAGGTTTATTAGTCCATTTACAATTCTGCTTCTCACTGACAATTAGAAAAATCAGTTGCATGTCCGTGTGCCTCTTGTTCCAGAAGTTTATTTTTTCATCCTTAAGTGCTGCCAAATAGGGTGGTCCAGGTCAATATGGGGGATAAATGCACTTAGATTTGGAGGGTTCTTGCCTAAACACATTCCGGAACCCTTTGTAGGTTTATAGACCTCTCATACCCAAACGTATGATTGCTTCAAGAGGGCCAGTCAGTAAAGCGCCATAATCTTATCTTCTGCCATGTAGTATAAGTAGCTGAAGGTATGTTACGTGGCTCATAGTGCAAGATCTGTAAAGCAAGGCTATGGTATCATATGTTCATGCCTGGACTAATCTTCTGCCCAAGTGTAGAAAACCATCGGTGGATAAGCATGCCTTCAATGGCAAATGAACGAGGGCAGGCCTTAACCATTACTGCTACCAAACACCATTACTGCCATTAGGCACAAGATACTGGCCATGCATGAGCACCTGACACATCACCCACCGCAGCCATTCTATGCCAGGATCAGGATTTAATTTCTCGATTATTCAACTAGAGCAGCTAGAACCTTCTGAGGAATTTCCCTAGTTAAATTCGCTGAAGAAATCTGTCACTTCTGATAATGGACACGGCATCGTAACCCTCTGAGCCGCAGACATTCCAGATGAAAGAGGGAAGGGGATTCAGCACCGAAATTAATGCTTGTACTTTGTCTATAAGTGTCTTTAACCTTTAAACAGTGAGTCACATCAAAATGGCGTCACTCTTCATTATCAAGTAAAATGGGGCAAAATCTTGATTTGTGCAATAAGGAAGTGCAATAAGGAAATGTGCAATAAGGAAGAAGATCCGTCGGTTCACAGAGCTGTGTGCCAGGGAGATACCTCCTTGTAGGAGATACCTCCCGGCATGTTCAGGGGAGGCGAGTATCCCTCCCACTGTGTTGCTGTACCAGGCCTAGCACTGTCTGGCTGTGGAGAGGCAAAACACATGCCCCAGGGAACCCAGGGCTTAGAGCTTCTAAGCCCAAAACGTTCCCTCCAGAACCAATTTAAAGTTTTATAAGGTTGGCCGGCCTTGTTAGATGAAACTCTGGGAGGTCTCTATAAGCAATTTGCTTGCAGTGTGGGTGGACAAATTTGGCTGGAAAAGGTGTTGTTAATATGTTAGCAGCTAATTACGTTTTTCACTCTCTCAAAGCTACATTAAATACAAAGAAGCCTGTGAATTAAAACTTTCAAGTGGGGGGGTGGGGGGGGGGGTGATGTGGACCAATTATTGTCTTTTTTACGCCCCTCAAAATGGGCTATTAGAGATTTACACTCTAAGGTGGGCCTTTTCATGGCTGTTTAAATAAGGTACTTTCAATTCAGGGCCTTTTTGAAGGTAATATGTTTTATACCCTGAGCTAAGGCCTGAAACTGAAATATTTTCAAACTCATTATCAACGTTTGGCACAAAGAGGTTTCTTTTTTCGGTCAATTGAATATTAAATCTAAGCTTGATTTATTATTCGTGACTGTGTATCTTGGGATTGTTCAGGGGTCTTATGTAAAGGGACAAAGTGAGAAATCTTGTAGGGGGTTCACAGAGATGTTGACTGTGCTCTTCATATCAGCCAAGACCTTCTCACCATGCCAGGGTGATAAAGCAGTGCTTGGTGTTTGTTTGCGTCATTCATTTTCCCTGGTTTACGTTGAGCAATAAAACTTGGTACATTTTAAATATGCCTCAGGACTCATTCACAACAGATAGACGCATGGGAGTCATACATTGCATTTGAAATGGGCCCTTAAAGTGAAACCAACCTAATGACAGAAGCAATGGGTGAAATGAGGCTTCGTTCCCACAGCGAGTGGGGTTACTGTGCGCTGTCAGTCACCTCTGTGTCAATCAATCAAGTAGCCAATAGGAAGCGGGTTACAGAATCTGGGGACAGCCCACAATAATCCCTCTCACTATGGGCATGTTGAGGACATGCTGCAACTGCATTTAGAAGCTCCAGCAGATATTTTTTTATCTGAGTTCCAAAACGTCCTTCACTTACAGTTGGATTCTTTCTGAACTTTTCCCTTAGAACAGCATAACGTATGAATGGTAACACAAATAGTGAATCATTTACGACCAATATGTATGAAACACTCTAATATTGAGTACAAATTTCCAAATCTCTCTCAGTCCACTTTTTGTTTTTCAGATGAGACCTAAAGTCAGGCTTCCTCATCAAGTTACAGTATAGAGAAGCAAGTCTCACTCAGTTCCTATGTAATCCAATGAAGAATTTTCGTTACATTTCCCAGTACTCGGTAAGTCCAGAGAAATGGCACTTATTTACTAAATTATCTCGTCCACGTATCCCATGGACTGAGTGAGCTTTGGGAATGTGCACCCCAGCTATACTTGACCATTTCAAGCTTTTTATCTTAGCAGTTCACGGAGGTTTTAGCAAGTTCAACAAACTTCAGAAGGAGCCGATTTTGTCGAATGCTGCATGTCTTGTATGTTACTGTGTGTATGTTATCGACACATATTTTCCTGCCTTGAGCAGCAAAGGCTGACAAATATTCTCCTTGCCTGTAAACACAGATCTCTTCCACACTTCGTCCACATGTTCTTTTGTCATCCTTTAGACGATGACAGTTTAATAAAGGTTTTGTTTCTTTGCGTGGCCTTGACGAGCCTGGCAGCCCTGACAATTTAATCATAGGGCAACATTCTCTGGTTTCTTGAGACCAGACAGCAAGAATATCCAACAATAAATAGTCCCTCATTCCCTTCATTTCACTCTAAGATGATATAGACCAGACAAGGGTACCTTTGCCAAGAGAAAATAATCGGGGGAAGAATAATGAGTTTTGGGGGGGCCTTCAGCCGCTTGGAAGGCCGTAAATTTTATTGGGATTCAGAGAATGTGGGGTGTGTGTCATGTCCGGGAAGTTATGGAGTGCTTACCTTAGTCAGCATCTCCATAAATGTGCAGTAGAGGGTGACACAATAGTGGAGATTCACTCTAGCCCCCCGTTACTCATACAAGAAAATTCCCATCCTGTCCCAGTCCTGCAATAGAGTTAAAAACATCCGGGTCCCAATCTGGGGAGAATTAACCCCGGTGTCCCTGTTGACTTTTCTTCCCGTAAAATCCTCAGCCTCAACCAGAACTAAGAACCGATTAAATACTGTCTCAGCAGAAACACGTAAGTAGTGGGGAAGAGCACCTTAAAAACAGAAGGGTAAAGGTTACTCGGGAAGTTTTCCTAAAAGTACTGCAGAAGCACTATATAAACAGAGCGTTAAAAGGCGGTTCAAAAACCTTCCAAAAGCTCCTCTTTCATTTCTGAACCAGGCATTGGATCTTGGTTTGATCTTTGAATCCTGCCTTCCTTTCATTTCTTCTGGAGAGTCTCTGTGTGGTTTATGCACCGTTATGGACACACTTGTGCTGCTTGTCCTCACTGTCTGCTGCAGTTGTAGTTCCTGACTTTAACACTGACCTGACAGCTTGACCACGAGGCCCAACAGATTGCTCAAGGGACAAAGACCACCAAAAGCAGAGTGCCCCAGCTGCAGGGATTTTTTGTTATTTTTTTCTGAAATTTAGAACCATCCATTTGATGAGTGCCAGGTCCAAATGCACGCCCCACTGGTTAATGTACTGGAGCACTCATTTTACCTTTTAGGGTTCAGCTTCAAGCACGGTGATGCTCAAGGGACTGAAATCAGGACACTTGGGTCATATTGTTCCCGTAAAATGGGGTATTAAGTCAACGTGATGGTATCAGGTTTAATGTAATGAATGAAGAGTAAAGTTGTGTTTGAGATGAGGCCGCCAATGACCTAGAGTCAGGCTTCTTCACCACATCTTAAGTACTGGGAACCAAAACTCACTCAGTCCTCATGTGATCCAGTGAAGAGCTATCGTTAAATTTCCCAAACTCACTCAGTCCTCATGTGATCCAGTGAAGAGCTATCGTTAAATTTCCCAAACTCACTCAGTCCTCATGTGATC
>JAODUD010000038.1:17166238-17178979 GCA_026784285.1 Stomatorhinus walkeri
TAATTAGGTCACTAATTAGAGGACTGATTGGCTGAGGAGTCCTCACACCTGGGTTTGAACAGCTGACCTACAGGTTACCCCAAACACCTGCACACACACCGGCCCTTTGCGGATAAGATTGCCCACCCCTGGTCTAGTCAATGTGTAAATGACTAGACATTTACTGTTTACTAAATGTGCAATTGTAGCACCATGGGGGTCAGGGTTTCATCCCGGGTACATACACGTATGTTGTTATATCCTCCGAGCTTGTGTATCCGCCCCCTGGCAATCGGAGGTCATCCAAGATGGCCGCCAAGCATCCTCGTCCGTCGCGAGCCGGGTTGGAAATGTCTCGCAATGTTGCTTCTATGAGCTAGCAGGTGGGTCTTCTCTTGCTACGCTGGGACTTCTCCCATTACAGCCCCAGTGAAGCTTAATGGGAAACAGACTCCCTGCAACGAGGGGGTGTGGGCTGTGGGGGTGGGGAGAACCAGCGTCTCACAGCTGGAAGTGGTGACGTCACAAAGAAATGGATACTCCCCATTAAATCCCTGACCTGCACTCCAGGATATGCATGATCCTAATAAAAATAGAGAAGTCTGAATTAAAGAGAACAAACTCAATAAACTTGAGTTTATGTAGACAAATGCCAATGCCGGCCTTTTTAGAAATGGCATCCTCCACTGGTATGCTCCAAAAAAAAAAACACTCTCCCATTGTACCAGAAAAAAAACTCATCATAGGGTAATGCAGAAGGGGCCCATTTGTCTGACCAGCTCTCTGCTGAATTTTTTTCATTTTTTTCCCCCAAAAGCTTTAGCCCAAAACGGAATTCTTTAAGATGCTGCAGTGAGACAGGTGGTCCGGGGATGTTGCGGATGAGGGAGCTCTGCCGGATTCCCATGACGAAAGCCCATGGCAGGAGCCACGGAAATGAGCTAAGGGGAAAAACCTCTGCGCTCCAGACGCTGGGTTCTGCGCGCCTACTCACCCGCATGTGCGCTCTTCGCGCATCAGGTGTGCAGATCAGGCGCTTGTGTTTCCATCTGTCAGAAGCCCTCATCGCTTGACCTTAATTAACTTGGCAGCACATCTTCCAGGGAAAATGGCCAGTGGATCAATGTCTGTGTTGTTGCCAGGGAGGTGGGCAGGGGTCCAGGAACAGCAGGTATAACAGTTTACATGTGGGGGGAGGCATAAAAAGGTTCAGAATATCTGTAATGTGTCGTATGTAGTGTGATAGTGGGGAATTTAACACGACTGCACTCCATGAGCTACCAGCCCGTGACCTGCACCTTGGTCACTAAACCCGCTATCCCATTGGACAGATTCAGCCCTGCACAACAACACTGTCCCACTCTCCCACACAGTCAGCTTCACATTCTGCTTCACATATTCTTCCTATAGTTGGGTACTTTGTGGACTTTGTCTTATTCATGGGTTCGACGGCGTCGGGGTCAGCATCCGTGCACTACAGCAGCAGTTTTCAAGTTAAGAGCTTTCACCCTTAATTGCTAAACTAGCTACTGGTCCAGTGTTTTGGTTGCCTGGTAAGAATAGTAATCCTCATTACTGGAGGGATCATTTTAACCCTGCTGTATTGTGTGCTGATGGTTTATAGGGTGGCAACCAGGTGATTCAGCAAGAAAAGCATTAATATAAAAATGATCGTCTGACTTTGACATTAATTATAGCAGCAGACATTTTTGTGCGGTCCTTGCAGGGAGCATGTGTTTAAAACTGTCATCTCCCGAACTCATAAAACTTTACTGGAAGTACATTTTCAGCTCACTCACAAAAAGCAAGACAAGAAAGAATTAGGCTGAATGAATTGTTCTGTGCTGTTGAAACAGTGTTACAATATATCCAACATTTCAAATGAATGATGAAAAAAGACAATATACCCTTCAAGACAATTATCAACATTACAGAACGAACAAGTCAAATTCACGTAGTCGCTATCAGATACTTGCACAACGATTAGTTACTTGGGAAATTCTACTGCAATAATACTGTAAATTGCTGAACAGTCATTCCCTGATATTCCGCATGTCATCTCCAGTAAGTGGGCTTTTGCGTTGTTGCCTCACACCCCGAGGGCTAAGGGTTCGAATTCCTTCCAGACCTTGCTTATAATAAGTGGCAAGAAGACTTGCCAGTGAATGCATCGTTTCTATAAAAACAAAAAAGCGAAGCGAGCTGGCGTAACATGTAAAGTTGGACACGATGCATAAGGTGACTCGTGCACCAATGGGGAAGCGCTGGGAGACGCGAAGGCGGGGCTTGGCTAGACACGGTCAACTACGGCACGGCGACAGCGAAGATGACTTAGATAAGGACATCTCTGTGACTGTACTGTGCATCGAAAACAGCCTTCACCGTGATAATATTTCTCCCAAGGGCTCGTCAAGTCCGCAATCAATGTGATCAGGGGCGTGAACCGAGATCAAAAATTCTCAGAAAACCTTAACAGTAACTTTTTACAGCAATTCTGACATTTGTTTGACGACTGTTTACATTGCATGCTTGCCATGACTGCAAATTGCCAGATCCCTTCGTCATTCATTCATCCATATGTCACCCGCTTATCAAGTATAGGCTCGCGGTAACTATCATTTAGAATTCTTCACACTTTTGTTTATCACATACACAGGTGCTTCACATAGATGGAATTATATGCACCACGTAAACCCACCCCCAAATCCGTTCTTACCTGTTTAGTGAAGAGGATTGCGGTATCCCAGTATTCAGCATGTTTGTCGTTGTTTTTGTTGAACTTCTTCTGCCACGTGCAGAAATTGCGCAAAGTCAGCGCAGCGTTGCCGGAAACTTTGAGTCCCTTCTCAGCTTCGGTAATCACCATAAACTTGACAACTACAATGTTGATGGAGTTGAGGATGCTTGGGTGCTTGTAAAGCCTTGCGGCGACTGACATGAGGGTCAGAAGGTAATGCTTAAGGTCGTCGCCGTGGAATTTAGCCATGGACTCATCTGCAACAATAAGGGTCTCAACGTATCGAGGCACCGAAGCAAACCTTTTGGACCTGCCCAAGCCTTTTAAAGAAGATTCAGTCATATTCCCTTTATTGATCCCTTTCATGTGTTTGTACCTTTCCAAGGACTGCAAAATGTCATGGTGCTGACCGGAGTCCACACCACACCTAGAAGTGACATTGGCGCTCAGGTTAGGGTTCCTCCGGCGTCGCAGCACGTGCGCTCTCTCTGCGGAGCCGCTGTTTCCAGATGCCGAATCATTGCGCGCGGGACTGATGAAATATTCCCACCCTTTGTAACCAAATGCGCCTTGCAGACCATTGCACAGGCTCAAGGCAGCATAGGAATCCTTGTCAGAGTTGACATCACCGGAGTAAAAGCAGGGACTCAGGTCTGGATTTGCTGCGGTGGTTTGCACGGAAAAGGTGGGTGCAAGAAAGTTGGAATCTGGAAATAAATTAAGTACGAAATCCTCCTTGAATGCTTTAATTCGAAAAACTGCGTGCTGCCGCTGAATGTCCTCTTCTGGGCGGACAAAATTGTGTTCCGCGGTTTGCTGGTCCAGGCGATCTGGAAAACAAAAATCACTTTCCATGGAATGGCTTATTCTGGTGAACATGAATAAGAGATTCAAAATAATCAGTAGGGTCCAAATAAACATGGACATGGCTACAGTTAAGTAGGCTATTTTGTGCAATAACAATAACAATGAATGGAAGAAATGACCAATCTGAAAAAGTTTGATATCGGCTATGATAATAAATTTTATTAAAGCCCTATCAAATAATCCAAGGCACTGTCGCCTTCCAGTTTCCTCTGCGCGTCCACTCAGCACAGAATCACCAGTATTGCGCACTCACATCTTCTACCTGTCTGCAGAAATGATCTCGTCTTTCTAGCGGCTTTATGCTTTTGCGTCAAGTGTAAACATCGTGGAGTTGTAATCAGAGTTTTAAGGAGGCGCTGAGACGCTCATTGGATACGCCTCCCGGTTTAAGGTGAAGACCGCAGCCACTTGCAGCCCTGCAAAAATCACTTACCAGCGCAGCGCAAGGCGGGTTTTTCCTCCCACTGGCTCGAGCGCTGGACGACGCTTTGCGCGAGTGCTGATGTGAGCCTAGTTACGCAGCATGTGCGGCGTTAAAAACTGCAGTGTAAGTTGTCTTGTTCTGCGTAAAGGTACAGCATCTTAAAACAACATCCCCTCCTTTGTATCTTGTGCATTTTCCTCTATGGAAATAAAGCGTCTTCCTTTTAGCTTTTGTGTTCTGCAACAATCATACAGACATACTTACATCAGTTTTACAGCATACAAAACTGAACGTCAGTCTGGATCATTTAAAATGGATAAATCTGCCGTGTAACCACCGAAAAATCTGCATCAATACAAAATATTTCTGCTAGGAATTACTTAGCCTATTATGTTTGGTCTTCCGTAACTGGTCATTTTTATCAGTTGTCATAGCTAAAATGCTATTGACTATAACTACTACAACGCATCGCCGTTATCCTCGTCTTCATCAACTGGTTGTAATCAGTTTGATATTCGCCCAGCGCCTGCGTAACCCTTTCGATGTGTTTTAAATGTACTGGTTTATTACGGAATCAAGAAATATGCAGTTTTACATTAAAGCATTACATGAGAAAAAAAAATAGAATATACTTAATTCTTGGCAGCCTATTGAATCGTTCGGAAGACATTTTTTCCCAATATGTAATTTGAGCTATTTTAATAAATATCTACCGAAGATGCAGAAAAAAATATTTGAGCATAATAATATGGGATTGCATAAGGCACGAAATGATCACATCAGTGATATGAATCTACTCGTCATGAATTTAAGTTGTATTGGCTTCACAAAACGTCCTCTGTGGTTTCCATGTAAAGGTGATAAGGTCAAAAAAGAAAACGGAAAAAGCAACAATATGGTCAATAAAAACTAACAGAAAATATTTAATTGCCATTTGCTCAACTATGTTACACTGATGTAGGTATACTAACATTTATTCTAATATATAAGGCAAAGATTGTTGCTGAAATTTCACATTCATTGAAAGACTGGGTGATTTTCATTTCTAACATATTTTCTTCTTTCCAAACATGTCTAAAATGTCAGTAGGGATGTTTAATGAAATTGTACAAAAAATTAAGTATCGTTTTGGACCTTTTTCTGCATGTATTTACACCTGGAAAGGAGGAAACGGATTTGTTCTTTCTATGCAACTGCGACCTCTGTTGTTCACAACCAGTCACGAGTACAAAAATCAACAGTTAGGACTTCTGCAAGTAAATTGGCAATATCGCATTTGTTCTTGACACTTGGGCAGCGTCACAATCCGAGCTTCACACTGTGCGGAAATTATTCTGTTTGCACATGCTAATTATTTGACCTTGTATTTCCAGTGAAACAAATTCTTCTATATTGTAAATCAACGGCTTAATATTTAAGTGATCCAATGTCGCCACCTAACGGCAATGAGAATACATTGTTAGCAGTGGGATATTTGGACAATATGCCGGATTATTTCTGGAGTATATCGAAATGGAGTTATGATTTTATATACCCTACATCCTAACGTTTCACATGAAACATTCTGTTATTACCATAAAACCCTATGTTAAACAGAGTGGAACTGCAAGGGTATGTACATTATCTGGTTATATGTTAAACTATCGGAACACTAAATTTACAATGAATTCAGATTAAAGACACAAAAATGCTCTTTATTGAAGCATAACACGTCAGCCTTCCTCTAATCCAAAGTATAATAATCTATTTTAACGGAGATTAAAAATATTTTCCCCTTGGGAGATTCTTTTGGCGACTACTAATTAAATGTTCCAGCAGAGTGACGCGGGCCAGCCTTTGAGCGTGGGTGACACCTCACTCCGCTTTTTGAATGTAACATCTCTTGTCGTTTCCAGACCTCTGTCTCAGTACACATACTCTTTCGACCCACTCTTGTTTTGCATTTGTAAAATATGTTGGCAAGACGTGTTGACACTCCTCCAAGACCTTCGTGTTTGTTTTATCTATTGGATATCACTAACATGTGTTTATTAAGCATCACAGCCGAAGAGCGCGCGCTGGATAACGTCAACAGAACGGCGATGCTGTCAATTTAGGACTCTTTACGGGATGGAGTCCAGCACTTGCAATTTTTCATTTTCGCCTTGCATACGTCGCAGCTACTGATAAAACAGTTATAAACACTGCATATTTGCGGTTCATCTGTGTTGCTTCTCTAGCTGAAGTTCTCTCTCTCTCTCTCTCTCTCTCTCTCTCTCTCTCTCGTAACGTAAATGGATTTTTGCGAAAGCGTTACTGATGCGTGTACAAACTTTACTAATAGTTGTCTGGAAGTCAGACTATAGCTAGTACGGCGGAGGAGTGCCAGTCTGTTCTCATTGGATCACTTTCATCCAAAAGATTTTTTTCACGAAGTGCGAGTGGGAGGAGAGAGAGAAGTGGCGAGGAACATCAAAAATAAACCTCTAATGTTTAAGCCAGAAGGTATAAATACCACAGCATCAAGGACCCCTCACTGGCGCTGAGAAGTGGAAAGCTCAGGTTACAAATGAAATTGCATTAGCTTTAAGTTAAGGCTCAGAGTAATATTTAAATCATAAACCAGGAGAATTCGGGCATCAGGTGCATTTGTAAAAGGTCGTGGTCGAAAAAACTTGAATAGTCTCATATGCAAGTATTAAAATCAACAGGCGGCCAAGCAGTTGTGCGTGTACGTTTTGTCTGCGAATAAATGTAACCTTACTACACATTTTCGGATGTAGGTCTTCATTTTGTTGTATTTTTTCATTTTTAAATTAGTTATTAAAATTATAAAACTATAGGCCCTTTTGACATAAAGCCTACACCTTGATTTTAAAAATGAGTTCAGTTATAGCTATAATATTTCTTGCGTTTTCTACTCGTTTTGCACTTGCCGACTTTTTCGAATCCGAGGAAATTATACCTCTGAGAATAAATGAGGCGGATAGCGGTCGCTTTTGGACACGGAGCGAAGACCGGGTGAGTTTCAGAATTGCCGCTTTCGGTAAAGAGTTCACTCTGAATTTGACTCCGGATGAGAGTTTCTTAGCCCCAGCAATTAAGATCCACCGAATTAGATCAAACTCCCTGCCCAAGACGTCGGACTTTCGTGCGGATCAAGAAGAAATCCTGCATCCTCCTGGTCACCGCGCGTCTGACATTCTCAGATACATTAACGAGACAGATGCGGTCCGGACAAGTTTGAAAGGCTGCTTCTATTCGGGGACTGTAGACTCAAAGCCGGACTCTGTAGTTGCTGTCAGTATTTGTTACGGGATCTACGGATCGTTTATAACAGATGGAGATGAATATCTCATCGAGCCTCAGACTGGCAACGCGAGAGCCGAATCGGCCCAGATGCAGCCACATGTCGTTAAAAAGCGGGTTCTCGCCGGAACACGGAGGGTACAAGAAATTCTCATCGGCCGAAAGGAAGACGAGCAAAGGGGACAAGGAGCCCCGATTTTATCGGGGGAGATGCGCACATCACCGGTGCCGAGAGAGAAGCGCTTCGTGTCCGCGGAGAGGTACATAGAAACTTTGGTGGTGGCAGATTCAACGATGGCACGTTTCTACGAGGACGACCTGAAGGTAAGGGTCTCTATAGCTATATATATATATATATATATATATATATATATATATCCTATTTCTACAGGCTACTGTTAAGCACATTTATTGCGCGTTATTTCCAGTGACCTGATATTTGTTTTAAATTAATAATGCCGCGTTGAAATCATCCAGAATTTACCACAATCATATCATTTTAATGTGAGCTATTTATACAGTCGATTAGGTAACATCTGAATGAGCTTGAGAAAAAAAATGAAGCCGTTTTTGTTCCAGTAGCTTGTAATACAAATATATTTTAGGAGCGACATAAGGCAGTCTCTATTCCGGTATTTAATGCGTGGCCGTTAAATGGGCGCTTCCTGCGCCAACCCGTTTGGCCAGGAGTGATTTTATACGTATTCACGTCAGAAATTTCTCAGGAAAGTTGGGCATATTTTTCCGCATACTTTTAAGAGCGCTGGTTCTCTTCCCAGAGCCCTTAAGTGGACGGATGCAGCCTTTCTGTTACAATAGTCCACACTGCGCGGAATGAGCGACCATTTCCATCAGCTAGGAAATATTACTTTCTGTGGCGAGCAGCCACACGAAAAGGAAGTTTGATTAATTATTTCCGTTAAATCGGGGCTGATTTACCTGCAGCGTACGCAGAAACATCGCTAAGAGTAATGACTGACAGGCGTTGCCTGATTATGAAACACGTTACCAGTATTATTGTGGGTCACTAAATTTAAAGAGTTTGGAGGTTTTAGTGCTATAGGTATTCGAAAAAGTTGGCAGAAAGTCATTGACCTTGTATCGACTGATGGGTGCAATCCAGCGTCTGAAAAGTCCTGCAGTAACACACTGGATTTTAGGGTAGAAGAGGGAATGACCTGGGAAGTCTAAGCACTTTTCCCTGGAAGTCCTCCAAAAGCGATGAAGAACATTATTCACCAGGATGAATGTATGAAACAATTAAAAACGGTAGTAGTCCTTTCTTTGGCATCAAAGCTAACAAACAGGACATTTCGAGCATCTTAAGAATCTTCTGCTGTGATTTTTACTGGAAGGTCAGGAGGACACATTCGGAGATACTTATGAAATACATCTCATTAGGAGAATTCAAAGTGTAGCGTCTGAATCTGCCAGGAGAACTGAAGATGAAGGGTATATTTGGGAGAACTGAAGGCAAACTGTCTAGTCCTGTAACTCAACCACTGGGGTATTTTGCTCTCGGTGTGAAGGTCATGGGTTTTAATCCCACGCAATGGCCGTCAAATGTAACCCTTTCCTCTACTCTAAGTCAAGTTGGATAAATGCATCCAATAAAGAAATGCAAAGCAGAGGGTCTTTTGCAGAGGGAGTTTCTCAAGACCGCAAGGCATCTAGTGAGAGGGGATCTTTGTTTCACATTTTGTCATAAGGAATATTGTCATTATCTCCCCACCAGAGAGACAAAGGCACATATTTTTATATGTGGTAGTAGTATTCAGACATTTTCCCATGAAAAATAGTGGATTAAGGGCTTCCACCGGAGGATTTTACAGTCCTTAAGCAAGATGGCTACAAGCTGTAAGGTCTGTCACCCGCCTAAAGAAAAGGAACCATCTGTTTCGACTAAATCGCCCCGTGTTGTATGAATTTGGCCAAGAGCAGGCGAGACGTGCCACAGAGTACTCAACATCTCCACAGTGAAGAAATTAACACGTCGTTAAAGTCGGCTAGTTTCGGTCGGAAAGAATGTGGGATTAATTGGACTGGAAATGAATCTGCATAAATGTAAACTCTGGGAGGAACCGGGCCTCGACCAGACGATACTCAAGTTTTGGTGGGGCACTGCTTTTCTACCCTGGAGTGTAGTAAATGCACCATTCTATAAATGTGTCACGTTGCCGAGCGTGTGTGTGCCCGTCTGCTTGTGTACATAGCGGTGCGGCATGTTTGCGTAAGGAGGCACTAACCGAATCGCAGACCGCAGACATGCAATCCATCTCACGACACGAGTATGCAAACCGCAGCTTCTGAAAGCGCTCCACCGTGCCCAGACTGAAATTCTAAACCTGCGCTACAGCTCAACAGATAATTAAGCGGGAGAGCGATTCTTGAACCGTCCGACTTGTATCGGTGACAGTCAGCTGAAGTGTTTAATGCCACTTCTAACAAAACTGACTTGAAAATCCATGTTTATAATTTAGCTAAATAATGACTGCTAAAAAGTTGTGTCGTTTCTGTGGTTCCTTGTATTTTCTTTCCAAATACAGAAGTGGTTCAGAGATTTTCCACATAATGTAGGTTATTTGTTCATTAGACCAGGCCCGGGCAATTATTTTCCGTTGAGGGCCAAATCTAAACTTCACAAAGTCAGTCAGCGCCATTTGTTAATGCTTATTTTCATGTTCCATGAAAGCTACAATAATAGACTTAAAAAATTTTAAGATTATTTATTATTAACTCAAAGAAATATCTGTGAGCAAAATTCTGGTCATCTTCATATACTGGAACATAAAACCTTAGAACTATTCCTGTTTGTTTTCCATTTTAATGATCATCGAGGCCAGTAAAAAGAGCTCTGCAGACTGGATATGGCTGACAGACCAACTGATGCCTAGATCTGATTGAGACATCCCATAATTGCAAGTGGCACATAGTAATGAGCACTAGTGTCCTCACCTCAGTAGTGTAGGCAGTAGCTCACCCTGCCCTCGTGAAAAAGGTTTTGATCTGGGCCAGATCTGCTACCATGTGACCCACGGCTCCGTGCCACCTTCTCACTCTACGCACAGCACTACCTCCTGACCCTGGTGAGCATGGCGGCCCAGGTCTACAAGCACCCCAGCCTTAAGAACTCAGTCAGCCTGGTGGTGGTGAAGATGCTGGTGGTGGAGGACCAGGAGGCGGGACCCAGCGTTTCGGCCAATGGCGACCTGACCCTCCGCAACTTCTGTGCCTGGCAGCAGCTGTTCAAACCCAGGAGCCAGCGGCACCCTGAGCACTACGACACGGCGCTCCTGTTCACCCGGCAGGTGAGGGCTTGCGTGGAACACCTCCCACAGAAGTGGGGTTCTAGGTCCATGGAGCTGCAGAACCCTATCCCATTAGCTCTGTACCCAAATAATCATGTGCTGGGCCATTAGCTATTCAGGGTCCCCTGACAAAACGTCACCTTGGGTCCTGTGAACGATGCGGGTGTCTGCCGCAGTAGAATTTACTGAGCAGATGTACAACGTTTCTTGAGCATATACATTAGTGTTTTTCATATTCAGGGGCTCCTATAAAGTGGGGCTCCCTGAATCTGCCAGCGTATCCTTGCCCCTCTGACGGTCTTGCTGTTGTGGCGCATGAAATATGAACTTTGTACCCAGGCTGAGAAGTACAGTCACTGATTACCAGTCTGGTACCAACTTCACTAGCTCTGTAGTATATTAGAAACCTACAGTAAGAGGAAATTTTCTAAACTCAGTTTGTAAGTAAGTACAATTTCTGTCAGGTTTTGGCAAATATAACGAAAGTTCTTCATTGGATTTCTTGAGGAATGAGTGAGTTTTGGTTAAGAGTACTGTAACATATCATGAGGAAGCCTGATTTTAGGTCACTGGTGGTCTAATCTCGAAAACAACAAAAAAAAAATGAGTCAATTTTGGAAATTTTCTCTTCTGTCCAGAAACTGTGGCTGGGAAATGCCACCCACTCATTGGGATTAGTGCTGAGGATCCCATCTGTGGATCAGTTAGTAGACAGGAAATGTCCGTTTTGCCACAATTGGCTGACAGAGGGTCTGAGCACCACGCATCCTGGTGTAGCGGGACCCGCTCCAGGTTCCGATCTGCTGCGCTCGTCCCGAATGCAGACGGGTTTGCAGTTAAGTGCTAAACCACGTCTCTAGTTTGTCTGGTTCCTGTGGAAAGCAGAAGGGTCGAGGGGGCAGACCTGGGGCCTCTGTGCTCAGAACGTAAGCCAGAGGCTCCCCCCGAACCCAAACAGAGCTCTGGCCCTGGTTCATCGGCTCTGTTTTTACGATGGATAGACTAACGTGTGCTTGGCCAACCGGAGGCGGAGTGGAAAAGCGCGGAGCAGAAACAGCGTCACCACGTAGCATCTGCTGTGTCTCTCCTCATCTGCAGGACATCTGCGGGCACCACAGCTGCAGCACCCTGGGGGTGGCCGACGTGGGCACCATGTGTGACCCGAATCGGAGCTGCTTCGTCGTTGAGGACAACGGCCTGCAGACCGCATTCACTGTAGCCCACGAACTAGGTGTCCACGTCATCGCCGGATTCAATAACTCCTACTGCCCTGAAAATTTTCATCGCTGTGGGGGGAGCCAGAACTTCAGTGCTAATGGTGTTGGGCCGGCATCTGCCTCGTTAGGTCACGTGCTCAGCATGCCGCATGACGACTCCAGGAACTGCGAGAGAAAGTTCGGGCATCTCGGCGGACGCCACGTGATGGCCCCCGTATTCGAGGACCTCAGCAAAGCCCTGCCCTGGTCTCCCTGCAGCACCTACCATGTCACAGAGTTCTTTGACGCAGGCCATGGTAAGCACGCTGCCAGCCTTACTCACCCAGAGACTCATATTTTAAACAATCCTGTACGAGAGTCCATGCTGTTCTTGTGTTACAGGTGTTATAAACTCCGCATCATCATAGGACTTTGCATTTTGGATTTATGCAATTACAGTTGCTACACTTGTGGGGTCAGACAGTCCCCATAGCATCCAGGGGTTAAGATGCTTGCTCAGGGGCTCAGTTGTGAAATCACCTCTGCTGACCCTGGGATTTGAACCAGCGCTCTTCCAGTCACTCCAATCACAGGCACAGCATCCTAACCCACTTGAGGTTCAAAATCAAACCAAACTCTTTGACAGTTACAATTTCATTGAACCTATTACTAGCCTTAAAGAGTTATGATGAACTGTTGCTCTTCAGGGGAGGTAAAATCCCTGTGTTGACCTAGTTTTTCAGGGGCATTTTCCTTCACACACCCCCCCGAAAACAAAACATAAATTATGGTTTCTAAAAACCCCCCACTGTGCGGTCCTACAGAGAGCATCATGACAACAGTAATATATTTTGTCTGTACTGGTCTTCCAGAAGGCTTAACACATGGGAATGCCATTCAGCGGGCTGGGGGGGGGGGGAGGGTGAATATAAAGGATAATGG
>JAODUD010000038.1:17201547-17212464 GCA_026784285.1 Stomatorhinus walkeri
ATGTGTATGTATATGTGTGTATATATATATATATATGTATATATATATATATATATATGTGTGTATATGTATGTATGTATGTGTATGTATATACTGTAAGTGTTTAAAAATCCTTTTCTAGGTGAAACTTGAAATAGCCTTTATATTTACGTGGCTCACAATCACGTATTATTATGCTCCTTATTGGTGTGTGACACAAGGATTAGCGGGGCGGGGCCGGAGGGGGGCTTTATCCAGGGGTCTTTCCCTCCCAAAAATCTCAATAAAAGAGAAGCCAACTCCATGCTAACAATAGCGGCTGAAGGTCAAGGCGACAACATGCGAACGACCCTCATTTTAAGGGGGGGGAGGCATGGCCTGACTGAACTGTGCCAAGCAGGTGCCCCCCAGCTCAGAGCGACGGTGAGGGGGTCCCTCCTGGCACCTGTCAGAGGAACACTGTCCCCTGCACCTTGGTTCACTCTCGGGGTTACCAGTATCACTGAACACTGTCCCCCGCACCTTGGTTCACTCTCGGGGTTTACCAGTATCACTGAACACTCTCCCCCACACCTTGATTCACTCTCGGGGTTACCAGTATCACTGAACACAGCCCAGAGAAGCACATCAAAAAAAATGTAACATGTCTATAAATACGCTGTACACACGAATACATGTCCGCTTGCGTTGCCAAGTGGGTTATGAACACTAAACCTTGGACCTGCGTTGTCAGCAGGCAAATGCAGTTGTTTGATGAAAGTTTCGGGTCAGTCCAGTAGAGTTAAGCAAAACTGCCATTTCGAACAATCGTTTATGAGTCACCCCCCACTCCCAAGGGGACATTGTGCACGTATGCCCTTCAGAAACGGACACTTTCCGGTGGTACTTAATGTTATTTCCACCATCATTCAATATTAACGAACCTGGCGCGCAAGGAGTCCTGACATTTCTCTCTGAATCATCAGTTCGATGCCTTCTTCCTCCGTGGTTGTGATGATGCATTCAGACTGACCAGCAGCTTACTGGCCGAAGAAGCATTCAGAATACTTATACATCATACAGATGACAGACAGGGGAATTGAGATGAGCTGTCGAATTACTTTTGTCTTCAAAACTTTTCAGTTTGTCTGATATTAGCACCAAGTTATTTATACACTCGTATGCTGCTGTATGGTGATACTGTAAGACTTTCAGTAAAAAGAAACAAGTGCCCGAAATATTTGTTCTTCATTTGGACCTTTTTGTGTGCAATAAATTAAAAAAAAATATATATATATATATGTAAGGTCTAATGCCAATTGTTTCAGAATTTCAAAAAGAAAGAATGTATGGTTTTTTGTGATAGTGGGCTTTGATAATGTGACTTACTTGGACGAGAAGAGGTTGGAGATTCTTTCATTTCTGTGAAACAAGCCGCCTACAGAGAAAAAAAAAAAAACCGCACGAGTTTGCCGTCGCTCTCCCCTGAATCGTGACCGTGTGCAGTCCTTGTGTGACGCTGTGAAAGTGTTCCTGCCGCTTTTTGACGACCTGCTTCGCGTCGGGGCTGTTGGGACGGGAGTGACTGCCAGTCAGCCTCGGCTCCTGCAGTTATTATCGACATCATATCTGCTCTTATCGCTAAAACCTGATATCATTCAGCATGGGGAACGTTTCTTTTGTTACTGTTTTGTCTCCCCGTTTTTATAGATGTCGCTTCTGAAGTGTGAAATGTTTTCATCTCTTCAGATAACCTATCTGCTTTTTATATGTAATATACATTTTCTGGTTTATAGTGTTAAAAAAGAGAAACAAGTGTAGCTATTTGTCACTATATTTTTGTGAACTTTTGTATTTTAATTGCTGTTTGATTGTCATTTTTGGAAATTCTTATCAATGTGAGTACCCAAAAAAGGTCATTGGATTCTGAGCCTTATAGTGTTCGCTTTGTGACTGTCTGTAATGTATATATTCTTTATAGTTTTGGTAACCTGAAGCCTAGTTTTACTCGTATTGTGTGCCTTTTGATATATAATCTGTAGTTTATTTAAATGGTCTTAAAATACCGTGATACGATACAGAAAAGAATGCAACAGCCTGTAGTTTCCATAGTAACCTGGATTTGTTTTTAAAATTCTGTTTCTAGAGCATTCTTTGGAATCCGAACTTCGAGTAGAAAACCGACCTTCTGCATTCTTTATAACTATTGAATGTTTTTAAGCTTGCTCATTTGTGTTTTTTGCAAGAACATTAATAGGGGTGTTTTGTATGAAATTTAAATTTAGATTGTAAATAAAAGTTTATGCACCATGCCGCATGGCACTGTGTGATTACTATCGGGGGGGGTGAGTCACATGGGTGAGCCAGGTGTTGTGTAGGACCTGCCCTGACTTGGCAGCGTGTACATTCATACCCCCCCCCCCTTAAACCCCCCAGCCGTATCCACACTCTTCTGCTCCTTCTTCCATATCTAACTGTACTACAGGCTGGGAACTGGGCTCCCCTTTGACAAAGCAAATGCCACGTCCTCTCCAGCTGTCCAATTATCCAACTCTTCTTTCTTATGTTCTTTTCCTCGAGCAGAAACAGCATTTGAGGAGTCACTGTGCATGTGGCTGGGATCAGCAGCGTGGCCTTACTTAAACTAGGGTCCTCAGAATCTTCCTAGAAACCATTTTCCACAAATATTTAGTATTTGACGATGTTGAGGGCAGAGGAAGATTGATTCCTGGTGTTGTGTCCTGAACCGACAATGTGTTTGGCCGAACATTTGTTGAGTTCTGCGTATCATCCTCAAGGCTATGTTTGACCTGATTGTACAGCCCACCACCACCGCCAGCTGTTAGGGCCGATAAAGTGCTCAGAAGTGCAGTTACAGAGCATGGAACACGAGAAGCGAAGGAAGCTGAGGAACATGCTCATAAAAACTTCTATCCCTTCTTTTCAAAGACCTTGTTTTCTGACCCTTCGCGAGTGTCGGCTGCTGGCGAGCTTGACGCTCACCAGATCCGCTGTTTCGCGTTTTTACCATTTGACCTCGTAACTTTACAGCGAATCTCATGTCTATTGTTACTTACCCTTTTTAAAGCTCATAAAAGTTGAAACCTCCCCATAGGGTTGAACGGTCACTTGGTATTCACTCTATAGTCCTGTGCCCCACGGTACAAAACATGAAAAACCACCCATATTTCCTGAACTTTGGAGTTCTCTTGCTGTAGCTGTGGTTCCAAGGTTCCCCCCGGGCACAGGGTCACGCCACAGATCTTCTAACCCCCAGAGAAGGGACCCAGCCAGCTGTCAGTCTTGAGTTATAGCCACTGCAGATAACTGTTGGCCGGCAGTCCTGTGAAAGTAAATGTACAGACATCGCAGAGTCAGAGGTGAACCAAGCCTGACCCAACAGAGCAATGGAACATCTACTGTTTTGTTTAGAATGCAAGTATGTCTGATGCATTGACCTCCAATTTGGATGGATTTTTGCTGAGGAAAGCTATCAAAGCTCAGCATTGTACACATTCCCCTTCAAGGCTGCTGTTAGGAGATAACAAACAGTGTCCTTTTGCCATGAATTTACAAAGGCATTGGCCTTAAACCCTTATATAATGTAGTTTTTTTCTCATGTCTGCTACAGGTCGTTTCTGGGTGAACAGCTGCAATTGTCACTAAGTAACAATTCTTGTGCTTTGACTCTCGGTTGTCATCGTAATTGTCCTGCTGACCCCCAAGGTGTGTGACGAGCGAGGACACAACGGTGACCTCAATGAATCCAACTGGTCAAGCGGTTAACACTGCTAAGGGGCACATGATGTCAGTTACTAAAAAGGTAAGGAAGGGTGGCGTCTTAACATTACAGCCACAGGTCTTCGGGCACTCACCCACTGATCCTGATTTCAGTTATAAAGTATATTACTGTATAACTTTTAGTACTAAGTTAGAGTAAGGGGTGTACCATCAGTGACACCATCTGAGTATGCTGGCTGAATGTGTTTGTGATAAATCAGCGAGTACGTCACACATGTTTATGTTGGATTGAGTTGGTCCCGTGCTGTGTTGCGGAGTATTATTTGCAATACAAGCACATAGTCACTTTCAGCACATTCAAGATTCATGTAATATATTGGTATATGTGCAGTGTCTACACAATGAAATTCTTAGTTTGTTCATTGCGACAGATGCTGCTGCTGCAAAAAAACAGAAAATATCACAATAGATGAACAGTGTTTGCAGTGATGCATTGTTTCACACTCTTACCTCGCATGTCACAGTCCAAAAACATGCTGAGGTTATTTGGAGTTACCAAATTTCCCGCAGGTGTGCCAGGTCTGTATGAGTGCGTAGTGGGTGAGTGTGCCCTGCGATGGGTCTGCACCCCACCCTGGGTTGTTCCCTGCCTAGCAATCGTAGCCTCCGGGATAGGATACAGTGCTGAATACAAGAAGCGATTACAGTATATGGATGGATGGATGTATCCACTAACTAGATAAAAATATTAAGTAAAGGAAAAAAAGTAGCTAGCAATGTAAAATATAAATACATAAATAAAATACGCATCTGAATATTGATAGTGAATGTGACGGGAATGTGCAACACAGGTCAGAGGGGGATCATGAGTGCGGGCCGCTTTGAATATAACTAGTCATTTTCCATGCATCTTCAGTCCCCTGCTATCCTGTGAAATCGTGCAGCAAGATTTTGAAAGTGGTTATTGCAATTGTGCAAATACTAATTAAAATGTTTAATTTTATGGCACTATGGTTCTAACGAAAGACGGATCCTGAATGTCAAACTGGGCACCTACAGTGTACCATAGAGTGCTGGCATCTTACAGCTGAGACTGCAGTTCATCTTCTGGTTTTTAAGCTCCGTTACTCATCCACTTTCTGGGTGGTTGTGATGTGCACCGTGCGCTCAAACGCTCAAATCACACAGTTCGCAATGTTGGCATTTTAGACAGGGAAAACTGGAGTTTTATTTAAAATTGAAATCTCACAGTCGACTGTATTAATGAACAACTTTAATTACTTTGCCTAGTACCTATCCATACCAGTGCAGAGGGCAACCACATATGTGATTACAGACGAACACTGTATAATTCACAGAATATATGAAATGCAATCGTTCACCCGTCTTTAACAGCTCCTTATCCGGCACAGGGTTGGAATATAATCAGAAACATGAAATTAATGAATATTTATGTTTAATAATAATTTTTAGATAAAATTGATATAGTGGTTATAAGGTAATGCATGCATGCATGAATGGATTGATACATAGTGGCTGTAGTAATATCAATAATTTGTAGTTATAAAACATCAGGATGGCAAAGGCACTGCTGAATTTGCTGGAATGTTGCTACTCTTGAAATCAATCAGAGGAACTCATATATTTGATACAACACAAGAGACTCAAAGGTGAACAATATCTACTAAATATACACATAATATCTCCTAAAGGGTGCTGTTCTGAAGGCCAGTAGAGGAATGAGAAAAGTATTGCACGTTGCTTTTTAATTTTTTTTTCTTATTAAAATTGAGTTATTGCTTATTATTATTATGAAATTTCATTTTAAAACTGATATTGTAGTATTGTAATAATTACTTGAGCATCAGATACGTAAGCTTTTACTGGGCATGCGTCGAAATATGGCAAGTATTATTTTTTTGTCAAAGTCGACATCTGTTATGTCTGAGACTCTGCAATGTGGACTGAGTGCAATGAAAATAAGGAGTGCTAGGGGATGGATCATTCCTAGTCTGTTAGGTCTCACGGAACACCTTTGAAGCTGTCTTCAGCCAGCTAGTCGTCACAGGCTTCTGGGAAGCTGACAGAGAGGAGAGAGTCATTCTGAAGGCTTCAGAGTGCTGACCTTAATAGGGTTTCAGCTTTTAGGGAGATTTGGTCCACAGCAAATGCCACGTTGTTGACTTTTCTGATTGTTAAGTGTGTGCAATTAATACAATTTATCTAAAGCAACATGTAATTAAGAAAGCATGGTGAACCAGCCCTGGAGAAACTGGTATTACGGGCCTTGCTTACTCTGGGACTCAAGCCAGCAACCTTGTGGCCATAAGCACAGCACCCTAACATGCTGAGCCACCCCTTCCCCAAACCCAGGTGATGGACAAAATGATGCTTCATGAACCATATGTTGTATTTTTTTACCCCACTAGATGGTGCTCTTGGTTAGCGTTGGGGCATGCTTTGTGCCCATTTTTCTGTAGAGAGCTCCACCTAGAGGGCTAAAAAAGTACAGCAGATGATTCCCTTCCAAACCCCAAGACTCAGTTGAGATTCAAACCCACAACCTTTGATTAACCTCTCCCAGTCCATTTTGGATTTCTGAGTTGCTGTCTACTGCATAACAAAGCCAGCGGAGTCTCATTGCAGGTCTTTTGGATTGTATCATCTCTTGTTCCATGTCATGCATTATGGAACTGAGCAGAAACAGTCTTATTCCAGCAATAAAGAAGTTGCATTATAAAGAGGCCCATCGTGTTTAAAGAGTGTGTGAACGGCGTAACTGCATCTTCGTGTTATGGGCTCTCAGCGCGCCAGGCCCTCCTGCATAGCTTAGCTCGCCTGGGGGGGCAGCACGTTACCAACTGTGTTCCTCTCCAGATGCTCACCTTTTACGGCCATTCACTCACATCAAGCGGCACCTCATTGCTGCATTTTAGAACGCATTAACCATAATGCCTTCTGCAGGAAAAAAAACTGCAACCCATTAACACTCAGACATGAAGTGTCAGGAAAAATGCTGGCAGATATTCAAGGAACAGGAATCAGAAGGTGAGAGGGACCGCAGCGTTCTCCTGTCCTGCTGATTTGGACACCCCAGCCTCATGCCTACTAATCATATTGCTTAAATGGTGCCTGATAGTTCCAGTTGTTTTGGGTAATAATAATTTTTATTGTATTAGAAACATAATTAATTACAATGGCTTGTATTCTGCCCCAACCAGACATGCTGGAATAGCACTGGGCAGCTCAGACTAAGCATGTTCACATCTGTAACATCTGTCCATCTCTGTCAATCAATTACCACTGGACAAGATATTAGTCCATCATAGGGCACACACTCTCAAACAAAATCACGCACTATGGGCAACTGAGAGACATCATTTGACCTAAACACATATTTCTGGACAGTAAGATCATGCAACCAAGGGCAGAGAACATGCAGATTCCACACACAACAAAAGGCCACAGCACCACCCATGTTTCTGGAATTAAAGGTTGTATTTTAAAAAGCCGCATAAACAGCACGCCTACCCTCCAGCTTAGCCAATATTTTTTGAAAGCCTGTGAACAACGGCATCAAAAACATACGTGTTCGCTGTTGTTGGCCATCTCGTTAACTGCTAATTGCATTTCATGCTTAGTTGAGGTGAGGCTGTATGTAATTATGAATGCAAGCTTGTGGTAAACGAACAACGTGGAAAAATTGAACCACGAGTTTTCTTTTTTTTTTTTGGTGTAACTATTAATATGAAGCATCCAAGTAACTGGTTGTTGGTTTTTCATTGGTTCAACATTCAGTTCACAGCAACCAAGACCAAGTCATAATTGGATAATTGCAATTGATTTCCAGAGCCTTCTGTTCATTTTTAAGGAATGCGAGGGTGCAGCTCAATTAGGTAGAATCTGTACAGGAGATAAATGTGCAGTTTGGATCCGCCAAGCACTGGTAAGGAAAATGTGCCTCAATGAAATCACTACTAAGTGAAGCAGGACTTCAAAAAACACAAAGACATCATACGTGTGCCAGCCTCATCAACTTTAGCACCCAGGGAAATGTTTGCTTGCCAATTAAATGCATCATCTGGGGAAGACGTGCCAGGTCGGCTCGTAAAAGCCCTACACTGGGCCTGGGGATCCTCTGCTGACGTCGCTGGCAGGACGTTTGTTTAGCCGGTGCCATGCTGACGGTGCTTCAAACATCACATTAATGAAAGACGAAGGTCCATTAAAGCAACAGGGGCTCCTGTCGTTCGCCTGTCAGTAATACAGGGGTCCCATAATTAAAGAGCATGTGAAGGCCTGTATTCGTGCAAACGCTCTATATCCGAGGCAGGTACGATGTTTAAAAGCAGAATGAAAAAACTAAGAAAGAAGCACAACCAGAGATCAGACCCGGGCCAACTTTGTGGCCTGCGTGTCAAAAAGGGACGAGCTGCTTTCATTTGGTCGATATGTTGTGCAGTTTCGTTTGTTGGCATTATTTAAAAGGAAAAAAAACAGCAAAGCAAAACGAAAACAAACAAAAGTGCAGCCTGTTCAGCACCAGGAGAACTACACAAATAGTCTACGGAGCAATTAGCAAAACCAGCATGCATACGACACGTAGGAGGGAAACAGATTAGTTTGCTTGCTCGTCATCAGGTCTCTGGAGACAGAGATGTAAAGGCTTCTACGTGGTCGCATGTCCACCAGCGTTTTTACCATATCTCAGCTTTCACCTTTGTTCTCTTTGTAAATCAGATTGAGACACTTTGTCACAATCCTCAGATTCTTCACATGCAAAGCCCCCTGCACTTCTTCACCCATCCACGCCCCTTTCTGCTGCAGTGACACCTGGTAACCATATCACACAGTACTGGAAGACGATGAGCGACTGCGGAAAAGTATTTTTCCTAATATCACTGCAACCGGGCCTGACCAAGCATTTCTGAGCTGGAACACAAGGCAGTCCTGGAGGATTGCACAGTTGGTGGATTGGCTGAAAGAAGTTGTACCTATAACGAACGCACTAACGCGATTCACAGTGGCGGTGGTATGCAGGATGTTGTGCGGAGCTCCGATGTTGTACATCGTTGTGCTTTGTTATTCTGCTTGTATTTCAGGCTGCTCGACAATCCGTGGTGAACATCACAATTCATGGGCAAATGCAACTTCCAGTGGAAGTACAGGAAATACGACAAGACAAGATAACATAAGATGACACACCCTTGTCGGTGCCAGGGGGAAATTCTCGTGCGTACAGCAGCAAGCCGCAAGTGTGCCCAAACAAACAAATAATGCCAACAAAGTGCAAAGAGTGCACATAGCGCAGACATTTAAATTTCATATATTTAGTGCTGTGCAAGTGAGGCAAATAGCACATTGCAAACATATGTGCTGTCGAGCAGTCAATTGAGCGTAAGGGGCAGCTGGGCCGAGCTTCCAGTAAATGCCGAGGCATTACCAGTATTGGGGCAGGTACTACACAACGACTTCCAACAAGAATCTAGTGAGACTATTCAAGGATCGCAAGTGCAACTTTAGAACATCTGGGGTGCAAAGAGAGGCATCAGGCTAGTAGACAGACAAACAGAGCGTGATGTAGATGTGAAAGGGATTTGGGGGATCGATGTGCGGCCAGGACCACGCCGGGTAGGAGAATCCGGCATAGTGCTGCGCTCCCTACTGCCTCCTAACCTCTCCTTGTTTCACCGTGAGGAGAGGAGGAGCAGTGGCGGGGAGAGTCGGATGACAGGGATCATCTGAGGTTAGTTACTGCGCCTCCACATGTTCTGCACTTGCGCTTCATTTTATCTTCACTAATCTGCAGCCACTGTATCACCAGCCGTCACAAGACCCATGACTTTGGGTTCCTTTACTTTTTTGCTCAAAAAACACGCTTCATAGTTTTTTTTTCCTACGCTCAACAAGATGCTGTATTTTTAGTATTTTCTGACATGCCGGTCCCATCCCTACATGTCCTTCCTGACTGAAATAAAAATTGCATGTGGCTCTGCTTCCCCCCCCCCCGACACACTGTCACACTGACCTACTGTGTAGCCATCCTTACTGGACTGCATGAAAGCTGAAAATAGCACTGCTTACATTAAAGCTGGACGGGAGATTTATTATTTTTTTAATTCTCTCATTCTTTCTAATCCTTCCTGGCTCTTTGCAATGATGGTTCTGAAGACCTACATCGGACCATTCTGAGGACAGGGTACACGTTTCGATCCCATGGATTGCTAGCTTATCAGACGCTCTTGATGGTTCATCTGCGACATCAGATTGATGACGGCACAGGAGGAGGTAGGGTTGCCATTCTGCTCAAAGTCCGCAAGTCAAGGTCATCATCGCAGAGGTGACCCAGGTTTGAGACAATCTGCCGTCAGCTTCTCACTGGGTCTGTAAGGATAACATTATTCTACTCTGCATCTTCATTATAATGTTTCTGAGACCGTTAAGCGTGCAGTACCTCAAGTACATTACCACAAATTTCTCTGGCGCCCCACTGAATCTCCAGTAGTAAACAATGATGTCAGGGGCAGCGGGTTGTGTTTCAGATTTTTGTCCCACCAAGAGATGTTCAAATGAATCCCACCCCAGCTCTCCTTAGTTTCACTGACAAGCATGAATTCCTGCAATTCTGCATCAAGATCATGAGACGCAACAGCAACGAATGTGGCAAATGGTTCCAGAACAGCAGCCTCCCCGGCATTCAGCTGTGAGGTAGGGGGGTTATGCAACACACTGCAATGTCCTCCTGTCTCGTCAGACTGCAAAGAAATCTAAGCAAACTCCGCTGTTAACTCTCGCCTCTTTGTCATCTAAAGCTCCTTCCCAGTTGAGAAAGAAATATATTAAAATGAAATATCGCATTCTACACCTAAATAATACCACGACTCATAATAAATTTCATGGAGCTGTCAGGGCATAATTTTAGGGGTGAAGGCAATGGAAAAAAAAAATAATAATAATAATCTCGGGACTTCAGCCATGTGCAAAGTTCGAATGAAGCTGCATTCTCCCAAAATAAACAGTCTCAGAAACGGGCATGGTGGTATCATTTTAAGACATGTCATTCCCATATTTCCATCCTAAAATGAATGCTCATTGTTCACCATCCTAAAATGAATGTGTTACTGGTCATAACAGAGAGACTTCCAACACAAACAAAGACCAAGTGCAATATGGAACTTGTTACAAATGTATTTGTTTCTGAAATGCGTTATGAGAAGT
>JAODUD010000038.1:17237347-17249216 GCA_026784285.1 Stomatorhinus walkeri
TCTGTGAAAACAGGAGGTGGTTCTTTCTTTTTCTCAGGCGCACCTGTGTCCTGTCTTCAGCAAACAGAGGTGACCAGTTCAATAATGTGTAGGTTAAGGCAAGGATGGAGAATACATAAGGATAACATTTCTAATTTACTCTAACATGTGGGCAGCCCTGATATATCCCTCATTTGTTTGCTTTTTTCTGGAGCTCTTGTGTCATGTCAGGCCACACCCCCACCGCCCCCCCCCCTAGCCTAATGTGAAAAAGGAGAATTTATAAATTAACTTGTTTGAGATGCCAAGCTTCCTTGGAACATTCTTGCAGATATCCATGCAAAAATAAATGACTCAATGAATGCAGGCAATAAAACAGGAGCAGTACAGGTTCATATTTCTTGCGACGCGAAAAGGTTCCATGTGGAAAATCACACGACTCTGAAGCTTAATGTTGAGACAATGCTGTGGAACGGTGGAATGAGGCAGTCTGGCTGTCGGAGAGCTGGTGTGGACTCCATGTCCTTGAATAAAGCCATGCAGAGAGTCGCTCCCCCCTTCCTTTTTCCTTCTGCGTCTGTGCCCCCAACCCCCCCCCAGTCTGACTGCCATCGGGCCTGTAGATGAGGTCTGAGACGTACGGGTCCTCAGGAGGGAAGTCTTGGTGCTGGCATTCAAATGACATTCAAATGGAACCTTCAGAATTTGCATGCCTCCCAGCCAGACCAGCCCCAGAATCAGCTCTTTCATGTTTGCAGTATGCAAAGCACCGGGGACCTTTTCGTTCTCTCCATCTGTCTCCACCTCCCCACACCCCCCCACCCCCCCACAACAAGCCATGGCCGGTCCTTAGAGGCAGGTCACCAATGCACCCGGCGCCCTTTAGAAAGGCCATTTCACCAGGCCTAAAGCTCGCAACGCACCTCTTAACAGCACCCCCGCCCCTTGGGGAGATGTAGGAGTGGTGGGGGGGTAGCCATTAATCCAGCGTGGCCGGCTGCCAGATCCCACACAGGGACAGGTGCCTCCGATCTGCTGGGGTATAAGGCAGGTTTTGCATATCTCCCTAGCAGAAATGCCTTCCTGTGCACGGATGCTTGGCTTCAGGAACAGAGCAGAATGAGGTTATTGTTTGGCTGGCGGTGCAGTGCGGGCTGGTGTTGGGGCATCTAATGAAGGCGTCCGCTTTCTGCTTATTCACATTTTTTTAAATGTACTTTGTAGACCTTTCATGCCTTTGTCGAATCTGTCTGAATAGGTGGATCCTTCAGGCCGAAAGCAGAAAATAGTAACAGAACACAAAGCCGGTCGGAGGGGCTTTTCGGGGTCGCACCCCGGGCCTGTTAAACGTGGTAAAATGGAGCGGGGCTTTTGTTTGGTGGACGCCCAGCAGGGCCGCACAGTGTTTCATACAGCAGTCTGCGCGCATTTTAACAATAGAACAGCGTGCATCTCTGGCTGACAGAATATAAATAAAATGACTTATATACAGTAACATCAACTGTGACTGTACCGAGATTGACTGACATGCGAATCAGCCCCCATCCTCCAACCCCTAAAACATACACAGTGGCCCAACCATATGTTCCTACCATCCAATTCTACACCCTTAATACAGATCATTCAGTTATATGCAAATTTTAGCATTATAATACTGTAGGACTTGCTGTCATAACAAACGCTGAGTCTAAGGGTTGACTTTTGCTATGAAGTTGATATGACAGTAAATATGATATAATTTCCTGTTGTCCCAGGGGGGGGTTTGACCTGCCCCCCATCATGATCTGATGAGCTGATGCAATGATAATGACTTTTCCTGATACACACATCCACCCCCTCCACGTGTAATCAAACCAGGTCGTGACACTTAATGAAAACAAACGATGACGATGTCTCTCCTGTGGAGCCAGTGTCCCCTCGAACGTGGGTTCGATCTGTGCATCCGTCTACAGGACGTGCCTGTGTGGCAGTGACATCGCTTCGGGACAGAGTAGCAGAGCCACAGCTAGTAGGCAGTATGGAGCAGCGATCTAATGACACATTCTTCTCTCTGCAGGGCGGATCGAGTCCCTCCCAACCGGCCTTCGTCCCAGTTTCAGGTGAGGTCCTGACATACACACCAGTGAAATGACAACACGAATCTTACCAATTATCCCCAAACTACACCTGGTTATGGTAAGCAAAAGGAGAAACTGTGAGAAATGCTAACATTTAGCTTAGGAAAAAATGCTAACGTTTATCTTTAAGGAGTCCATCTCATTTCAGTGGAATAAGACCAGATATCTCTCGGCTGTCCGTTGGCGGAGTGCTTGATTTAAGCCTTCTCAGCGGGGCCACCCGACTGGCTGCCCGTTTGCTGCGAAGCCAGCGGTGCCCGTCACGCCGCAGGGAGATTAAGGAAAAGAAAATAACTGTCAGCCAACCTGAAAGCCTGGCTTTGTGTCTTTCATTTCCCGGTGCAGGCTCCCATGTGCTTCCTGGTTACTACGGCATGAGGAGACCCTTTATGGCCGACGCCGAGATCTGCCATCCAAGCAAACAGTTTCCAGCAGAGGCCTACTCCTCGCCCTTGGGGGGCAAGCCTCTGCCCTGCGACGCCTCCTCCGTGACGGGCTATTCTTCCCTCATAGATGGCTACTACACTGAGCCCTTCGGGGAGTACCGGAACACAGCCTTCACCCCCGGGGGGGGCTCCCTCTTCCCCGGCTCCGCTTTGCCTTCCATACTTCCATCTTTTCCTGGAGACTCGTCACACTTCCTCCTGGTAAGAGTTAGGATATAGCAGTTAACAGATCGGTACCAGCCAACATTCGTTAAAAATCAAGACAATGTCGTCGGTTCGAAGTGACAATCTTGGTCAATATTGCCGGTTGCTATTTCTACTTTAGCTAGTATTCAAAGCTAGCATCACCAAAGCTAAAGATACAACTTCTGAAATAATGGAGATGATCAAGTTGAACAATCGGTCGTTTTCCATAGCCGAGCAGAAGGGACTTCATTGGTTTGTTTACCACTTAGAACCTCGCTACAGGTCCCCAAGTCCCCCCCGCTTCACTGACGTCTCCATTATATGATGAGGTAGCTACCGACATTCACAAGAGCTTAGGATGCGACTATCATTATTTTCCGTACAGATTTCTGACGCTCAGAGCCAGTTATTAGACAAAATTCCCACATCCGTGCACCATTAGTATGAGTCCCATCCACAAACTACCATTCCGTCTTCCACCGATTCAAAAATCTTCAGAAGGAATTCTTGTTTTCCCCTGCACTCAGTCATGCTGCAGCCCCAGGAAATGATAGCTTTTGAAAAACACGACGCCGGACACCGTCCAATCAGGATTAACGAATCTGCATTTTCTTCCGCTTCTGAAGCACAGATATGCTCCGACCGGCGCCTGCATCATTTACTACCGTCACGTTTTGTCACTTGCAGAGGGACACCTGGGAGCAGACTGCGGCAGACGCTGTGAGTCAGGCCGAGGGGCTGTGCTCCGACAGTCTGGCCTCCGTGGTGGCCCCGGCCTCACTCTCCAGCCCGGATTCTGGGAGCCCAGTAAACTACCGCGCCTCTAGCCGGGGTCCTGCCACTCCCGGGTCTCAACCCTACCTGCACCCACTAGAGGAGCTGCACTACCCAGCTCTGTACCCACCTACTTCTGGCTATACCTGCTCCCCCTACATGAGCACTCATGGTGACCTGGCGTCTAAAATAGCCACTTTGTCCTCCGAGGAGTCAGACCATGGACCAGTGCTCAGCGACGCCCCCTCCTGGTCGAAGGATGATGCTGGCTCATGGTCACCTTATGACATTCGGAGAGCCTACTGAAGGTCGGAAGATGGCTAATTCTTAAATGAGCTCCTTCACCACTCATTCACAAGAGACATTTCTGACTTTTTCATTTCATCACCCTCCTGATGCCATGACTTTGTCCCCTATTTCCAACTGAAGGAATTATGCTGTACATTATTTCTACAGCAAAACCAGTACTTCTTGTATTGAAGTGATTGTGGATGTGTGTCTATATGTTGTTTTTTTGTTTCAAGATTAACTCGGTTAATTTTTATAGCATATTTGTAGCCTGCCTAATTTCCAGTACATTTGAAAAGATTAGTTATTGATGATTGTCGACCAAAGTGCTAATTGTCATGCTCTGCATACTTATCTATTGTATGTATTTAAAAAATACTTTCACATTAATTGATTGTGAAAAGTACTTGGAACTTTCTTACTTAAGTGCAGCTCAAATGTATTCTATTGAGACGAATGTAATCCAAACAGATTTTTATCCCTTGATACTGATTTAGTTCCTTTGAACAGCAGAATATTACTGCAGCTCCTGGTTTCATTGTTTCATAATTGTGTTATTAATGTTTCTGTTCTTTCATTATTATGCACATCTTTAAAATTTAGGTAAAATGCACTGAAACAATTATCCATATTATATCTATTGTATGTTTTATAATTAATTTAGGGAAAGTAAATAAATCCTGTAGTTTTAATGGTATTTAATAAGCATGCTGTTTGTCTGATAGTTACTTTGTGTGCAATTACTCCAAGGGGAAATCTGAATAAACTCTTAATTAACAATATCAAACTAATTTCCATGTAACAAAATGAAGTCTATACACAGAGAATTTTTTAAAATGTCAAAAATTAGAGACATCACATTATTTTCAGACAAAACGTAAACAGAAGGACAGATTTAGACCTGTTTCGATACAGCATGCAATATATGGTGTTAAATAGAGACGATATCGGATCGGTGCCGATCCAGACCTACTTGTCGGATTAGGTATCGCTACACGCTGCCACTCACTCCGCTTGCCATGAAGTGGGTGCCAAACGCAGTGACTTCCGGCCTGCTGTGACGTCATGCGCATACCCCTGCCAAGCAGGGGAAGTGCGAAAATTAGCAGAAAAGAGGGTCCTGGTATGGAAGTGTTTTACGCCTTTAAGAACAACTTGCAGCAGAGCGATTTGCAGTCTTTGTAAAAACAAAGTTTTGAGAGGTGAAAGTAATGTTTAGTGGAAAATCCCACTAAACGAAGTGCGTGCGACTGTGGGGGGACAACGCGGGTGATGTGATAAAGCAGTGCATGATTTGGGAGTCACAAGCTTGGGCTGGGGTGGCTGCTGTCACAAGGAAGTGCAAGTGACGCTGTTGCCAGTGGGATAAAAATTGTTGGGCATTTTAAGCATTCACCACTTAAACGTATACTCTCCTGGAAGATACTCAGATTGAACTGCAAATGACTCTTAAAACGCTTTAAAAAGGATGCACAAGCAAGGTGGAACAGTACGTTATGTATGTTTAAAATAGCCCAATTCAAGATTTTTTGGCATGCATTTTTTCCATCTGTATTTATTTCAAAATATTGGATGCATCAGTACCTCACCTCACAAATGCTCTTCTGGATGAATGGACACACAATAAATCTTGTAGTAAACCTTCCCAGCTGTAGCTGCAAATGAGGGACCAACTGCATGTCGATGCCTATGGGTGTAGAATGGGATGTCATAATAGTTTCTGTGGCTGTAATGGCCCAGGTGTCCCAGTTACAGAAAAAAATGCTGGCTACACACAGGACCCGGGGAAGGTGGCCATTGCCATTTTGTCATGAATTGAACACTGGTTCCCTCTAGTGGTGCACTGAAAATGAATACAAAAATTGCCTAAGCACTTCCGACGTTGACCACTCCTGTGTCTTTGCAGGAGCTTGTACTTTCACTACTAATGTTATCAGGAATAAGAGGTTTCTATGATGTTGCTTATGCGACAGTTTAAGTGAAATATATTTAAGTGCATACTTAATGTTTTATTTTAAAAATATAGGGTCGAAACCATTAAAAATACAGCGATCAATCATAACATTAAAACCACCTGCCTAATACTGTCTAGGTGTCCTCATGCTACCAAAACAGCTCTGATTCAACAAGGCGTGGACTCCACAAGACCTCTGAAGGTGTCCTGTGGTATCTGGCACCAAGGTGTTAAGCAGCCAGTTGTTTGTGATCTGTAAGTTGTGAGGTGGGGCCTCCGCGGATCCAGCTGGTTTGTCCAGCACATCCCACAGCTGCTGGCTTGGATTGAGATCAGGGGAATCTGCAGAGCAGGTCAACACCTTGAACTCTTTTTCATATTCCTGAAATCATTCTTGAACAATTTTTAGTGCGCCAGGAGAAACGTGCAAATGATAAAGGTACGCAGTTGTTTAATCTCTTTATGAATATAATATACATGTAATGAAACATGCTAGTATCACACTAGTAAGTTTGTTAGGAATTAGGGTGATAGTGTAATAATTAAATTCTCTTTATATTCTCTTTATATTCTCTGTATATTTTATATGCTACAATTTTTTTCACTGGCGCCACCTTGACAGGTACCATTGTAATCAGATAATCAATGTTATTTACTTAACTAGTCAGTGGTTTTAGTCTTGTGGCTGATCGGTGTACATTGACATATAATACTATTCGTATTGGTGGTGTAAGTACTGAAATGACACCTTTGTAAGCATGGGCTGATTAATTTCTCTGGGGGGGGCAATACTAAGATGACTTGAGCAATTCTGGGGCTGAAAGAGAATTTAAAACAATGCAACATCAATAAATCCACCTATCAGCGCGCAAAGGTGCCAGCAATCGAAATTAATCGAAATTAAGAAGTGGGGGGGGGGCTGTTGATAAAGATTTGCAGATGGGTTGGGGAATTATCACACTGGCAGATAAATCAGCCAGGTTTAGTTCACTTCCCAAGACGAAGCAGGCTGCTGAGGCTGTAGCCTAGGAGAGCCTGTGCCTTAATCCGCCCATCTATTGACGAACTAACTTGTCAATGCAGTACACGCCATGATTTTGTGGGACTGGCTCAATGTTTACGAGGATGGGAAGTGTATTTATGATTACAGATCACGGTTAGATAGTAGTGAATGACATCCCACTGAGCTGACATATCCATTCAAATACTTGTCAGCTAATTAATTATTGCCACCGAGTGGGACAATTGGGATATCTACCAAGGACTGTTCTGTCATCCACTTTTATGTGTTATAAATTGTATAGTAATTATGCAAAACGTACTGAGGCAAGTTAAAAACTTGTACAAAAGGGATGTGGTGTTTATTCTCTTTCCCTTCCAAGGATATTTGTCCACCCCCTCCAAAAATAATAAGCCTCCTCTATTGCTGAGATTCAGCACCTCCAGGTTCTGACTCGCAGAGTGGATAAATGTGCAAAAAGCTGACACCTCAAATGCAGCACCCCCCCCCCGAGCTTCTAGCCACACATCTACGCACTGCTGCAGTGACACACAGGGACGCTCCGCCAGTGCGAGGGAAACCAGGTTACTGGATTCCACTGGGAACAAGCCAGTGATCATGAAAGACACCTCGATCCAGCTGGGGCCAAACAGACAGACAGAGGTATGAATCATAATGAATACTGTCATTACGTAACCTGAAGCTGAACAGAAAAAAATACTGGTTAGACAGTTTAGAATAAATACCAGCAGGGAAAATTTAAACTTTTCCCACTGGTGGCATGTTGGTTTTGTCTGTGGTAATCCTGCTGTAGAAGAAAAGAATACAATTTGCGTAAACCGAGGGCTCAGAACTGCCCTTTGCACATGTAGGTGAGGACACTGCGAGAGACTGGGGAGCTGAATCAGGCACTAATGTGCACTAGCATGATAAGCGGCTAATGGCAACTGATGGATGCGCACCAGGGCAGACTTTATAGTAGGTCATGCTGGCGCCTGATTGCACTTCCGGAAGGCTAAAAAAATGTTTGTCGTGGAGAATTTGTTTGAAATACGTATAAGTACTAATAATGCTTTGTAGCACTGTATAGCTATTATTTCAGTTTGGTGAAAGCCTCTAAAATAAGGTGGATAATCCGGGTCCTTGAACTCAGAAGAACAAGCTTCTTTTTATCCTGTTCTAGCTTTTGGAATAAAGTCACTATTTGGGCGGCAAACACGCATGTCGTGCTGGGTGTTAATGGATTGTCGTTCAAAGCCTCTAAGGCAGGCTGTGCTCCAGTTGCCTGAAATGACTCTCTTCTTCTCCTCTTGGGAACAATCAAAGGGTTTAAGCGACTAAATGGGACTTCTGCTACTGGTTACCTTGGGGTGCAGGTCCGAATGCCAGTAAGGGACCTGCTTAGAAAATTGCGTCTGGCGACCCCAGTGAAATACAGGTACAAACCTCTTCATCAAGGTTATTTTTCAGGTCCTGTGTGCCGCATCCCCTCCCCCAATTATTCAGTTAAGTTTGTAATTTTGAGCTTTGTTTGCTCGCAGAGAAATCCGGGTCTGGAATAAAACACCTCAGGTAAAATGCATAACCTCACAGGACGTCATACGGTGCTTAATACTCTATTAATAATGCTGCTTTTGTGACAGGAGAAAGGAAACGAGTGACTACCTCAGGTACCCGAATAAGAGGCAGGTATGAACCATGCACACCTTTTCCAATTGTAAGACTCCACAGATTTGTGCAAGAACAATCCATGCATGTAACAGACTGTTCATTCCGTTATCTGTATTAGCAATCTACTAACATAGTAATAAATCTGTCAGTGAAACATTTGATTGTGGTTACTTTGCAGAATCAACTTCCTTCAGAGGCTTTGGAGGACTTGGCCATCATTGTTGAGGTTCTAGAGGAGGACCTTAAAGCCAATAAACTATGCAGGTTTATCAGGGACTTCTTTCCATCTCCATATTTTCCTTACAGCATTGGGCAACAGCTGGGAGAGACACTTCCTTCATTGTTCCAGGGTCAGGGTCTGTGCTTCAGAGAAAGGTTTTTTTGACCCTGTGTCTCTTCTCTGACAGAGAAATGCAAACCACATTCACCTCCAGCAGTCAGACCCGTCTTCCCTCCCCTGGTGGACATCCAGGAAGCTCCGGGGATAAGGCAGAAGACTTGTCTCCCCATCACATGGTGATCTTCACCCACACTGATGCTGAATACAAAGGCCACTCATCTGAAGAGTTTGTATTCCAGAGCAACTCCAGCCCTTGCTATTGGGACGGGCTCCAAGACCAAGCAAGGGACCCCCGTGGATATGCTGCCACCCAGTGGTCATGGGAATCTCAACATTTTTTCCAGTTGCAGCACCCAAGGGAAGAGACCCTACTGAAGAGTGTTTCTGATCTGGAGCTTCCAGAGTAAGTGACAGATACACATGACCCTCAAAAGACAAGTCAAGCCTGTTACAGACCAGTTGTGTTGTAACTGGTAAATAATCCACCCTCTAGGAATAATGGCCATCAGTCAACTAACAGGTAGAGCATGTTAACCAGGCAGGTCAACAATGATGTGGTTCTTTCTTGTTTTGAAATTATGGAATTTACCCAGGTGTTCCTATATAACCTCAAAAATTGGCATCTTAACAACAGGTGAACTCAATGCACATTTTTGCAATAATACAGAGGCTTAGCACAGAGACTTCAAACACAATTCCAGGCAATGCAGCACTGCTGTGACGTCCCACAAGGCAGCTCCAAACTGCTATCTGGTGGACATTAATGTAAGGCAACGGGAGGGAACAAAAACGTGGACCATCTGTGGCTTCCCAAGGGCTGGGTTAGGAAACACTGATGTAAGGGGTGACAAACCCCTTTTGTAAGTGGTCTGGTTTATTACACAGACTAAGCTGAATAGAGGCTGTGGAACCCCAACATCCCAAAGCAAGGAGAACAACTGTGACTTAAGGCCTTGGCAGGTATCTGAACCATATGACTTGACATGAGGTTACATCACAGACCAAATAAGCAGCCCAGGCCTGTTCTACTAACAGAAGCCAAAACAAACACCAATGATTCTTGACTGTAAGACTTTGGCAAAATGAACATAAAAATACACCCATGAGAGTTTTACTGGAGGATGCGTGACCAAAACATCTGATTGGTTGGTACTGCCTTCTCTATTTGCTTGGCTCTACTCCCTCTAAAATAGAATTACTAAGAGTTTCTTTCAATTGAGTCATTTTATCAGATCAAGCTAGTGTTTTTTCTTCCCAGACTTCTTCACAATGTAGTAGGTCAAAGACGAAGATGTTTGACTTCTTCAATTGGCCAACAAGCAGCATCGGTGAACTGGCTGGATGTCAAATATGCTAAAGGACAGGTACAAACCACACACTCATTCCACATCAGCATAGTGCACATGTAGCATGTTCCACTTGACACTACATCAAGCTGAATATCTGCTGAAGCACCATAGGGTACATTATAAATAGAGACACAATACAACCTTAACCTATCCACGTTCTAGCTGTTTATCCTTGAAGGGGAAGGCTGCAGTTTATCCCAGACATAGGCCATATGGTTCTGGTATATCCTGGATGGGATGTCAGTTCATCACAGGGCAATCGATTAATTTTGGTAACGCTTTAAGTTAACGCCGCCTTCATAATACATTCATAGAATATTCAGTGCACCTTCGTAAAGCATAGATGTTTCAGAAACAGCATGTAAGTATTCTATAACATCGTAATAGACCTTAAGATCCTTAATTAACTCTAGAGGTGAAACGGTATGAATATTTAATATCACAATTACAGTGACCAAAATCACAGTTATCAGTACAATCGTGGTATTGTTAAAAATTTGCTGAAAATGTATACAGTCAAATAATGAATGTTTTACAAATGCATTAGAAAGGCATTATGAAGATGCAGTTAATGTAAAGCAGTATCTTATTTTTTTAATTAATACAAATAAATAATGTCTTGTGTGTGGTTTAAATGTATGATTTATGGGTTATGCCAGTCACAGGAGGACCCTCATTCACCACCATGGAACCTGACTAACAGTGCACCCTGCCTGGCACCGCAGACAGCCTTGCATTTGGCCGCGCAGAGGAACCAACACTTGTTGCTCAGAGATCTGATTCTCCTTGGTGCGGACGTTAATGTGAGAGACGGACGCGGGAGGACACGTCTTCACCTAAGTGCTGAGAAGGGGAACTTCAGAACTTTGGAAGTAGCGCCGTACGATCTCAACTCAGAGAAGCAGATGGGGTGGAAGGCTGCACCACTCGTTCTCATCTGCATATCCTGTATGACTGAGCGATAGCCTTGGCACAATATCATCTGATATATTATCAACGTGGAGGACAAAGGGCTGCCTAATACCACAATTTTTCTAATTGTTTTTTTTTTTTCTGGACATAGAGTAATTTTGGAAATGCCTCCAAGTACATAATATTCATAATTACGAAAAGGCGAAAAAAAAAAGAAGGTCGTGTGTCGAAAATCACATTATGCATGAAAGATTAACCAGGCCTGCATGTGCGAATTTGGCTTTTAATACGGGATAATTCGCCGGTTATGTAAAAGTGTAAAATACAAAAGGTGATATTCATTTCAGGTTCTGAGAAATTTCATGAATAGTGGTGTTCACATCAACGTGAAAGCAAAGGACATGAATGGTATGGAGAGGTTTTAATCCCTCTCTTTCAGATGTTCTCATATAAAGTCTTTAATTCTTTAAATAGGCCTTATGTTCAGTGGGAGAAAGTAAATACACCTAAAGATTTTCATTAGTCTACCGATGCTCCCTCCTGGCTCAGGGAACTGTGCCCTCTATTGTGCAGTGGAGTTCTGCATGGACACCAGGCGGGTATAGGTTCTCAAGGAGACCATGAAGTGCCTGCTGCAGATGGAGGAGATGCATCATGCGCAGGTGAGCATGGCTAGCTCTCTCTCCCCAGCTTCCGTTTATCTCTCCCCCGACTCCCATATCATCCTGCGATGCAAATATGCAAATTCAGCACCAGCGGGTGGTTTTTCAAGATTCAGATTCAAGATTCAAGAGATGTTTATTGTCAATACAACAATATACACAGTATACATTGTATTGAAATGCCGTTTCAC
>JAODUD010000038.1:17249316-17260288 GCA_026784285.1 Stomatorhinus walkeri
AGGAAACAAGAAATCAAGAAATTACAAATAAATAATATCTAACTAAACTAACCTAAATTAAGTGGCTCTGTGTTTAAATAAACCAGTTTTCACCCAGACTATCATGAACACTGCATGCAAATAGTCCTCGAATAACTTGGAGGTTTTTTTCCTACTTTAATTTATCAATATGTTGCCAGAATTACTGTCTGTGGTAATGTTATTATGAAATTTAGTATTATAGAAATGTTTCTGGCAATGCCTTGGGCACCACTAAGCCTTTAAGCTCTCATTGAAAGACCTTCATGCACACTGGGTCCTAACAGGCTCAGAACCACCTACCACAGAGGCACTCAGATGCAGAACTTCTGCTTCTTTAGGAGACATTTCCATGCGGCATGTTACACTGAACACAAATGGACTGTCAGCCTCATACAGCTCAAAGGCCTCTGCATTTTACACATCCAGTGTTCAGTAAAGGCAAAAGTCAAAAGTTCAAAGCAGGTGCAGACCCTGCATCCAGGAGTGCAGTTCAAAATGTAGGTCAGGGTGACAAGGTGCAAGTAGGGTGGGCCAGCCCTGTCTATGGAAATGCCTTGTCTATGTGGCAAACTCAGAAACCAAATCGATTATGAAATATTATGGAAATGTTGTAGGGGTGAGCGATACATCAAAAATATCAAATCATGATTTTTTAATGCCAGGATCACGATCTCACAGCAGTTCTTTTTCATGTTGGTCTGGTAACACTTTATTTGACATGACACAACTAATACAGTATTATGCTATTAATTAACCACAAGCTGACTTGGTTACATACAGATCTCATTCACCATGAATTAATCATTCATTAATTCATCAGTTAATCATGACGCATGTTTTATCTCAAGCAGTTGCTATATTTGTTACTATATCTGCTAATTCTGTAAAACTCAGGGAACTACTGAAGTAACTACTAAGGACCTGTTGAGGGAACAAGTCGTGAATAACAAGTTAAATACTGATCTAGCTTATTTCTGCTCATCATTAAGAAATCGTGACGCATCTTTTATCTCAAGTAAACTGTATTTTTTCAGGCTTTTGTTCATAACTTGCACTTCACTAGTAACTGAGTTATTACTAAGGATTTATACCCCGTGTCACGCTCCCCAGATAACACACATATATTGAAATAACATTGATCAGACAAAAAGGTTGAAACAACGTTTATCTTAAATCTTTCATTTTATATCAATACTGAATCAAGGTTTTGCCACCATCAATTTTTCAATATTGAAAATCTGACCAAAATCAATTCAGTGTCAACGTTGACAATTTAACACTGACCATAATTCAACTCATTTAACTATAAGTCAATGTTAAAACAATGGCATGCGGCTATCTGGGCCATTCAAGAAATCTTACGGCAAATTCATATTATTCTATTATAAACATAAAATAGTTAACATATCTAAAGCGTTGAGGTAAGGTAATTAAACTATCATATAAATATAAATGCGTGTACAGAATAGTCTCGAATTGAAAATCTCACTCCGGCCAGCTGAGCAAAATTACTAGCCCTGCTTCAGGGTGCTTTCAATTGAGGTGGCTAAAAATGATTCGTCGTATTGCTATTCGACGTGCAAACTTTATCTTTGCAAATTTTGCAAATACCCATTGGTTTTCGAAAATACAAACGACTTACATATGACCGATATTGGATTCAGTTTCAGTAACCAGACCTTCTCAGCACTCACGAAGTTACGTTGCCAAACAGGGACTGTGTTGCGAATTTCTGTTATCTGTTTATTGGCGTGTTGAAAAGAGTTTGGCTGACAGATCAGTTAAAGAGTTGAACCCCATGTAGCTGCAACTGCTGGAATATGCGTTGTAACATGATACTAACGATCCATCCATAAAGGCAGACCGTGAAGAGATTTTAATCGTGCACAATGTAATATCGTCAAATCGTACACCTCTACAATAATGTGTCTTCTCTCTCTAAATAGACTACTTAGTCTACCAGCTTGAGGTCAAAATGTAAAATGACAGTCATTTATCAGTATGGATACAGTTTCTATTTGTTTTGTAATATATCCCACTTATGACTAAGCATTATTCTTGATAGCTGTCATTTAGATGCACGTGCTGGGCCGATATAACTAACATGCAAATCTCCAGGAATGACAGCTCGATGATACCCCGTGATTTTCCTTTATCTGTTAGATCTCCCTGAAGGTTCGGTTCAGGTCTAGAGCACAGCCAGGGTTGCGTGCTGTAACACAACCTTGTGTTTCACCAGCTAAGTGGCTGCACATGTACTGGTTTCTGTGAAACTTAAGCTCATTGTTATACTGAGGTAGCAAATTTAAATACTTCTTTGGTAAAGTCTGTAAACTTTACAATAAAAATGAAAGTGAAAACTAATAAAATCTTAATACTAGGACAATGTGGCCATTGTAAATACAATATAATTTGTTTCACTGAGTGCAGGAGGCGTTTATCTATTAACTGTTATTGTAGCTGAATGTGAAATAGATGCATGACCCTTAGAATATAAATAGTATCAGACCAACCAAATATACATGTATAGAATCTCTACATATAAAGTATTAAAAGAATTGTTAGTCATTTTTTGTTATTTTATTCTTTGCCTAACAAGACTGTTTAAAAATGTTTAATTAGATTGTATATTTTGCTGTTTGACATAAATTCTAGTGTTTGAAGTCCTTCGAATAGCTATATGTGTAGTCACTATGACAAATTAAATAATGATGAATTTATCAATTCTATTTGAGTGTCATTAATTTGGAGATACCATGGCGTTCCCAGGCCAGCCCAGAGACATAATCTCTCCAGCGTGACCTGGGTCAGCCCTGGGGTCTCCTCCTGGCTGGACATGCCTAAAGCACCTCCCCAGGGAGCCGTCCAGGAGGAGGCCTAGATAGATGTCCGAACAACCTCAGCTGACTCCTTTTGATGTAGAGGAGCAACGACTCTACTTTGAGTCCCTCCTTAATGTCTGAGCTCCTCACCTCTAAGGCTGAGCCCAGTTACCCTGCAGAGGAAATTCATTCTTTTGGTCACTACCCGAAGCCCATGGCCCTAGGTGAGAGTAGGAACATAAATCAACCAGTAAATCAAGAGCTTTACCTGTGAGCCAGGTGTGAAGCCTCTGTGGCCAATCAGAATGAGTAATTCTTAAAGTAACTACCAGGGAGAATGGAAAACAAGGCTTGGATTTGGAATCAAGGGCCAGATTTGTAGAGCTCTATTGTAAAGTATACAGTACTGTGTAAAAATCTTAGTTAAAGAAAATCATATTAAATTAACTTCATTTAGTTGAAAAACTAAGATATATTGTCAGCTGAAGTAACAAACACCTTAGCCGTTTCATTACCTCTCCTAAAATCTCCCCAGTATTTGAAGAAACCATCCAATATACCATTATATCACCATTGTATCACCATTGTACTTTTGACTCTTCTACTTGACTACCATGGGGTACATTTCCCAGAAGTTCCCACTTACAACTTACATAGCTGGAACAGTTTAATTGGATGATTCAAGCTATGTAATTGCGAACACTGTTAGCAATTGTGCTTTTGGGAAACTGTTTAGCTAGTTAAAATCCCACTGAGTTATTTAAGTAACCTAATTAATTAATTAATTTGGCTGGTGGTGAAAGATTTGCTGAGGTGCCCAAGAAGAGAGAAGCCTGAGAACTGAAACATTGTTCTTCTAGACATCCAACAAGATTTTGGAGAATAGAAGAAATTTCTGTTGGTTTTTATTATACTAATGTTAATTTGTATGTTTTACTGTTAAATTGCTATTTTTCTTACTGCCCAGATAAATAGCTTTAAACATTTTCTTTGCCCACCTAAGACTTATGCACAATAATGTGTATTAATATCTGGCTGACTGAGATAACCGAAATGCGTTGGAAAGAAACGAAAAAAGAAGCTCAACATGATTAACATTATTTTATTATAAACTGAAACAGGTACACCGCACCTTCCAAGTACATGCAACGAGAGAACACAAAGAGGTGAGTAATTTATACGGCTAAAGAAACGGCTAACCGGACACCGTTCACATATGACACAGGCAACGGTACACACGACAATAGGGAATACATCGGGTATTTACAAATACACACATAGTGGGCTATTTACAATATTCCCAGAATGCATGCTCGGCGCATTTATTGGGCTCCGCTATACAGAGCCATACCGCCGGCGATACAGTGTATGTATATCTTATGGGTTTGAAGTTGAGTTCTCCTGCTTCCATTCGTAACTGAAGAGCAGATTTCCAAAGCAACTCAGTCCAGTTCAAAAGTAAGTAGCATCTGTGAGTTCTGGCAAACTGGATTACATGAGGACTGAGTAAATTTTGTAACATATGACGCGGAAGCCTGGACTTTAGGTCACTGGCTTTAGGTCAGTTCTAGGTACAGATGACACTTGTATGTATCTATTACTCCCATTGAGGCCCTGCTACTTCTTCATTACTATTTTTGTTTTACGCATTAAACCGCGGTCTGACTGTGAATGCAGTTCAAAATAAACTGAAAATTTAAATCTCGTATTTCAGAAATTAAATACTTTGATGACGTCCGAAAACAAATAAACGACGAATTACAGGAACACTCGTCGGACTATCAGAAACAACTATTCTTGGTACTGGTGATACGTTACAGCAATGAAAGGTATAAGGAATACCAGTGTTGCTAGGACGCGTAGTTAGTTGCTATGTTAGGGTCCTTCAAGGAAATGCGTTGACTATAGCTGTCGTATATATTGCCTGAATAATTTTATTTAACAATAACTTACAATCTAATCATATTAATTAAATGCATGTCATTTGGAACATTAAAAATATTTATATGTTATGTTTTATTTATACTTATTTAAGAAATTAGTAGCTTATGCTCTACTGTGTTTGAATTCTTAAAAGGCTTCTTCTCAGTAGTTCAGTTGCTAGGTTCCATTTGTTTACGGTTATTCGAAAACAGTTGCGATCTATCTAGCTATACTTACATAGACTGTATTATTCAGAGCTAATTGTGCAAGTAATGTAAAAAGTGGTATTATGGTTAATTAACGACTTTCGAACGCTTTGTTGTTTTAAATCCCATTTTTCCTCTCAATTTTGCGTCTTTTCAGCAACACAATGTACTGGAGCACTTGAGAGATATCGCGTTTACAGTAAGCCTAACTAGGCAGTTACTTGCCATTTAGCATGTAAAAACAAGGAATCGTTGGTAACACTCCAAGAAAAATGTTTAATCTGAAGTAGATTTTTAGTATTTAACTTGTTGATGATGTTTGATATCCGAGTGAATAAACCGGAACAGTAATAATAGTGGGTGATGATTTGAATTCGGTTTATAGAAAATTACCGTCAGTTTTGAGTTAGAGAACAGGAAAAAAAAAAGCGCAAATCTAAAGATTCTTTATTAAAAAATATGGAGTCGTACCATGTACTGGAAATGATAGGGGAGGGCTCTTTTGGGCGTGTCTACAAAGGACGAAAAAAGTTCAGCGGGCAAGTAAGTATTTTTATGCATTATTTGTTGTTATTTTATGTATTATCAATGAATAAATATGCAGTAATTTGTATATCTTAATTTCCCTAATTTATTAATTGCATATGTGTCTGGCGATGGACACCCCGTCCCGGATAAATGGTTATTAGATGGCTGTATTATTACTTGCTTAAGAAGTGTGTTACTTCAGAAGTGAGTGGCTCTGTGAGGTAGGGCTGTATCCATGACCAGATGATAACCGGCAGGTCCGTATGAACCAGTACCCAGTAATATTTATTATTAATATTATTATTTTTTACTTAATTCATCCTTCCAATAAAAGGACATTTGTATTTAAATAATTAAGTTGTTTCCCTCCAATATCAAATTCTGTCCCACACTACTGGTTGGTGACCCAAATCCTGTGGTCAGCAGAGATTTGAGTGTTGGGCCTTGGGTTCAACCCTTTATCCCCGGTCACTTCAGGGACCGGTTGACGCTGCTTTCACAGTCGTGTGTAACTTTGGGTGAGAGCATTTGCCAAATAAACAAACAAATAAACAAACAAATGTAAGTATATGTGTCCTGTTCGATGTGAAATAAACTTTGTTTTTTATGAAATGGACGTTTAATTAATGATTCTACACTAAAACATTTCAAAATGTTTAATGTCTAATTATAAATATATCATTTTAAGAAACCTACTGAATATTTTTCATGTTAAGGTTGTAGCGCTGAAGTTCATTCCTAAGGTGGGCCGGTCGGAGAAGGAGCTGCGCAGTCTGAAAAGAGAGATTGACATCATGCGGGACCTGAGGCACCCTAATGTGATCCTGCTACTTGACAGCTTTGAGACAGAGCGGGAGGTAAGGGGGGAGTTGAGGCCGTGATACTCTGAGTGCCAGAATTGGGATTGGTGTGTGGCTCAGTGGGTCAGGATCCTTTGCTTGTGTTTAAAATATTCCCAGTTCAAATCCCAGGGTTGGTGAAGTGGTTTCACTGTTGGAGCCTTGAAAAAGTTCCCTGTCTTCTCCTAAAAATTAGAATTTTGAGATTAATGTTGACACCCCACAGCAACAAAATGTGTTCTCTGCATTTAACCCATATGTGACAATGTGACATGGTAGGGGACAGCTAATTCAGCGCCCGGGGACAGTGCTTGGGGCCGGTACCTCAGGTGGTGCCTTGCTAGTCAGGGATTCGACCCTGCAACCTTTCAATTACAAGTGTGTGACCTTAACCATTACGCCACCTCTGCCCCATATGTTATTTTGGACAAAACCATCTGCTAAATAAATTAAATGTAAATATCCTCTGTGTTTTTGCTAGATACCTTATTTTATCCAGCAAGGCCTGTGATTGATGTAGGTCATTTCATGTTTTTCCTGGGTTAACGTTGAATTTTATTTGCGAAAAGATCCAAGCAGACGTAACATTTTTGACAATGATAACATGTATGCCACTCAAAGCCTTACTGAGTGCATCCATGACAGGTCGTCGTGGTCACAGAGCATGCGGAGGGGGAGATGTTCCAAATTCTAGAGGACGATGGGAGTTTGCCGGAGAGCCAGGTAGGCTGTGACGTCCCTGCACTCCCCGCTACTCAGCCTTAAAAGAGTGAACTTTAGAAATTACTAAGAAATTAAATTTCCCCTGTTCTGTTTATTGTATGTAATCACTAAAATTGGGCTTCAGGTGGAGAACAGAAAAATGGGGATCAGAAGTCATTGTTGTGATTTAAAGTAATCTTTTAAAGTGGAACTGATACAGTTTATTATACTGTTACCCGAAACCGAAAGATGTAAACATTTTCCCTAATAAGGTCTTAAGACAGTTTGTTAAACATTATCTAATAATCAGTCTTGTTAATAAACTTGTTACTTTTGGCTTGTGAAAGTAAAGTGGATAAATGACAATTTATTTTATTTCTTCCAGGTTCGAGTCATTGCTTGCCAGCTGGTCTCAGCTTTATACTATCTGCATTCTCATCGGATACTTCATCGAGACATGAAACCGCAGAATATCCTTCTGGGAAAAGGAGGCCGAGTCAAGCTCTGTGATTTTGGGTGTGTGTATGTTTACCTTTGTGAAGATGATGAGGGAATGCTGGCGTTCGGCACGTGATGGCGCCTGGTTTACATGGCATTAAACTGTGCTCATGGGAGTTTAAAACTGTTCTTAGGACAGAACATAAAATGCTTGGTTCAGAGAGAGAACCGATCATATTGGTGGGTCCAAGCAACTAAGGGAGGTGGGACCAACCAATCAGATGTCTTGATCCCACCTCCTCTAGTGGCTTGAACTGTGTTTTTCCTCTTTGAGAAGATCATTGTAACTGTCGTTTAGCTTTTGTCTGCATGTGAACATTACGTGTTTCCATTTTTGTTGTAGTTAGCGCGCAAACTTCCCAAGGAGCCTTTTGAAATTCCAAATTGGGGTGTGTGTTATTATCTATGTACCCCTGAAGTTCATGAAGAGACGTTGCCTAATGGTCATGTTGTGTGGTGTTTTGTGTGCCGTCCTAACACGTGCTCACCTCGCCTTCGTAGTTTTGCCCGTGCAATGAGCATATCCACCCTCGTGCTGACCTCCATCAAAGGCACGCCCCTCTACATGTCTCCAGAGCTGGTGGAGGAGAAGCCCTACGACCACACGGCCGACCTGTGGTCGCTCGGCTGCATTCTGTACGAGCTCCACACGGGGTCGCCGCCTTTCTACACAAACTCCATCTTCCAGCTGGTGCAGCTAATCATCCGAGACCCGGTCAAGTGGCCCGAAAGCATGAGCCCAGACTGCATGGTACAGTGCATCTACACACGTCTGGAGCATAAAGTGACAATCCAATTACCATCTCGCATGTGTAAACACATCCTAGTGGGTAAACTGTAATGTCACAAACTCTTTGTAACTAAAACATTAATCGTGTTGTCATCAAGTTTTAATCACACAGTTTTCTCATTGTACATTCATTATACAAAATGCAGTTGAACTGTGTAATGCTAATAAAGTTGGTAGGTCTGTCTCAGCATGCGGACGATGAATAAGCAGCAAATACTCATCAAGGCTCTCAAAGTAAAGTAGGTCCTGATCAGAGGTGTGAAGTTCAGATTCCAGAAGTACAAATCCAGACCAAGATTTTGTTTCAACCAACCAGTTGAGTATAAAGAGTCACATTCTCAGAGTACTCAAATGGTTGGTTGAAACAAAACCTTGGTCTGGATTTGTACGGTCTGGACCCGAACTTTACATCTCTGGTTTTGATTGCAGTAGTTCATAGTAATTAAATATACTTGTGTGACATAAAGGGGGGGTGTCACCACTGGGACCAGGGTCTTCCTCATGGCTCCATGTGTGTGGAATTTGCATGTTCTCCTCGTGTCGTCGTGGGGTTTCCTCCAGATACCCCGCCCAAGTCCAAAACTATGCTGAGGCTAATTGGAGTTATGAAATTGCCCGTAGGTGGGTGGGTGTGAGTGAATGGTGTGTGAGTGTGCTCTGTGATGGGCTGGTGCCCCACCTTGGATTATTCCCTGCCTCGTGTTTGTAGCCTCCAGGATAGGATCTGGACCCCCCCTGTGACCCTGAATAGGATAAATGGTTATGGACGGACAGATGTGTGATTACAACAAAAAGAAATCATATCCTTATGTATTCTCTGTATTCTCAAGTCGGCACAGTTGCTCATTGTGTAGCGCTGTTGGCCAGAAACTACATTTTGAGGTCCACCCCTGCCCTGTCTGTGTGTGAAGTTTGCAAGTTCTCCCACAATCCTGAAACATGCAGTTAGGTGAATTGGTATGTCTAAATTGCCTGTTACACATGATTGGCATCTCATGTAGAGTGTCTTGCGCCCTGTGTTTCCTGTAATTAAGGCTCCCAACTCACCACAGTGCCCGTCTCTTTCTGCCATAGCACGAACGGTTTGTCTCAAATGGTTTTGTCATTAAAGTTTGTTGGTTTGCCAGTGCATTGAGCGCATTTGCTCCAGTAACAGTTTTGTGTATTTTTAATAGTCTGCTCATTCATGAAGTGCCAAAGCTGTCTACTTATTTCATTAACAGAGTTTCTTAAAAGGCTTGTTGACCAAGGACCCCCAGAAAAGGTTGTCTTGGCCAGACCTTCTCGAACACCCATTTGTTGCAGATGGAGTTTTGGGTGAGGCTTAAACTTTCTTTAGTTTATATTTTCTTTCTCATTATTCATGTGTGTGTGTGTAACTGCTAACAAGTATTTCTCAAAGTTGCAGTCACTTCTTCAATACTCCTCACACAGCACAACAGCAATCCATGTGGACTGAACTGCGGATAATTTGTCATTGTCTTTACACAAATTGCATTCAGTGATGACATCTTCCAACATTCATGATTTCTTTTCTCATTCAAACTCCACCACCAGCAAAACTTTGGACACGCTAACAGACTGTTTCCAAAACTGTTAAAAATATGTTCGAAATTTAATTACCAAATTATGTACTACATTTCTACAGTGATAATACTGTAGTGTATTGAAAGTCTAAACAAAATATATATAACAAGATTAAATTAGAATGTAATTTTTGAAACACAGTTAATTCCCATTTCTGCCAGAACACTTGCCCAGGTGTGAGTCTACCATCGATAATAAAGGTGACATCCTTGGAATGATTTTCTTTAGCTGCCCAGCACCTGTACCTTCTGGGATAGGATAAGCAGGTACAGAAGATGGATGGATGGATGGATGGATGGGTTTCTTTTAGAAGAATCTTCATCTATGCAGATGAAGAGGGAGAGGAGAATGAATGTGTATGCAATAGGAGAAAGAGCATCAGTTGATGTGTCAGGTCAGAAAGGTTTTAGCGTCACAACGTTTGGAGTGTCATCCAGTGCTGGTTTGACTTGACATTGCAAGAACCACTCATTGGTCCAAAGGCCACAATCCCCAGTGAACTATATGGAAGACGTGCCAGCAGAAGGAAAGACCAAGAGAGAACAGATGCCAGTCTCTGTTGTTTGGCGTGTTGTGGAATTGCACCACTATGCCGCAGTCACTGGACGGTTTCTAGCACATCCCAGATGATATTAGATATGATATGGATGAGAACTTGTCGCTGAATCCAGGGTGGATTAGCAGTGTTACACACACATACATGTATGTCTGTGTGTCTGCGTATATTATATACACACATGCATGTGTGTCTGTGTGTCTGCGTATAGTATATACACACATGCATGTGTCTGCATATAGTATATACACACATGCATGTCTGCGTATAGTATATACACACATGCATGTGTGTCTGTGTGTCTGCGTATAGTATATACACACATGCATGTGTGTCTGCGTATAGTATATACACGCATGTGTCTGCGTATAGTATATACACACATGCATGTGTGTCTGCGTATAGTATATACACATGCATGTGTGTCTGCGTATAGTATATGCACACATGCATGTGTGTCTGCGTATAGTATATACACACATGCATGTGTCTGCGTATAG
>JAODUD010000038.1:17286144-17301156 GCA_026784285.1 Stomatorhinus walkeri
AGAACTTCAATGAGAAATAGCAGTGATTTTGTTTGATTTGGGTCAATTGACCCAGTCAGTCTTTCTAGTGTTAAAATCTGTTTGGCATCTGGTGCCATAAAGCTCCCATGTCTGGCTATTGGCCGCTGGCTGTGACATCGTGGGCAACATGCGGAGTGAAATAAAGGAGTTTTTCATTTAGTAATTGTCACCACCATACACATAATTCTATTTATTTTGTCACCATTTGTTTTGTCACATACAGTATAATGATATTATTTGATCACAGGATTTATTAAATCTATTTTTATTCCTTTTTTAAAATGAAAAACTAAAAACTGTTATACTGTTTACAAGAAACTGTTTGAACTAACTGGAGTCAACAATTTATGTCATAAAAATCTTAACAGAACATTTAGCGCTGGGGGACCCACAGTATGTTTCATCGGGTACCAAAGCTGCTGGGGGCAGGGTATACTTTCTGAAATGATCCATCTATCCATCTTCCATTTGCAGCACGTGGCCTTGGTGACCGGGGACCCTGTCAGAGATAGAACAGGTTACAATGCAGTTCACGTTATCTTTATTAGATTTACTGTTATTGTTTATCTGGGAAAATAGTTACTTTGTCAACAAAATAAACACAAAACATTAAGAATTATATTTTTATGTTTTATAATGTTTGTTATTTTCATGTGAATATGTTGCATTAAATACATATGAATATACTAAAAAATAAATGTGCGAAAATAAATTAACAAATAAATATACAGGTAACACATGCGGGTAATATATCGCATTAACAACAATTTAAGTGTTTTTAAACATCTATAACCGCATATTGATCTCCCATTCAGTCCATATAATGGCCTGTTGATCACTGTATTTATAAACATCACTGGTAACTTAACAGAAACAAACCGGCCTTTACTAACAAGTATGACCAAATACTCAATAAGGTTATTAACATTTTAAACAACGTACTGGTCAACAGGACACTACGCATTCCATATTAACCGTCGCGTTTCTGATTAACTTCGTTTTGCCCGGTGATCAATAGGGAAACAGCGAAAAAGCGAGCAGTTCCCGTCTTGGGGTTATGGTTTAGCGAATGGCGCCCCCTTCTGAGCACCTCGGGAATAACCTCGTGTCACATGAAAGCTGTACGGCGATCGCGGTGCGGCCGAGCTTCACCCCAACAAAACATCTCATTTAATTTATTTTAGTGTGAATTACCGATTACTGATCTGTTCTCTGTCTTCAGAGAGAGACTGTTAAGAAGCCGGTACAACAGAAGGTAAGAACCTGCGAAGTAATACAAAGCATCTGCAAAATGCTGTTTGTCCTGCATTGTTTTCAGTTTTCCCCTTGAATCTGTAAATATATATTAAGGATAATATATATTACAAAGTATACTTTAGGTTCACTTTGTACGAATGAAAGTTCTTGTTTTGACTCTTTTAAGACAGGAAAACTTCGACTTTTCTAAACAATTGCTTCAGCAGATGTTTAACACAGAAATATACATTTATTTGTAATAGTACAGTTGTTACTCGCTTGTATAAGACACACTTGCTGGGGGGCCAGTTCAGCAACATCGCAGATATTTTTTGTCTCATTCTCGTAAGTGCCAGAATAGTTGGTACCTGCTGTCTTTGCTAAATAATAATTGGCCGATAAGTTTGCCTGCATTGTTTTTGTTAAAAATTAGTCTACTTGAGGGCTCTCCGGCTTCCCTCCACACTCCGAGAACAAGCTGAGGTGACCTGGAGCTGCTAAGTTGTCAGTGTGTGTGAATGGTATGCATGCTCTGCCATGGCGTTGGCGGCCCGTCCTACGGGCTCCCCCCGCGGCCCCGTATAGGACAATGGAAAACAGACGGATGTATATATAGTAATTCAACAAAACGGACCAATTTTTGTCATTTCGTGTGTATCTTTGCCATTTTTTTTCACCCCACGTGTCAAGCAAAGGTTATCTGATCTCCTGTCGTTTCACACTTAACAGATAGAGGGAGCCGCGCGCGTGACTGTTGCAGCTGGTTTGCCCACATTGCGGTCAGCCAGCAACATGTTACCGTCAGATGGAGATGGGATTAGCAGCAGATAACAATATAATAAAATATATTTATCCAGACTGATGATAAGGGGGCATTGGTAGGCCTTTACCGGGTCGTTTCCCTTGAGTCTCTATCAAGTCAGTATTTTCGGAGCTTGTGTGACCTCCGCGGTATCCGCTCTCATGGAGGACTGATAGATCACTGTCAGGCTTTATTTTCGGCTTGCTCAGATGTTCAAGGAAACTGGAATGGTCACGCTTATGCAAAACATTGCAGGTATGCGTTGCGCTAAACTCTGAATCATTCATTTAAGGTCGTGTAGCATTTATCTAGCAAGCAAATGTTCTCTTTTCTGAGGAAATCAATTTACACACGGTGAGAATTCTGTAATGGGCATCCTGTGTGTTATTGTTGATGAAAATCACCCTTTCTGTCATACTTAATATATAATATAATATAATATAATATAATAGATTATATTTATATATACATACCCCTTCCGATCAACATTTGGTTGACCAGCTTTGGTAGGAATTTAGAAATTAAATTTAGAATTTAGAAAATAAATCTCATACTTGGGTCTCTTGGGTGATTTTTGTATAGACGTGCACATGTGGATTGTTGAGCTGAATTTTTGTTATTTGGATGCCGATGATTGGCTGACGACGCCAAGAAAATGTCAGGGTTTGTCCGCAGCGCCTCTGAGAGGTGGCCTGTTTGCTTTTGTGACATCGCTGCGTGCCCATGTGCTTTGCGCTTTTCCATCTCAGAAAGGCTGTCATTTACAAGTGCTCCATTACCACCCCGGAGGGCAGAGTTCAGAAGGTTTTCCAGCTCATTATGTCATAAAGAGCCCAGGAAAGGAATTAAACGGATTCAGTCGAGACAATTAGTTCAGTGAGGTGGTTCAATACCAAGCCCGCTGGAACAAAGAGCTCCTGAATTCAGCCATCTAGGATAGGGTATGAATAGCCCCGCTGTAGGTCTTCTGGAGATATCAAAAGGCCTTTTGGTGTCTCTTCTGACAAGAGCCGCCCTGACCCCAGCTGCTCCACGAGGGAGGGAGGGAGGCGGGATCTAAACAGGTCTGGGGCGGCACCACACGATCATTAACGGTCGGCTTGACTTCACTTCTTGAAGCGATTGATGCCATTGAGGTCTCTCTCAGTCACAGGCTGAGCTGGGCCTTTGAGTAGCAGGGAGAGGATCTCCTTGCCTGAGTGTTTGCTTTGAGCGAGCCTGCGTGACCCCCCCCCCGTGTGGTTCCCCCACCTACTCATTGATGGTTTCCCGCATAATAATATTACACTTCAACAACCTTTTATAATACATTAGATAATATGCATTGTTTTGTTTTTGCTACTGTAGCTTCTTACTTTTTGATGTCGTTTCCAGACTTTCCAAACTCAGCGGGAAAATCTCCAAAACTCACTCGGTCCACGGGATACATTTGCAAGAGTGTTTGTGTGGATTTGGTGAGTCATGGAAGGTTCCTCATCAGGCTATATGACGACTGAGTGAGTTTTGGTTCCCAATATCGCAACGTAGGGTGAGGAAGCCTGACGTTAGCTAACCCTCCTTTCAGAAACAACAGAAAACGGGATGAGTGCGTTTTCGAAATGTGCTCTTCAAGTCGTGTGTTTTGGAGGTGAAGTGTGACGCGCATCAGCCCAAAGAAAGAAATGAATTTCAAGGGTGGTCTGGCAGAGTTTGAGGGGGATTCAAATGTGGTCTTTTACTACATGTCTGCAGGTACTGGGGTGAACTGCTTGTCTGTTTTCCATTACTAAAAGGATACTTTAAGTTATATACTTCAAAGGGCGTAGATTCAAGATATCAGAGACGCCATGTGTGTTTATGGAGATTAGGGGCTGATTTTGCCCCCTTACAAACCTACACCCTTGCTTCAAACTAAGTGTCAGAGAGGCTCGTGGGAGTTTTATTTACACAAACGTGTTCTGAGAGCAGAAAGAAAAACGACAACCAATCAGAATGTAGAGGAGGCAGGACCAACCAATCAGATGTCTTGATCCTGCCTCCTCTAGTCTCTTCAAACTGATTAGTGATCTCTCTCAACCAATCATTTTTCCTTCTTCCCTTCTACACATTTTTGTGTAAGTAAAACTACTACCAGCATCAGAGAGGCACTTGTGAATACGCCAGCATGCATATTCAGTCATTTCATCTTATGTACCTGGATTTTGGTAACAGTTTTATCTCTAATGGTCATGTTTGAATTTCTAACTGAGACTGAGACTGTTTTTGAACAAAATCAATCAAATACGATTCCAATAAATAGGCACTTTTATTCTAGGGCTTGGCAATTTGATTTAGTGGAGCCCATTTCAGCTGTGGATGTGTCTGCTACTATTAATACCCTTTACGAGTGTCTTCTGGGATGGAGTCCAAGCTGCCTGTGACCCTACAGCGGATAAGCAAATATGGAAGAGGGATGAATGCATCAGCGTCACCTACTAATAAATGTAAAATAAGCAGGTGCCAGAGCTGTAAAGAATATGGGCCCCCAAAAAGATTGCCAGGTGAAGCCCCACTGGGTGGCACTGCTACAGCGCCCCCAAGGCCCCCTGTGGTACTGCGCCCAGAATACTGTGGTAAACATCCAGCTGTACGACAGGTGAAGCTGTAAACTGGTGACACGTCAGCGACGGCTGCCATGCGGCCTCACGGTGTGAGTGAACCTCCCCCGTCGCTTGCCAGCACAGCTGAGAGACTTTCTTGTCACTCTGAAAGTCCTGGAGGCCACTTGAACCAGCTGAGCTACGAGCCCCTTGATTGGCCGAAGCGCAGCTGAGGTACACGCCAATTGATTGGCCGAAGCGCAGCACAGCTGATAGAAATAAGCACATGTTCATTTATTTATTACATGTTGTATCCATCCATCCATCCATCTTCTACCCATTAATCCTGGCCAGTGTCACCAAATTACATTGCGATATTTATTAGAATTAATTATTTAGCTCACACCCCTTCTATATATCCATTTCTGCATCAATATCATGAAAAAATAAGCATAAAATAATCAAATAATATGTGAATGTGCACTGATTCACTGCTGGATGTCTGTTTTTCCACTTGCTTATTATTTTTATGTATGTGTAAGTGAATCTAGAGAACCACTAACCAAGATCATCTTTACTTGTTTTTTTATTGCTTAATATTTAGCTGTATAAGTGGGTCAAACAGTAATGAATAAATACTCAAATTAATAAATAAATCCCTTTGATTCATTACCCTGTGAATAAATGTCATAATATGCTAGTTCACATTCATGTTCAGGATTGGTTTTCTGCTTGGAGTGTTTGCCGTTCTCGTATGACTTTGTGTTCATGCTGCGGGTTCAGGTGCACCACATGCATGATAAAATCTCTCAAAGGCCATATGCTGACACAACATGGCCATCAGAGTCCGTTTTACCTAACTGGGTGACAGCATGACAGTGAATATCCAGCAGGGGGCGTGGTGTTTAAGGACTATAGTTTGTGAGACAGCTGTGGGTTAACCGATAATGGCTGCTCGGCCCTTTGAGTGACATCTACTACTTCAAAGGCTTACTAATACTCAGCTGCAGACGTTTGTCTCAAACCGTAAAAGTATTATTAGTGGACTATAGAATGAAAGAAAACCCACTGGAACTAAAGAGTTGAATTTCTATTCACTGGTTAGCACTACTGCTGAATGTGTGTTTAGAGACTGTCTATAAAAGCTTCATTGAGGGTATTTTAATATTTAATATGTACACAGACGATTTGGAAACCTGAGGGCAAAGACACTGGCCAGGAAAATCGTTGGTAAGGAGCAGAGGCAAGTGGGTGGTATCCATGACGACAGGACAGAATTCAAAGCCCGAATGAATTGACCGTGATTCCAATCACTCACTTTTTAATAAAATCGAAAAACTGCCCTCAGGAATGCGCTATAGCGCCGTTAGTAGATTTTAGTAATTTTAATAGACTCTCAAGACTAAGCTACAACCTAGCTCCCATGCTTGCTTTTGGCGATTATATGTGTAAATGTGCTGCCATGTCAGTTTCTAGCATTATATATTGTGATGTTTTTTTAACTAACGTGTTGAGCCAAAGGCTGATTTCCACATCTGTAGACATTAAAGATTGTTATTATTATCTTTAATGGTAATCCCTTTTCGGTTCAGTATTAGGTAATGTTGTGGTGAACAGCGTGTTGGGGCTGCGTGCCAATGACTGCCCCCGTCATGGTGTGACACAGAGGTCACAGTAAGGCCGAGCAGACTGGGACAATGAGCCTGGTGTGAGACAAAGTGCCAATCTGTGAAATGCGCCCCCTTGTCCCCCCCCATCTGCTGGAATGACAGAGAAGCTTCACAGTGAGGCGTCCATCTTTTTAATGGGACCCATCTGCAGAGGTGGGTAATTCTGGTCCAAGGAATAATAATCCAGACCAGGACTTTGTTTCAGCCAGCCAGTTGCGTAATCTGTGACTGTCTCTCTTTATACTCAACTGGGTGGTTGAAACAGAATCCTGGCCTGGACTCTCTGGACTGGAACTGCCCACCTTTGCCCATCTGACAGGCTTGTCAGGCCATGTGAAGATACCTTGCTGCTCATTAGCCGCTCATTCGCCACCGCAGTCACCTGACTTGAGGATCACACCTACAGTGTCACCGTGCTGGCGGATGTCAGCGTCTCTGTCTCGATCGGTGCTTCTCAACCCAGACAGTCCACATTTTTGCTCCCTCTCAGCTCCCAGGTCCAGCACGTCGTAACCAATCAAGAACACTGAACACTTGGTGCTGGCATTTTGGGAGGTGTGAGGGAGCAGAAACTTGGAGTCACCTCTGTAGACCATCAAGTTGATGCTCTCAGTTGACCCTAGGAGTGATCAGGGTTTGTGGTACCACCGCCCCCCCCCCAACCCTAAGACCAGTGGCAACACTGCTATGTGTGAGTTGCCATACTCGTGTTAAATGTGCACACTGTGGGCCTCCGTCACACTTTCATCCCCAGGCTAATACCCATTGGGTCCAAAGGCCGGCGCCGTCGTTTTTAATGACTTTCAGACACTGCCTTCCACAGTACTGGAAACAGACATTCCCACCCATGACTTGAGCATCTAACCCATATAACTCATACAGAGAAGTTAATGAGGCTGATAGCAGGCAAAAAAATGGCACCCATTACAGCCACCCCCCCCCCCCTTCTGGGGCAACAAATGCTCTCGGTTTGACGCAAATCAAACGGGCAGAATCATTTTTGTACCCTTGGGGTAACTTTCTGAGCCATTGAGCATAAACACCAAATGCGCCGTTTCAGGCGCAGGTGCACTCATTGAAGGGGGGGGGGAGGACTATATGTGAAATGGCAGCCCGAGGAAGTGGGAGGGGGGCGCCGCTACTGAGGCAGCCAAAGCTCCTGACATAGTGGGGTAGTTGTGTAAACGTGCCCATTTTCCATCTGTTACGTTCTCCTAACTAACCCTAAAAAAAGCTGCATGTCCCCCCCTTCTCCACCTGTTATGGGGGAGACTGGGGCTCCATTCCCTGATTGAGAGAGTAATTTTTCCCAGGATTAATAAAGTATCTGTTTATAGTCAACTTAATCAGTACAGGGTTGCTGTGAGCTTATAGTCTGTCCCTGGAAGCACTGGGAGCAATGTAGCTAAGATGACATCTGTGAGGAAATTCCAGTCCAAAGCTTTATATGGATTAAAATTTGCCATTTTATAGGAAAAGCATTACAGATCTTCCATCAGTTGCTTACAAGTCTATATATAACAATCTTTGACTTTTTTAAAAATACCAACAGAATAAAAAGACACTTGGGGAAAAAAATACTCCGAAAGTTGGTTCATAATAACGTTTTATTTGCCTGAAATTATGCATACATGGAGTGGGCTCAAAAACCAAGGTGGTCAGAAGTCACGTGGGGGGTGGGTGGCACAACTGGAAACCTGGGGGGCGGGGTTAGTTGTCACGTCGTTTTCGTGCCTGATCTCATCTCAGTACCACCTGGACTGCACCACTTCCTGCAGCGTTGTGACCACGGACGTCCAATAACATGCAACAAAACACTCGGAACTACCTCATGGTGAGCCTGAATCTCGGCTCGACTCGTTAGGCCTCGATCTAGCATCATACTACCACGCGGTGAGCCTGAATCTCGACTCGACTCGACAGGCCTCGATCTAGCATCATACTACCACGCGGTGACCCTGAATCTCGGCTCGACTCGTTAGGCCTCGATCTAGCATCATACTACCACGTGGGGGTGATGTCTCGCATGTCGCTGACTGGATGGTACCAGGCAGGGTCTGGCGTAACAGTGCTAGACAGAGCAAATAAGACCTTGGGCACCACGCATGGTGACTCTGCGGAGGGGGAGAGATCGGACTGGGAGTCACAGTGTCTCTGGTTCTACTCACTAGATTCTTGCTACAGAATCTGTGACTGGTTCTCTTCTTAACCGTTTGCAATGGCACTGATTTTGTCAACTGATCGGTACCAAATCAGTCGAGGAAAATTTTATTTTCGTAAAACGTGCATTTAATCTATATATGAAGAATCGACGGCCAGTCAGCTGTTAAAAACAGCAGTGGAGTATTTCCCAAGGCACTGGGGAGAAAGTGAGGGATCTCACGGACAGGCTGTCGCCAGAGTCACCTCCCGTCTCGGACGAGCACCCCCCACCTGTTTTCTCCCTTATTGCACCACGGTTTAAACATATTTAGAGAATAAAACATGTAATTCCAAGCCTTCCCTGACCAGCTTCAGGTACAAGTTATTAAAAATATTAAAAAAAGCAAAATGATATTCACATACATGCCAGTAAGTTGTCCACAAATTATGCAGCTCTAGTTCCCTGGAGTTATACAAAGGCACATATATATATATATAATATATATAATCTATTGAAATAAATATATGTGATTTTCTATGATGATCTAGCACTGTTCCCACTCCTCTGTACCATGTAAGGTCACTGTAGCCCCTGTGGATGCTGCAGGCTGGCAGTATTTGGGATTAAATGCCCCCCCCCCCCCTCGTGGTGTGTGTGCGCGTGTGGGGGGCAGCATTCCCAGGTGGACACAGTGGATTCCAGCGTGTAGCATTAGGTGTTTTTCCGCCACAGACCTGAGGCAGCGGTGTGTCAGCTTCGGTGGGTGTTAATGTCGCCGTTTCAGGTACGCGGTTCATTAGTCTGTTATCCAGCAACAAAAAAACAGGTCTGTTTGTGAATTTATACAAAACGAAAAGGTGATACAAATCTCGATTAGAGTCACACTGACATAACATACTGTGCTCTGTACTCATACATGTAACATACATATCTGTGTCCTGAAAAAAAAAACACACAAACACACTCAGATGATAATAAAAGAGTAGGGCCTTGGCACTGCGCTAGATCCGATTTGACCTCCATCCAAAAAGAAAAACAAAATTTTAAATAGTTCATTAAACTTCGAAATGAAAGCCTTACTTACGAGGTCCTTTGTTTTTATTGAGGTACTGTTAGCTAGACAGAATCTTTCTGTTGGCGATATAGACAAGGCTTTGCATTTATCTTGCAAAGCCGTCGAAGTTAAAGGTTTGGCTTCTGTTCCGTCGAAGCTCCAATTTTTTCCAATGCAGGCAGAAGCAGACAGATTAAGAAATTGCGTAGACAGAGACTGAGTAATGTCACATAACCATTTCTTAAAAATTGTTTTTTTTTTTTTTGTTTTTGTTTTTTTTTTTTTAAAAAAAAGTCTTTCCCAAAATCTCGAAGTGGAGTTCCGGGGGGGGCAGCCTTTGGCCTTAACGCTGTCCCCTGCCACAAGCTCCTCTGGCTGGGGGAGCTGCCCGGTCTGCACCACCCCCTCGTTAGTTCATGAACTGGGTGTAGCCTTCTGCACCCGTCACTATGACGTCCATCCAGATGCGCATGGCTTCTGCGGAGGGGGCCACCATGTAGTACAGCCGGTCGTGGGTCTTCACACAGAAGGTCAGTGTGGGGTTGGGGCTCTGGGGGGGGGGATAGAGATATTCCATATTAACAGCAGAATCAATGTGGCCTTTGTTACCCTCAGGCTCCGCCCCCCCCCAACCCCTCCTACCACCACCCACACCACGGCCACCAGCACTGGCAGCGCGAGTCCAGCAAGACATCATGCAGGGTTACCATGGCGTTACTTCAGCGGTTACTAAGGAGCGTTCACGCGGCAACGGGCAACAGCCATCTATGCAGGCCTGTAAACAGCACACCGTTTCCCTAGCAGGACGACGACAACACCACCATCAGTCTGTCAGACTGTCACCCGTGCTGGCCGCAGCAATCCTAGTCAGCAGGCCAAAAATGAACATTGGGGTCATTATCGTCTAGTTATGTTAGGGTTTCCGAAGACGGGTGTTAGGTCTCCAGGCAACATCAGAATGTTCACGTTCACAACAAGCAGAGACTCGAAACATGTGACAGGGCCGCCACACAGCCAATTCTTAAGGGGCCCCCGGGTGGCGACTCGGGACCCACCTCTCTGCGAAACTGGGGGGGCAGCAGCTCTGAAAGGTGCTGGAGGGGGGAGGGATCAGAGGGTCAGGTTCTGGGGAGGGGAGGGAATACCGGGAGCACGCACACACCGGGCTCGCCCACACGTGGTCACCATGCGATATATATCAGGTCTCATTTTCACTCCCTATAAAAAAGGAGGACAGTCCGCCGGTGTCACGCACACACGCGCATTCACACGCACACACGCGCATTCACACGCACACACGCGCATTCACACGCACACACGCACACACGCGCATTCACACGCACACACGCGCCCACAAATGGGGGTCATACATACACTGGCCAGACTCAGGTTGAAAAATCCCTTCTGCAAAGCCGGCCAGTCAAAGGAGGGAGGGGTCGGAGAACGACCGGGCCAATGGAACGAGTGAAAGAAGGAACAGGGAGGGGGGGTGAGAAAAAGAAAACAACTCAATGGATGTACGGAGAGCCAGGAAGGTTTAAATTAACGAGGGGGGGGGGAAAAAAGCGATGCATGTATTGCAACGGTAACATTTTTACAGATGCAGGAAAAGAAAACGGGGCAGCGATTCCGGCGGCCGCAGTAAACAGTGCAGATCCTCCAACGCGCGACGATGGGAGACCTTTACCTTGGCGGCACTTCGTAGGTGGTCGTAGTATACTTCCTCTATGGCTTGGAAGTAGATGACCCCCTTCAGCTTGGTTTCGTGTTTGTCTGAGGAGGAAGAGAGAGGGGCAGGGGGGAGAGCTGAGCAGAGCCGTCGTCCGTGGGACAGGCGTGGGACGCCGGCTGAAACCCTGACAGCTGGCTGCTTTACGGCTTATTTAAATCAGTAACTGACAACCACCCACCCGAGCAGGCACTCCGCTTTGGGAAAATCCCACTTCACACCCACAACGGTGTCAAGGCGACGGCAGGGAAGCGCTCGCTGATATGTGGCGCCTGACGACAAGAAGTGGCTCCGCCCCCCCCCACCCCTTCCTTGGAGGGGAAGGGGGGGGGGGGTTGCTTTGTTACCGTATCTCATGTCCGTGCGGAGTAAACACACTGAAAAGCTGCCGTACGGTAGGACCCCAGTACTGCATGATAGGGGTGTGCAGCACACGAGTTCCCCCTTCTGGGGACGCAGACTGGGAAAGAGTTACAGCCGGTTTCATCATCATCATCTTCCTCATCCTCATCGTATGGAGACGGGCGGCTCCTTTATCCCGACGAGCCGAGTACGAACGGTAAAGTCACTTGGGGTCATGCTGCCTGTTGGCTGGCCCCGCCCACAGCAGCTGGCCGCTTTCCATAATCCTCCCTGTGGGGGGCGTGGCTGCAGGTGGTAAGCAGGGTCCACCCAAACTGATCATCTTCCCAACCATCAGCCACATCACTGGCAGTCAGTGCCTATCGCACAAATCTGATTGGATGTACCAGTGACTTTTAAATTAAGCATCTGTGGTTTGGCCTCTTGGACCCAAGGTTCATTTATATAGGTTAATTCTAGGATTCTAGGAAATCTGATCACTGATCAGCATAGGGGCTCGCTGGTTTTAAAATGCAGAAATTTCCAGGACACTTTCAGAACCTCAGAACCTTCACTGCCTCATGACACTTTCAGAACTTATCTCGAACCTAAATTTAGGTTGCGACTCACTGATTTAGATATCAATCATGTAAGGGACTGAAGCCACACCCACCTACGTAATAGGAGAAGGTCCGCTTGAGGCGATCGAAGACGAACCAGCGCTTCTTCCACGACTTGATCTTGCCTCCCATCTTCACCAGGTAGCCCTTACACATCTTCTCCGTGACGATCACATGGTAGCAGGTGTCTATGTTGTGGCCAGATGATTCCACGTGGGCCCGCAGGTCGAACTCCTCCTTCCGGATTGGCAGGTAGCGCGTCATGGGCCGGGCCTGCGGGAAAGGTTCAAATGTGGCGTGAGATTGCAAGGCCGCCGTCGGCAAGGAAACCAACTAACGCGATTGAAGAGTTCCACAGTCGCCGTGGTCACCAGAATGGTGTGCTGTGCAGAAGTCTCAGGCAGTCAAAGAAAATGATTAAAGTCATTTATCTGGTGGTCGTGTCAAACAAATGACACTGGCTTATCAGGTATTCGCTGCGGACACTGGGGTGACTTTAGGGGAGCTTTTGATAGTTCGACTAACTCACTTTCACAGACATAATACAGTTTCTCACCAACGTGAACACAGGTTAAGCTGGCACACCCGTCTGGAAGAGCTCCGCCCGGCAGGTGGGTCTCACCTGAGAGATGAGCTCCGCCCGGCAGGTGGGTCTCACCTGAGAGATGAGCTCCGCCCGGCAGGTGGGTCTCACCTGAGAGATGAGCTCCGCCCGGCAGCTGGGTCTCACCTGAGAGATGAGCTTCTCCCTCATCTTAACCTCCTCCTCCACCAGCTGCTGCCTCTGCTCCGCCTCCTCCTGCAGCCGATGCTCCGCCTCCTCCCGCCTCCTGCGCTCCTCCTCCAGCATCTGTCGACGGGCTTGGGATTCCCTTTCCTGGGGGGGGGGGGGGATACAGGTAGGAATTAGCACCAGCTAAATATAAAATAAGACAAAACCTGCGATTGTTAATCACCACCAGTTCTACCATCATCAGCACTAACGAAGACTCCAGTTAGAGGCATTGAAGTGACTGGAGTTTGTCTTCAGAGCAGCCGGTGAAGGTGTCACTGTCTCACCCGACTCTCTAACAGCCTGGCTTTCTCCAGCTGCGCCTCCTTCAGCATCTTTTCCATCTCCTCGATCTTCAGCGCGTCCATCCCGCTGGTGCTGCGGCCGGCAGATGAAGGCAGAGGTCAAGTGAACTCCGAGAACACAATGGGTTATGCGCTATTGTTTTTCTGGTGACATGCAGTGCAACGGCACACGAAGTGTGACGGCGTAGTAGGAGCAACAGCGGCCCCTAGTGTTAGCTCAGGAACCTGCGCTGACCGCCGCGTTTCTCTGTCCTGCTCAGCCTGTATATCCTCTAAATGCTTTCATTGGATTAATGCCAATATCATAATGGAACCCTAAAACGACTCCCTAGATTAATATTAAGATGAAATACTGTGCACATTATAATTTGCATAGATGCACTGCTATAATAATCCGACATTCAAATCATTACATTTTATTTATTTAGCAGATGCTTTTACCCAAAGCGACATGCATTTTTTGTGAGAGGGTCAGCCAGTCCCTGGTACAATTGCGGGCGAAGGGCCTCACAGAGGCCCAACGGTGAGTTTACTTCGCTGCCCCGGGGATAAGTGTCCTTACCCGCAGAGCTACACACTGAGCCCTAATACTGGGCAAGGTCGCTGGAGGGGACCTGGAGCCTAACCCAGGAAGGAAGGGCAGAGGTCAGGGGTACACCTGGTACGGGGCACCAGTCCATCGTAGGACACATACGCCCACCCATTATGGGCGATTAACTGCAAGTCTTTGTATGGGATAAAACTGGAGTCACTGGCGGAAAGCTGAGCGACACCAGCAAAGCAAACGAGCTCCAAAATCGCACAGTGTGGAGGCCGGATTTAACAGCCCTACCCACTGAGCCGACGTGCAGATCCTGCTACTCAGAACAGCTCGTTTTTTTTAAAAAGCCTGGAGGGGTTGAAGCCAATTCAGTCTCTATCATTTTTACAGCCTAGATAGGAAAGAAAAATGAAAATACCGCAGTCTATTATCACGAGAAAGGAAAAACACGCACATCACCCATCATGAACAGCTTAACAGATACTCGCACGCATATCACCCATCACGAACAGCTTAACAGATACCCGGACAAAACGAAGTGCCTGGTGACTTTCCCCATCTACCGCTAACTTTACATGGCGGCGTCAGACGGCAGCTGCTTTTGCCTCTAACCTGGACATGTTGTCAGGAGAGCAGGCAGAGTTGCCCGTGGAGACGCTGGTGTCCATGCTGTCGGAACTTTCCAGGCTGACGGTGTCGTAGGCGCGCTCTCCAGCTGGGGGCGGCTGGTGATGCAGGATGGAGTGGTGCGCCATAGGAGGCAGGGGCGAGATGAGGGGCACGTTCAGCTGGGTCTGGGAGCCGTGCAGCACCTCCCACTGATACTGCGCCTCCGCCGCTGCCTTCTGCTTCAGCTCCGCCAGACGTCGGCGCTGCTCCTCGATCACCTGGTGGCCTGCGGCGTTCGTGGGAGTTAGACGAAGGGCTTCTTACCTCCAACGGGGTGGGAGGGGGGGGGGAAACAGCCGTGCATCATGCGTGAGCACAAACAGGCCCATGATTGCCCCCTGGTGGACCGAGCGTGGAAACAATCTTGTCCGGAAAAGTCGAAACGGTGCACCGAGCTTGGGCGGATTTGGACCGACACGTTGCATGGGCCTGCACACCATCACAAACGCATGCCGGGGGTGGACAGGGTTGCAGCTCGCAATAGACACACTATACCAGTGAGGGGGGGGGGGGGAGGGGGGCAGGTGTGCACAGGAAAGCATAGCCATCC
>JAODUD010000038.1:17378047-17390348 GCA_026784285.1 Stomatorhinus walkeri
CCCCCCCCCCCCCCCCCCCACTCGCGAGCGGAATGAGGGACTCATCTGTGGTCTGCAACCTCCACTTCAGCACCCCAACATCATTGTGGAGGGGGAAGGACTTGTCTGGATTCTTTAGTCCGATCACCGACTCTGCTGTGAAGAGCTTCTTGTCCACATTGGGGTGGGTCTGCATTGGGAGGACAGCTGGGATCAATCTACTCTGGATCTTATAGCAGGAAGTCACATGACAGACGCCCCATAGGCTGACGCCATCGCCGGTCCTCGTTAAAACCCACCTGCAGCTGCATGCCCTTCTTGTCGTTGTTGTTGAGTTGGAGACGGATGCGGCCGTTCTTCTCGTCTGACACCCTCAGGGTGATCATGCCCAGGACCTCCATGTTCTGGACGCCCCCATCCCGCCCACAGGTCAGGGAGATCTTCTCCTCGATCCGCAAGTGCACACTGATGCCCCAAACCCAACACATGGCAGAATCAGTCTCACCCCATCGCCCCCCCAACACAGATCTCCACCTTGGCCTCACCCAAATTGGCAGAGCCAACTCTCAACAGATGAGAACACCTAACCGTAGTTAGCGCGTGTATTTTTCCCCACCAACAGTCTATTCCTATTAATTCCGTTACACGGATCACACACGGCTATACAGAAAACCGGCCTCAACCAGAATAGAGGCCTGTAAACAGCTATAAACAGCCATTACAAACTGAGAACATAAAGACAAGCCCTGATGCATCTGACCACTTTAAGCTTCAGTGGAAATTCAGATGGCTCCAGATCGAAAGCAAAAAATAAAAGTATTCTCCTATACTTGTCCGATGATGCCATCGGTGCAGTTGTTCAGTCGACAGGACAGAAAGCGTGAGGTGGCGCGTCCCAAAACTGTCACATGGCCAAGAAGAGAGCAAACAAGAAGCAGGACCTTGTCACCGTTGACGATTCTTCACTTACCTCTCTGTGTTGACTGGGGCAGCCAAGACTTTGGATGCTTCCGAGAGCTTCTTCCCTGTGCCGGCCATGATGATGTTTTCTCCTTCAGACTTAAGCTTGTCCACAAAGTCATCCACCTCCTTCCCCCTGGCACCCAACTTTAGGGCCTTACTGGGACCAGTTGGTCTGTGTGAAACAGGGCTTCCATGAAACTACAGCCCATTTCAGACCCGCTCTTACAAAATCAAAAACTTTATTGAAAACTTTCGGACACAGGCCACCGACACTACACTTCTACCAAAAAGCCATCACGTACCTCATGGGTGCTGGTGTCACCTTCGGTTTCTCCGGCTCGATGAGGGTATCCGTGATGATAGAGCCGGCATTGGCACCTGTCATCCCTGAGCTACCGAATCCCCCAAAGCCTGGCGCCTTCTTTCCGGAACGTTCCGCATCGCGACGGGCCTGCTGCAGCTCCTTCGCCTTCCGTCGCATCTCCGCCTTTGCCTCACGTTCCTGAGTCTGTCAGATAAAAGCAAGATACTGCTATTTCAAAACAAGTTCAAAGTCCACTCGATTTAAGCAACAGGTCTAGGGTTGAATATGCCAATAGACTAGAAATGAAAGCCAAGTACTACACATTAGATGGTACATGAATGTCTAACCAATTGTCATACTCAAGGGTACGGTGACCCACCTCCCGGACTGCACGGAACACCTTCTCCTCATGAGAGTCCATCTCAGTGAAGGTGCGGATCTGAGCCAGGTTGACGTTCTCCCGGTACCCTAGCGCCACGATCTCATCAAAGGCGAAGATGAGGTCGAAACAGTGCTCCGAGATCTCACTCTCCTCCAGCACCCTGCAGTACTCCGGTATCTGCAGAAGACACGGCAGAGACCAGACAGGAGCTGATTGTCAACTTCCGTTCAAAATGGATCGACATGCATGCACCCCTCTAAATCAACAAAAATGCAGTGGAGAGGGCCAGCTGCTTTAGGTTCCAAGTCGTCAACATTTCTGTGGACCAGTCCTGGTCAATACACCCCTCTGCAGTAACCAAAACAACAAGTGAACAAGACATGGTACGTATCCTGACTGGCGGCATCACTGCGTGCTATGGGACTACTTGATCACAAACCCTTGGCACGGAGTTGTGAGAGACAGATCATTACCAGCAACAGTCTGTACTATCTAACATCCAGCACATATATAGCAGTTGCCTTTCTGCAAGGGCACTAATCCTCCCATTTACAACCATGCCATCACTCCTGCCGTCAGGGAAGAGTTACTGGAACATCGGCTCAGGGATAAACAGACTGTAACAGCCTCTACTCGTAGCTAGTACAGCTATAGAACAGCTAATCAGGCTGCCAGTACGGACACTTAGCATATTTCTGTTTTCCCCTTGTCACATTCCCTCATATTAATGTTTTCCTTTACATTATTTTTCCTTAACCCTTACTCGTAACATTACTATAGGGAGCTCGCGGGAAAATGAAGATGACGCATCTGCTGCCGTATACTGTACTGGCGTGCTTTTGATGAATGATCTTTGATTTGTTATGACTTTGCAGATTTCAGGGAGGAAGGGTGCAGATGAGGCGGCATCCCCTCCCCATGTTTTTGTCACAGCTGAAAAGTTATGATACCAACGGGGCTTCCTATAGGTACTGGTTTACTTGCACCATCTAAAACAACGCAGTTAGGTTAGGTCTCTAAATTAAGCTTAGCGTTTAATCAACTCTAATGACGGACTCGCTGGCCCATCTGGCTCGCTCGACTGCCCAGTATGCCATACATGCTTGGAATAAGCATCACGCTCACCAATGCCCTGAACTGGATAAGCAACGATGGAAGAGAGATGGGAGAGAACAGGGATGCTAAACTACCCGGTGGACCCAGCCCTCCAGGAGCCGTCAGGAGGCCCTGGACCAGCGGACAGGCCTGCAGTTAATGCCTGTAACCTAAAATCTCCCATCCATTGTAGTAATGAGCTACATACTGGGTCAGCTTTAAACTCAGTTTGGACAAGAGTCTAATAAAATCCAGCATCTGCAGGACCAGGCAGAAGAGCCATTTTAAATCCTGGATGCATGAACGTTCATATTCTCTGGTAGAAATCTGTAGGAACCACAGCCGTAGCAGAACCCCCGGAACGACAGCCCTACCACGCGGGAGAAGAGCCGCAGCGTCTCCAGATCCTCAAGGATGTTGCTGTTCTTCGTGGTGATGAGCACCATGTAGAGCTTCTCCAGTGGTTGGTAGACGTAGCGCACGCTCTCCGTCTCCACGAAGGTGTGCTGCTTGCCCGTGTTCATGAGCTTGGGGAAGGCGGCCAGCAAACCCTCGATGCGCGTGCGTGTCATCTCCACGAACTGCCGCGACACGATGGCCTTGCCTGCCTTGGTGCACACCGCTGCTGCTAAAAGCACCTGGGTAACAGGTGGGAGGGGAGGGTGCGTTTGTGTAAGGGCGGTGGGGGGGGATGGGGGAGCCCTGAAACATCAACGCTACAAAAATGCAGCACTTTTACTTTCATAAGATTCATACAGACCGTTTTGCAGTGTCAGTGCAAAGCAACTGTCACTCTTCCAATTAAAATACCGGCTGAATGTGCGACAGACACCAGTCCCCGTCAGCGTATTACCGGGCTGGATTTCCTTCACTTGCTGACTACACTCGAAACTCGGCTAATCAGCAGAGATAACCAATCTGTCTAGATGAAGGCTTGCTTAAATACTATGACACCATCAGCGACTGTGCCGATGGAGCTTCAGGTTAACCCGATACAGACCGATCTGCACATCAGCGTCATACACATAAAACAGGTTGTCAATCTTCCTAGTCACCGGTCAGTCATATACATTTTTAGTTGAACCCAAGCTACGGCTGCTCCATTTCGGGCATCGTCTGTCATCGGGCATCGCTTCGGGGGGGCAGGCCGAAATCCGGGCAGTCTTACAGGTCAATACGCTGAACGCTGGCCTCCTGTGCGAGCTACGGGGATGGGCTGTACCCAGGGCCGGTCAATCCTACAGGCGATATAGGCGGCCGCCTAGGGCACCGACTTCTGAGGGGGCGCCCATCTGCCACGGACGGGTGGGGCGCCGGCGGTGACGCTCGCCTAGGGCGCCACGTCGGCTAGGACGGGCACTGGCTTACCGAACCGAAAGACATCGGCGGCACGCAGACAGCAGGACGATCCACAAACGCAGCCCTTAGCATTAAAGTCGTCGGCGGGGTACCAATCTAAATAATCAATTCATACTATTTTATATCCCGTCTCCAAATCATCATCACCATCATCGTTACTATCGCTCCCGAATACAGCCGCAGAAACCGGAACAAGAAGGACTCGACGGCTCGCTTTTTCCTATTACGCTTATAGGCCGGAATCCCGGGCGCACACGCTCACCATTTTCAGTCCGACTGCTCCGGCTCCCGGCTGCGGTGGTCCAGCTCAGTATGTCGAGGCGAGCCCCCGCCGAAAAGAAGCTGTCTGCTATCCGTTATCCGCCGTGCCCCAAACCCTGCGTCTCACTAACTGCACCTCCAATATGGCAGCGGCCACGTCTTCAACCGGAAGCGACTGCGCGAGTCAAGGGGCTGGACGGGGGCTGCGCGTGCGGAAGGGGCTGGACTGGGGGGCTGCACGTGCGGTGCCACGGTGTCCCCCGACTTTTCACTTTCTAGCGAAGTACCCCGACAAGTGAAACACGACATGAACTTACTCTCATTTGCCTTAGTGCCAATACTGTCATGTTATGCTCTGAAATGTTTCCAGAAATATTGATTACTCTAGGAAAACACCGAATAAGAGACATGTAAAAGGAAACGACCCCATGTCAAAATAAACCACGTCACCTCAGTCCAAAAACCCCATCAGCCTATGTTCTTCATGAATGTATAGCACTTCTGTCCGATGTCATCCATAATAACCAACGTGACACTTCGATCTATTAGGGCAAAGTACATTCGGCTTTAAACAGACATTTTAATAATTATTTTATTCATTTTGTATTAAATGTTGCCCCTTTGTTGGTTTGGATGTAGTATTTTCATGTAGAGAAAATAAGTAGTTGTGCTATAATCTTTACTTTCACGTGTATTTCATATGTGTTACCATATTTTCATTAAGCCACATATGATAAGTTCGTAGTAATTTATAAATATTCTTTAGATACTTTAGCCGCTTGCTTGTTGTGTCTCGCTTGTGTTGTGTTTCGCTCTCAGAGTTGAAGGAAAACTGCGATTCTGTTTAGTCTACGGTCGTTTCTGCAAGGTCGCACTAACTTCCGCGTTAGACTGACAATCATTGTATTTTTGTACTGCTCCTGAAACGGTATCATACATATTTTCTTGTTGTTACGCGTGTAACTACGATCTATTGGTTTTTTTTTTAAATGTTGCTAAGTTTGCGTTTATGGTCTTTTTATTTAGAAGTAAAAAATGTATACAGATTTATTCATTCATTTTCTGTACTAATACACATAGCTTGGACACCCCCGGCACGACAGGTGGCGCTGTGCAACTATGATTAGTTTTTTCCTGATGTGACTGAAAAAATGTCTGTGATCTAGATCCATGTGCTGAGACGTACCAGGCAGTCTTTAAGTACCTAGAGGTCGTGCAAGTGGAGCTGTCTTTTATGTAGTTTTGTGCGTTTTACTCGATTTGTGTTTTTAAGCTGTAGCACGGAGCAACGTGATTTCTGTGAGATAAGACTGAGAGCCTACAGTTCTTCCTGGATTTTACAGACAAACGGAAAGATGTCAACTAACCTAAGTGCACAGGTGGGTATTGTGCATTTCTTGTTGGCGAACTGCCATTAATTGGTGGTCGAGCTTTGGATAAACACTGCTCAAATGCCTCAAGTTTATCATCTGTATAAGTACTCGACTAAAGAATATTGAGTCACAGTTGCATCCAGGTGCTGTGTTTTTGTTGGGTCTATGAAACTTTTTTTTCGTTCTTGTCTTGTGAATGTACAAACATGCGATATAAGAGTATAGTGAGAATATATAGTCATTGTAAAATCCAGTTGCATTAACTTTTACGGACAGTTTGACTAGTTGTATACTGTCACATTTTGATGAATACCTGTATGTTATACTAAGCATATATACGCATAGGCTAGGATTTGTGCACAGCGATCACAGACATCTTACAGGCAGGAGGCTCATTCTCTCGCTGGTGAACCGTGGTGGGTGGGTCCTTAAGACACAAAGGAGTGATTGAGAAGCAGTAGGTCACACGCTGTGTTGCAATAAAGATGGTGAAAATAGAATGTAGGGTCCAATGTGAAGTCATGTCACTGTACTAATTATTTAATCGTGTATTTATTTTTACAGGACGGAAATGAAAACACTAGCCGAATTATTAGGATTGGAACCAGAAAGAGCCAGGTATAGTTGCAAATGATCTGAGAAGATTTTTTTAGGAAGAAGGACAAGTTAATTTTAATTAACTTTCTTTGCAAATATGCGGTTGAAATGAGCCTCTTTGAAATGTCTGATAATTTTAGATTTTATTGTTCCAAATAACATTTGTAACTTCGAAAGAATATTACTTTGTGTCCTTTTTTGTAAGTAATTGTCATATACAGATGTTTTGCTTGCAGTGTAGCAAAAAAAGTAATGCTTTGAATATTTCAGCTGGCCCGTATACAGACGGACAGCGTGGCCGAGAAACTTAAGCAGCTGTATCCAGAAGTCAACTTTGAAATAGGTGAGTGACACCCATCATTTGGAATAAACTGACATACGTCAACAGCTGAGTGGTGGATGTCTAGACTGCATGTTATTACTGTTTATAAATGGTTACCACAGGGGTGTCCAACTCCGGTCCTGGAGCGCTACTAGCCAGTAGGTTTTCTATCCTACCTGGCTTCTGATGAACCACAGCTGCTCTCAGGAACATACCAGGAACAGGTGAGGCTCATCAGAAGCCAGGTAGGATTGAAAACCAACTGGATAGTAGCCCTCCAGGACCGGAGTTAGAGACCCCTGGGTTACCATATACTTAGCTGGGCATATTAGGAAGGTATGGACTAAATGATGTTGGGTATAATTCTAGAATAAAAAAAATTTCACGAGTCATAAAATCATTTGACTCACGACTTCCTTTTCCTTTTTCATTCCAGTTGCTATGTCTACTGTAGGAGACAAAATATTGGACAAAGCCCTGTCTAAGGTATTTTTACGCTCAAAGAAAACCTGCGTTTGGCTTTGTTTACTCCCTTGTTGCCTTGGCAGGGTGAATCTTTAAATGTGAGTAAAAAAATACCATATTCACGTGGCCTTCATAGAGGAGCAGGCCCAGGGTACTTAACATTTGTGAAATGTGTGACTTAAGTCTGTCTTTGTTGCTTTAGATTGGGGAGAAGAGCCTTTTCACAAAAGAACTGGAGAACGCTCTGGAAAGGAAGGAGTAAGTCGAGAAACGGCACCTAATCTAGAAAACAAGGTGTCAGAGCAGCCTTACCATCCCACCCACTCTGGTGGGCGTGGCCTCAACAAAGCTGGGACCAATCGGCAGATTAACGTATAATTAACTGTTGGATATCTGTCATTGGAAAAGCAACGGTGACATCAGTGATATGACATTTCGCTCCGAGATTTATGTTGTTCAGCAGAATCTGGCTGGTTTGAATAGCTAGCAATGAATGATTCTGACACAGAATCTTGGAAAAGCTTGTCACACACATTAAACACGTCTCTCCACATTTAAATTCAGAATGTCAGTATTTGAATACCTTTCATACATTCTCTTTATCATTGTTTTTCTTGCATTATGACCAGCAAGATCGTGATTTCATCTTTGGCTTTCCTGTTGAAACCCCAGTGTCTGCCGCTGTGTAGCAGGGAGATTGTGTTTGGAGCTGTCGGATCATGTCGCTCTTCGTGTTCCCTGCTCAGGGTGGACCTGGTGGTGCACTCTCTGAAAGATCTGCCCACCTCTTTACCAGCAGGCTTCATCATCGCAGCTGTACTCAAGTAAGTGCGTACAGTCCTGTGGTAGCATGTTCCTTCTGTTCCACAAACTCCCCCCTCCCCCCTTGTCTTTATGATTAACAGTTCGCCCAAGAACTATTTTACCCAAATAGTGGTTCACAGTCCCCCAAAAAGAACCATTCTATTATATCCAGATTTTTAAATTCTTTTGTTTTGAGTCTTAAGATGTAAGTGAATTAGCGCGGCAAAGGGGTGGAAAATTTCCAGAAACTTTCAATGGGAAGTTAAGCTGTGGAATTTTGGAAATATTGAACTCTGAACGAGCAGTAAGATACAGCAAAGAAAGCAAACTGTATGAATAATACAATGTAGAATATGATTTATAAGCAGTGCATTTTGATGCAGATGTTTATCCTGGGCTGTTTTTACACACACATGATTACTCACAAGCACTGTTACATAGTGATATCACTATTAGTGTTGCCAAAGGTTTTTTTTTAAACTACATTTTGCAGATGTCATGTTCATTCCTATTAATTTCTATATATTCCCATTAATTCTCATGTATTCCCATTAATTCCCATGGAGAGATTCTACCTGTGAAAATTCCCAGAATTTTGCAACCACAGTTAATTTGCACAAAATACTGATCCAACTTCATTAGACTTGACAAAGGTTCTTTTGAAATGTTGTAGGTTTTATAGATAATGGATATAGTACCTTTTTTGAGAAAGTTTGATTAATTATATGCTGTATGGGCTAGACTGACATTAAGACAGCAGGGTGGAAATAAGTTTAAAAGTACTGTGCATTGCTTTGTTTAGGCGCGAGACTCCTTATGATGCCGTGGTTCTCCATCCGAAGAACGCAGGCCTGACCCTGGATACCCTGCCGATGGGAAGGTAGGAGAACCAGAAACCCAGACGTGTTTTGTAATTGGATTAAACAAAACAAGCCGCTTGTACAAAAGTGTTGGCTCTGTAATATTACAAATGACAGAAGAAAATCTGCTTTTCTGAACGGATGGCTGGGGTGGGGGCGGAATGGGCCAGAACGGGGTTCTTTTCCGCCCTGAATTCCTAATAGATCCTTTGTTCCACATTGTAGTATGATTGGCACCAGCTCCCTGCGCAGGGCAGCCCAGCTGAAAAGGAGGTTTTCTCACCTGGAGTTCAAGAACATCGTATCCTTTAAACTTTCTCGGGACGTGGGCCCGGGAGAATGCGCGTGACCTCGCTGTCCTCTGTGTGAGGGACAGATGTGTCCCTGTCGTTACGGCCAACTTCATTTTTGCCTGCCTCTTTGAAGTTAAATAAAATAGGCTAGATGATGGGGGAGATGTATCACGGAATGGTTCTTTTGGGCCGGAGCAGGACCTACTGCCAGCGGCCCACAGGGGGCGCTGATGAGTCCCACGCGAGCTAGGCTGTAGAGCTTGTCTCTGAAATGCAAAGCGGCTTCTCACAGTCAGTAGTACAGTGAGTCCAGCTGACCATTCATGCCCTGCTGTAAGAAATGATTGGATAATGGCATTATTTAGCTACATAATGGCAATGTGGCTATTTAAGGTTGATTTCATGCGTATTTTATTTAATGTCCGGTTCATCAAGCTTTGTTTTAGGTAGATGTATAGATATACATATGTAATTATTACTTAACTGACTGGCTAATTAATCAATCTCCTGGAATGACAAAGGGGCAAAAATAGTCAGTGGTATATTTTTATATTTTTTTTTTATTTGTGATTTTTGTGAATCCTCCTGTGAGTAGAAAAATACAATGGTACAAAAATGCTTTATTGTACCAACATTACTGTACAGTAACGAGTGACCCCCAAATGCAAAATATGTACAGACCATCCATCCACATTGTGCAAGCGCTTGTCCTATTCAGGGTTGCAGGGGGTCTGGATCCTGTCCCGGAGCTTATAGGTGCAAGATGGGGAACAACCAAAGGCGGGGCGGGGCGCCCCCACCGCAGATGTACAGACCGTATCGATACTAGATGTACAGTACAAATTGTGCAGTGAACAAAAAATAAATAGATGGATAAATGAACGTTTTAAGGTATTTGAGACAGGACTTTTCTCTTGTTCCAGAAATTGGTTCAGGTTCTCTGTCCGCTTTGCTTGCAGGATGATTTTTGTTTTTTCTCTGCATTGTAGTTGAAAGTCAGAATTTCTTATAAACTCTGTCACAGGCTACTTTCACTGCCACAGGCTACTTTCACTGCCACAGGCTACTTTCACTGTCACAGGCTACTTTCAAGCTGTGTTGGATGCACCAGGAGGCCTCAAACAAGCCAGGACAGTTACTGTGTTTGTGTGTGTTTCTGTCGCCGTTGTCGCTTAACATCTGGCCCCCCAGAGGGGGAACCTCAACACGCGCCTTAAAAAGCTGGATGAGAATGAGGAGTACTCCGCCATCATCCTGGCAGCGGCAGGCCTTCTCCGCATGGGCTGGGAGAATCGGATCAGCCAGGTACCTCGGACTTTGGATCGGACTTCCGGCCCGTTTCGCTGGTAAGATGCAAGGTGTGAAACGGCGAACGATATGGAGATTGACTCCTACTGTTTTGCAGATCCTGGATCCTAAGGATTGCATGTATGCTGTGGGTCAGGTGAGTAGTGGGGGCTGTTGATTGGCCAGCAGGGGGGCGCAATATGGATGACAGAGGCAGTTGAAGTGGAAACGGCGCCTGTCTGTGTTTCAGGGAGCTTTGGCAGTGGAAGCCAGGGCTGGGGACGGTGACATCACGGAGATGCTGGCCGTGCTGAACGATGCGGAGACGGTGCTGCGCTGCATCGCTGAGAGGGCCTTCCTCAGGCGCCTGGTACGTCTGCCCGTGCTGTCGGCGTATGACCTCTGAGATCGCCGCCTGTCCGTCCCACACGCACATTCCTGTGTGTTAGAGTGCATGGCGTGTCCCACCTGCAATCAGGGGGCAACAGCACATTAAAAAAAAAAACAGACCAAGCAGTGAAACGTTCCCTCGTGCATAACATTTCATTGTTTTTACACAGTAGCATGGCTAGGGTGCTTAAAAACCCAACAGTAGCTGTTTTCACTCGCATGCAGCTGCGATCTGTCACCGGAGGCCTGATGTTCTCTTCCTGCCCCCCACCCTTAGGAGGGCGGCTGCAGCGTGCCAGTGGCGGTGCACTCTGAAGCAGGGGGCTCTCAGGTAATGACGCGCCGCATGCTAGCACACCCTACCACGTGTGTGAAGTCGAGACGTCTCTGCACAACTTGGCTTCCCGCCTAGGCGGAGGCGCTCTGAATACTTCGCGATGCAAGGTTTTGCTGCTGCTCTGAATTATTCATGCACGAGCCATATCATCCAATTTTAATAACGGTGCTTTAAAATGGATAAGGCTGTAGCTCCGTATAGCCTGTACCTAATAAGCACTATATTTTATTTTTGGGAAATTATTAGGTATGAATAATTCATATGACTGTCAACAATCACGGAGCTGACAGAGAACCTTTAAAATCCTTTAGTAGGGTTCAGTTTAGCTGCAGTCGGGCAGGATGTAAACACCCTGTGCTGATTGGTCAGCTAGAGGGTCCTTTTGAGTCCTTCTTCGAGGCCTTTAACCCCTAATGGCTCCCAGGACTAGCTGACCGTGCCGTCTGGACTACGACGTCTTCGATAAAAGTACCTGCTAAATAAGTAAAATGTTAAAGTACCCGAAATAAGAACAATGGGATCGCGTTGCATTGCTCGACATTAATAGTGTCTCGCCACATGTTGAAATGGCAGCTTTTGCGCTTCTCCCCTTCGCAGCTCTCCTTAACAGGAGCCGTCTATAGCCTCGATGGCTCAGACTGCGTGAAGGAGACCATGCAGACCGGCATTGACACATCAAAGGTCCGATCCCTTCCACCCGCACACACTCACAAAGCCATTGCGTGGGTCCCTGTAAGCTATACAGTGATGAATCATGTGACAGCTGTGCCCCCTTTGATTGTTCACACCTGGTCACCTGACGCCGGTCTCTGTGTCAGGGGGAAGACGAGGAGGCGCACAGGAATGCATCGCACGTCGGGGTCGTGGCCCCCGGCCTGTCGGTGGCAGCTCGTGATGCGGCCGAGCGCCTTGGGGTGGATCTGGCCTCAGTGCTCCTCCAAAGGGGAGCCATGGATGTTCTCACCTTGGCCAGGAGGCTCAATGATGCACGGTAACCCGAGCGGGATGCAAAGTGGGACCGGCTGGCTGAGAGAAATCCCCGCACCAACGTCCAGATGCTGGCCAGTCTCTACAGCCTGCCCCCCCCCCCCCAGAAAGGTTTATTATGTGAAATCACCACAAGCTAAAGACCACAAAAATGTTAAGATGTAGCTGATAGCTGCCTGCAGCTGGCTCCGCGGACAGTGGAGCAAAGGGGGGGAGAAACCACTAGCAGGAAGAGACTCGAAG
>JAODUD010000038.1:17417993-17428886 GCA_026784285.1 Stomatorhinus walkeri
GCCTTGCATGGCAGCCTCTGCTACCGGTGTGTGTGTGTGTGTGTGTGTGGATGGGTGAATGAGAGGCATAATGTAAAGCGCTTTGTCATAAAATAAAATATTTACCATACTTGGAATATAGCCAGAAATTGGAGCTATTTTCTCATGCGAGAGACTTTTCATGAAAGACAGGAAAATCCTGTGGCTCAAGTGGGGCACTGTATTAATAATGCAATGGTTGAGGGTTCGAGTCCCAGGCACCACACGTAACTTGTAATTTAGGTGTCTGGAGGAACACTATGAGTTACATCAGGTTTTACAAAGTACTTTGAAGGCTCCCACGTTTGGCTAAATTGTTTGGTTCGTCTTGTGCTTTGACTGTTCTGTTTCCTAGATTATAAGACTCGTCCAGCTGTTTCACATTAACTTTAGTAGCGCATGCCTGATTATAGGCGACTGACCAATCGGCACACAGCAAGAACTCGGTGCTTATTTGAAATCGGTCCTTTTATTTGAAATGGTTAAGATGATGGTCTACAAACCCTGTCGTAACTCTGTGTCCTTCCTGATGTGGACTAGGTCACTTTACTAGTAGTAGCATAGTCTTTACACCCCCCCTCCCCCCCCATGTTGCACCGCAGGTACAAGGAGCATGAAGATGGCTTCATGAGGCTGCAGCTGATCCGCTACGAGAGCGTGGAGCTGACCGAGCAGCTGATGACGGAGCGGCAGGAGGCGCGGGACGGGAACCCTGACAGCCTACCAGGCGTTGGGGAGCTGAAGGGCATCGTGCTGGACGGCGGGGAGGCTGGGGCGGCCGGGGCCGAGGAGTCGGGCCCAGACCCGGGCGCAGACGCGCATTCTGAAGGCTGTGTCGACGGGCAGGCCGACACCGTATACTACATCCTGACTGGTGGAGGCAATGGTGCTCTCCAGCAAGATCCAGGCCTCCAGGGGGCGCCAGAGAGCAGAGAGGACAGCGTAATGCTACAGCTCCAGAACACGGCTCAGCAGCTGGGCATGGAAGTGGTGTAGACGCCCACATGTGACTCTCCTGGACACAACTCCCGCGTGACCGCTATGCGGCATGGGGCTGCACCTGAAATACCTGAATTTAAACAACTTTTAGTTTAAAAAATAATCCCTGCTGATCAGTACGACTCCAAGTCATGGTTTTAGGGAACGGTTGAGACCCCACTGATTGGTTCATCCTTCCCATGGGCTTCCCTCTCTGTGAAATGTATTGGTCTGGTGCTGTTGCTGGGATCGCCATGGTCACGCTCAAAAACAAATGAAACATCTGTTTTGACCTCTGTCACAATACCAGGGGGCCGACCGATTCAATTGTCAATAAAGAATTCTGTTTTCAACATGATGATATACTGCCCTCTAGTGGTGATTCTTATTCTTTATTTTTTTTATTAGCCTCAGGCCAAACTCTCATTTCTGCAAATTATGACTAACAAGTAGACATGTCCGGTATATCAAAGTATCTTAAAAATGAAATCGTGCATGAGGAAAGTCTGATGCAGCCTGCTTCTACCCGCCTGTATGGTCAGCTTTTCTTTTTTTTTTTTTTTTGTATATCTGTCAGCTATTTGGTTTCACCACTTTTAGCATGACAGGACAGGAAAAACCTTTTATGGCCTAATGATGCCCTAAGATGGCGCACACTCCGAGCGGCCAGGTTGGTGAAGTAATGGACTTATCTGCACCAGCCAGTGTCATGGTTTGCACTATATAGTACAGAACAGTACAGGTTTTTCTAACTTGTATGCAGTTCATTCGCTGTCCTCTAGGGGTCCCTCTTCTGCGTGTTCAGCTCCATAAGCATGTATTTTTAATTAACCCTTAAAGATCAGTCACAGTTAGTGGTTGGCTTAGTGCAAGCAGTCCAACTGATGTCTCCCGTTTGTGCTGCACTGCCTGACGTCTTGTGTCCAGCCCTGATACAGTGTGAGGCATCGGGAGGCCTTGGGTCCTCTTCTGGGGTGTCAATACACGTGCCTGATCAGGACAGTAATGTAATAATGTGCAAACAACGTAAAATGTGTTGCTTGTCCCCTCTGGCAAATTCTTCGACCTTTTGTCGCAATCTCATTTTGTGTCGTCTTGCGCTGGATTTATGGTGGGACCAGTTAGGGATTACACAAGAATATATTGCAGCAGTCCTCGTGGACCCTCAGACAGTCCACATTTTCACTCGCTCGCAGCTCCCAGCACACCTGAATCGAACAATCAAGGATACCAAATTCCTGGTACAGATGTGCTGTGGTCTGGGAGGGTGCAAAATGTGGACTGGATTAAGAAATGCTACATTTGAGAACTGCTGGAGTAGCAATAAATCTCTTTGTAATGCAAAGACATTAATTCAAGTGATCATGTTTCATTCCTCTGTTTACTCTTCCTACTATTTGTTACTCCCAAGATCCTCCAGTGATGTTGCAGTTCAAGCCCTCAGTAGCAGTAATAACTATTGGATATTTAAATCTTCTCCACGCAAGTCAGAAAGTCAGAATTGTTCAGTACCCACCTCCCTCCCATCAGGTGCTCCTGGTGGGGTACAGGTCTTTCTGCAGGTGGGGTGGGGTAGGATGCACGTTTATCCGTAAGTGCTTGTACAGTTAATTTTTACATTTTCAGTATATATATTTTTTTGCTTTTTAAAATATTTTGTCACACTTCCTGTATGTGCCAGTCACCATAGAAACCGAGGACCAGTCAGGGTTAAAAGTTCACTGCCCCGCCCTGGCTGTTTGGAGTGGCCGGGGTAGGTGTCCGGAGCTTCCCCAAGGGTGAGAATTAACGAGTTTGTTTGGTGCAGACTTCAAGCCAGCCAATTAGCTTGGTATTTATGGAAGCTGCAGAAAAAAAAGACCACCCACCATAGTAAGATCAGTCGTGTCCAGATCTGTTCTATTTCTACATCCTCCCCACCTCCTGCTGCTGATACAAAAGAGGTTTTGGTGTGGCGGATAACCTTCATGCCTCTGGGTCCGGTGGTCCCGAGCTTCCCCTGCTGTTCATCCAGCAGAGAACTGACTGCTACTCTGCGCACTATGATTTATAGCAGTGTTTCTGAATCTGGTCCTCAGGGACTCATAGTTGGTCCAAGTGTTTTCTCCATCCGAGCTCCCTGCCATACAGTCCACGTTTTTGCTCCCTACTGGGAGGGAGCAAAAACACGAACTGTCTGCGGGTCCCAGAGGACTGGATTGGAAAATGCTGATTTATAGCTTCTTTGTGATCTTGCATTCAAGTGATGTCCTGGCTGTCAAAATTATGACTGATGTAGTAATATTTGTTGGTGAAATTGTTCCTGACCTTGGACTTCGAGGCCTAACTGTTCAAATTTTCAGACGCACCTTTCTCTCCCTTCTGAAGGCTGACATGGTTGTCATGGGGGAATTGTACGTGTATTTTGTCACCCAATACCTCTCCTCGGTCACAGACGTGAGGGGGCTCTGTGCTTTACTTTGTAGGGGAAGGGGGAATGAGGAGGTGGGATGTGTGTGAGACACCGTCAGATTTTACTCACTCTTACAGTAACAATGCCACTGTAAACATATGACATAGAGAGAATACAGTAAAGAACCTAAGTATTTTTGGCCAGAATAACACTTTGTCCACTCTGATTATTACTGCATTACGGTTTCAATCCCTCAGTGCAGATCAGTGGTTAAATAAGTGAGTTGAGGTGTTTCTAGAAGGGTGGGAGGGACTCTGATAGCCAGACGTGGAGGGGTAACTTATTCATTGAGGAACCACACACCAAAAGTTTGACGTATTTTAGATCCATTGGACTTATTTTTGTGTGGAGGACGGATCGCCGGGTGAAACTGGCCTGCTGACAGATGAGATGTAGGTCTCGATGGGCGACTTGAATGTGGATGCTGCCCTGAAGGACTTAGACTTGACGGAGACATTGCTGATGATCCTAGCTGCACAGTGACATCACAGAGAATGGAAGGCTTGGCAGGAATGACAGGAAGCTGGCTCCCTGGAAGGTTCAGAGGGAAGTGACGCCATCACTGTGTTAGTGGTGGGAGAAGCCATGTGACCAGGTCATGTGACCTAGACAGGTCATGTCCATTTTGTTTCCAGTGCTGTCAGTCTGGAGTTCAAGGCATGAAACGTCAATAAATTACACTCGTGGGGTTGTACATCTGCGTGTTGCATTCTCCATGAAATCTGTAATTAATAGAACCTGCATGCAGTCAGCGTGACTGATTGGAGAACAGCTGCTTTCAAATGTTTTTTGTTACTCTGACAGAAGCATTAATTTTTGGGATGGAACACCTGACTTGTATAGAAGAGCTGCTATCAGGTACGAGGGCAAACACCCTAATGTTGCTGTCAGAGAGAAAGAGGAGAATATGAGAGAATATGAGAGAGTGGAAGGCCCTGGGGGCGGTTGTAAGAGCCCTGGGCCTTTAAGGTCCAAAGCAGTGGTTGTTTACAGTTATTTAATGAATAGAATTAAGAATTACTGAAAAGTTCTTAAGAACAGCAGAGGATCACATTGTGATCTAGTCACGCTCCTTGCTCCACATCCTTACTCAGCCTTGTTTACTGTCAGAAGATTCAATCAACAGCTACCGGCACCTTGGGGTCGGGCACTTCCCAGATTATGAAACAGGAACGGTGCTTCGCCCTGCATTTTCATGCATGGATGGATGGATGGATAGTTTGAAATTGCTTGAAATGTAATTAAGTTACATATCATGCTCAGTGATTACATTTATCACATCCTATGGAGCTAATATGCTAAATGTATGGTAGATAGACCTTCTGCCTCCAAGTCTCCCACTGCTGCTGTTATCATGGCTACATTTTTGACAGGCAAATGCTAGCTACAGAGACCTTTCTTGTTTTACCCAATGTAAATTCCACTCAAGCCGGTGACTTGAGGAGGCAGGACCAAGACATCTGATTGGTTGGTTCCCCCTTCTCTGGTTGCTTGGACCCACCTCTACAGTCTGATTGGCTGTCTCTCTGAACCAATCATTTTTCCATCTGCCCTCAGAACATTTTTGTTTAAGTAAAACTCCCGTGAACATAAATTCCTGGGGTTCGACAATGTTTTATACAGATCAATTTTGTTGTTTTAAAGTGTATTTGGTATGAACTTGTTGCAGGATGTCAGAAAAATTAAACAAATTGGCAGCTGTGTTCAACACATTCTTGTCTGTTGTCTGTTTTTGTGTTGCACTGTTAAAACTGGAGCCACGTCTTCTCGTCTCTCTGTATATCTATACAATATATAGAAGAGATGACAATAAAGCTTACTTTGACTTTGACTTTGATTCTGAAGATCATTGTGATGAGCATAACTGCTAGCAGAACAGGTCCCACAGATGGTGGAATTATTTTTGATGGAACAAACATTTATATATGTTTCAGGATTATTACTATGGCATGCACTTTGTTGATGTTCCCTAAAATAACAGGGACCGTTTGAACTGAACCACTCTTCTGAAATATCCTGAAGGATTTATCTTAAACTGGATGGGATGATCCTGAAAGTGCATTGAAAGGCTCTGCTGAACAAACTCATGCATGCTTTGGAATGCCGTTATCACATGTCAGTCAAAACCTTCTAATCTTTATTGTTAAATGCCATTAATTTATGGAAGAGATATTCTGCCTTCAGATAGCAGGGGGAGAAGTTCAGCTCACAAAAAGTGCAGTAATATGTACAGACCATATCTTTTGCTTTCATACTGAGAATTTTTTTCACTGTTTTTGCTTTGAAAGACAATTATCCTGGTAGTCAGTTGAAATTCTAGAAATTAATCCATTTTTTGCATTAAATGGTGTCTATCTGAGCTGAGATGTACTTTTTAAAAATGCTTACTGAATAAATATGAAGATGCATTTGTATCAATAATACCATGGTGTTTTTTCTTCTCATAGACACAACCATTAATGATAGCAGGTAATATTTTACAGTAAATGTACCTTCATAATGCCTTTCTAATGCATCCGTAGAACATTCAAAACATGCACCTTCATAATGCATTCAAAGAACATTCATAAGCAGCATGTATGTATACCTTAGCATCCTAATGTAACAGCTGTAATATGCATTCATAACAAACATTATCCAATTATATGATTATAATGTTCATTAGGATCAATTACGAGTTTCTTACACCTCTCTACTGGAATTTTGTGCCACTCTTCTCTTTCCAGTTATTCCCGGTCTCTCAGGTTTGAAGGACACCTTCTCCCTGCTGTCTTAAGATGCTCCATGGGATTGAGAGCTGAATTCATTGTTGTCCACTTCAGATGTCTCCCGTGCTTTGTCTCGAATTATTTCTGGGTGGTTTTTGAAGTTTGTTTGAAGTTGGTTTCGGGTCATTCTTCTGCCGGAAGATCCATGACCTCCGACGGAGACCCGGCTTTCCGGAACCAGGCCCTGCATTGTGCTGCAAAATTCATTAGTAGTCTTCCGATTTTATGATGCCATGCAAACAGTCAAAGTACCCAGTTCCAGAGGCAGCAAAGCAGCCCCAATATGTATGTGAACTTCCACTGTGTTTCACCACAAGGAACGTGTTCTTTTCTTTGAAGGCCTCATTTCATTTTTTGTAAACGTTACAGTGATGAGCTTCACCAAAAAGCTCTATTTTGGTCTCATCTGACCACAGGATGTTCTCCCAGAAGGATTTTGTGCTGCTCAGCTAAGCCTCTGTGTCAGCAGTATAGTCCTCCCTTTTCTCATTCAGATGGCGACGGAGAGTACAAGCTGACACGTCTGTACCCTGTGTGCAATGTGTTTGGAAGTCGATTGAGGTTCATTTTCCTCCATGAACACACTTCTTCAATGCAATTCTCCATCAATTTCCCTTTTCCGTCTGCATACACTTCTAGGGAGGTTATACAGTGGACACAGGAACATGAAGATCTCTAGAGATGGATTTGTAGCCTTGAGATTGTCCATAATTTCTTAAATCCTCGGGTAAGTCTCTGCTCTAGTTTTTTCTCTTTCTCCATACGAGAGACAAAAATCAAGTCAACATTTCTCTATTTAAATTGGTTGCCAGTATGATACCTGTTAGTTGCTCCAGATGAGTTTATATACAAATTATGAATACATCATATGACTGAAATCCTATTAGTTTTGCCAAAGGTGCTAAAAACTATACCCAATACGTTTTTTGTGTAGTGCCAATGTAAACAAAAGAAAAAAAAAACCGTGCGAATTGCCGGCATTTGTGATCGCAGCATTTTGTGGGAGAAATGGGTACATTTTCTGATAGGAATGCAGAGGTGGCAGTAATTTTGCCCATTACTGTAAATCATACTCGTTACATCCTCCCTACTGGAGCCCTGATGTATCATACAATAATTAGATGTAATGTTCTGTTTTCTTTAAATTAATGGATATCGGGCTGTCGTTAGACCTGTTGTAGCTTCAGTCCCCCTAAAATGATTTTTAGCCTCCCCCCACCCCCAAATAAGTGCGTATTCATTAGCTTACGTCATGAATAGTTTGTCATCAGCCCCCCGCCCCATAAAGATTCAACCCCTCATCCACTGAGCACCGCCCCTCACTTTTGATATTTCACTGAATTAGGCCTACTTTAATTTAAATAACCTCAACACTCATCGCTAGATGATCGTTTCATATTATGCCAATCTCCTGAAAAAATGGTATAACGTAGCGCAGTAAATGAAATAGCTTATGGTTGTCATTTTACTCTCGAATATCGATTAGCGGCACTAATTACTAAATAGATAACGTGGCGATACAGTTAGGAACGTTCGCCGAGTTTCCCCTACAGGTGTGAAATGTAGTCGCACTGAAGTGTTTTACTAAGCGATTATTTGCCATCACTTAGCAATTACATTAGAAAAAATGTGTAATTATTTTATTAGACTATCCGAGTGTGTACACATCAAATTCCTTCTGAAAAATTAGTAGAATATTTCGTATTTAGCTAAACTTACAATTTATTATTGGTTAATAATCCACAAAGAGACTACAGTTTAAAAAAAAAAGAATTTTAGGTTTTTTTTTCTTCAAAAAAATCTGCACATAGATAAGTTGTGGTGTTGTTGATGTAATTATGCTGTTATTGTATTTGGCTTTGCTTTTATGTAATTTTCTTGCTGCTGCTAATACTCAGCGAATACAAATGTCAAAATGAAATTTTTATTATCTTCTCAGTCTTCTTCGTGTTAAGCATCCCCAGCATTTCACAGATAGCCTACTTTACGCTGGTTGAAATGTATTAATGGTACAGCTTCTCTGGCCTCAATTTCATATGTTGATCCTGGATTAAATCTGGAATAGCGGATAATGGCTGTGTAGTAACACAATCCGTTGACTCCACTGCAGCGCTGAACCCAGGATCAGGATTTCATCTCATCTCTTTGGAAAAACAGGGACAGCCTCTGGCCCGCATCCAGGCAGTCATTCCTCCGCTTCCAAACGGCTTTGCCGGTGTAGCTACGGGGAAAATGTTGTGTCGGTAACCCCCTACTGTTATATAGTCTATGGTATGTGTAAATTACGTTATGTGTGATTTCAAATATACAAACATGGAAAGAATGAATCGTCATCCGAATATTAATTGCATCACGTTCGAATCGCATCGCGTATTAATAGGAACATTTTCGCAGCGATACAGTCGGGGCGCAATATTCTTGCTCCCTGAGTGACTTTTTAACCAGATCTGTGCGTAGCTGTGCCGGGGGACTTTCTGTCTCTGTTCGCAAATGATGCAGGAATGCACCTCTTGAACGGGAGTAACCTCGGATGTTTCACCGAAAATAACCCGAGCACTGCAGCATCAGCAACAGTGGCGTAGCGGCCCGACACAGGTGCAGAATTTAAAGGGACAGCGCCTGAAAACGCAGCTGGTTTCCCGACACAGGAACTGAAATGGGCGTGCAGTTTTCTTTAAAAGTGAAAGCGATTGTCCCTGTTTTCTTCTTGATTTTTTTCCCGACTGCTTTTCATCCATTGATTCATAAATACGGACGATTACCGTTCTTGGCAGTGCCCCTGCCTGTCCATCTTTGAAATCCGCCGTAGATTGCTGATTAGTAGAACCTGGGATTAATTCATAATATACTATTAACAGTTACGTATATGACTGCGGACCCAATTCGGTAATTTCTGTCCACCTGAGCGTTTACAAGTTGGCCTGTAGATGTTAAAAGATTCCGCTGAATATGTGATGTATGTATATAAAGTCTGCCTTGATGTGTGACATTTCCTGGAAGAATGATAGCCTTAATCATAGGAATATCCCATCACTGGCCTCATTATTTGTTTCAAAATGATCAATCAACAGGCACTATCTGCCTTCGGCTATGCGAGCGATATTGTTAATATTTATGCATGTGCATCTTATTGAACGTGTCCTGGGTTTCAGCACCCGAGTTTCTGCAGATAAACTTGTCTTGATTCTAATATACTGTATCCTTCGCACACGCCCGCTCGCCTCGTCATTCCAGTACCGCAAAGCTAATCGTTATCGGTTTGACTCCGGCCTCGTCCAGGCTGCCTCTCCCCCGTCGGCAGAGGGGCAACAGCTCGCCGGTCCCCAGAGCCCTGGGCCACTGGAGCGCACATGTTCAGAGCCGCCGCCGCGTGCCGTGCAGCGTCCCAGCCAGCAATGCAGTGCCGTCAGCCTGTCATGGCGCGCTGCCCTAACCCTTCTCACTTTCCCGTGGGTTGCAGGCATGCATGGCTGGCCCATAGGTGTACGCTTTCCAGCTTCCCAGATAACAGCGACTGCTGAGCTGTTGTCCACAGTTGCTTGAAGCAGAGCTGCTTTTTACCAACATCCTCCAGCATCACGTATCTGTCTTTACACGCATATGCAATTAACACCACAAACTATTAACAATGCCTTATAACCGTCTTTTCTATATGATATGATATATGATATGTAGCCTATACACACACACACACACAAACTTAAAATAAATGTTTGTCCATGTGTACACAACGGTATAATAAAAATAAGCATCATGTGACATTGGATTTCAAGTGTATATTTTGTCTAGATTTGCAACTCGGGTTTTATCGCGTAAGTCTGAAATAGATGCCTCTGCGTGAAAAGCATCGGATTATAAGTAAAAATAGCCACGGGCTCTTTAACTTGCATATTCAGAACGTGCCTCCTGCAGATATATCTGCTCAGAAAAACTGCTAGTAACGCCCTACGCTCGAGACAGGCTGGTGCGCTATAGAGATAGATAGAGACTCAGCGGCCAGATAACGCCACAGTGCGGGAGGCTCACAATCTATATAACCTGAGGATCAAAAACTCAATATCCAGGCTGGGAAAATGGCACTGGCAACATCGCTGATCACGTGAAGGATGATTCTCCGTAATACAAGTGTTTGGTCAAAACCAAATTGTCGGATTTTTAGCTTCGGTTTCGTTAAAATAGATTGATTTTGGAGCTTTTTCCACCTTCACGATGCAGTATTGATTTGCTAAATTATTCATTACAGGTAATATTTTTACGGGTGGAATTTTAATTTCTGCGAGAGCGGCTGTCTTTCGCGAGGACCGGGACATGCAGGTCATGCACAGCGGTTTGCGGAAGGAGAAGAGGGCTGTTGGCATCCGTCAGGCTCCGAGCCGCGCCGGCATGGATGTGGACGCGCAGTGACTGCCCTCGCCGGCGGCTTCGGGGGACAGAGCGGAGAGAAGCAGAAATACACTTCATTTGCGCAACACGGGAGAAGCCTAAGTATACTCCGCTTTTATACCCACTTGCTGTTATGAACATTGGATTTGTTATGCATGTAGCACGATCTTGACAACAAATTAAAGTATTATTAGGTATTAAGAAATTACTAGAATTCCTAGTTCGACAGAGCTCTACGCTGAGTAAAGGGTGGGGAACGCAATTTACTATTATTATTATTATTATTATTATTAT
>JAODUD010000038.1:17471753-17484127 GCA_026784285.1 Stomatorhinus walkeri
GTGGCAGATAGTTTAGTGGACTTCTTCCCCGAATTGGCTTATGCAGACACAGTTCCTTCTCTGGTTTCTGGTTACCCACCCAGGCGAGTGGGTCACTGAATGTCACTTATTGGTAGTGTCTCTATAACGATGTCAAACGTGCCATCTCTTTGACCAATCAGAGTTGGAAAGTTCAGGTTCAGAACATTTTAATTCAGACCAAGATTTTGGTTCAGGTTAGTACTGTATGACTGTGACTCTATACTTAACTGGTTGGTTCAAACAAAATCTTGCCTGGGTTTTTACTTTCGGGACCTAAACTTTCTACCTCTGACTATGATTGACTGAAAGGGGTTCCTGAAGCTTCTATCAGCAATGAACTCACAATCATTTCCCCTTTCCCGTTATTAAAAATCATTTAGCAGTTGCTTAATGTCCAAAACAACATACTTTTTTGTGGGGGGGGGGAGCAATTGGGGGTTAAGGGTCTAGCTCAGGGGACCCATGGTGAAATCACTCTGCTGACTGAGATTTTAACCTGCGACCTTCTGATCACAGGTACAGCATTCAAACTGGTTGAGCCACACATCTTCTGCACAAATACAATTGAAAGCAGGGTCCAGCCGTGAATTTACTTTGCTTACCACAGGACATGAACCAACGACCTTCTGATCACAAGTGTCCCAATGCCCTGAGCCGCACACCGCCCCTGTGCTGCGTTTCTCCCTTGGGCTTCGACCTCAGTAACTGAGCTGCATTATTCACCCTGCAGATCACCAAAGTGCCGGAGAAGCTGCTAACCTTCGCCGTTCGCTGTAAGACCCTGAGCTTGTCCAACGCCCGCACCGTGCTCCTCACGCCCGAGATCTACGTCAGCCAGAACGTCTACAAGCAGCTGCTGGACTTGTTGCTGGAGGGCGTCAGCGGAGCACGTGAGTCAGCTCAGGGGGCCCTGCCGGAAACTGAAAGCACGTCTGTGTTTCACATCTGTGTGTTTGAATCCCGGTCCTGGAGATAAGTTCTGTGTGTCAGGATTGCATCCAGCCTAACAATGTAAAATGCATTTTTGTGTGTCTTAACATTTTGGTTATTCCTTAGCGCATAAATCTCACTGGATGATTTGGAGAGAACGCTTTATCTCAGCGAAGTTTCTAAGACACACACAGCCTTAGTGTTTCCGAGACGCCCACAGTGTTTCTCAAGCTGGTCCTTGGCCCCCCCTCCGCCGGCTAACAGGGAGCTCTGGGGTGGAGCAGAATTGTGTGCTGACTGTGGGTCCCTGGGGACTGAGTTGAGAAGCACTGATCTAGTAGACAGCTGCATTCCATCCGGGCAAAGAAGGTGTCCTACTGTAACACTGAGCACCAGTAAATCAGGGTCCAAGTTTATAATCACGAGGTGAGCTGGCAAGGTTGGCTCTTATTACAGTTAGTGCTGGTGAGGCAGTTTCTGGCCACAGGTACAAACTAGCTAATTCCAGTCTGGAGCAACAGAAAGTGCGTGCGTGTGTGTGTGCGTGCGTGCGTGCTTATTTTTTTTTATAGACACAATGGAGGGAAATGGGGGATGAAATAAAGCTATTAGTAATTAGTATGACAAAGTCTAGAATACTTTGAAGTCAGCCATGTTGAAGGACCCCCCCCCCCCCCGCTGGTCACTGAGCGAGTACTCCTCTCCCATTATGTGGAAAGGTTGAGTCAACGCTCTTACTGGAACACATCACAGGGGAACAGAATGTACCAGATCTCCGGAGTGATCTGTCCTCTGTGTGTGTTTTACTGTTCACCCCCCCCCCCCCCCCCCCTCCAGAGCTGGATCAGGTGCTGGAGTTTGTGGAGGAGGTCATAGCCGCCCTTGTGGCAGATCAGGAGGTGTGCACTTTTGGGGAGGTTATGGTGCCAGTTCTGGACATATTCCAAAGCTGCGTGAAGGACCTGGACCTCTGCCAGCTGCTGCTGTATTCCTACCTGGACATCTTGATCTTTTTCAGCCACCAGAAGGATATCGCCAAGGTCAGAGGTGTATGCAGTCTTTAGGTCTGTTCCGCTTCAGTTCAAAATCAAAGATTTTTATATAACAATCCTTTATATAATAACACCCCCGTCCCTCTTCCATAATGCTCATTCTATGCTGGGGGTCGTGATGGAAAAATAAAACAAATTTAGCTTAAAAAAAAAAAACCTCACAGGTGCTGGTGGAGCACATTCAGCCAAAAGACCCCAGCAATGGGCTGCAGTACCAGAAGACTCTCCTGGGGACCGTGCTGAATATCTCCTGCCTGCTGAAGACCCCCGGCGTGGTGGAGAACCACGGCTTCTTCCTAAACCCTTCCCGTTCCAGTCCGCAGGAAATGAAGGTGCAGGAGTCCAACGTGCATCAGGTTAGAGCGCCGACCCTGCCGTCGCCAGAACCCGCCGCTCCTCGTGCTTGGCCGCAGATCCGCATACGATTCAGATTTCTGGGAGTCCGAGCTTGCCGATCTTTGAGAGCCTAGTCTGTCCTGCAGGGGATTGAGGTATCTGGCTTCAAGTTTTTAATTTTTATGGACACAGCGGTAAAGGATCCTCTGAGACAACTGCTTACGCAGTGCTTCACCAAAAAATAAGAAAATGAAAAAGAAACACGAAATTTGTCTCACATAAAAGATCTTTTTTTATGTCAGTGTATCATCGCAATGAATATTTCCGCTTGGAGCCAAAAAGTACAGTGGTTCAAAAAATGTCTGACAAAGTATTGTGCAAAACATTCTAAAGCTCTGTCTTTTTTTTATAGTGGAAGCTATTATTACCAAAAAATGAATGTGGTGACTCGTGATTGTATATTTAGCAAGGGTGGGGGAGCGGGGGCCAGTCACTTAAGATTTTCATCAGGAACCACCTCTGAGTTGTGAATAAGCTTGATTACTGGGCCTGTTCCTGATTTCCCCCCCCCCCTGTGAAGTCAGTCACGGTTGGGTAGGTCAGGTCAAGTCAAGTCAGTTTATTATCATTTCTGCCATATGCACTGTATTCAGTTAAACAAAACATTGTTCCTCCAGGGCCGTGGTGTGACACAAGGAACAAATACAGAAACCGCATAAGACCACAGAAGTCCAATTACAGGATGTGACAACATGCAGTACAATTTGACACCAGCAGTAACGACATTTCTTTAAATGAATACAGTATTATGACATGGATGAAGGATGTAGTAATACAGAGTTGCTTTGGCTTGTAGTCATGGTAACACACTTCCTAACAGGGCTGCCCCCTCCCCCACAGTTTATGGGCCAGTTCCATGACAAGCTGCACCAGGTCCTGAAGAATCTGTTGCAGCAGAGTGGAGATACACGACACCTGCTGCTCTCCTGGCTGGGCAACTGCCTGCACGCCAACGCTGGGCGAACCAAGATCTGGGCCAACCAGATGCCCGAGGTCTTCCTACAGATGTACTCCTCGGACGCGTTCTTCCTCAACCTCGGCGCCACGCTGCTCAAGCTGTGCCAGCCCTTCTGCCGCCCACGCTCCCCTAAGCTCCTGACCTTTAACCCCACCTACTGCGCCCTCAAGGAGCTCAGCGAGGAGGAGAGGCGGAACCACAACGTGCATGCAAGGGGTCAGGAGGCTTGCGCCGCTGACTGAGCTCTGATTTCCCATGATTTACCATGCTGCTTGCTAAAAATATGAGAACTTGTTGTTCACATCCAGGATCATCTTTTGTATCTTTATGGGTTTTCTTGTGGTTTGTGCATCTGGTCCAGACGTGTGAATTGATTCTGAGGGCTCCTCTTCTTCTCCAGGTCTGGACAAGGAGACATGTCTGATCCCCACTGCTCCCCAGCAACCCATGGAGTTTGCACAGTCCTACAATCTCCTCACAGAGAATCTCATTCTCACTCAATCTGCCTTGCACCTGGGCTTTCACAGGTACTCCTGTCCACTCTGCTACCCTCTGCCAAGCCAAGGGGACTCAACCCCGCATCCATCACCTCGAAATGTCGCAGTTTCTTTGTTTCCGTGTGTTTTCGTAACAGACTAAAGCTTTTTGATCATATGCAGCCGTAATTTTACACGATTAATGCGCGCGTTTCTAACTGGGGAGAAACGAAGGGAATCAAAGCGAGGCGTGTTACAGAAAACGTGAAGAAAGTCGGCCATCGAGAAATGTCTGTGCTAAGACCCTAAATTTTGGAACATGTGCCGTATGACTTTACTGAAGCAGATGTGGTGTAGAAGTGATGTCCTTGCGGTATTTTCTGATTCTCTTGTCATGTGGGTTGCCGACTTACGAAGACTGTTACCGTATTCTCCGGCCAACCCCATCCCCCGGCTAGGCTCCACGACCAGATGGTGAAGATGAACCAGTCGCTCCATCGGCTCCAGGGCACGTGGCGCGAGGCCCAGCACAGCACGGGGCCCGTGGCCGAGCAGCTCCGCGAGCAGTTCGAGCGCCTCATGACCGCGTACCTATCCACCAAGGCGGCGGCCACGCAGCCGGCCGTGCTGCAGTGTTGCCTCAGCCTGCAGTCCACTACCGCCGCCCTGCTGGTGCAGCTCAGCCTAGGCAATCGGGGCCCTGAGCACGCCCCCCTCCGCTTCCCCCTGCCGCCAGTACAGTACAGCCTGCTGAGCTGTGTGCCAGGTACCCACACGGCCCCAAGAGGGCCCAGCAGCACCAACATGGAGCACCTTTCCCCAGGATATCTTGCAGCTCCACTTTGCTTAGACGATTCTCACATTTCCACATGCATTAAAGCCTCGTTAATCCATAAAGTGGCTGCTCACGAGAGTAGAAACATAAAAATGTAAGACTTGTACTTCTTATCTGCACCTTATATTCCAGATTTCCTTGTGAATAATTTTATACACAACCATAAACTATAATTACATTTGTAATGTATTTATAAGTTATTGTATTTGCCCCCGGTTAGATGCTAAGTGCATGTCCTTGGCTCTGTGTCGGTACTCGGCACGATGACAGATTTGAATCTCGTCTAATCGGATTTCTGGGAGACGGCAGAGCGGCTCGGGTGATGGGGCCTGCAGTATGACAGCCGTGCTCCTCATTCCATCAGGGTGCAACAGGCTGGCGCTCAGGTTTCATAGCGGAACATTATATCTTGTGCTCCGCTCAGAGTTTTTCGTGGAGAACATGGGCGACTTCTTCATCTTCTTACGGCGGTTCGCCGACGAGGTGCTGGAGTCTTCGGCCGAATGCCTGGAGCAGGTCCTGAACTTCATCACGATCTTCATGGGAAGCGTGGAGCGGTGAGGGCCGAGTCAGCAAGGCATCTCTCTCTCTTTCTCTCTCTCTCTCTCTCTATATATATATATGTATGTGTATATGTATATATGTATGTGTATATATGTATATATATGTATGTATATGAATGAATGAAATAAATGAATAAAATGTCCATCTGGGCCATACCCTTCACCCAGGATGAAGAACCCGCACTTGCGGGCGAAGCTGGCTGAAGTCCTGGAGGCGGTGATGCCCCACATGGAGCCCGCGGTACCCGGCGCGGCACTGCCCGTCATGTTCCAGCGGCAGAGAATCTTCTGCTCCTACAGCCATGCCGCTCAGCTGGCAGAGGCCCTCATCACCGTGTTCGTGGATATTGAATTCACAGGTAACTGCTGCCGAGGATTGTGGGTCCTGGGGGGGGGGGTAGGGATGCGACAGGATGTCCCGTTCCTGCACTGGAATAGCATTAGTGAAGTTAAAGCTAATTATTGTTCTGTCATGTTAATGGGCTGTGCTTATAAGTTCTGTTACATTAACAGGAATACTTCTAAATTCTTGTAGCGCAGCATGGTGGTGCAGTGTTTAGACCTGGGTTCGAGTCTCCACCTGGGTTACACGTGTGTGGAGTTTGCATGTTCTCCCCGTGTCGCTGTGGGGTTTCCCAAATTGCCTGTGGGTGCGAAATGTGCCCTGCGACGTGCCGGCGTCCTGAGTTGTTCCCTGCTTTGTGTCCATAGCCTTCAGGATAGGCTCCGGACCCCCCCCCACGACCCTGAAAGCGGTTTCAGAAAATGGATGGCTAAATGCACTTTACTTTTAATATTGCTGTCCTTGCTCAGTTTATCAAATATTTTATGTCCTTAGAAAAAAGACATCAGTAGAACTGATTTTTCCGTAACGGCTGCTGAGCGCCCTCTGGTGGCTGTGTTAAACATCTATGCCTTATTCCGTTTTGGCTCTTGGGCTTTTCTCTAGGGGATCCTCACCAGTTTGAGCAGAAGTTCAACTATCGCCGGCCCATGTACCCCATCCTCAAGTACATGTGGGGGCAGGACAACTACAGGGACAGCATAAAGGTACGGAGTTCTCGTTTGTGCTCCCTGAGTCGCACATCACTCCCGGGAGAGAGCAGGGCAGAACCCAGGCCTACCGGCGTTATCTTCACTGCCACCGACCGCCGTCCGTCTCGCCCACCTGCAGCGATTGGCCGACTACGCCGCGGAGAACCTGGAAGCCATGAACCCGCCCCTTTTCCTCAGGTTCCTCAACCTGTTGATGAACGACGCCATCTTCCTGCTCGACGAGGCTATACAGGTGGGGAGATGGCGGCGGTTTGCATTAGGCTTCCAGTTGCCGGATGCCCGTGAGTTAGCCTGTGAGTTATCTAATGTGAAGTAAGGCAGAGGGGGAATTGTTCTGTCGTGCTTTTATTAGCATCTTGTATCTTTAAGGTAGAACAAATGGATCCCATTGGTAAAAATCTGATTGCACTGGTGGTCATACCTGTGTAATCTAAATAAGGTTTGTTTCAATTAGCCGAGAATAAAATGCATTACGGCAGGAAGCTTTTAATCAGAATACTTTATTTTTTTAATCTTAATTAGATTCTACACTATCACAGGAGGCAAATAATGCAAAAGACCCCCGCTTGTTAGTTTGTCTCTCAGCTCCCCCTAGTGTCGATGTATATACATAGCTGAGCTTGCATTTTGAGTGGTCATCTTATGTCCTTCTTCCAAGGTCAGGTCATACGAGCTTATGTTTTCCTTTACTGTGTTTTGTGAGTCAAGCCGTGAAGGTTTCAGGACCTCGTCAACAGCGGGTGACATCACAGGCAGGGGCGGCTTTCCCTGAGGCCGCCTCGCGATCGATTTAAATGCGATGTCATCGGTTGGAGACCTGCTTATGAAATTTCCAGAAGCGTTCAGTCGTTTATCTCTGTTCCAGCTGACATTTCTCCAGTGTTGCTTCAAGTCAGCTTGCGTCATCAAGTGTTTTTCCATTGAAGGACCCCTAAATTTCTACCCCTTCTTAGCTGAGCACTCTGATTTGTGTCAGAGTTCTGGGTATTCAGTCAGAGTACGCTCAGAGATTTAGTTAACCACATTACCATTTATGGTCTTCTTGTATTGATTGGTTTGAGGTATCTCGCCACATTTGGCAGCTCTGCTGTTAGATTGCTTCGGGTAATTACCCCCATGGGGTTTATATTATGTCACCAGCTTACTGTCAACCCCCCAGGGTTTCTGGTTCTGATGGGGGGGATGGGAAGTAATATATGGAAATGCAGTCTGGCTTGGCCTCATTTGGCCCAGTTCGGCCTTGTTATTGCTTGACACCACAGTGGAAAAGTGGTGTAACACAGCCTCCACTGTGGGACCAATCTTTGTAAATCAAGCACGTGTCCTGTTTCTGTCATGTTTCTGATTATTGGATGAGGCCTGTGTTGTTCTTCCCAAGTTCCCTGTGGATGATGACAACCTGTCTCTGCCCAAGGAGCTTTGTGCTTGCAAACAGGGACTTCTGACTCTCTCCTGCAGTACCTGAGCAAGATTAAGGTCCTGCAGCTGGAGAGGGACCGGGGGGAGTGGGAGGGCCTGGCCCCAGACGCCCGTCGGGAGAAGGAGTCCAGCCTGCAGATGTTTGGCCAGCTGGGTCGCTTCCACAACATCATGTCCAACGAGACCATAGGGACGCTGGCCTTCCTGACATCTGGTGAGGGGTCGGCGCTGGGGGTGGCAGTAGAAAGGTTTGGGATAGTTGTAGTGGAGAAGCCGGCACTTATTTATGTAGAGAAGGAAGGAGCCTCTTGAAACATTGACAAGCACCACCATCATCGAATGAGACGTTCTGTGGGAACCACTGTGACTTAATTGCGAACGTAACGGTTCTGACCATTTTCTGTTCTTCTGGCATCTCAGAGATCAAGGGACTGTTCGTCCATCCATTCTTGGCTGAGCGGATCATTTCCATGCTCAACTACTTCCTGCAGCACCTGGTAGGCCCCAAGATGGGGGCGCTGAAGGTGAAGGACTTCAGCGAGTTCGATTTCAAACCCCAGCAGCTTGTGTCTGACATCTGCACCATCTACCTCAACTTGGGGTACGTCTTCATTCTCTGGATGTCCACAGTCCACCTTCTCCTGCATCTAGAAATGTTAACTGTTGAGGGTGTGATGTGCACCTGTAAAAATCACCATAAAAGGCAGATGAATCCCAGATCCAATCAGTTTTTCACATCACTTAACACTCGGTAGAGAAAAAGTGAGCGAAACACTTGAGTTGTGAACACCCAACAGCAGCAAGGAAGAGTGCAATTGGAAGTGTACAAAACACAGTAAATAACACAGTAACAATACATATTGTCAAACTTTAGAACAAATACAATAGACAGTAATAGAGTTGTAGACAGTGAATGGGTCCATTGACCAGAATTCAGCATTCTACATACATCTGAATCTTTAGAGAGGTTTCTGTATAGTTCACCATCTTATTTGGTCAGAAATAATGTTGGCTGTCAACCTGCATGAGCTGTGGCAAGCATTTAACTAAGCTGTGGATGACGCAATCTATGAAGACTGGCTCTGAAAATGCAAATGAGTCCAGGAAGTTGAAAGAATGACAAAAGGAAGTGTGTGATGATGTTCTCGAACAAAGAGTGCCAACCACACAGTGTATCCATCACTCATCTGTGCTGAATGGAGGGTGGGGGTTGTTTTCTGTGGTTTTATGCAGGGATGAAGGGATTTGTGTTCTGTTTTCCAGTGATGAGGAGAATTTCTGTGCCACGGTACCGAAAGATGGCCGGTCCTACTCACCGACCCTGTTCTCTCAGATAGTCCGAGTGCTTAAGAAGATCAACAAACCCGGAGATATGATAGTGTCCTTCAGTCTCCTGGCAGACAAGATAAAGGTTGGACCCACAACTTTTATCTTATTTGCCCCCCCCCCCCAAGCCTTATAAAACCCATAATTCCTGAGTCACCTCGCTGCAGCTTGCACAATGATCAATCCTTTGTTTTCTTCTCGCCCTGCCAGTCGCTGGCAGACAGACAGCAGCAGGAAGAAGAGACCTATTCAGATGCCCCGGACGAGTTCCTGGATCCCATCATGTCCACGCTGATGCTGGACCCTGTGCTCCTGCCCTCTTCGCACATCACGGTCGACCGCTCCACCATTGCACGCCACCTCCTCAGGTACGTAGACCCCTGAAGCCGCTGACGTGAGTTTCCAGGAGGATCATGAGACTGCTTTAGATCCTGTTGATGTTTCCATTGACTGGATGCAGTTTTACTGAAGCAGTTCCAGTCTGTTCCCTCAAGGTATAGGACCCTGGCCCCAGCTGAAAGCTGACTGGCATGTTGTGATGTCCTAAGCTGTTGTCCTGTTTGCCGAGTCCGTCATCAGGGTGCATAAAAGAGGCCTACCAGCATCTAAAAAGGCCAACCAGAGACTGGTGAAATCAGCCCTTACTAGGGACTTATGAAGGGGTGGGGCCACAGAGCCTTGGCCCCAGGTGAAGTTTGATTGGTCCACAGATTACTCCCACCCCTGTCACTCAGCAGTTCAAAACATATCATTGGCTAATGATAAAGTTAGCCGATCTTATCCCCTCCCAGTTAAATCACAGTAACACCCTTGTGTCTCCTGCCACAGACTATAGAAGCTGGACCAAGAATTGGATCTTGATCTTTTTTGGTTTAAACCCAGCTCCTTGCATGTTAGTTTGTACACATCGCTTAATGTCTGTGATGTGTCAGGGGTGGATATTTCGGCCGTTAAATTCGCCATATTCTCTCCACAGTGATCAGACGGATCCCTTTAACCGGAGCCCTCTGACCATGGACCAAATCCGACCCAGCGAGGAGCTGAAGCAGCAGATTCAGCAGTGGTTAGCGGAGCGCAAGAAGGAGCGGATGGAGATGGGGCCCAGCGGATAACCTAGACCTGCAGCTTGACGCTGTGACAATGCCTGGTGTCGGTGTTCTCTCGGCACCCTGCTTACGAAAGAATAAATTCAGGATGGGGAATGGGACAGTTTTAACAGGTTAATATTACCGTACTGAAAAGTATTTTACAAGTGGAAAAGCAAGTGCTTAAGACTAGAAGCAGCTCACAGTGTTCGAGTAAAGGAGAAACTGTAACCTTCATATGATTTCCGAAGTTCTGTTTTAACAACATTCACTAAAGAATTATGAGTATTACTCTCTCCCTATAATCATACTTGTCCCCTTAAATGGAAGACCTTGCATAAAATCAGGGGTGAATTTATCAATTGCAACACAAGGCACACTTTTTGTTCTGAAGATCCATATCTTATCTCCATTTTGGTCTTTCTTGTGTTAAACCCAATTTAGCCTAATCGCATATGAAACTGACACGTGATTGTCCAATTAACATGTTAGAATAGTCACTATTCTTTCATTGTTTTTGACTCTTAAGTCTTTCTTGGTTTGAGTTTAAGAAACACCGGAGATTGTTGTCATCCACTGTGCATCCTAAATGAATAGGCGGCGAAATATAGTGAGGGCTTCCTGCTTCGTTAATCTCTACACTTTGTTGGCTAATAGTAATGTTAAGGATTAATATTCTTTTTTTTATCTACAATGACAGATTTTATGTTTCATTTTTAGAAATGATCATTTTCACAAGTGTGTTTTCCAGCCAAAAGAAATTGTATGAAATTGGAAACTATTAAAAATGCCTTTTTTAAAGTTACCAGTAGTGGTACTTTAATAAGAGCCTTATAGTACTGCATTACGTTTATATTGGTGATGGAATTTTCATATGTTGAATCTTACTACTTTTGTAAAAGATTTATTGTAACTTCCCTCCATGTATTTGTGGTATTTTCTTTCTTTAATTAAACTAATTAACCGAAACTGAAAGACAGAATAGTGTTGTGCAGGTTGAAACTGGTACAGGTTAGCAAGCCAAATACAAGAAACAAAATGTGTATATGTACAGGTTCTGTTAGGGGCTTTGCCAGTGTCAATACTGACAATTAAAGGTAATCAGCCATTTTATGACAATTTATGCAAGTACATGAGATGGGCCTTAACTTTCTATTATTGGTAAGGGTGCAGGTTTGGCCTATGGTCTGAAATCCTTTATTACTTGAATAGTTTAGGAGGAATTTTCCCACCTGTTTTTTTTTCAGCCTGCAGGTACTAGAACTGTCCATGTGTTTGCAAAGGACCCCTTGGGAGATTTTCCACAGAAACGCAGTTTGGCATTTGGCTCTCTGGTCAAGTCACCCATTCTAATGTACTGTTTGTCTTTCCTACTCAGTTCTGGGCAGTTGCTTAGTGAATTATATGCTGAAATAGAGTGGGGGTGGAAATGTTTATACTGTACAGCTGGGATAAAATATATATATATATATATAAATGCAAAACCTGTGCAAAATAACCATATGAGGATGACAATAAAATGAGAAATTCAGACTTTGTTTATATAGTGAATCCTTTTCTCTTCCACTCTGTGCCGGTAGTCAAACTAACAATAATATACATTTTCTTCAGTAGCAATTAGGCTAATCACAAAACGCAGCTTGGCCTGTTTGATTTCAATATACAAGCAGGATGCCCACGGTTACTCATTTACTTAAAACTGGAATTCACACAGAGCTTTTCGTACACCTTAAGTATTTCAGAAAGCTGTGGTTATCCTAAAAATCCAATCATATAAATGGCAAGGTGGACGCTACACCGGAACCCTTAAATGCAATAAAATATAAGTTACTACGTATAAGGATACAGTCCTGTCGATTATGGGTGTTGTGGTTAAGGGAAGGCCAGTTTAAAAGTAAAAACGTTTCAAAATTGTTTCGTGAAGTGAAAGAATGGAGCATTTTTTGTTTCGTATCTTGTTTTCCTCAGTTAAACGCAAATCCGTCTTCCTTAGTGTAGATCGCTGGAATAAATATATTAATTAAGCGTTTTACACTTTTCAAATGATAATTCATTAATTTCCTATCAGTAGAAGCGTTAATTCCAACAGAACTGACGCATCTCACCGTTAGGTGATTCATTAGGTACTGGCTAGAATTTACGGTTTTTCTTTTTAATTATTCCTCTGAGAATTAATATATATATATATATATATATATGGAAGTGTATTTATTATACGTCCTTCAAACTCAAATATTAGCTATTAGTCTTCATCGAC
>JAODUD010000038.1:17497958-17509702 GCA_026784285.1 Stomatorhinus walkeri
ACTCAGTAGCCCCCCCCCCCAGCACTCCAGCACCCTCCATTTCTTTAATCCCCTTGAAAGGGACAGTGGTGTCACTGTTGCGCCGTAAATGTAGGTCCTAGGTAGTGGCGTAAGGTGCGATGTCATGTTCTTCGTTAAGCCCGACACACTTTCCCGAGCTACGGAAAACTTGCCCTTTGCATCCTTTGCCCATCTACCTGGCTATACACTTCTAAAAATAGAACTCAACCTCCTGCATGTGAGTTCAGGTCCTGAGTGGCCGCTGTCTTGTAGACAAATGAAAGCGCGAAGTCTGCAAACTGCACATTCCTTAAACGCGGTTTCTTCTGTGCGCCTGTGCTGGAGCTGCTTCTGGCTTTTGGCGAAGGCCTTCTGATCTGCTTCTCTTCTTTATCTGTTGCTAATAAACCAGTTTTACCATTGCTTCCTGTTTTGAAAATGTACCCTGGGCCACATGCGGGGTTGTGTGGTATCTGCCGGTGGGTGACTGGTAGTCTGAGTATAACATCTGCCCCATACGGTCCTCTTTGGTAACTGGTAGCACCACAAGTTTGCTGTCATGACCTTGTGTCACCACCAGGGTTGATGACCAGGGATGACCTTGTGTGACCACCAGGGTTGACCACCAGGGATGACCTTGTGGAGATTCAAAGGTGTTCCTTCTGTGTCTCCGTCTGTGTGTCAATGGTTTGACCACTGCACTTCTAAATTTGGGCTGTGTCTCCCCCACCCTGAGGAACCTTCCAGGCTCCACAGAGACGCCCCACCTCACTGGATAGACCTTCTGCTGCTACTTGAGCTGCTTGATGTCTCTGTGTCTGTCTGCCCAGCTAAAACTTCAATATGAACCTTTATTGAAAATCAGGGCTGACAGGTTTATGTAGCTCAGCTGGTTAGGATACCATTACTGTAACGGAAGGTCACTGGTACCATACTTGGAGTTAGTGAAGTACTTTCACTGTGATTGGAAGGTTGGCGGTTAAAATCCTGGGGTTGACTGAGTGATGTCATAGTTGGGCCCCTGAGCAAGGCCCTTAACCCTTAATTGCTCCAGGGATGGCTTTCACTTTGAGTAAAAGTATGTGTTCAATTCATAAAATGTAAATATGTTGCATAGATAACACTACTTTCCTCCAGCTGGTGTAGTGATGAATGAAAAGCCATTGTGGACCCAGCTGAGGTTAGATCTAGCAATCCAACATTTGTAAGTCCAGCTTCCTCGGGTTTGAAACCCTTGGCAGTCTGCGGTACTCTTCCGTGGCCCCATGAGCCTGGCACTGCTTCTGAAGCCCCAAGCCAGAAGCCTGGAAGGGAGCGGCCGATGACAGCTTCGCGTCTGGGCCCCTCGCACGGCTGCCTGTTGGCTTTAGTTTGTCTGTTTGTTTGTTAATTTTTTCCACTCTTCCCGTGGGCCGTTTTGGAAGTCTGTGCCACGTTCCCCTGGGAGGAGTCTGAGGCCATAACGCATTACACGCCTGTACACACGCAGCGGAGGACCGCTTCAGCCCAGACTGCCTTCCAGTGTCCGCCAGCGTGTTATGGCAACCTGAAGGCCGCTCTTGGTAGCGTGTGGAGTTGTCCACATGGAAAGCTCTTTAACCAGTGGGGGCCAATGGTGTCATAAACCAATGAGTTGTTCTCAATCCATGAGTGACAGGGAAGGAGCTCTTCAGCTCTGGCCACCCAAGATTCCAATCAAAGCTCTTCGGACCGATGCTGTAAGGGTGCTGTAAACGGCTTGCACCTCGAGCATCCGATGCGGAGAAACTTCCGACACTCCCATTCATACACTTTGCAGAAGTTTTCGGAAATCTCTCTGGGATCTTGGGCTTATAGGCATAGAGTGAATGAGACATGCATGTCGAATGAATATCCTCTAGCCAGCAGCTGGGGGCAGATGTTCCTGCATTCATGTGTCCTTCGTGATTTCTGGGAAAAAAGCGGGGAGTAGGGGAGGGGTCCCGGTGGATGATCCTCACCGCCTTAACATGTCGCTAGTGGGGATTCCTGCTCTGAGGCTTCGAATGACTGGCTTCCATAAACACGACGCCGTCTACCCGAGTCAGCCAGCATAACTCCTTATTCACGGTGTGAGTGGGGCTGTTCTCCGGCCTTCATGGAGGCTGAATGACTATGAGCTCTTGGAAGAACGTCCGGCTTCTGCAGTTGTCTGCATGTGGAACGGTCAGCTGCTGTAAGCTGCAACCTGCTGCGTTCCTGAAAGGTACCCCGGTTCTAGTAAGAAGGTGCTGCTCAAATTGGTATGTTTTTTTAAATTGAAGGATCACTGAAAAAGGTTAACATTTTGTATCATTTGTTGAAAGTACCATCCAACTCCCCTCCATTCTAAGTAGCCAAAGTAGGAACGCTGAATGTTCCTTGAGCTGGTCTGTGGCTTAGCAGGTTAAGTGGCTTTGTTTGTGATCAGGATGTTGCTGGTTCATATCTTGGTTTTACCTTTGGGCACTTCAGCAAGACCCTTAGTCCCCGGTTGCTCCAAGGACTGTCTGATCCTCTCTTCTTTCAAAAATGCACATCGCTTTTGTTAAAATATTCTGCTACATAAATCAAATGTAGTATGGGTACTGGTCTTTAACTCCAGTCTGTACAGTTGTGAGGCAGCAGAGTCACCCTCCCTGTGCACACTCACCATGCTGCGCTGCCTGGATTTTTCTCACGTAGCTGCACGTGCAGATAATTTGTGTGACGTCGTGATAATGGAAGCCTGTGAAGACATGAAACCAACACGGGCTAGTACTGCGTGCAGTGGATGTGCGCAGCCCTGTGTCGGAGAAGGTGGAAAGGCTGTCACGTTGAGCATCTATTTATGCTGGCTGGATTGGTTGAAAGTGGTGAGACCGTTTTTTATTTGCACGTTTCGTGAGATGTCTGTACTTTATTTTTGAAAACAACTCACTGACAGATCGACAGTGGAAACGTGTGTATGAGGATCTCGCGATGCAGTCGGCTAATAAGATGACAACCTTTTCACACATGGGAAGCGGACCAGGCAGCTGAACGTCTTCTGTGACACGTAGGAACATTAATTGGAGTTTACTGGGTTTTCTGTCCTCTGTCTATCTCTCCTGAGTGTCGTTGTATCCATCACCGTCCCGGTGAGTGAATTTGGGAACGAGGAGATGTAAGACAAGTACCTTCAAGCATAAATGTGGGTCCTAGAGAAGAAATGGAGTAATATTTTGTGGATTTGAGGTTGGAGAGTGACTGGGGGTGGAGCCTGGACAAGGGAGGATCACCGGGTCAGCAGCAGGGGGGGGGGGCATAGCAGTTGAAGTCAGTGATGAGAACTTGTGGCTTCCAGCTGTGTCCTGTGTGAGAGGCGTGTCCCACAGGCTTGCAGGTGCGTTCCTGGCAGACGGCCGTCCCCCGTGCCACCTTGGCGGACGTGTTTACCGTGAGGCTGAACCTGCCTAATAGTCAGTGTTGGCAGGTAAAAACTGAAAATTGGTTAGATTTACTTAGTCAGAATATTTAATTTTGATATCAAATAAAAGACAAAAACCATTTTCTTCTTCTTTTATTTAGTGTCTGTTTTGTTTTAGTTTTAGTTTAAAGTAATAAAATTGGTCCCAGCAGTTTCCATACTAATGGCAATTTAATAAACATGAATAGACAGCACGGTGGTCTTGCCTGCTCTCGCGGTCCGTCGTTCAGAACAGCATCTGTGCCTTCCCTTTTCAGGTGCTTGTTCATAGCTCTAGTTTAATGTTCTTAAAATAATAAGTTAAAAAATGATTGAATGATTGCGTTGATTAAAAATATATGTGTCGGCACATTTTCAATGTCAACGTCATCGACTATGTCGACTAATCGCGGCAGCCCTGTTGTCATTGTTGGAATTAGGGTTATTTTCCCATAGAAATGAATAGATGGTCCCCACAATGATATGAATACAGGTGTTTGCGTGTGTGTATGTGTGTGTGTGTGTGTGTATATGTGTTTGCACTGTGCTTTTTCTGCTCCAATGAAGTGATGTAATGGACATGCGGTCAACATTTGTATATCACTCAATCGCAAGCGTCAAATGGCGCGGGTGTTTATGGCAGTCTACACTTTCTGTTAGATCTTGTCAAGAGGGTATAAAGAACCCAAGACTGAGGGGCATCACGGCTGTGGTTCTTATGATGGTGATGGGAATAAACAGCTTGTTGGAGATGGATCACATGCAGGGCTGTGGTTTGTTTTTTTTTGTTATTCTGGGATGTCTCAATGGCTCCCGTGGAGATGTCCCTGCTTCTCTGGTCGCGTGGAGGTTAGGTGGCCATAGCAGTCTCAGCTGTTGCTAGGCTGCATGACGTCTGGGATGGTGGGGGCGTGTGTGCTCCTGATATTACCTATTGGGGGGACTGAGTCACAGGAAGGGTGCATGTTTTTAAGACGATTTCAAGGGATCTGTAAGCGTGATGTCAGTAGGCTTTTTACCAGCTTTGTTTGTCCTCCAGTTTAATCCAAAATCAGTCCATCCAGAAATGGTTAGGCTAATATACTAATAAACTTCCAGCAACAGAGAGACTGGAATCTTGCCCAGTGGGTTCTGACATTAAACGGCTGGTTATTAGTCAGCTGGATGCTCTCTGCTTTGAGGTGATTAAAGAAATATATTCCCCAGCTATGTGTTCAGTTAAGTCGATTTCAGCACGGATAGTTTGGGCACATCTTTGGTGTTGCCAGTCAAGCCAGGATTGTGGCCGACATACCGCAGATCTCGTGCTGGTTCTTCACTGGCTCTGATGCAGTTTATCTCGCTCTGATCCATGCTGAGGTGAATTTGACTGTTGTTTTCTTTTAACATGCAGTTCTGCCCAGAAATCTTATCCCTCGTGGGTGCATTTCAGACTCGGAATCCCAGGAAAAGCGTCTTCCTCATGGGAGAGGCATGCTGCTTTCACTTGTTGCATTTCCATTCGGTTGGAGGCTTACTCAGAGCAGTCCATCTTTGAGAATGTGGTCATTTTTAAGAACCTTGATGAGTCTTGGGTGGGAAAACCTTCTTTTGTGTTTAATTAAGATTTCTTTAAAGTTTGGTTATGGATTGTTCCTCCATGGTTTTGAAATTGGGCAGTTTTACTGTGGAGCGTGATTATGGAGCCATACCACTGCCTGAAATGTAGGAAGAATATTTTATTGCGGCTTTTTTTGGCACCAGAGGGGAACAAAAGCCCCCTGTCAGTGGGTCCTGCTCTGTTGCCCCCCCACAATGGGCAGAGACTCCATTTAAAAAGAATCTTACTCGGCCTAAACTTGATCTTCCAGGAAACGGCATGGAAGGAATCCAGTGAGTTATCAGACAAGAGATGCAATAGTCTGGCTGACATTCTTGGTGCTTTGAGGGATTTTTTGTTATTATTCTTACTGGGATTATAGTGTTTCTGCCCCATCTGGGCTTGTGGACCACATCTGGTCTGTCCCCTGTCTCCTCTTGGTTCACCTCTTCTTCCTCAGACTTACAGACAGGGACACCATGGGGACACCCTGCATCTTCCTTTCTGCTGTTTTTAATCTGCTGCTGTTCTGTCTGCTGTCTCCCCCATTGACAGCCCATCTCACTCTTTCTCTCTGTTTTTGTTTTTCTCTATCTCTTTCTCTTCCTACTACCACAGGAAGAGCCGTTCTGTGGATTCGGAGCGCACAGTGAAAACAGAAGAATACAGACCTCAGCAAGGACCCCTACAGGTGTGTCAAAAATCCCACGGATTATGCTTCCTGGGGTTCAGGTTGGGGTGGGATGGGGTGCTGGGTTCCTCATTCCCTGTGACTTTGTAGTCTTAGACAGTCTCGAGGATATGGATACCATCCCCCTGTGGGGAAAAATGGAAACATACCATCCCACCTCACCAGCCTTCTCGGTTAGTCTGCTGACTACATCAGGGGTATTCAGCTCTCCACCCCCCCCCCCCCCCCCCCCACTGCTTCTTACTTGGGGAAATTTATGCAGCGCCTTTGCGATCAGGTTTCTCTTTGCGTTGATGGTCCCTCGTTACATGTCGACAGACCTTCAGCCACAAATCAGAGCATCTTAAGGAGATTAGCAGGTGTCCGACAGACACGCAGCAAATCATATATACACTAATGTAGCTGTTAAGGAGCCTTAAAGTCATCAGCTGTGACGGATTGCTAGTCGCATAGTGTGTGTGCCTTAAATACAGGCATAAAAGCACCTCGGATGATATGGTGCGTTTCGGAGATGATGTAACGTCGGCTGTGCAAATCCTGTCTTTTCCAAAACAATTAATGTTGTTTTGTGTGTGTGTACATCTCTGCAACAGCTAAGTCACCTCAGGAGAAGAAGCCCAGAGGAAGGCCCCCAAGGGCCCTGGTCGCGCAGAGAGTACCTCTGGATGGGGGGCCACCTTCGCTGCCTGCCTCCACCTCCCACGGCAAGCCCGAAGGGACTGATCGGCCTCCAGAAAAGACTAAACGTCCCCCAGGGAGGCCCCCGAGCACCGGGGAGAAGAGGCGAGGCCGCCCCCCGACCTCAGGGCTCCAGAAGAACCAGGCAGCCCTTGAGGAAGACCGGGATGGAGGGGTACAGCGCAAGGAGGTGCCTCAGGAAGACAGGAGCAAGAAAATGGTCAGGAGGCCTCTGCCTCTGGTGGCCATGCCTCTCCAGCGGGCCCAGCAGCCTGATGTGGCCAAGCTACCCCGGGGGCCGAGGGTGGGGCGTATCTCCAAGATAACCAAAATAAAGCAGCTGCGGCCCGTCAAGCTGGCCCCCCTCAAGTCGAGACTCAAAGCCGTTGGGAGGAAGGTGGTCCCTGTTCCGGTGATACCACGGCGCAAGCGGGGACGGCCCCCATCCGCGGAGCGCCTCAAAGCGGAGGCGGCCATCGCCCCCCCAGCCCCCTCGGCACCTGTCCTGGAGGCCCCAGGAGCCGGGAGACAGAAGTTTTTCAGGGTTCATCCCCAGCACCTCAAGCTCAGGGCCCCGCAAGCGTCAGGCCCAACGGCCAACGTGGAGCTGCGTGGCTCCCAGTCCGGACTGTCACAGGACCCCCCATCTGGCCCAGGAAGGCCGGCGGGGGTCCGGCAGAGCCCCCGGCGGATAAAGCCCGTGCGCATTGTTCCGCCTTCCAAGCGCACGGACGCCACCATCGCCAAACAGCTGCTACAGCGGGCTAAGAAGGGGGCTCAGAAGAAGAAGCTGCTGAAGGAGGCGGCGGCCATCGGGGGCCAGGGGGGAGTTGGAGTGGAGGGTGGCATCAGGAGAAAGAGAAGGACGCAGCTGAAGAACATCCGGCAGTTCATCATGCCAGTGGTGAGCACGGTGTCACTGCGCATCATCAAGACGCCAAAGCGCTTTATCGAGGATGAGGCTAGCTTTGGCGTGCCACAGCCCCACCACAAGATGGCGCGGGTGGACACTCCCACCCCTGCTGCTGGACCTCAGCCCTCGTCTTCCCCACTCTCTGTACCGCCGGTGACTATTGTGTCCGGGCCGGCCGGTTCCACTGGGGCGCCAGTACCCGTTGGCGCTGCCCCTCCATCCTCGGCGCCTGGTGTGTGCGCCATGCCTGGCGGTAGCCTGCTTAACAGCAGCAGCTGCAACAATGGCAACGGGCGCTTCAGCAGCAGTGCGGCATCCTGCGGCTCCAGCGCCGTATCGCAGCACTCCTCGCAGCTCTCTTCCGGCGAGTCGTCGCGTTCCAGCAGCCCCAGCCTGGACTCCTCCAGTGACTCACAGGCATCCGAGGGCACGCAAGCGCCATCCGAGGAACCCGACCGCTCCCCTTCGTCGCAGGGGGATGGGGAGATGAGGGTGTCGAGGCCACCCTCACCCCCCTCAGAGCCAGAGCACGTCTCGGTGATGGAGCGGGGCAGGAAGGGCCGTCAAGGGCAAGTGGCCGCGAGGGGAGGCTTGGTGGCTGGTGGCCAGAGTAGCCTGGCCGGGGTTAGAAAGAAGTCAATCATCAGCCCAGCCACGGGGGTGCTGCTGTCGTCTTCCTCCCGTGGGGGCTCCAAACAGGCCTCCTCAACGGCCTCCTCCTCATCTTCTCCGCCACCGCCACCGCTGCTGGCACCGCCGCAGCCCACTGCCTCTACTGCTTCGGCCATCAGCGAGCACCACCAGCACCCAGCCTGGATGGTGCCACACCCCATCGCTCCTTTCATCCCGGCACCGGTGCTTTCGCCCCGGCAGGAGAAGCGTCACTCCATCCTGCGGGAGCCCATCTTCCGTTGGACTTCTATGCCTCTCTCCGAACAGCGGTACTTCTCCTCCGCCAAGTACGCCAAGGAGGGCCTCATCCGCAAGCCCATCTTCGACAACTTCCGGTCCCAGCCGCTCACCCCTGAGGACGTGGGCCTTCTGCCACCAGGTGGCACCAGCGGAGGGGCAGCCAGTGCTGTGGCTAGTGGCTTCCCAGGGCCGGCCGGAGGCCCCGGGGCAGGGAACCGGCTCTTCTCTCACCTGCCCCACCACCCGCACCAGCACTCGGCATCACGCTTCGAGCCGCCACACCACAAGCGCAGCCCATTGCTCCGTGCTCCCCAGTTTACACCTAGCGCGGCACACTCCCGCATCTTTGAGTCGGTCACCCTCCCGCCCTCCTCGGGGAGTGGCTCTGGATCGGCGTCATCGCTACAGGCGCTGTCTGCCCCTGCTGGCGAGTTCCGTCGTCGGCGTCGACGGTCGTTTGCGGCGCTGCGTGGTCAGCCCAGGTCGCCGTCACACTCCATGACCACACGGAGCAGCCAGTCCAGCTCCCAGGCAAGCAAGGGCTCGTCTGAGCTCTCCCCACTCCCGAGTCACACCAGTGCTGCCAGTTCCAGCTCCCTGCCAGGGGTGGCGGTCAGCCCTCTCGCCGCCAGTGCCTTAACCCCGCACGCTTTCAACTCGTTCTCCTCGGGCTCGCTGAGCCATCCGATGGAGGGTGCCGGTGAGTCGTACCAGCCGGTAGGCCGCAAGGCGGCAGGGGGCCTTGGCACCAGCGGGGACTCCTCCTCCGCCTCCTCGTCTCCACTCTTCACCCTCTTTGCCTCCAGCACCCAGGCAGCCAGTGGGAGGGAGGGAAGCCGAGAGAGGGGGGCATCTGCCTCCAGGGAAACTGGCACCAAGGAGAAGGAGCAAGAACCAGAGAGGAGTAGAGAGAGGGAAAAGGAGAACAAGAAGGAGGCTCAGAAAGAACGAGACAGGAGGGGGAAGAGCACCGCCCTGGAGAGCTTGTCCTATACCAGCCCCAGCCTCTTCTCGCCAGACGAGGATGCTGAGGAGTCTCCGGTGTCCAGCCCTCCGAAGAAGACACCTGGGCGAAAGAAGTGCATCTCTGGCGACCCTGGGGCAGAGACCTCTCCTTCCCCTGTGCCAGGATCCACAGATGGGGGGTCTCTTCAGACAGCTGCCACCCCCCTGTCTCCCAAGGGGCGGGTCTCCAAAAAAGGGAGGCCCTCGGACAAGGGCCAGGAAGCAGAAGTGGGGGCCAAAGAGAAGGACAGGGAGAAGGAGCGGGAACGGTTTGGGACTATAGCGGGGCCACCACGGAAGCAGCCAACTGTCTCATCGCTGGGTTCTGTGCTGGCTGCCGCCGCCGGTAAGCAGCAAATGGCCGACCGGCGTGTGGCGGGGCTGCTGAAGGCGGCGCAGGACCAGCTGTACAGGATCGAGAAGAGCAAGTCGCTGAAGTCGAGCGAGCCGCCCAAAGTCCAGGTGGGTCCGTGAAGTGAGAAAAGAGAAAGCTCCAAATTCCCCTTGGCAGTCAGGCGTAGTGCTGTCCTGACGTGTCGCGGGCCACTGTTGCTGTTGAGTCATTCTGAGAATGACTTAGTGGAATTTCAGAGTCAAATAGAAATAGTACTGAACGGTAACTGGTGAGTGCCTATGTTAAGCAGTGTGCTCCCCCCCATCCTTATTTCCAGGGGCACAAGAGCGCCCTAATTTGTACAGAGGGGCTAACCTTATTATAGTGATATGTTCTGAATTGGTGAGTGGGAAACTCCATGAACTAATCACTAGCTGGAGCTAGTGCCTGCTATGGTCCCCCCTTGTATACACCCAGACCGAGATGGTAATCTAGTTCTGTTTCTGGTACCAGGGCCAGGAAAGTGACTCTTCGGAGACGTCGGCCCGCGGGCCACGCATCAAGCATGTGTGCCGGCGTGCCTCCGTGGCCCTGGGGCAGAACAGGGCCGTGTTCCCCGATGACATGCCCACCCTCAGTGCCTTGCCGTGGGAGGAGAGGGAGAAGATCCTGTCTTCCATGGGAAATGACGGTGAGGCTGAGGACCCTGCACCCGTACTCTGCCCCTCACCCCTGCCGATGACACTGTGTGAATCACTGTCATTAATTTCCATGAAAATGCTGAGTCAGTAGTGAAATATTTAGAAGTATGCTGAGCTTTTTTGACTTAACCCCAGTGTCTCCGTGTGTGTGTCTGTCTGTGTATTTGGGTCTGTGTGTGTGTGTGTGTGTGTGTGTGTGTGTGTGTGTGTGTGTGTGTGTGTGTGTGTGCGTGCGTGTGAGTGTAGTGTGTTTAAATGTATATGTGTCTGTGTATGTATCTATACTTGTCTGAGTGTGCATGTCAGTCTGTCTATGTGTGTCTTTGTCTGTTGGCTTGAAAGAAGTGGAGAGTTCTTATATCCAAGTGCTGGATGGATGGATAGTACACATTCCACACACACAATACTCACATTTAGACATTGATGGACAATAAATAATAGACAAAATGGACAGTAACAGTGCAGAGAAAGTGCAGAATTCCATGAAATTTTCTAACAGCAGGGAAATAAAAATCATAATATTATTACTAGAGTATTGCGAAGTGGGTATCTGACTGGGTCAGGGAAATGGACTTGGGCCCGGTTTCTCAAAAGCTTCTTAACGCTAAGTAGTTCTTAAGTTTACCTTAACTTCACTCTTAACGTTAAGGAACGTTTCTCGAAGCGTTCATACGCTAAGTATATCTTACATACGTCCCACGTTTGTAAGGTTGGTCGGGACAGTTCTTAACTTTCTCTTAGCGTAGTTTCAGCTCAAGCCGCCACCGAGCAGCAGTCTTTAGAAATCAGCAGTGTACTCAAGTCAAATTATGGCACGTTATTAATGTTGTATCAATGATGGAATATAGTGTAGACCTATTTAAGAATTTTATTTTGATATCAGAACTAAATGAGTGACTTTTAATTAGCCTATTTCAAATGTGATTAATGCATTAAAATTGGCAATGACTTTTAATGTGGAAGAGGTGGCAAACAATATGGCTCTAATCGGCTAAGATCGTATAAATGTATAATCATGGTGGCGTTCAGAAAGCAACCAACTATGGCAGCAATACAACGCGTTGTTGTGCTAAATCTAAGATGGCGCCGGTTGCGGAGCCATGTCATTCGTGTGAATTTTTTCATTAGTCAAAACTTCAATCTTTTGATATTTTGCCTGAGGTGGCTATTTTAAAAAAAGTTTCGCCTTCCAAGGCAACAGATTATGGATCTTCTGGACCTGCTCCGACCTGCGCTTGCCGACCAACGCGTCGTAGCTGCGCATTAAGTCCCGATGTCCAGCTACTTACAGCGCTCCGGTTTTTTGCTACTGGGAGCTTCATAGAGGTCGTGGGAGAAGGTTACGGCCCCAGCAAGACCTCGGTGTGGAGGTGCATCTGCGATGTTACCGACGCCCTTCTGCGCCATGCTGGGCTTTGGATCTGACTGCCAGCAACACGCCAGGAGGTCCAGGAGGTGCACCAGGGCTGTCATACCATTGCAGGCATTCCGAGAGTTCTAGGCCTGG
>JAODUD010000038.1:17512696-17533412 GCA_026784285.1 Stomatorhinus walkeri
TTGCGTTTTTTTTGTTTGTACCCCCCCCCCCCCCCCCGCAGCTGCTGGAATGCAACAAGTGCCGAAACAGCTATCACCCCGAGTGCTTGAGTCCCAACCATCCCACCAGACCCACCAAGAAGAAAAGAGTCTGGGTAGGTTTTCCAGGAAGTAACTCCCCCTCACTCCATTCTGTTGCACTAACCATGCTCTTCCTGCACCCCCAATTATCTCATGCAGATCTGCACCAAGTGTGTGCGATGCAAGAGCTGTGGGGCCACCACCCCTGGGAAGGCTTGGGATGCCCAGTGGTCACATGACTTCTCCATGTGTCATGACTGCACTAAGCTGTTTGCAAAAGGTGAGCAAGACAGGCTTAGCGGGTTGGGGGGGGCGGAGTCGAGCAGCTACTGAAGAGCCGCCTTTTGTGCACGGCTCCACATCGCCTGAGACTCCTACCACCATTCCCAGGCAACTTCTGCCCGCTGTGCAACAAGTGCTACGATGATGACGACGACTACGACAGCAAGATGATGCAGTGCAGCCGCTGCGAGCGCTGGGTGCACGCCAAGTGCGAAAACCTGAGCGGTGAGTGCCTCGTGCCGCATGATCGCTTCACTAGCTCAGATCCCACGACGGTCCTCTAGATTACCCTTCCCCACTGCAATGTCCGAGAGTTCCATCAAGTGTGAGTAATTCAGTCCGAGGGCTCCTGCAGCCCCAACAATGCTGCCTTCGCTTGTCAAATGATGGCTACCGTTAGGCCAAGTTTAAGGGAGCGAACAGATACACCTTGAGACCGACCTCACGTTTTTCATTTTTTTCATTTTCATCTCCCCCCCCCTTCCAGAGGAGATGTATGAGATCCTCTCCAACCTGTCGGACACTATAGTCTATAACTGCAACAACTGTGCGGAGCGCCACCCAGTGGATTGGAGGGCCACACTGGAGAAGGAGCTGCAGGCCTCGGTGCGGCAGGTCCTCACCGCGCTGCTCAACTCCCGCACCTCCACCCACCTGCTCCGCTACCGACAGGTCCGCCTCCACGCCCCCCCGCCATTGTCAAACCAGACTGTCAGTGTCAGCACTTGTCTAGCCCTATCCGAACGGCTTGCCTGATGATGAGCTCTGTGTAAGTTGGTGTGTGGTACAATGAATTAGGATGCTGTGCCTCTGACCAAGAGGGCAAATGTCAAATCTCAGGGTTGGCAGAACAATGTCACCAGTTGGCTCTTGAACAAGGAACTTAACCCCCTCCCCTGCCGAATTGCTCCTGGGACTGTGTATCCCCGCTTTCTCAAAAGACAAAAATAAAAGAAGTACATCCCTTTGGATAAAAGCGTCTGCTAAATAAATGTATTGCTTACCAGTGCCAAAGCATTAAAATACTCCACAGCTGTGAATAGGCTTACGTAACCTTAAATTCAAGGCTCCAGATTCAAAATATGTAATCGTTGTGTTTTGTGCTTCCTGCAGGCCAAAGTGCCTTATAAATAAAAGATAAATACAAAACAATAAGTACAGAAACCAACACAAAACAGAAAATAAGACCATCGCAGACCAATAGAGTTTATACATGAGCAGTGTAATGGAGGTGGAATCTCGGAAGCATAGTGGCACATTGCCTTGGGTGTCATTTTTTCAGGAGCCAAATTGCATCGTGGGTAACCAAAACAGTGAAGATGGCTGTTCGGAATGACTGCCATCGTGATCTCCTTATCTGAGGCAGTGGGTGAAGAAGATGTTCTACACCGCTGCGATGTGTGTGTCATGCTCTGAGTGGTGTTTACTCAGCACCACCCACTATACGAATGTTATGCAACCAGTGAGAATGGACTCCAAGTTCACTTGCAGAAACTGATCAGCCAGTGCTGTTCAGACCTTCCTCGGGTGTATGAGCAGGTGAAGGTGTTGTGGGGCGTCTTAAGAATTGTCAAGAATTTCCCTCTGGGATCAATAAAGTTTATTTTGTCTTTGGTAACCGTTGAAGCATGGGTTGTCCAAGTGAGGGCTTCAGCGATGGTGCGTCCCGGAAAGTTTAAGTTGTCAAACCTCGCCACAGCATCCCCACCAACATAACTGGGTGTGTAATGGCAGCGTGAGGCTCATTCGGTTAGGACACTGTGATGGTGGTTCACACCCCAGGGTCGGCAGAGTGACTTCACTGTTGGACCCCTGAGCAAGGCCCTTAACCGTAATTGCTCCTGTCATTGTCTGACCCCGCTTTCACTATTGTATGTATCTTTGGACAAAAGCGTCAGCTAAATGAATAAATAGATAAGGGGCTTCCTGCTTCCTGAAGTCAATCATCAGCTCTTTGGCCATGCTGACATTTAGGGAGAGATTATTCTTCCTGGTGCCTCTCCTGCCCCCCTCCCTGTAGGCCCTCATACTGTCACTGGAGATCAGGGCTGTGATGGCGGTGTCATCTGTAAACTCGATGATTTTTCACGGAGCTGCGTCTGAATAGTATAGCAGTGGTGTCAGCCCACTGTCCTGTATAGTGTCTGTGACAGACAAACACCATTATGGTTCCCCCAGAAAACTGCAAATTGGAAGTTTGAGGGTTATGGAAAAGGTGCTTGGTTCAGTCCACACTTGCAGTGGTCAGCAAGTCCAGAATGTAACAATTCTTTCTGTTGACATTTGAGCTGCTCTGCCGGTGAGGGCTCTGAGCAATGCGAGACCACAGCAGGGTTTGCCAGTTCTTGCACATGGTGTCTCTGGAAAGGTTATCAAGCATGTTGCTACTTACCTCTGTGTATGAAGGCTGCAATGAAGCCCCCGGAGCTGAACCCGGAACCCGAGGAGAGCTTACCCTCCCGCCGCTCCCCCGAGGGCCCCGACCCCCCTGTGCTGACGGAGGTGCCGCCCCCCAACGACTTTCCTCTGGATCTGGAGTCTGTGAAGAGAAAGATGGAGATGGGGCGCTACAGTGCTGTGGTGAGGGCAGGGGCACATGCCGGGGGTGGGGCTTACAAGGGCATTGGCCCCAGCTGAAAGCTGATTGGCCCCCAGAGTGCCCTATCCTCTGCCACTCACTGATTCAAAACATATTATTAGCTAATAAGATTGACCACTCTGTATGGATTGTGGCCTCTTTTATCCCCCACACCTTAAAAAGGGACATACACAGATACCCAGGTGAGTTTAAATACGGCTACACAGATATCTTCACTGAACCTCATCATCTCTCATTCCAGCTGGAGTTCAGTGATGACATCGTCCGCATCATCCAGACCGCCATCAACTCTGATGGAGGCCACCCCGAAAACAAGAGGGCCAACAGCATGCTGAAGTCTTTCTTCATTCGGGTCAGTACCGCCGCGAGGTGTGTGGCACAGAGGGGGGAGCCATCGCCCTCCTCGCCCCCACCGTCACTGTAAAATGTGTCTTTGTGGCTCTCCACAGCAAATGGAGCGCGTGTTCCCCTGGTTCAAGGTGAAGGAGTCCCGCTTCTGGAAGCCCCAGAAAGTGTCTTCCAAGTGAGTCCGTCCACCGACACCATGAAGGTCCAGTGGGCCTTGGACTGGCACCTTCAGTCTGTTGCTGTCTAGGGTACCCACTCATCGCCCCCTGTGGGTGTGAATTGCTCATTGCACATATGGCTTTGGCTAGACTGCCTTAGTCCTTGGCTTTGTTTGCTTGACCCTATTCTGACCTGCTCAGCCCTGTTTGGCCATGCTTGGCCTTGTTTGGCCCTACTTGGCTGTATTTGGCAATATTTAGCCCTGATTGACCCTGTTTGGTCCTGCTGGGCCGACTCATCTCTGCTCGTCCCTGCCCAGCCCTACTCGGACACTCTGCCGTATTACTGACACCTGAAATTTATTTAAAAAGCTTTGGCTTCTTATCATGTTCACGTCTGAGAAACGGAAACTCTAAAATTTATTTAATTTTTATGGTACAATACTTCGACTTTCTAAGAAGTACTGCTCTTTTATTCTTCTTTTTAAATTCATAGAGATACACGTGTTCCCACTTGGCTGTCTCTGAGATCAAGTGATCTAGCTGGCTCACCTGGCTGACATTATCGTGTGTGTGCGTGTGTGTATGTGTGTGCTTGCGTGTGTAGATGAGGGGAGTTTGTGTGCTCCTGCCGGGCGACAGCTGTCTGCTGGCCGCTGTTGCTGCTTCTCCCTCCATGGGCGGCTGGTGGTGTCGGCTTACGCAAACAAAATCGGACCCCCCCCCCACACACACATTCACGCACTTCTTCGGTCGGCTGTGAAACCCTCCAAAGAAAACAAAGCACCGTTGTGTTTTGTTTTTTCGAAGCATCAGGGCAGTATTCAGTAGTTGAGTATGGGAATCAAAAGTGCTATATTCTTTATGGAGACTTATGTGGGGGTGGATGGCGGTAGAAGAATGTCCTGGTGCCCAAAGTGACTTGGCGGCTGGGGTGTCATGTCTTGGCAGAGTCGAAATGTGGTGCAAACGGAGCATTGTGGAAGCGGGATCAAGGACGTGGGCTTCCCCTCACGTCTCGTTTCACAGCGCTGCTGTTTTTTGTCTGCTTACAGACGTCGCAAGACGTCGACGTGGCGTGGTGCTGTTTACATTGGTGTGTCGCCGGTACCTTGTGTGCGTGTTTCTTTCGCTGCGTGTTTCTTTCGCCGCGTTAGATCAGCATGGCATGGAGTAGGAGGTACAAGCTTTTCTAACAGATGGGATTATGTCTCCCCGCCCTCCCCTTTCTGGACACAGTAGCGGCCTGCTTCCCAATGCCGTGCTGCCCCCCTCCCTGGATCACAACTATGCGCAGTGGCGGGAGGAGATTGCACGGGCAGAGCAGCCGCCACTGATGAAGAAGATCATCCCCGCCCCGCAACCGAAAACCCCGGGAGAGCCGGACTCGCCCCCACCTCCTCGGAATGTACTCGGTGAGTTGTGGAGGATCAGGGGTCCTCCCGTAGCAAAGTAGCTCTTGTGAGTCCATTTCCGTAATTTGACAGGAAAAAGTTCTCTTGTGCTCAGGTGACAACACTGAGTTTGTGACCTTGCCTCCCTTCCCATTAGCCCCGGAGTTCACCCACGAGGACAGCCCCGAGCTCCCCCCACCTCCTGATGTCACCGACAACAGACAGTGCACGCTGTGCCTCAAGTTTGGTGACGACAACACCAACGTGAGTGCCATAGAGATGACAAAAACTAGTTCTGGGTTTTAACGATGACTTGTGTTGAGTCCTCAAGAGTTTTGAATGAAGTTGCCTTACACACTTGCCCCAAGACGAACTTTTTTTATGGGTTTACACCTACAGCGTTTCAGCAGTTGTTATGAGTGTCAGTTTGCCTACAAAACAGCCTGAAGTTCATATGATCTGCCAGCATTTGACTTTGCTAATTGTTAATTTTTTTGGGCGGCGCTTTGCCTCAGGGGAATGTATTTTGATGCACTGTTTGCTGCGTATTTCATGCATATTCCAGGACAGTGGGAGGCTCCTGTATATTGGGCAGAATGAATGGACGCACGTCAACTGTGCTCTCTGGTCCACTGAGGTATTTGAGGACGACGACGGCTCCCTGAAGAACGTGCACATGGCGGTGATCCATGGAAAGCAGCAGGTGAGAAAGGGTGGGGGCATAGTGGCAGAACATGACCTCAGAAAAGTTAGCTAATCAGAACATGAGGGAAAAAGCCATTCAGAAGTTGGCTGCAATTGATTTTAGGGAGTGTTAGGGTTTGTTTGAGAGTTGGGGTGTGTGTTCTCATGAGGAAGTGAAGAATGGCTTGTCATTGGGTTTATACAAGGCCAAACTATAACCTGCCCATGTCCACTCCACAGCGCTGCGAGCACTGCCACAAGCCTGGTGCCACTGTCAGCTGCTGTCTGACCTCTTGCACCAGCAACTTCCACTTCATGTGTGCCCGCCTGTGTCACTGTGTCTTCCTGGAGGACAAGAAGGTGTACTGCCAGCAGCATCGGGACCACATCAAGGGGGAGGTAAGAGAGAGCTCTCTAACAGCAGAAGCATCAAAGATTACTTGGTGGTCCTGCTGAACCCCAGCCCACTTTTGAGAGTTAAATAACGACCATTTGGGTTTTTTATTCATGCTTGGCAGGTGGTTTCAGAGTCTGGATTCAAGGTGACTCGGAGAGTCCTAGTGGATTTTGAGGGCATCAACTTGCGGCGGAAGTTCCTGAGTGGTCTAGAGACCGAAAACATCCACATGATGATAGGTCTGTCTCTTGCATTCCTCTGACTCCAAACTCAGTATATTTCACTGGGGTTTTAAGCGTGTAGTTCTGTGTCATTTGGGGTTAAAAAGCGGTGGCATGGTGGAGGGTTGATTATTTTCTGTACGTCCATCTAGGCTCCATGACCATCGACTGCCTGGGAATCCTGACTGAGCTCTCTGACTGTGAACATAAGCTATTTCCCATAGGATACCAGTAAGTGTCTGGGCTCTGACACAGCAGCCCCTACTATGTGTGAGGTGTTTGCATAGGTATGATTTGGACAAAGCTTTGCGTTATGACCTTGGATAGACATGTAGGGCCTCCTGTTAAGAGACCTCCTGGGTCTCAGGTATATCCATGTGAGATGTATATCCAGGTCTTTATTCTCTAATGATTTCTGAAAATGGCAGGAAGTGGAAATTTAACCTGCCTTCCTTTTATAGTGCTTTGAATTTTTTCATCTTTGTTATCTAAATGTTTCTTTATCTGTCTCTTCTTCTATCTCCAGGTGCTCGAGAGTATACTGGAGCACTCTAGATGCCCGGAAACGCTGCGTGTATACCTGCAGAATTATGGTGTGTCACCCCCCGGTGGCAGAAACGGAGGTTAACAACACTGTTGAGCATGAGGATAACCGCACCATTTCCCACAGCCCCTCCAGTGTCCAGGGTGAGAACCACAGGGTCACATGTGCAATCTTATCTTGCTTGCTGTGCAGTTTGTCTAATTTCGACTTTTATGCCTTGGATATGTATGTACATGTATTGACTACGTTTCCTTTTTTGACAGATATTGAAATGTCGCTACTGCCTCCTTCTGGCACGATGGAGTCTCCTCCGACTCAGACCATGGACCAGCAGGTCACCCCTGCTACACCAAAGCTAAAGGCTGCTGCCAGAAGCAGGCACCCCAGCTACCCTCCGTGCCAAAGGTCTCTGGGCTCTAGGCCACTCCCATCGCCAGGTAACCAACCGAGGTTTCACCCATCAGGTTTGTTTCAACTGACTACACTGTATACAGAGTGTTTGTGAGATATGAAGTCTAATTGCGATTGTTTCTCACACAGAAGGCCCGTCCAACTCCACCCATGAGATTGTGACCATGGGCGACCCTATGTTTAGCTCAAGCCTGTGTAGCATCGGATCCCGGAGACACAGCACCTCATCCCTGTCTCCCCAGCCCCCTAAACATCAAATCCCTTTGCCTTCCCGAGCTGGGGGTGTGCTTGGTCGGCCAGGGGTATTCTCCTCCACCCCATCCCTCTTTCCTGCCTCTAGGGACCACGAGCGTGACGGGGGGAGGGACAGGTCTGCCCAACCCTTGTCCGACGGAAACCAGAATCGTGAATCCAGGATGCCAGGTTCCAGCATCCAGTATAAAAGTTTGTCGAATGTGGCAGAAAAGCGAGTGGAAAGTATTCGAAAAGAGGGCGCTTCCAAAATGGCAGGGGAGGAGTGTGCATTGGGCATGCTGGCGGCCGCACCAACCAGAGTATCTCAGGTGCTGCCTGGAGGCACGTCAATGCTAGCAGGACACCAGAAGTGCAGCAGTAGCTCCAAAATGGAAAAGCCCAGACAGGGTGAGAGAGACACAGAAATCCCTGGCAACCTGAGTCACATTTCCCGCCGTCCTCTCACCACCCTGCTGAAGGACACCAGCACCAGTGACTCTGCTAAAGATACAAAACTGAGCTCGGGGTTTGCTTCCAAGGAACCAACAAACCTGGGCTTGCCTCAGTCTTCGCATCACAGGACTGGGGGTAGGAAATCCCGTGATCACCTTTCAAGCCCACCCCCAGCTGCCCCCATGAAGCTACCTTGGTCCTCTGGGGCCACTGCTACTGAAGACACGGTCAAACGCAGCCTACCAGTGGCCCCAGCATCTGTTGCCAGCCCAGGGGTGTCTAGCCTAAAGGAGACCCGCTCCAAGGGGAGGGTGGCAGATGGCAGGGAGGCCGGGAAGGAGAGGGATCGGAAATCACAGAACAGCATCCCTCAGGCCACTATCTCTACACGTGTTGACACTAAAAGCCCAGGGATGCTACAGGCTGAAGAGTTGCCTCTGAAGGCCAGGGAGAGGTTCTCCAGCCTTGACAAGAAAAACAGCAGCACCTCCGAGGGGAAGCAGTCCAGGTGTAGCCCAGAGAAAGGCTTCAGGCCTCTGCAGGCCACCAGTGACACGGCAGGGAAAGAGGGCTCTCAGAAGGACAAGAAACGCACAGTCAAGGTGACCCTGACCCCCCTCAAGATGGATCCTAATGGGACGAAGATGGTCAGCACCTCCTCTGACACCACCACAACAGCCACTGTCTCTCCCCCGAGCCAGGGCTCACATCGGCGGCCTTCCCGCCCGCTAGTTTTTTCACCATCTGCCAGCTCAGAAAGTTCAGAGTCTGACCCCCAGCACCATGTAGATGACCCTGAAGAGCACCTGCTGGCCCAGCGCTGTGTGAGAGAGGACATTGAAGGCACTGATGAGGGTGAGGAGCACCCCCTGGAAGATGGCAGTAGGGCAGACAAGCATCAAGAAGAGGACAGTGATGGCTCAGGGTCTGCTAAGCGACGCTACCCGCGGCGCAGTGCACGGGCAAGATCCAACATGTTCTTTGGCCTCACTCCTTTCTACGGTGTACGCTCATATGGAGAGGAAGACATCCCTTTTTACAGTAGTGGTGACAGCTCAGGAAAGAAGCGAGTAGGAGGTGGGGGCAGCAAGCGCTCTGCTGAAGGGCAGGTGGATGGGGCTGATGACATGAGTACCTCTTCCTCGGGTGATAGTGGGGATGATGAAGAGTGTGGACTCGGGCAATGCACCAATGAGGACTCTTATTACTACAATTTCACTCGGACGATTATACACCCCAGTAGTGCGGTCTCTCCCACAGTGGGGATGGAAGAGTGCCTGGGGGCAGGGTCCCAGCTACAGAGATTCCTGAAGGAGGAGACAGGAAGTGAGGATATGATAGTGGAAGGAGGAGTGAGCAGAGCCAGGGCCTTAGGTCGGCCAAGGATTGGTCAACTTGATGGAGTAGATGATGGCTCTGAAAGTGACGCCAGTACAAATGCTTCTACCACTGCTGCAGCTACCTCGAACAAGAGCACAAACAAGAGGAAGGGCAGGGAGAATCGGTCTGAAAAGCTGGACATGGACTCGGGAAAAGAGGCTGAAACCAGCAGTGGTTCCAGAGGTGGAAGCAACAATAGCAGTAGCAATAGCCGTGATAATAGGAAGACACAGAAGGAAAACTGCCTCCCCTTAGGGGGTGTGAAGTCACAAGGGCAGGATCCTCTTGACACCCAGTTGTCCCTTAACTCTGAGCTTCTCAAGTCTGATTCTGATAACACCAACAGTGATGACTGTGGCAACATTCTCCCGTCTGACATTATGGAGTTTGTGCTCAATACTCCCTCAATGCAGGCTCTGGGGCAACAACAAGAAGCTGGCTCCTCTGAGCTTCTCTCTCTGGATGAAGGTTTTGGGCTCGCTGGAAACCGTGGGAAGGACATCAACCTCTTTGAAGACTTTCCCCAGCAGCTGCCCAGCACAGAGCCCGTCGAGAGCACTGTGAATCCTTCGATCTCAGGGGAGGAATCGTATGGCCTCCCATTGGAGCTGCCATCTGACTTGTCCGTGCTCACCACTCGTAGTCCGTCGGTGACTAATCAGAACCATGGAAGTCTGATGCCTGAGTCCTCTGATCGCTCGATTCTCTCTCTGGCCTCTGGCGATGCTGTGACGGAAAAGGGTGGGGATAAACAAAGGCGAGGTGTGAGTAGCTCCAACAAGAACCAGCAGGGAGGGTCAGGAGGTGGAGATGCACAGGTGGCAGAGGGTCACCTTACCCCAGAGCATTTTATTCCCAGTCAGATAGAAACAGATCACATGACTAGTCCGCCCATTGCCCAGGTGGTAGAGCCAAGTAGCCAAGAATTGACAAGAGCATCTGGAACTCCTGGAATGCCAAACTCCCCATCCTTACCCCTCCAGGGACAAAAGTACATGAGTGCTCCTGCTGAGAGTCCAGCTTCTGCTCAGGTTGCTAGTGCTGCTGTCCAGACCACTGCCACCCACCTCAAAGCAGGAACAGAGAAGCTTATAGTTGTGAACCAGCACATGCAGCCTCTTTATGTCTTGCAAACCCTTCCCAATGGTGTCACTCAGAAGATCCAGATAGCTCCCTCAGTGAGTACAACGGGAGTGATGGACACAAGCTCTATAACCGGAGGTTTGACATTAGCACCTGGTCTCAGTACAGGAATTCCAACCTCTCAGTCTGTATTTCCTCCTGGTGGAAAGGGCCTGGTCTCCATGTCCCACCATCCTCAGATTCAAGCCTTTACAGGTGCAGCTCAGGCCAGCTTCCAGCCTGGTATCCCGAGTACCACCTCTGGACTTCTCATTGGAGTACACTCTCAGGATCCTCAGGTGCTGGTGTCTGAGGCTGGCCACCATTCCGAGTTGACTCCAAATGCCACCATTGTCTCCAGTGCAGTACCGGTCTCTCCTTCAGTGGCCGGAGCAGCATCGGGACATGGGAAGAAGCGCTCCATCTTTCGATTTCCATCTCGTAAGGTCAAGAAGCCGACTCGTTCTGGAACTCAGCCTACCTTGACTCCAGAGGCAGGGCCTAACATGACCCTTATCAACTTCTCACCCACGCAGATATCTGCTGGGGTTCCTGCCCAGCCAGGGTTGGTGGAATTGGGACCTCTGACTACGACAGCAACAACATCTCACCGGAAGGTTCCCAACATCATCAAGCGGCCCAAATTGGGTGTCTACTTTGAGCAGACACCACTGCAAGGACTTTCTGCCCCTACCGTGCAGCCGGGAATTCTGGGACATGAGACTTCTGCACACCTAGTTCCCTGCAGTGTGTCTGGGCTGAATCCAAGTCAGTCTGTCTTGAATGTGGTCTCTGTCCCAGCCGGTACCCCCACCAACCTCATTGGTGCCCCAGGACTGCTTGGCACTACTGATATAAGCAACTTGCTTCTTAAGGCCAGTCAGCAGAGCCTCAGCCTACCAGAGCAACAAATGGTCCTCCAATCTGGCACCCCCATGATCTCACAGCTTAGCAGCTCTTCACAAACCCCCAACACAAACAGCATTTGTGTCCTTCCCCCGCCTCAGACTATCAGCATGACTGTCAATCCACAGGCAGATCAAGTTGGTGCATATCAACTCCAGCACCACCCAGCAAGCCTCATGCCAACTGACAAACCTCAAGTCCTAGGACCTGGCACTTCTGGACCCACACTTCAAACTTCCCGTGCTGTAGTGCAAGAGACTAGCAGATGTCGGCCGGCCAGTGTCTCGCCCCTCACTTCGCGTACCATTCCCTTCTCCCGGGCCTCAGACCAACAACTGGTGCACAAGGTCACAAGTGTGACGCAATCAGCATTGATGACAGCTTCCACTACTGGCAAGGGAAAGCAGAAAACCAAGAGATCCCAGCATAGTCCAGACAAGGTCAGTAACAAGAAACACAAGCTGTCTCGATTGGAAAGCCCCCAGGAGAACCTTGGAGCTACCAACATGACCCGCAGCCATGGCCCTGCACCTGAGTAAGACTCATATCTGGTTTTTGAATGCATAGAGTAATATTCTGAAAAGTAATAGAGAAAACTAACTTTTTGAATGCACTCATAGGTTTCAGCGACCCATCTCTCCTGAGCTCATGGAGACAGAGAGACCTGAGGAGAGGAAGCGGTGAGTATGGCATGCCCTCAGCTCCTTTGCTAGAGCTGAAGTCTCACTCCTCTGGTTCAAGGTTTCTGTTTATGTCCGTAACTTTGCTGCTTTTGATTTTGCAGTAGTGTTTCCCGTGAAAAGCCTGACCCCCAAGCAATACATCCTCGGAGCACAGACACCATCGATGTAAAACCCAAGACCACAGGTTAGCTATTTTCTTGGTTTGCCATTGAAACCACAGCACGTTGCCATCACCTGTTTCACTCTGTACTCTTGTCTTGTCCCATGCAGCTCTTAGCCTGAAACAAGAGACTGGGTCAGGCACTCTTCAAGCGACCATTCTGGACCCCTTGCTAGATGGGAAGCCCAAAAAGGGGCTGATGTTTGAGATCTGCAGCGATGACGGTTTTCAGATTCGCTGTGAGACCATTGAAGGTGATTCCAAACAATGCAGCTCTCTGTAAACACTCATGCTGTCAACAGTGCTACTTGACAGATACCTTTCATACAGTGTACATGGATATCATATGGATTCATAGTATTCCAGTAGGGTTGCACTTACCATGACAGCACGCAGCCTTTTGCCTTAATATCTGTAACTTCTGTGCTCTACTGCACTTGATGTATCTGACACCCCCTGTGTGGCTCATTTTCATCCACAGAGGCCTGGAAGTCATTGACTGATAAAGTTCGAGAAGCACGATCCAATGCCAGGCTCAAGGAGTTGTCCTTTGAAGGTTAATGTCAAAATCTGAGTCCACATTAAAATAATCTACTGTATGACACTAAGGAAAGCCTCCAACGTCTTTCTTACCTTCTTCACTGTGCATTTTAGGGGTCAACGGGCTAAGAATGCTGGGCGTGATCCACGATGCCGTGGTTTTCCTCCTAGAACAGCTGTACGGGGCCCGGCATTGTAGTCGCTACCGCTTCCGCTTCCACAAGCCCGAGGAATCTGACGAGCTTCCTCTGAACCCACATGGGGCTGCCCGGGCAGAACAGCATCACAGGTGGGACCACACTCGCTCCCTAGTGGTCATACGAGGTTGCACCCCTCAATTGACCATAAATCCTTTATCCACATGCTGTTCTTTTTCCACACCTCCCCCCAGGCGGTCAGTCTTTGACATGTTCAACTTCCTGGCGTCCAAGCACAGGCAGCTTCCTGAGTACAACCCATTTGACGAGGAGGAAGAGGAAAGTCTACTGAAGTCGGCTCGGTGAGTCACAAGGCTACATGTTGTGCTTTTATCTTGCCAGCCGCTCTCCACTTCCCTTTGATGGCCTTGTTTTTCTTTCTTACCCATGCCCTGTCCCCCTGCTGTGGGTTTGCGGGCTCTGCAGCCGTGCCGCCAGCCTGGAACTGCCCTTGCCTGTGAGGTTCAGGCACTTAAAGAAAACATTCAGGAAGACAGTTGGGGTCTACAGGTAGGAGGATCAAAGCCAACACATTCTTGTGCAGATAGACTGAAGCAGTTTGGATTAATATTAGATTAATATCTCTGTTAGGCTGTAATCTTGGCAGTGTGGACACTAATGTAGCAGACCCTCTGACCCTCAGCTTTGCTGGTGGATGGATCTTTTTTGTACAATTCATGCCTGGTTTAATCCCTGTAATGGCATCCACTGCATTAAAGTTGTGTGTGACCGCCCCCCCGCAGGTCCGCCATCCACGGCAGGGGCCTTTTCTGCAAGCGGAACATTGATGCAGGAGAGATGGTGATCGAGTACTCGGGCAATGTCATCCGCTCAGTTCTCACGGACAAGCGGGAGAAATACTACGAAAGCAAGGTGAGCGGCCCGGCATTTCCCTCGCAGAAGGGCCAACCCTACCATATACCAATGATGTTTTGAATCATGCCATGACAGTGGAGGGGGCACTCTGGGGGCCAATCAGCTTTCAGCTGGGGATAGTGAATCTTTGGTCCTGCCGCTATATATGCCCCTGTGATGAGTGCCACTGCTGTACCCCCCCTCTCCACCACTGGGGGTTCTCAATCACCTTCCGCCTTTCCACAGGGTATTGGCTGCTACATGTTCCGCATCGACGACTACGAAGTGGTGGACGGCACAGTGCACGGCAACGCGGCACGCTTCATCAACCACTCGTGTGAGCCCAACTGCTACTCGCGTGTCCTCAACGTTGATGGACAGAAGCACATCGTCATCTTCACCATGCGCAAGATCTACCGGGGCGAGGAGCTCACCTACGACTACAAGTTCCCCATCGAGGACCCCGGCAACAAGCTGCCCTGCAACTGTGGTGCCAAGAAGTGCCGAAGGTTCCTCAATTAATCGGCCCCTGACTTTTCCGTGAGCTCCCTCCTGGCTTCAACACACTCTGTCTTGGCTGCGGCCTACCTGGTGTTCCGGGGGACACTGCACCATGGAGTCCTGCAGTTTTGGCGTGTCCTGTGTTTTTCAGCTGGGGGGAGGTGCAAGTCTCGATGTTGTTGAGGTGAGAGGCTCTAATGATATTGCACTATGATAAGGCCTCAGTTTGGAGAAGGGAGTGTTGCATAAGCAAGTTGTTCATCATTGTGCCTCGTGTTTCCACATTACTCTCGATAGGCCTGTCGCATGGGTTGAGAGACAAGCCAAGGGGCAAAAAAAAATGTGCACAAATGAAACAGTGGCATGCAGCGGGGGCTGCTGTTCGAGATGTTTAACGCTGTCGCACCGTTTACGCATGGGAAACAAGCAGCAAAGCCACAAGTCCACTCATAACGTGTTATCAAACATTCTTTGACATGGGATGTTTTAAAAATGAGGCAAAAACAAGTCATTTTAACATTTTTTAAATTAGAAACATTAACAGCTGCACATTTGGGTTCGTTTTTTCCTTTTTAAATTTACACCAAAGTGCAATTTGTTGAAGGGAAATGGTAATCTTTCTTTCTTATAGCAAAAAAACAAGGTTTTGGATCTACCAATCAGAAGTGTTTCTTCCCTGTTAACCTCTCCATTCCCGAGGCATCTCCGCATTTGAATGTCTGTATGGGCCTAACAGAGCAGCCATGGTAGCATAATTCGGGCCTGTGTTGAATCTTCCTTACAGTTCGTTTGAAGCCTCGTGTGTATGGAGTCTTTTTAACTGACTGTTGAGTATACAATGACAATGTTATATTCCTATTTTTTTAAACACTAGAGGGAGCATCAGTCCAGGCAATGGTCTTGTCGGAAAGTTTCCTAGCAGATGGGACTGATGCTAAAGATGGTGATTGCATGCGCAGACCTGTGACACAAGCAGCTTTTGGCGTTTGGTGTAGGCTTTGGGTGGACGTTCTGGTGGACTGACAGTCGATGGGCACAGCTGTTTTTTTTTTTTTTTTTGTTCTTAAACTTTTGTTTCATTGTGAGCTGTTTTGTTTTAACATAGGATGTGGTTGAAGATTCGAGCAGAGCCAGTGATTTGCGCTACATAACTCCTCACCATACAATAGGATCTTGGTTGCATAGTTTTTCTCAAAGTTGTCCAGTTTACTGCCAGTGAACCCCAAAAGCTTTCACTGGTACCAATAGCTGTTTTCAGCAACAATGGGTTAATGGTTTTTACTTTATTTATGGATTCCATTGGGCTGGATCTTCTGGACGTTTAAATACTGGGACTGAAAAATCCCAGCGTCTTTATAAAATGTAAATAATAATGTATATTTTTCTATTCATGTGACATAAGGAAAACGCACTTGCTGATTTGAAAAAAAAAAGCACTTAACGATTGTATTTATTTTTTTAAGGAATCGTATTTATTTTACTGGCTCCTATTTTGTAGGGAACTGAGATGTTTACAAATCCTTAAGCTCAGTTCAGTCTTTTTTTAAAGAGCTGCCTTATTTATTTTACCTTTTTAAATGTGTCTTTAGTTGTTTTTGTGTCTTTCTACAGCCTGAACGTTCCAAAGATGACCTGTTACTATTGCTCTCGAATGCAGTCCACCAGAAGCTTAAGGTTTCATCGCGCTAAATGTCATTTTTAAACAGCGTCAGTGAGCTGTTCTCAAATTGTTCTCCATAACCTCGAGAGAGGACATCATATTGGATTTACCTACACTGATATATCCTGCTAGTGATCCTCCTTGCTAGCAGCCAAAAGAAAGATTTTTAGCGTGGTCTGAGATCATTGTGCTGTCATTTTTCTCTCCTTCGTTTTTTTTTTTTTTTTTTTAAAGGGTCAAAGCACTTGCTTTCTCAGTGCAGCCTTTTTACAGCTTTTTGGCTGTTTCATACGTTCAGATTTCACCAAGCGTGGCGGTGGGTGGACCATAGCATCCGGATCTGATTGTGTCTTTGCAGGGATGCTCTAGCGCTGGGAAATTCGTATTAGGTTTCTTCCATCTGCATTAAGTTGGTATTTCTGGAAGGTTCTGCAGTCCAGTACAAGGAAGAGGCTAACTGTCTCTGTTCTTTCAGCGCTGCTGGGGGAGGGGGGGTGACTTCGGTATGGGACCGTGTGCGACCACGTCGCCTTGCATGCTTGCTTCCGGTGAACGTTTGGTGCCTTGTCGGTTCTGTGTCCCGAGTCGACTCTTAAACCCATCCATTGCCGCCTAACGGGAGAGCCTGAGCTTTCGTGATTGCTGTAAAATAAAATAAACAAAACATAATAATAATAAACGGCACACAGTCACAGAGAGGACGAGTGCTGGCATGGGAGATGGGGGGGGGTGGGGGAAGCTAGGATTCGGGGGCTTGCATTGGCTCTAAATGTTCAGACAGAGTCAGTGAAGTCAAGCATTGCCCTTTCCCCACCTTACGTTCTTCATGTCCACCTTTAAAATAAATAAATAAAAAAATTTTAAAATTTAAAAAAAAAAAAAAAAACACACAAAAAAAGCAGCTGCAGCGTCCCCCAGAGCCCTGACCTGGCCTAGGCTGTCCCGTAAAGCAGGTTTGCCCACCTCCCACTCAACAGGCTGGGCTTTATCACCAGTTAATACGGCTGTCCAAATTGGGCTTCACAAATGTGGTGACATCATACAGGAAGGAAGCCAGTAAAGATTTGTACCTATAAACCAAAGTGTGATTAGTTAGTCCCTTGGTGGCCAATTCTGGCAACTGGTCATCAGTAACTGATCTTTACTTTAGACCAATGTTTCTCAATCCAGTCCTCGGGGACCCCCAGACAGTCTATATTTTCACTCCTCCCCAGCCCCCACCAGCCTCTACTTGGTAACTGGGGGATCTCAATTGGCTGGGAGCCAGGAAAGAGCAAAGATGTGGACTGTCTAGGGATCCCCGCGGACTGGGTTGAGAAACGCTGTTCTTGACCAGACATCTGTCCAAATTCCCTGGTCTAAGTGTTCTCTTGTACCAGAGAGAGAACAAATTAATTTGAGAATAGGTGGCTTCCTGCAGGTTGAACATTCCCAGCCGTTCCGCGCTCCCTACACCACCAGCTCTGGCTCCCGGACCCTCGGACGCACTGCTTCTCTTCTCAGACGTCCCCATCTCACATTTTCACAGCCTGGAGCGTGCCGTGCATTCAGGGATACAGCGTCTTCTGGTTCTCGACTCACCATTCTCCTCTCTCCTTTGGCGTTTGGCACGGGGGCTCTGCTGAACTCTGCAGCTCGCTGTCTGATGAATGTATATCGACAGGAAAACGACAACAAAAAAAACGGACAACGGTAATGGTGATTTAATTCTACAGTTAGCTTGAAGAAAAGGCTAGATGTTATAGATGTTAGGAAAGGGGATGTCGCTGAGAGGTCCGTAGAAAAATGGAGCATTTGGACGGACCGAACTCTGTAAAGGCAGGAGAACAACACTGCGGGGGTGTTCAGAAGGGCCTTGGCTGGATAGTTCAGTGGCGGGATTCAGTTCAATGCAATACTCTCTAGATGCTTATCTCCATCTGTCAGTGAACCTCCCATCGTCCAGGGGGTCCCGCGGTCAGATCCGTCACGGTGTGCCACACCGTCACTCGTGACGTCGTCTGTCGGCTCCATTTTGTCTGTAGTCAACTGCTCGCTCTTCCACTTCCTCGCTCTTTTTAAATATATAAAGTCTATATACACATATAAATAGTAACTTGTACTTCAGTATCTACATAATATATGGAATGGACAAACTTAGTTACAGTAGCAAAACAACAGCTTAATTAAGGTTAATTGCATCTTTCAACGTACTCAATAATGGTTTTGTGTTACAGTATCAGTTTAGATCTAGACTAATGTCGTACAGCAACTTTGTATATTGATATCCAGTACCAGTTCCTCCTTGTGGAACACTGCAGTCTCTCTTCGCTTTATTTTCTAAGGGAACGATATTTATAGTATGGAAAAAAAAAATGTATATGTGTAATGTGGTTGTGAACTTCTTGAGGTCAGCCATTTGATTATTGTGTTTTTATTGTTGTAGTGAGATGTTTTTTGTTTGTTTGTTTTTATTTTCTTTGTACATTTTTACAGGGATTTTAGATGGTTTTCTTGGTGTGGCATTATTCTGTTGAGATAGTAATGGTCAGTGAATGGATTCTTAATTTTCCCCCGCCCCACCACAATATCACATAGCAAGCCTTTTCTCTGCCCCAGCCTCCTTTGCCCTATACAGGTACTCTTTCATATTCCTTTAAGTAGTCCTGGTAAATATTTTATTTATGAAGAGGAGTATTTAAATAATTTTAAGCAATGATTTTATCAGTTATTACTGTTGTTGTTTTGCGCTGTTTTTACCTCCCGGGCCACCGTAGATATTGTATGGCTGCCCTGGGGTGGGTGGAGTCTGCAAGCAGCAAGTTGTTGATAATCTTGTGCTTGTAGTTCTGTGCCGTTTTTGTTGGATGAAGTGGTGGGGGTGAGTTGGGGAAATTTGTAAGGGGGGTTGGTTTATTTTTTCCTTCTTTTTCTCTTCTCCACGGCCTTCATCTGAACACTGTTCTGTCCAGGTGTTTTTTCCTGTACTCTCTCGCGCTCTTTCTTCTCCGCTTCTCAAGCTTCACCACGACGACGATGACGGTGATGAGGATAACTGTGTTTGTCGCTATAACTTTGTTCCAGTGTTATATCACAGAAATGAAGGAAAGACCGTTAAGTAACAATTTAAAGAAAAAAAGTACTGACACTACTTAAGACTGAATGTAAAATAATGAAAACGAACTCTTGTACATAATTGTAAAAAGGAAAGTTTCTAATCATGTTTATTTTCTATGCACTTTTTTATTTAAGTGATAGTTTAAATAATAAACATATTCAGTTTACCCTGCCTCTGGAGTGCTTTTTTGGCTTTAATGTTTACATTGTGCTGTTTTGAGGTTCGTTTGATATTTAAAAAGATTTTCTACATTTAAGGCTATAACATTTAAAAAAAAAAAATTTACTATTAGGTGTTAAGTTGAAGATGTGGCTTAAAGACTCATACGAAGATTGGTTGGCATTGACAAGAAATTGGTTTGAGGTGAGGTGCACAATATGTAAAAAGACATTAAAATTAGGTACAATGGGGATTGAGGCCCCCAATTCTCACGTAAGGTTGAGTATGCTAGCAGTCATTGTGGTTCAGCACCAATGGGATGTTGCATGGTATCATCAGCTCCTGATATGCCTCAGACACAATTGGGTAATTCAGTTCCAGAGAGTAAAAATCCAGACCAAGATTTTGTTTGAACCAACTAGTGGAGCACAGTCACAGAGTACCTAACTGGTTGGTTGAAGCAAAATCTTGGTCTGGACTTTTACTTTCTGGACCTGAATTACCCACCTCTGGGCCTCAGATTAGCTGTAACAGTAACTACCCTCTACAGGTACTCAACCAAGTTCGTTGGTGGATAGATCTTGGTAATTCTTCACTAACAATCGCTTCAAGGGCCAAAAGTTTGAACACTGTCACTACATTAACTACTAGGAGTATAGTACCAGCTCAGTGCTTTTTGGAGCCGTAAGCAAAACCCAGTAACCTACTGTCATTCGTCATCTTCCTCCCCATTCTGACAGGCTGATCAGATAGGGCGCCCCCTGGTGCCCAGTCAATTCACTTACGCCTTGCTCCTGTACAAATATAACAAACAGTAAAATTATATCCCTGATTCAGGCAGAAACTGCAAAATTTGGAATCCCATTAAAAAGTTGTCATCAAAAGTTAGTGTCCATCTTTACTATCTGCACCATTCTGTTTGAATAAGAGACCGATACAAAGGTTTTGTGTGTGTTTGCTAGGCTGTGGAAATAGTGACATTTTCCTTTGTTTAGGTCTTTTAAAAAGCAGCAGCTCAGTTTCGGTTTGAGCTTTTTGAACTAAAGTAACCCCCCCCCCCCAACACCATGTCCTGGAGGTCACTGAGTCACTGAAAATACATGTTGTGAAATATCTAATGATTCGGTTTGCAGTAGTCAGCAATGTGTGTGAGAGAGAGAGAGAGAGATAGATTAGATAGATAGATAGATAGAGAGAGAGAGAGAGAGAGACCACCACATTACAGCGATACTGAGGATAAACTTCCCAGTAACTGAAAGTTTGTGTGTGGAGCACCAAAGCTCAGATGTAGATCCTCCTTCCCCCTTCAGCATCGGACACTGTTTTGTGCCAGTATGATCAATTAAAGGGAAAGCCCACTTCTGCCTGCAAGTAAAGAAATGGGCTCAGTGCCTGGCCCTTTAATAAAACATTAAAGGGACGCTCCTTATCTAACCAGAGTTTGTCCTTAAGAATCCTGCTGCTGATACAGTCAGGAGGGCAGCAGACCCATAGCTAATGACCTGACTAGCCTTTGCCTATGTTGTATTCAGCTGGTGCTCCTTAGGCAGTGTTGGGCATTTCAGGTCCAGAAGCTACAAATCCAGACCATGGCTTTGATTCTACCAACCAGCTGAGTATGAAGAGCCACAGTCACAGAGTACTCAGCTGGTTGGGAGAAACAAAACCATG
>JAODUD010000038.1:17543023-17555474 GCA_026784285.1 Stomatorhinus walkeri
TAGCATTAGCATTTTCCCTATAGAAATGAATGAGCGGTCCCCATAAGGATATGTTTACCCTACATGTGTGTGTGAGTATGTGTGTATGTGTGTGTGTGTGTGTGTGTGTGACAGATCTGCTCTTTGGCTCGTGGCACTGAAATGGAATGTGTATCATTTAGCCTTACAGAGACTGCCCCCCTGCCCCCCCCCCCTCCATGCCTCTCAGTTGCCAGCCTGGGGACATTTTCGGGGCAAGTCCATGACTGATGAAAAACATTCTGCACAGGAGCGGCCAAAATTGGAGCTGTCACTCTGTGTGTTTAGTCAGCACCGAAATGATCACTTTCAGATGGGGGATTTGCGTTGCTTTTTCTGGAATCAGTTCCCGTTTTGTCTTATTTCAGCGGCTATGTCTAACGTTCTCAAATTTGCCCTCAGATTTCAAAGTCAGCAAGGTTTCTGAGAATCTCTCTGAATTATTTTTTGAAATTCAAACAATTTTTTTTTTCATAAATCTGGTTCATGCGAGAGAGTGAGTGTGGGCAACTCACATAGCATTAAACATAAATATGTAATTAAATGGGCTGCACAACACAGTTAGCTGAACAGCACAGCAGAAGCATTTACTTCGAAACATAAAACCTACCCCATTCCCCAACTCTCTCACTGGCAGTACTCAAAGTAAAACATTTAAAGAGGCATTAAATTAAATTTAAATTTGATATGTTACCCAATTACACAAGTAATCTTACAAGGAACACAAACAGAAGAAAATGAGCAGATGTTGACTGGGGGCGGCTGTATTGTGATTTGCCGGTTAGCTAGATAAGTTTTCAGATTTAACGTACCATAGTTTATATGAACTTTATCTTTATTCACTTATATCTAGCCCAGACTACCTTAATTAAATCTTACCTTGCAAACCCGAAAACCCATCTTAGTGATACCTGGTGAAGTAAAATAGGATTAGATTATAAAAATACATCGCATTTTGCAAGTATACATAAGCGTGTTTTTCCATAAGTTCTGATCCAGCACAGGTGGCCATGACCTTGGCGTCTATCCCAGCATGCACAGGGTGTGAGGTAGGGAGACCCTGGATGAAATATCAAGATTCAAGAGAATTCAAAAGATCTTTATTGCCAGCACATCTATATATATGTATGTATATAATTGGGATGAAATATCATCTCCCCAAGCCCGAGGTGCTACAGTAACACATTAACAATATATTATGACATAATAGGATTTACACATTGACTAGACAACATAATTCACATACTACATTTACACAGTGATATGTTACTTGCTGTACAAGATATTCTTCAAAATGGATGAAAACACAATGCATGACAACGCAAGAACGTGACGTTAACATAATAACAAAGTACAGACACTGCAGCTTTTGTCCTGATTTTTTGTTTGGTTTTGTTTAAAAGTATCTATATGCAGTTGCACAGTTAGGGCCATTTAGTTCACCCATGTCACATATCTTTAGCTGTTGGACAGACCTGCAGTACCTGAAGGTCACCCTGCCGCTGTGTGTTTTAATGAGAAAGGTCACAGAGCGTCACGTTATTCGGTCGATGTCGTCTGAGAGGGGGCGTGACGCAGCGCAAGACCATAAGAGGCCCCTTATTTCCCAAAGGTCATAGTTGTCGCCGTACGCAACGCGTCGACTGAGGCTTGCAGCCCAGGGCACAAGGCGGCCCTTTCAGCCCAGCAAACGCCCCATAAAACCCCCATTGTGTCGAGAAGGCACTCAGGAAGTGGGGGCTATGCCGACGGCCCCCGCGGGCTCCTCCGATACGGCACGCGGATGCCACGCCCACCAGAGTGCCGCTCCTCCTTGAAGGATCGCCCGCTGGCACACAGGGGTGGGGGGGGGGGGTGCTCACCCAGCCTTCCCCTCTTCAAAATGACAACACAGGCGGCGTGGCTGATGGGAAGCACGTTTCTCACAAAGCCGTCGTTCGAGGCCAGCTTTTGCTCCTCAAACCCAAAGCAAAGCGAGGGAGGGAGGTGCCGGCCTCGATGCTCAGCCCTTGTTCTGACACCTCCTCACCGATTCCTGCTGTTCTTGTTCACCTGCCCCCCTCCCCGGTTTTTCCACGTCTCAGAACAATTCTTAGTCTGCTGGCAGCAGGGGCTGGTATGGGCTGTGATTGGTGATGTGGTGATTAAAGACGACCAGGGTTTCTGTACAGGGTTGGGGGGGTGGCGATCTGTAGCGGCTCTCCTCTGTACTACGGTTCAGCCTCTTTCATGTCACTCATTAGCAGGGAAGCCCGACCCGCGGTCTCCCCTCCAAACAAGCTGGAAGATGTGGTAAAAAGGTGGGGGCTAGAAATGGACCGCCCACTGACTAACCCCACCTCCCCCTTATTTATCCTCAGAGGCACACAGACACACTGAAAGAGGTTTTCAAATATGCGATCCCCATATCTGCTATGGATAGAAACTAAATATGTGAGGTGATGACAGACACCGAGACAAAGGTGCAAAGGAGACGGCTATGGATAGAGAGAGCAGAGGCGTTTAGATAGAAACAGTGCCAGGAATTGCCCCTGAAAGGCAGACATGCTTCTTTTCGGAGTATCTGTATTTCCCAGAATCTTTCACTCCTTCTGTATGAGGAATTCCAAGCTTCAAATATCTAACATTATTGCAACAAAACCAGCAAAGAGTCCAGTAAATTACGTTTCTCAGATTTCTCTAAGGTTACTTGAGCGTTATGAGCTTTGACAGTCACTATAACAGCTCCCCACACCAAAGCCTCTGAGATGGTGGACCACTCAAACTGTGAGAAGCATCTTGACCTTGTTATGTGATCAGGAGCTCTGACACTCTAACATCTGTCAGCAGAAGGACTGGAATGACCCAAAACGTAGGTTAGGGATTATGTAAACAAATGAATTATTGAGTTGGTCTATTGATCCGAACAGGGGACATCCTCCCTGCTGCTTCCTTCTGGGACACCTCTCTGTCATCATTCTGGAACTTTCCGACAAGCCCTTCTGTGACGCGGTGGCCGCTTAACCACGTCTAATTGTATCAGTGTGAGAAGCTGCTTCGGCTCCAGGTTCGGCTGCCAAACAAATTAAGACTCATTTGATATGACTGTTAGAAGTAATTAGCAGAGCTGGGGGAGAAAGGCTCGCAGTTAGCTGGTATTCTGCTGAGGACCCGGCTGAGCACCAAAGGGGTACAACTCCAAGGGTCTTCTGGGGAGCCAGAGTTTAAGATAAAAGGGTGATAGGTCATACAAGGTCTCCCAGTGTTAAGCCCAAGGGTCCTTCTGGAACATGGACTGTAACAGAACTGTGATATCATCACCGCTCTGCTGTGAACCATTTCTCTGGCACAATTTGGCTGCGATAAATGCAGAGCTGACAGTGCAGGATTGTGGAAATTCTAAAGAGACATTTACCCATGAGTGGAAGTGACTGGTTATGGAAATATCAATCTGGCTGCTGGGTAATTCTGTATTTCTGTTGGGACATTTTAACATTAAAACCATATTCAAAGAGGTATGTGTTTGAAGAACAATGAATACCTGAAATATATATTATCACTCCCAAATATGGGTAAAACTCTGACTTGTAACTGGAGTAGCATGTGATATTTTTAGGCATATGTTGGATATATATGTATATAGTACACATAGAATACAGATTAAGAATGGGCCAAATCTTGGATGTTCCAGCAAACAGCCATATGTATTAAGCAATGATTTTGTACAGTGGGATGTAAATATCAATCTCTTCCCATAATGTTTTGATCACTGTATAATATGTCTTAAAAGGTGCAACAGCAGTGTCCATCCAGATGTCAGCTGTTCATTGTTTAGAGCAGGTGCAGAATTGTAGTTCCCCTGACCTGGTCCTGAGAGACCCTGGTCTGGTAGACGTTGCTTGTGTAGCTCACGTCCACGGTCCTGGGGGGCAGAGGAGGTGGGATGTAGGGGTGGGGCGTGGTCCTGACTCAGCGGGTTGCCACAGGAGACAGCTGGCGACAGATTGCCCAGATCTCGTGTGGCGGCCCATTAGAGTGGGGGTGGGGTGGGCGAGTCTGACGTAGCGGTGGCCCAGCAGGTGGGTGGGTGGGACGGCCTTGTGGAACAAAGCCTCACGCTGAGTGACTGATCAGAATCTGTACCTCCGGCCCTGTGTGCGTATTTAATGTACATAATACATAGAAGCGCTCCATGAAGTTTATTAGTTTTACTAATCTAGGGTTTGCTTCTCGATCGATGAGCTTCCCAGCACTGACAGAGACTTCTCAAGATGACGAACGCTTAGACGTGATCCGAACAAGGGTGTGTACAGGGGTGTTGTCACAGGGGCACTGGCCTCAACTGAATGCTGATTGGTCCCCAGTCTGACCCCTCACTTGTTACTCACCGATTCAAAACATATCATTGGTTAATGAAAAGGTTAGTCTCTGTTATGACCCCCACTTAAAAAAAAAAATCCTCGAATTTCCCCCTACGCCCCCGCTGTTTGTGAAATTAGGGTAGAACGTGATGGTTCCACGGCAACATTGTGTCTGCCGAGGGCGGGGGGGCTGTGTGAGCTCCGCAGATCGGAGCCATGCTGAGTTCAAGAGGCCTTGTCACAGCGTTGCGGAGTCCCGGGCTGGAGGTGACAGAGACATAGGGGGGGCTTTGTGTCCCAGCTGATGCGGGATGCCCTGTCTTCTCACACCCCCCTGCTTGCCAGTTATTCCCCCCAAGCCCCAAGGGCCTCCCCCTCCTGGCCCTAACCCACAGGTGCTGTCAGGGGGCTCTAACCAGAGCACAGAATTGTGGGCTTAATCAGCAAAACCCTGCTTGATTATTAACCCATTTACACACAAGTGTTGCCACAGCGACTCCCCAGCACTAACAAAAGAGCCCCTCCCCATTTAATGTCAAGCATGTGCACCAAGAGTTGATTTTTTTTGTGATTGGAAACATGCTGAAACACCTACGGTGGGTGGGATTACAGGGTGCTGTCAATCACTCACAGAATGAATTCAATTGGTCCTAATAAAGGAAACTAATTAGAAGGCCTGTGATTGGCACTATAACTCCAGCCTGCCCTGCCCCACCTTTGGTATATTGGCCTTAAATTCCTTTCATAAAAATGATCTTGTTATTGTAATAAGTGCCCTATGGGGGCAGTGTGTGGCTCAGTGGGTTAGATTGCTGGTTGTGATCAGAAGGTGAAATGTAAAGATACCCAGTGATTCACATGCACACATAGATTCTAAGAAACATAAAAGGACATTTATTGCGCATCTGCAAAACACATTGGCCACAATGACATTAGGTTAACTTTACATGAGTAAGATTTTCAATACGCCCCCAAACCCTGCCTTTGGCAACAGGCTCTTTAGGTTTTCAGGAAAAAATTCCTCCCAAGGTTGTGGATAGATCCCAACCAGCTTAAAAAATGTTCCCCAAAGCGTAACCTATATCTGAAATACATGGAATGTTCTGGACTACCAAAGGATTATCTAGCAGAGAACCAACCAGGATCCGCACGTCAGAGATAATAAAAAACAATTGGATAGATTTTTATTTAAAGCTTACTTCTGAAATCCTTGTCAGCCATGAAAGAGTTTGATGTTTATGCGTGCAAATTGTCATTTGGGCTGCGACGTCAAAGCGGCACCCAAAAAAAGACACAGGATTTTACTGACTGGGGCTGTGATACGCTGCCACCTGCAGGAAGTGTGACACATTGACAGGAGGTAAAAACAGGAGAGGGAAGTTGAAAGACCGTGTCACGTTTCGGAAGACAGCAGTGGAAAAACAGCGTCTTAAAACGCTGCTCTAGTCGGGGTGCTGCATTAGATGGCATCAAATCTAACTTTGAAATGTGTTTCTTCCAAACAAAAAAAAAAAATCAAAACATTTCTTAAATTTCATAACAAAGAATTTCATGTGACTGCAAATTTTTGTCCCAGACGGATTCGAAGGAAGTCTAAATGTCTGTTTTTTTACCAACACAAATTCTCATGCGTCATTCCTTAAACTAAAGCTGAGAATGACTTTTCCGTGGCTATGGTGTTTACACAGATACACAGTGTTAATGCTTACAAGTTTACCGAGTTTACTCTAGTCTTATTTCACTGTTTATGCAGCTATGCAGCTTTGCAGGGGATCCTCTTGAAAGGCCGAACACGCAACCCAACAATTGGATGTGATACTTGATAAGAACTGGCCAGGAGCAAGACAAAAAAAAATTATCAAATAAATGGAAGACAATGTGGACACTGACAGCAGCAGTAAAGCGCAAATGGGGCCCAGATTTCAACGCCGCCGTCAACAGGTAAGGCGTGTGAGACGAGTCACGGCGCACACAAGCCCCAAGAAGCCAAATGTCTGTCTTCTACTCAACGTCCAGCAAGCCAAACTCAACAGGAACCGTAGGCTAGGCCTGAGGTGCAATCTCCCCTAATCCCCCAAGAGAGGAAAGCTCAGGAAATCCATCCATCCAAAACTACTCTTAGTTTCGACGAACAAACACGCGATTAGCTCATTGCTTGCACTCTTAAGTACACTTAATAAGAGTATTCAGATACACATAAATGGATGCAGTCTGTTGACCCAAAAATAGACCTGGCCTTAAAACAATGGTACTGCTTGTGTCATTAGGAGTTAATCCTTCTACCTGGCTTCAGAACTAACAAAGAGACAAAGTTTTTTTTAAAAATAACAGACATTTAACCAAAAAACAAACACATTATACAGCTGAGATGAACACCTTGCACTCCAGTAGTGCCTCAGTAATACTGCTAGATTGGAAAAAATATATAAGGAAGTGCGCTCTGTCATCGGGAACTGAAATGAAGTTCAATCTGTCTCTTTGGCACCAGTACGTCCTGACAGATAAACACTGGTGCAGCCGTAGTGTGCTCTGTGTAGTGCGAATGCTAGGAAGACCAAGCCTGAACGCCCAGCTTCCTGGACATCAAATGGAGGCAACTTCTGACACACATAAACCAAAAAAATCTTGCGGGCAAAAGCCCAGTATTCCTGTCAGTGTCCCGAATCACGGGTTAGCGCAGGAACTACTTAGCATAGCAGTTTAGCCCTGCAATCAGTGCCGCCATCTTCAGACAGGAATCTGATTCACACTTGCACTTGCCAGCACTTCCCCAGAAGTCCCATCAGAGGTAGACGTCCATGGTATGCAAGATGGCGTGCCGGCAGAGGGGGCAGCTGTGCTGGTGGGCGGCCTGCTGTAGCAGGATGTCGGCACAGGCGCGGCACAGGCACAGGTGGCGGCATGGCAACAGCAGCACAGTCTTGACGCAGTCTTGGCAGATCACACATTTCTTGCGCTCCTCGTGCTCCTTCAGCAGTGTGAGCAGGCTGGCAGCCGAATCGGTATGAAGAGGCACGTTCTGACCCTCCGAGTGCCTGTCCTTACCAGGCGGGCCCAAGGGGGAGTCCAAAGAACTATGGCCTGGTGGTGGCACCTGTGGCACTGCGCCATCTCCGCCTTCCTGTCCTGATTGGTCCATGGGGAACTGGGTGTTGCCAGCTAGGCGGTCGGTCGACTCTGGGTTTGGTGGGTCTCTGTTGCTCCCCCCTCGGTCACCCCTGGAAGTCTGGGGCATCCTCGCCCCCAGCTGACTGCCTTGCCAGGGTGTCCGCTGCCAAATGGTCACCTCCAGGGTGGCCTGTGCCCGCTCTAGCGCCAACAAGTAGAGTCGGTAGAGGGCCCTCTGTAGGCGGCGCATGGGGGGCACGTTGTGGGCTCCGAGGCGGACTGGTCTGGGGCACAAGTAGATGGTGGCCACTGTGACAACAGCAGCGGTGAGCAGCAGGCCATAGGCGTTGAGCAGGAAGACAGTGGCCAGGATGTGGCCAAGGGAGCTCAGGAACTCCAGGGCCAGCTGGCAAGGGGTCCAGAGCAGGACAGAGGTGCCCACCAGACTGCTGTGCAGGAACGTCAGCAGGGTGATGCTGAGTTCCAGTGCCTCCTGCAAGGGCCCGGACACCGTGTCCCAGGCGCTGGCTACGGCCGCAAGGCAGTTCTGCGTGCCGATGAGCAGCAGGTTCACCACGGTGTTAATCAGGTAGAGCAGGAGGCTGAGCAGGATGCTGCAGGCTTCCCACGCCTGCCGGAGCACGGAGTGTCCCGACAGCAGCCCGCGGTGCAGCAGCTCCCGGGCCCGCAGCAGAACATGTGACAGCAGATGGCCCAACATCTTGCAGCTCTCCGACACGCCGCCCAGCATCTGCAGCAATCCGGACAGCAGCTGCAGGGAGCCCTGGGCCACACTGCTCACTCCCTCAGATGCAGTGAGCGCACAGAAGAGCATCAGGTTCCAACATCCAGTTGCTGAGATGCTCAGCAAGGCGGGCAGACCGTGCAGGAGGCAGAGGAGGCCACCAAATAGCCGGAACAGGGAGGTGATAATCCAGAGATTCACATCCAACAGGAGGCACAGGACGTCCAGACATTTCCGAAAAGCGCAAAACACAAAGTATATCATACCCATTTTATTTCGGCCCGATTCAGTTAGCAGTGAAGACGGAGGAGTTTCACTTTCGAATGTCTCCGTGGGGTTTAGTTAAGGCGTCTTGCATGGGAGTGCATTACTGTGAATCCGCAGCACAGCAACACTAGCCGAAAGCAGTAAAAGAATCAGCTACATAGCCGTCAAATGATGATGATACGGCAAACATTTTACCCTATTATGTCAGTTCTAACGTTGTTTCTAAAAGACCCCCTACATGGCATTCTAATGTAACGGTGCAGGCGGTGAACAGTCACTTCTTTACACCTGAATTCCCTGCTAGCTTTAGACGCTACCTATAACAAAGGCATGCGCGTTCATTTGTGAAATCGGCACGGCGAAAGTTTATTAAAACAAACAAAAAGAAAAACCCAAACAAGCTGCCAGCTGACGGGCTAGCTTAGGCACAATTGACGGCAATCGTACAGATGAAACCAATCAGCCGATTTAAATAACGCGTCAGCGACAGGTGTTATGTATTATTATTATTATTGATTATATTATTAATATTATTTCTTCAGGTCGCACAGTGCAGGATAAAGTTGCTGCTATCCTCTCATAATGTTGCCATGTTTCTTCTTTACGCCCAAAAGAGGCTAGAGAGTTGATGCCCGAATTCGTGCATTTCAAGCAGACCAGAGCAATCAAGCACAAATCTTGAATCGATTGTAGTGTCATGTCTGGATTTTAGGGAGCATAGTTTGGATGTATGTATTCTGCACTGATTTTAATATGCACATAATATAGCAATTTCCGTAGTATTTGCCTTAATTGCGTTTGACACAGCTTAGAAGGAATCTTGCCCAATAAGTCAGTGTCGAATGTCCGTTTTTATAAATTTAAAGTTGCTTTTAAGTTACGGCTTACGTACTGTGATTCATGGCGAAACCAAACAACGAATACAAAACAGAAATCCAATAAGCAACAAAAGTATTGATTTATAAGTGAATGTGAGATAACGTGGCGAGCCGATCAGTAGGTGGGGCAGAATGTTAATGTAAACATCATAGTGTGATAATCATTGTTTTAAACATAATTCTTGCAGAGCCCGGTACGTGACGCATTAGATTGCCTGGTATGTTTTAGGAATGAAAAAGATAAGTGTCAGGATATTAAGTGTCTAACGTGCAATCCGATGCACTTGATTATATGTGAAAAGAAACCGTGTAAAATTCTACAAACCTTTCCAAGACAGACTGTGATCTTGTATTGGCCTGTTTAACTACTTTGGCGGCTTATAATTAATTGCGTAGTTTCAAAGAAGTTGCGTTCGCACGTTTGCATGCAGACACAGATCCTAGCGCCATTGGGTCAGGTTAAGTAAGATAAAATCTTTGCAGCTCTAGTTAGTGTTCTGCTAGCTGGGTGGGATTAGTCACACGGAGGCATGAAAACTGCATCCGAAGTGTTCAGTTGTCCATTTGGGTAAGGTGATCCTGTGACTGTGATCTGTTGAAAGGATCTAGGCTATTGTACTTTTCATTTGTACTCATACTTGGACAGAATTCAGTTTTATGTTCTCTACATCTTGTCTGATTTGCATCAGCCTCCCTTATATTCTGGCTTTCTTGAGACTCACTGACAGTCTGTGCTCCCGTACAAAACCGGGGGCTTTGCTGCTCGGGCTGTTTGCCAAAAGGTATCCAGATGTGCTTAGTCTTGCTCATATCTTGAATTTAGTCATTAACTAGACATTTTTGATATAGTGCAAAGTAGAGTCTTTGGGGTACTTTTACACTTTGCCTTTTCTTCAGTGTATGTGAGGATATTTTACTGAATAGAAAGTCATGTTCGTATTATGTTCAGTAATGTAATATCGAGGATCATCCTGCAAGTTGAACTTGGAACCTCATGGCTGCTGGGGTAATTTCTCAGCAGTTAGATCATGTGGATCATTCTCCCTGATCTCAGAGTCGGGTGCCGGAGAGCAGCAGCCAGTGCTGCTGTTTTGTCACCTGACAATGATGGGCTGACTTTGTTTCCCCACCTCGCCCCCCCCAAGCCAAAAATGAAATGCCGTGCATCATTTTCGCTTTCCAGTCGAGCCTTGGGGCGGGGTCATTTCAGCCCCATTAGATAGACAGAGCCGCGCAGTTATGCAGCCAGGTAAAGCAGATGCAGTAAGGGGATACGCAGGGTGTTTAGCAGTTTGCCCCGTCCACATGAGGGCGAGATACACGTAATCCACAGAGACTGATGCTATCATCCCTGCAAAACACTTCCAAGCGTTCCATTTTTTGGCATATGTCGACAGGAGTGCACACAGATCACAAGACATTTAACCATCATCTCCCCCCTCTGACTCATGGTTAAAAAATGCAAATGTACATTTATAGGTGGCTTATTCCAGGTTTATTCTGTTATTTATTTTATATTTCTTAGTTTTTTTGTTTTTTGTTTTTTTTTTGTTTTTTTGTTTTTTTTTTTAGCTGATCTTGCAAAATTTGTAAGGCACATAATCCATACTGAGTGTCACCAGTGAGAGGGTGTAGGTATTCCATGCGATGCTGCCTCTGCCTGGGGGTGTCTGGGTGTCAGTAGCCAATGATGTATGACTTTATTTCCTTGCTAATTTATTTGGCTGGGGCTTCACCCCCTCTGCCTTAACCCCCTTGTACTCTTCCCCTCTCCCTCTCCCTCTCTTTTGCCTGTGGCATTTTCTCACATGTTCGGAATTGGTGGTTTGGGAGAACGTTGGACAGACAAGAAGGATAGAAGCATTAAAAAAAATACATTCACCTCTAGCCTCATGTTGTAATTGTCACGGCGCGTTTGGTTTGTGTAGCTTAAATTTGTCTGAACTGGTTCATGCAAATGTGTCCGGTGCTGCCCCTAATCTGTTTTTAATGGTAACTGCATGCAAATTAGAACAAACTGTCACAAGCACATCCACGTACCACTTTCACATATGCGCACAGTGCGTTGTGGGTAATGTTCCCAAGCTTCTTGGCAGTCGGAGCAGTAAGTTGATCTATGTGTTCACAATGGAGAAAAGACAAAAGGATGAGTGTACAAACATCGGTGCCTTTATTTTCTGTGCTGTGTCACCAGGATGAAGCGATGTGTAGTCTTTTAAGATCACTATCCGTTAATGTCACAAGCGGATATTGAGTATCACTGCTGGTTCATAAGTAAAGCAAAGTAAAGCAAGATACGAAGGACTTCTCCGACTTTGTACTTTGCCCCAAGTTTGCATGGAAGCTTCGGGAAATCTGGTGATCCATTGTGTAACTGGGCAATCAGCCACGACTGACCGGGACGCCTTGTCAGATACGAGCAGATGGCATGTGCATAGCCGCCGTGTCCTGGCTGGACGGAGCACACTTTTGTGTCCCGTCCTACGAAATGAAATTACGACGCGGTCTTGCCCACATGTTCCCGGCAGACTGGACAGAGGCGGAACATTCTGCTAGGTCCTGCCCTCAAACAAACCCCTGGCGCTATGCTGGGCACTCCAGAGTGGGTGCCCCGCCCTTTTCTGAAACCTCCCCATTTCCCCACAATCCCTGCTTTAAAGATGACATCATTAGACTGTGTTAACTGTACAAAAAGCCTGACTAATGTTCACCTATGTCAGGCATTTTTGTGCCCCTGTTTCTCCTGCATAATTTACTGCTAATTGGTAGGAATCTTCTCTTTGAATTGTTTTGTCACTTTTAACGTTAGATATATGTCAGATATAGGACCATGTTGGACCCAGAAATGAGTTTATCTGCCTTGATCCTTGGGGGCCACTTAGCCTGAAGAATGTCTGAAGGTACACTGTTCTTTTCTGTGCCTTTCCTTTGTTATTTCAGCAGTCCGCTGCTCTCTCTCTCTCTCTCCCCCTCTCCCTTTCTCTCTCTCTCTTTGCCCCCCCACCCCACAGCTGCCATCGTCCCTCAGCCCCCATGTCTGGAACTGGCACAGCTCAGCTTTGAAATCTGTTCGCTATCCCCCACCCCCCCAGACG
>JAODUD010000038.1:17597264-17615114 GCA_026784285.1 Stomatorhinus walkeri
CTTTTGGCTCCCCTGTAATTTCCCAAATAGGTACAGTGCCTGAACTTCATGCCTCCTGTATTTCAGCAGAAATCCTACTGCATTTTTATGTCTTCTCAGCCAAATGGGACTTGGTGGTCCGTCTGAAGTTACACAGGACTCTTACACTCCATTATATCTGCTTCTACATGAGTCTTGGATTCTGCTCAGACCATAACAAGCACAGCAGGGGGTGTGATCTCACAGCGGTTCCCTGGTCCGCCTTAGCCGGCACGCCAGCCCGTCCCCGGGAGTTGGGAAGAAACACTGGTACGATTATGCAGGCTGTAAATCGAGCCATTCTCCTGTCCCATGTAGCGGTGGAACGCGCTAGTGTGCAGGTGAGGGTATGCGTGACGGATTCCGCACATAGCATCTTCTGCCCACACCTGCGGCGTGCCCCGGACATGGCGCGGGATCTGGGCCCAGCTCGTCACGATGAGCCGGATGAGGGTTTGGGAGATGGTGTTTCTGGAAAATTCCATCTGTTCTTCTCCGCATCTTATACCTCGGAAGTTATTGTCCCTCAGAAGGAGGTGCAAACACCAGGTTTAACGGGTGTCAGTTGCTGTAAAGATAGATGTGGCCTTTTTGGTGAGCAAAGAAAGCCAAACTGCTGTACTTTTAATGCACGTTATGGATGTTAAATGGTCCATAAAACACAGTCCTTCTAATATCATTACTTAAGCTGCAGGACCATCTGCTCGGTACACATACGTATGGTCACAGCGTTAAGGAAGACTCATCTAATTACCTTGTACATTTAACAACATTCCTGCCTGAGCTTGCATCTCCAATTAAGGCACGACTGTTTACTAGGAGACAAGTCTAACTGTGTCGTGGTGGTCTACGTTTTCTTCTACAGTGAGGGCGGTGGTGGCAGTCAACATGACCGATACCCTGGAGGTGCTCGCGGGCAACACGGTTGAAATCCCCTGCCAGTATACCTTCGACGAGGAGCCCAGCATGGTGATGATACAGTGGTTTGTGGTAAGTCTGACTTGTGTGTCCCATAATTCACTGCTTTCCCTCATCCGATCGCCTTGACATCTGCCATGGCTCGTATTACCCGAGAGAAGCTAGTTCTTACAGGAGCACCACATAACATAGGACAATTGGCTTAAAAAAACTAAAATATTCTTCAAATTATGCTAGAATGTCTTTTATTGGTGCGGCTCAAGCAACCATGTGGCGGCAAGAAAGTGTCCATTTTGTGCCTGTATGGGGACCTGGGTTACACTTGAGCTGCCAGGACGCAGTGTGCACAAGGAGCCAGGCTCACGCACCGTGAAGCGAAAGGAAAATAACCAAACAGTCCCACCTTTCAGGGCCCGACTGCGGAAATGGCTGCATGGGAGGCAATTAAAGGCATCACCAGATATCCGGGCTCCTAGAGCCAAAACAAACCCGAGCACTCCAGGATATACCTGGAGAATGAGCCGCAGGTGGAACCAGTCAGAGAGCCCGGTCTCCCAGTTCCCCCTCCCCATTCAGTCTAATGCTATAGTGATATTAATGATGGCCGTCGGGGTGTCCCCTTTTCAAAATGGCTGATCATCATTAATATCACTATTTTTAAAAGTCTGCTTAATGCAGATTCACAGACTTGGTATGTATGTAAAGTAGCAATAATTCGAAAAAGTACTGAAAAGATGTATTTATACATCTGTATTTATAAATATGTATACTGACACACTGAGATAAATAGGAGTGAGCATTTGAGCGCCTCGTAAAGGACAGAACAGGAAATTGCCCCCCCCCCTTCCCGAACCGGACCCCATGTCACCGTGACCCCCCCAGGCGGAGGCCAGCGGCAGCAGGCGAGAGCGCATATTCTACAGCGACGGCACCACGAGCATCGTGGACCAGGGCACGGAGCTCGCCGACAGGATCAGCCTGCACGCTGGTGACGGCCCTGGGCACCTGCGGCTCACCGTGAAGGACGTGCACCTGCGGGACGAGCGGGAGTTCATCTGCCAGGTCAACGGGATATCGGCCGGCAACGGGGAGAGCAAGACACAACTCAGGGTCTTTGGTATGTGACTGGCGCCCCCCTCTGGCTGTGCCTTGCATGTTCTTTATAAATATTTTTATTATGATTACCTTATATTTTTAATGGGTACATATATACATAACAGTCATAATCAAATGAAGGGCCCTTTTTGGTTATGTAGGTTTCCATATCTGATAATCCATTTATTTGGATGCATGACTAAAAAACATTAGGATGCCCAGTGAACCCTTTTTGCTTTAACTGGAACCCGTTCATGTGGCCTGGTGGTTCTTGGGAGCAGCCCAGTAAACTCCCAACGCCCCACAATCAGCGGTGCACCTGGGTGGAAATGCCTTCCCCTGCTCCACCGACATACTTCCCATTTATTTCGGCAGACCCCCCCAAACCGCCGGTGATCGAGGGCTCCTACTCCGGAATCTCGGTGAATAACGAACACCCCTCCAAGGTACGGGCCACCTCCACTCTCTTAGCCCCACCTGTGTCGCTCCACCTGTGTCGCTCCACCTGTGTCGCTCCACCTTTGCCGTTCCACCTGTGCCGCTCCACCTGTGCCGCTCCACCTGTGCCGCTCCACCTGCGTCGAGCCAAGGGATAGAGTTTGAGAATGGCAGAACACAACATAATAATTTAAATGCAAAGGTCTATTTACTTATGGGGGCAAAATAAGCCCAATTAAATATTTGAGGGTACACATCCCCCCCAGACCCAGTCCGTATACCCCTGGCCTGAGCTCTCAGGGGGGGTCTCCCAAATCTCACTCAGCTAAAACACTTAATGTGAAAGGAAATCTGTGCCACCACTCAAGTGTCAAACCCGACCCCCCCCCCCACAGATTGCATCCTGTGAGGTCAGAGAAGGCTACCCCAGACCCAACATCTCGTGGTACCGGAACGACACCCTTCTGCTTTTCAAGACTAATGGTGAGCCGTACCCCTCATCCGCGACGTCACCTCTGTCCGCTGGCAGCCGCAAGACCTTGAAGCGGCGCGGAGTGTCAACGAGTTGAAATTAATGTCACATTTAGCAGTAAATTAGTCATTGAGCATTCGATTTATCAGCATGCGCTGGAATGGGACAAGCCAATTGTGATAATGTGAGGAATTTCTTTGGTTGGATCACGCCCTGCTTGTTAGTGGGCTGTGCATGGTGACCAGTGTGGGCTTGTGTATACTTGGGAAAATACAAATTTCCCCTGTTTGGGTTGTTTAGATGTGTTTATGAAGGTGTATTTTCTGTGCATGTTAACACTGATGTTTGTGTGCTTGTTGACGTGAGTGTTTACTCTCTTGCGTGGGTGCATGTGTGTAATCTGTGTTTGTTTATATGTGTGCTAATGTGTTTATCATTGTGTTTTAAGGTGGTTTACTCCAAGCATGTAGCTACTACGGTTGAATGTTGACATGTGCTTGCGCCCCCCCTCCCCCCCCAGTGGTAAACATGGTGACACTGGTGACGCGCGAGTCCAGCGGTCTGTACAGCATACAGAGTGATCTGCAGTACAAGGTGTCCAAGGAAGACAAGGACGCCCGCTTCCACTGCCGGGTCACCTACCTCGTCCCCGGGGACATCAGGACAGCTGAGTCCAGCCCTGTCAACATCAACGTGCACTGTGAGTCCCGTCTCACCCAGACCCACCTCTCCCGGGTCGGTCCGTCAGCACGTTCTGTTAAAATACACCTTGGGTCTCCACTTTCTCCCATGTAGACCCCACCACTGAGGTCGATATCTGGAAGGAATCACCGGCGGGGCTCGTAAAAGAGGGGGACACGGTGGTTCTCCGTTGCCAGGGCGATGGCAACCCCCCACCTCCTTTCACGTTCACCCGCAAACAAGTAAGAAGCCCCCCTCCCCACCTGCTTCTTTGGTGTCAGCCATAAATCTTCTGGAGAAGTGCTTTGGGTTTGGGGGTCAATGGTAGCCTTTGTTAGGGCTTAAAATACAAATTCAGGGGGTGAGCAGCCTCACCGCCATTAAAGACTTGGCAGGGTGATAAAATTCATTGTGCTTAACATGCTACCCTAAGTAATGATGCTGTCATTCTTTATCCTATTTCATTGTATTAGTTAATTTACAACCCATTTTCTTTCAGTCCATAAACTTCAAATCTTTATTAAAAAAACACATTTCAAAATTTGGTTTATATGTACTGTGGTCTAATTAAATCATCGAATTATGTTGTGCCACAGCATCCGGAGATCGATTTGGACTCCCAACTGGACCTTCTGAAGCTGCCAGCAGTGACAAGGGAAGAGAGCGATGTGTACCAGTGTCGCTCGCTGGATCTGGACACGTACGAGGAAGTGACTGGGGAACTGCAGCTGGAAGTGCACTGTGAGTGGTGATCAGCCCTCTGCCCCGCCTCTAACCCTGCCCCTGACCCCGCCTCTAATCGCTTCATCCAATCCTGTCCTTGCCCCGCCCTCGATCCCGAAGGAACACCTCTGACCTAGCCTAATTCATCCCATCCTGCCCATGACCTGCCTTCTGCAGCTGCAGGAATGCCCTTGACCCTACCCCACTCCCTGCAGTGCTAATGGAATATCCCTGTCACCTCCCCCATCCTTTGCAGACATGGATCCTGTCGTAGTGGTCCCTAAAGAATCAGAGATCGTTTCCAAGGGAGACAGTCTGATAGCCACTTGCAATGCTTCGTCGTCCTTGGAGACCAGCGTCGTATGGTTCAAGGTGGGATGTCGCTGTATTGTAGAGACCCCCAAACGGTGTCACCTGGTCTGTGCCATATGTGAGTCGATACGGAGGCCCAGTTATTTTGCATGGCATTTTATGGCTGTATTTCTGAAGGTGACAGACACCTCCTCACAGGAGGAGAATCGTGAAGTCCTCCTGCAGAAACCAAACACAGAGCTACACCAAGGAAACTCTCATCTTACATGGTTTTCATTGGAAATAGTTAGTGAAACCTATCCTGTAGGTTTCCATGGAGACATTGTGATGTTACACTTACGCTCTACTGCATCATGATATACAATCCTACTCCAAAGTCCTACCTCCCGATTATTCGTCCATCTGCTCTTTCTGACCAGGATGGCAGGCAGGTCGGCTGGGAGCATGTCCTTCTGTTGAAGGACGTCACATTCGACATGGCTGGGGAGTACATCTGCGAGGTGTCAACTCCTGCTCTGGCTGGGCTTAAATCCACCGGGCCGGTGCACATCATCGTCCAAGGTGAGCCATCGACGCAGAGCTTTTGGGCTGAGGCCCACATGGTCTGACAGAAGCTCACATGTGATTATATTTCATGTTTTGATATCAGTAATTTCTTGGACCCTCGACAGCTGGGTCATGTGTGTGTTTCAGTCTTACTTATTTGTCTGTGTTTACCCCAAGTGCCACAATTAGTGAATAATCCAGGCTGTACCTGGAGTGAAATATAGACAGCTCTGGAAACAATTAAGAGACCACAGCATAATTTTCAGTTTCATTCCTTTTTCAATTTATGGATATACGTGTGTGTAAAATATGCATTTAATTTTTTTGCAAACTACAGCCTGGTTCCTCTCTGTTTCTCATTAATGAAGGGCTTCTTCATTTCTTTATGGGACCTCAGTCCTGCTTCTAGGATCCTGATATGAACTGTCCTAGCAGTGCACCTCACACCTGCACTTAATGTTTCCCATTCCCTTTGAAGGTCACTTGATGTCATCCTCCGATTCATGAGAAACCGTCAGATAAGTTACCAGTCATCTCTGGCATTAGAAGGTCGCTTCCGCCCTCTACCTGGCTGGTTTCGGGTCGTTCCCAGTGTCTCCTGCTTCACCTTCTCCTTATGAACTGCCGTCTTAGAAACTTTGAGCCTGGAAGCAACCTGCTGCTCAGTGTAACCTTCTGCCAGCAGAACCAGGATTAAACCAGGATTTAAAAATTAATTTTTTAAAGAAACATGAAGTGGTCTCTTTTTCTTCCAGAGCTGTAGCTGTATTTAACTGATGTTTTGTGGAAATACAGCAATGCTGGTCGACCCATTAGTCACCATAGGCTATCTATCCCTATGCTACCTTCTGAGCATGTGCTGACTTAGCAAGCCGATTTCAAGCTTGTTTGTGGTGGTATTTGACTGAGTGCAAACATTAGGTAGTGAACTAAAATGAAACGATTAAACAGAAGGCTGATCACCAGCCGGGATTATTGTGCGTATGGTTTGCCACGGGCAAGGAAGTCTGACGCGTGACATCGTGACACTGTGGCTCCACCCCTCCAGGGCCGCCAGAGATGAATGACGCGGATACGATCATGGAGATGACGGAGAACTTTGAAGCGTTTGTGAACCTGAGCTGTGAGGCACAGGGCATTCCTCCACCTACGGTCTCCTGGACCATCTTTGGCACGGAGGTATCGTCCAGCTTTTGGTTCATTTTCGCTGCTTCACGAGAGTGATTCAGACCAGAGCCCTGCATCCCGAAAACATCACAGAGCCCCGGCGATGGCCAATCCCACGAGTCCCACTGACCCAGATGTCTTCTCCGCCCTACCATGCTTTTGGCCGACACAGTAGTATGTGGACACCCTTAATTAAAGCAGTGATTTTCAATCCAGTCCTCGGGGGGCCCACAGAAAAGTCACATTTTTGCTCCAGGAGCTGTGAAGAAGCAAAAATGTGGACTGTCTGGCAAGGAGCTGGGAGGGAGCAAAAACGTGAATCAACTGTGGGTCACTGAGGACCAAGTTGGGAAACACTGAATTAAAAGAATGGACTGCTTAAGCCACGCGCACGGCTGACACGTGCATAAGTAAGCACACAGCCATGTGGCAGCAACAAACTTTAGCAGCAGAATGGGTGATTGTAGGTTAGTACCTTGGCACCAACACAGGACACTGTCATTGCTGCCCTGGTTAACCACAAGTGAAAAAATTGTGAGGTTTCTGGCCGTTTCGGTGAGGTTACTGAAAGGGACCTGATCACCCAGAATGAATACAGCCTGAAGGGCAGAAAATCCCATCATCTATTGGAAAACCTTCCCAGAAGAGTAGTGGCTATTATCGCAACAATGGGCCAACCAACTTCATATCAGTGCCCTTGATTTTGGAATGAGATGTTGAATGATCTGGTGTCCACATACTTTTAGCCATGTTGTATATTTCTACGTGGGGATTTATCAAATCTAAGTATTCTTTGTTAGAGTTTTAAATTTTCTGTTTAAAATTCTCGTGGGAAAAATATGCTACAGATTGCAATGAGTCGCAGTAAATCCCTGTCAAAAGTCTTAGACTGTGTTATTAAACTTAGAAACACACAACCAAACAAGGTTCCAGTGCAGGATTCAAAGCCAGTGACTATGAAAAGAGGCAATCAGTTGTCCAGGTGACACGAAAAGCCCTGTTGTGCCCCGTGCCATTCCTATTTCTGGGGACAATAGACATGCAACTGTTGACAGTCCCCCATTTTGTGCTTGTTTGCCAGAACTGGCGCGAGGTGTCCAGCAAGGTGACCACCAATTGGGTACAGAGCGTGGTGACCGTCAAGGTGACCTCTGACATCACCGCCTCCTGCAACACCACCAACCATTTGGGCACTGAGGGGAAGTCCTTCAGCATCACAGCCAGTGAGTCCCATCCACTGAGTGACAAGTAGCACATAGCTCCCCTAGTGCTGACTAGGAGTTACTGCAACTTACTCTTGATTTTTTTTTTTTTTTGGTTATAAATTAGTAGCAGAGATTTACCTTTGTAAAAATATATTTTTTATTTTTCCTTGCTTAATACACTATTAAATATTTTCAGTTAATTACTGAAGTACAGTACCTTAACAGACTAGAATTAAAATGATTTATTTCAGCCATTTATTTATGATTACGTTCATTTGTTCAATTACTTGAGCCACTGGAAATGGGGGGACTGTGTATAAACATGACTGTAAATCCTAAATGGCTGAGTAATATTTTTGTTAAAACCCTTGAAATTAAGGCACTTCATTTCAAATCCATTGTAGTGGCATAGAGTCAGAATTATAAAAATTGTGCTTCTGGACTTAACTGTATATATAGCAGTGTAAATATTATTTTTTTGACTATATGAATATACTGTGGATTTAAGCATCGTTTGAACAGGGAGGTAATACCACTGCTGTGTTTTACAGTTCCCTTGGTAACGCCCGCTGTGGTCAACAGCACAGGTGAGATAATACACCAATATCACTTGTCTGGGGGAAGAAAAAAAAAAATCGAGGCTCTATAGTAGATCAGGCCCCGCGGGGAATACACTCTGACTTTCTGCTACACACAACTTTATTGAAAAGAAGAAAAAAGACAAAAAACATCTCCTTGGAGCCAGCTGAGGAATCTGTGACTTCGGCCAGCGGAAGCGGTTTGAGGGGTTTGAGGGCGGGTGGACAGATCGCCTCTATTGAACGCCCGCGGACTCATTCACGGGACAGGGAGCAGTGTTCTGGAAGCGACCCACAAGCCAAAAACCAATTTTCCCTGCTAAATGTATAAATCGTGTTAAATTATGTGTAACCCTTAGCTCACAAAAACACCAAGACCGCTGTTACTAAAGAGATCTAGGGCCGGTGCATTGTTTTATGGATTTTGTGCGGTCGCTCTGTCCATAAAAAGCATTCCCAGACTTTTGTTGAGTCTTTTACAAGGGTGAGTATGAAAAGAATGGAACAATGGCATCACAGTGCAGAATAAGAATGGCTCTTTGTAGTGACTTCACACCAGCCCGCAGGAGACGGCGGCTGACTTTGTGGTGGGCGTTCGCTCGGCATGCTGTGGATCTGGCACTTTCACTTATCGTGATCCAATCAGACTCTGCAGCCACTGTCTGTGATTGATCAAAAAGCATGTCACTCAAAGTGACCCCGCCCCAGTCCCGCTGCGGCTTGACAATGTAGCGTGAGAACCTCCTGTGGAGAACAGTGTGCCTGTAGCCTACCAAAGTAGTGCAGAGAAGCAGGAAGATGCCAGTCCGTAGCCAAGCACACAATCAGACGCTTCGTGCAAACGAGAGACAACAATTCCCATCACTACTTATTTTTGGAACCTTTGCAAATACATTATCCTATGTAGGGAGATTCTTCTGCAGTCCATATATAAAATAAATGCAAGAAACAATGAAAGAAAATGCACCGATGGCTACTTGACCTCTAAGAGGGCCAGACTGCCCCCTTGTGGTTAATGTAACCAACTGACATCAGTTTAGGTTACGCACTCTTAAGAAGCAGAACTCAAACACTCATCTTTGTGTAGTACCTGAATTGTGGCAAAATGGCTTGACTGCCAGCTGTGGAGATTAAGTATAATCTAGAGAAATAATGTAGGGCTGAGTGATTTTGCAATGCATCTCCCAAGGGACACTAACCTGTGACTCTTTCTCTATCCAGTAGAGGGCAACGGCATCATCATTGTGGTCATTATTGTCTGCATATTCCTGTTGGCCATCCTGGGTAGCATGTTGTACTTCCTGTACAAGAAGGGCAAGATCCCCTGTGGTCGTGCGGGCAAGCAGGACATGTGAGTGCATCTTCCGTCCTGTTGCATCACCTTCACCTCAGTGTTGGGAAGGTCTAGTGAAACCAGTGCTATGAGCACTGCAGCGTTTGTCGAGTTCAGCTCCTTGAGGTCAGTGCAGTGTAGATAGACTGGCGGTGAGTGTGAAACTTGCTTCTCTGCAGCACCATGGAGAAGACCAACAAAGCAGAAATCGTGGTGGAGATGAAGTCAGAGAAGAATGAGAAGGCTGTTCTCCTAAAGGGCGTCAATGGTGAAAAGAAAGTCCTTGCTGACCAGGTAACTATAGAAACCGGAGGCCATGGGATGTAACTATGTGTAGAGCTTCATCTATGTTAGGACTTTGGTCTCTGTGATGTTCTGTTTCCACAGTAGCTAAGGAATGATCAGGAAACCTAGGATACCTCAGTTGCCCCAACACTGTAGATGACGCATCGCGTATCATTCCACTCGAGGGAGTTTTTCCACTTTCCCCCCCATGATAACAGCCGATGATATGAAAGCAGAGCCGCCCCAAGGCACAAGTGAAGTAGGTAGTTGCTTAAGGCCCAGCGGCCACCAGGGGGCGCTCTATCTGATCAGCCTATCAGAATGGGAAGAAAGATGACAAATGACAGCTAGGTTAGTCAAATTTTGCTTAGAATTCTGAAAAGCGATTGGCTGGAGCTGCGCTAGAGATAATGAAGGCGTCCTGTGCTTTCGCATTGCGTGTAATAAGTTTAACAGAAAATCCACGGAGTCCCTGGAAACACGACGTTCACGTGTACACTGTTCTCTCCCCCCCCAACCCGATTTATTCGTTTGTTTCCTGGAGTAAAGGGTGAGAAGTACATGGACGTGAGGAACTAGCGGGAGGAAGAGGAGGAGGAAGGCAAGGAGCACAGCGACACGGGGAAGCCATCAAATGCCGGAGGGGGTGAGATGGGAAGGACTTGGGGTGGCCAGATTCTTTTTCATATCGTAGCACGCGGTTGGGGGGGGGGGGGGCGTCAGCTTTCACTCCAAGGCTTTTTATACGTTTCTGCAAGTCTTTTTTTCCCTACAAACTCCAACTGCCATCTCAAGTGTAAACTGATCCACCATTTACGGTAATTGTATGTACATATTATATATATTTAGTTATTTAAATGCAGCCTTTCAGGAACTCTCACAACACCGTGTTTATTTGGAAGCCGTAGCCTTCTCTGTATCCAAAACCAGGCTCTCTAAAATGGTCTATTATCTGGAAGGAAAATGGATTCCTCTTCCTGTCCAGCCAGGCCAGACTGATTCAGTGCTGGTTATTCCTACATATGATGTCTACTGCTGATGTATTTTACACTGTATCATTTTATGTGAGTCACATATGAATTCTCGTGTGCCGCAAGACCCTGCTTTCCAGATCACTCTTGTTTGTTCACCTCATAAACTGAAACCAACCCTTGAAAACGATAAAGTTACGATACACCTGATGTTGCCCAAAAAAATCTGTAACTTCATAACATCCTGCTTAGCGTCCTTGTTTGATTTTTTTTACTTATTTATTTTTTTTTGGGGGGGGGGGGGGGGGGAGCAAGAGACTAATGCATTAGAGGAATTCCTTGATTATCTGGGCTACATAGAATCCAAAACCCCCGTGGACTGATAGAAGGGGAGGGAACCAGAGGAATACAGGAATCCTGCCATCTGATTTTGGGTGAGAGGTATTGCATTTGGGAATACAAGATCTTGTAATGACTACTTAATCCAAAAAAAAAATGGAGTTATGTCTTTTTCTTCTGTGAACTACTGTCAGGTTTTTGTACTATCCGTAAATAGCTGTAGTGTAAAAAAAAAGTATTAAAAAATAGCTGTGGTTTTCATCCAGTGATCCCTCCTCATCTGTGTTTGGAACTCTGAGGCTTGATGATTGTCAAGATGTCACTTTCGGATTTTAATTTTCCCTGTGAAAATGTTAGTCACACTAAAACATTTTGTGTTCTTTATCATTCAGTTTTGTTTTTTTTGGGTGGTGGTGTGTGTGTGTATGGGGGGGGGGGGAGCGGTGTTGTGAAAACACCAGTGATAAGATGGCTTTGTATTGTACTCCTTCAGTGTGCAGTGTCCAGGGGGGTTGTTCTACGAGGCAGGATTTCTTTTTAGCCAGATTTAAGGTAGTCAGAGTTAGATGGACTTCATCGTTGTTCAAATACATTTACCCCAGTCTACCTTAAACCCAAAACAAGTTATTCGGACACGAAAGAAATCCTGCTTTGTGAAACAGGACCCAGGTTAGCCACTGTGGGTCAGGATCTGTGGTACACAAAAGATGAATAACCTGGAATTCAGTCAGTCATAGTTCAACCAACATCTTGAGGAAAAAAAACAGATATACATGAAAAGAAAATGTATGAGCACCCAAAGTAAACTGGGACTAAATCCATCACTAAAGAATGACCTTGAAGGCCCTTGAAGGACAAATACTACCCTATCTTCCATTCTATGTCAGAATAGTTTATTGTTGAAAACTTGTAATCATGTTAGACATATCTTTAAGAATCTTTTCCGGGTTTAAGGCTCAATTTGTGATCAGTCATGGTCACCAAATCACAGTGACGCATTGAAGTTTTTGCTTGTGGGAGTTCTACTTACACTGAGGGAAGGATGAAAAATGGTTGTTTCAGAGAGATAACCAATCGTATTGAAGAGGAGGTGGGTCCAAGCAACTACACAAGGGGGAACTCAGACATGCGACTGGTTGGTCCCACCTCCTCTACAATCTGATTAGTTATCACTCTAAACCAATCATTTTTCTTTCTGCCCTCATCATTTTTGCGCAAGTAAAACTCCTATAAGCGAAGTTTTGTATTTCAACTGTGGATTGTACATTTCCTGACTGCTCGCTGCCCAAAGCAGTAAATTACAAATATGACAGGCACATCTGCCCCACTGACCATCACTGGAATCATGGCCTGTCGACCACTACTTTTCAAAGCACTTTCTGTTAGCTATCAAGGAAGAAAACCGCAAACAAAAAAGGGAAAATTAAAATTCTCAATCGTTGTTTTCTCCAACATCATTTGTAAGTATGATTTATTTTGTAGTGCTCATACAGTCCATCATCCCATTTTGCCCAAGCTGGAACAGAAACAGCTCTGGGAACCAATGAAGGTGTTCATTGTTTTTCCACCCACATCCATTCTTGTAGATGTTACAGTGACTTATCATATTTAGGGTTATTGAAAACCCTGCTGGTTTCTCATGTATCATTTTAGTCAGTCTGGAGGTTCCCAATTCCAGAATTCCAGCATCGTTGTACTTGCAAAGTCAAAAAACCCAGTCAACACTGATCAGCCCGATGTTTTATACACCGCCCCCCCCCCCCATCCCAGATTTCTTGGCCCCCATCCAGAGATCACACCATCGCAGATCTGCCTTGCAAATATTTTTAGAGAGTAAATAAATAAATCTCCCAATTTTAAACATCCCGCTTTTAAATGAAAGGGAAAAATCATTTGCATGCATGTGTACAGAACCCTGGTAAGTTTAGTAAATTTTCATATTTTTCAATGTTTTTAGACAGATGTGTATGCATAAAATCTTTGTTGAACAATGGTTGCATTTTTTTTTTTTTTTACAAATTCTTTAGAGGAAAAAACATACCAAATAAAAACTACCATTACTTAAAAAACCAGAGTCTGTCTCTTTAAGACAACACTGATACCATCCGTTGGTGTTGCCAATTTAATAAATCAGTCTGCTCCTGATTGAGAACAGCATTAAACCCTGAGCCATGTCTGACTAGATAACAGATGTCCCCCGTTTCCACGGTGCACAAATGGAATGGACAGGCCTTCCTGCTGTTCACAGTCAAACAATGGGCTTGTTCAGCACAGTTACCGCGAGAAACATACAACGGGCGTGTAGTTTGACGGTAGCGCTAAGCGTCAACGTGTAAAATATATTGCAAGAAAACTAAAAAAGACATAATCATATAAATACCTTTTGCAGTCACTATCCTACCGAATTTCAGGGGGGAAAAGATATTTTAATAATGATTAAAAATTTGATTTGAGAGGATGACGAAATTGACGAAGTCGCATTGCCACATAGGAGCTGTCATCTTAAAGCTTAAATTAAGACTAGCTCTGTCCTCTTCAAGGAACAACAGGACATCACAGAGACCAAATGCCCTCAAAAATTTGCCGTTATCTCTGGACGCAGACTGAGGTCGCGTCGCACGTCGGGTTAAACCCAAATTCACTGCAGAAGTCGGAGTGACAGGACGCTCAGTTCAAAGCATTATAGTTACAGTTTCCAGTTAAGTTCATGTTGCGAAACTGGACAGCAGAGGCTGCGGTAATTTAACAGGGAATTGAGAAGAACGCAACAATCCACGACATAACGCTTCACCTTCATCACCACCACGGGGGGTCAAAGAGGACACCACATACACATATTCAAAAATGCTTTAATGACTGGTGCAAAAAATTCCAGGGACACAAAACATTATGCATCTTCGATTGGGGTACAGCATCATAAAATTAATAAATAACATTAGTAATTATTTCTACGCATGAATGCAATGAAAAAATGTAATAAAAATAAATTGTAATATTCTTTATGAAAAGACCTATAGAGAGAAATTTCTCGCATTTATGATAACTTTTTCTGGTTTGTACAAGCTGCAGAAGAATTAAAAATAAAAAAGTCAACTTTTCCACACATTAACACATTTTATTCTTTATAAACATAACAACCAAAGATCATTAACACTGATATATTATATGAATCGATATTAACTTATTTTAAAGCACAATAACAGTTACAGGAATAATGATACGTTTTTACTATGTTAAAAACACGCTCTGTTGAGTCTTAGCCCTGCAGTCCGTCTGGTTAAACAGCATTTCCAGAAATGCCTGTTCAGTAAATCAATTCCACACTGAGCTATGCTTCGCTACAATGAACATATTTTCACGGATCCGGGATTACTCTGAAATCGCAAAGTCCAACTTCTTGCGGAGGAGCGCGACGTCCGCTACTTGGGGCTGCAAGGTTCCGGTGAGCGCGCCTCGTCCACCCCTGAATGACCGCGCACGGACACGAGTTTTTACGGAGCGCATAACATTTCATATACTTAAATCAAGGAAAAGCGCGCCTCTGTAGAGACAACATTTAATTGCACAAGGACTGGCCACAATGTGATTTCCACAAGGTCCGACAAGTACTACGAAGTACAACTTCAGCAAGCTCGTGCTGAGACGGTTCATTGTTACTTGTTATGTCCAAAAAAAAGGCGCTTTATTGTGTAGCGATTCCGTCTTGTGAATATGGTCTTCCATATTCAGACAAATCGCCAGGGAATGGCTCGCTTGACACGGGGAGGATGGTGCACGAACGGCTTCTCCACCCGGAATCTTTCCGCAAACCCGTTTTTGTACCACGGCACTCGGCGGCGGTGTATCAGTAACACTGACCAAAAGAAGCGTACCATAAGTACATTCACACTAATACCGGTCACTGCCTCTTCAGTCCCAAACATTTGAGAGCTCTCCAAAGAAAGGAAAAAAAATCGAAAGTCAACACTATCAGTCCCTGTGCTGTCAAAAATATTACAAAATTTCCACTTCATATCAGAGGATAAATAATTTGAGGTCATTATAGTGCTCACTAAATCTCTAAAGCAGGTAGGTTTAAATATTATAACCGACATCATTACATCAGTGTACATGAAACCATGCCTATATGTACCAGACGACTAGGCTTACATCCGAGAATCGGAGACTCGGACGCAAAACCCACAAAATGCAATCAAATCAATGAAGCGGAGAACTGCTCCATCTTCAAGCATTCAGAATGACATCAGCTCATTTTTTACACAATAATTATGAATTCGTCATGTTATAGTATAAAGCACGTGTTATTGTTCATTATAAAATTACAAAAAATTACAAAAAAACTAAACAGTTAGCACAAGGACTTTATGGCAACAATGGAAAAGTGTCCTCGTAATGTAACTAAACATCACAACATGCCACGTTACCCTTAACTCCACAAGGAGTGTTACAGCTCAGCGAGCACAACACAGAATTGCTGATATTACATTATGTCCATTGCGTTGTATCTGGAGGCTTAAGTGGCAGTATAGGAATAAAATGCTCAAGAGAAAATTCTGGAATTTATTATTATTTAAAATTATGGCACTGCTCACATTATTGGTCAGATAAGCAAATAATTACACTGAGCTAAATGTTCAGTAAGTTCATACACCTGCGTTTAAAGTGACAGTATCTGAAATCGCAAAAAATGCGGTCAGGAGAAAGCGCACAAGCACGTAAACTCAACGCAAATCGTACATCTACATACATGAATACAGTAATCAAAACAACTGGAACCCGAGAACGAACCCTAAGGCAACGACAGAGGGACAAAAACCGCGCAGTGGACCAAGACCAAAGCCAAGAACCTGTACCGGGAACGGAACCATGCTGGAACACTAGGCTGCCAGGTGGCGTCCGTCACCATGGAAACAAGTCCCCGCAATGAGTGCGCATGCGCTCAGTGCTTTTATATTCCTATTACCAATGATGGCATTTCGTTACTGATATGTGTGGGGTAAACTAGAGCGGCAAGGGAGCGGTATTTTGGCCAGGCAGTATTTATTCCTGAGGCCAAAGCACACACATCTCCCACTCAACTAGGGGAATTTCAGTACATCAACGACGTGACTACTTGTTGCCGTTTCTGATAACTGACCCGAACAGTTTTGTAATAATGTATAAATTACCCTGCTTTCCGGCCAGCCTGGCGATCGGAATAGTATTGAACGTAAGGACTCACTTTTAAATGAGGTAGTGTCAACTCTTGGCCTTTTCTGCATTTCCCGAGTCGCACGAACATCCAATTTCTCACGTTTGATCACCCAAGGCGAGAGAGAAGGGCGACGCGGCTCAGCTTTTCGTGGTGAAGTCTTCTGACACGTTCAAGTATTTTCAAGCCAAGTGATGGGGGCCGGGATACTGTCACTTTAAAAACAACACAATCAGGACTACGCCACACGGGATTTCTAAATACACACGTAAGGCTTACGTGTTTAGCATTAACAAACAACGGCAGCAGCAGTTAAGCACTTTAGATTCAAAACGACAACAGTTCTGCGAGTTAAATCCTGGCAGGGCTGATAACCCAGACACACAGGTCCTCCAACAGCTAGAACAATAATTAAAAAAGGTAACCCTCCTTCTTGTGTCCTTTCTACCACATTTCAGTACTCTTGTTTTTGTTCATCCCCCCCAAAAGAAAAAAATGCCCATTAGGAGTCAGGCTTAGAAAATCAAATGATGTTAAAGTTTAGAAGCTAAACTAAGTCACAAATAAATGTTTTCTTGTGTAAAATGTATCCTCAGGGCAGGTGTAAGATGATCAGAGGTCGGGGGGGAGGGAGCTGTAATTTGTGACACTTCTGTGGTCGGACAGCACCTCCTGCTGGGCAGGGGTAATTCTGACACAACTGGCGATGAAGCGGGATGCGGGGGTGTACATTCACGCACAAACAGAGTTTCTGTACCCCTCACAGAATGAGTGAGACGTCAATATCTACGACTGTCAAGTTTTTCCTTCCACGTTATTGTTCTGTTTAAGCGTGGCGGACGAAAAACTAGCATCAGAGAGGCATGAGAAAATAAGAAGATTGGTAGACACCCCTGTGGCAGTACCGTCTACCCTTCCTGAGGGGGCTGTGACCAAAGCTGGTTTGAGTTACTGGATACTGTGTTATTAAACACCCTGTATGAACACGGAGCTGACAGAGCGCCAGTCAAGTCTGTCGAGTTTAGCTTCCAGGGGGAAAAAAAACAGACCAAAAACAGACCATAACAGACCCCGAAAACTCCTGAACGACACGTTTCACGACAAGACGTTCAAATTTTTTATTTTTTTTAAATACTGCAGAAGCAAAATGGCCCTCCATACAGTGCAGCCATGCGGGGCTCACTCATGGGCTCTGGGGCATTTGCGTACAAGCCTACGATCCGTCACAGTACCGCTGTACCGCCTGGGGAGGGCGCAGCGGAAAGCTCCCACAGTCTCCCGAAGAGGACCCAGCCACACCCCCAGGTGGAAGCCAAGTCCACCAGATCTCGAGATCGTGTCGCTCGTCTGTGTCACATGACCGCGCGGACGTCCGCACGCGATGCGCGGAAACACGCCTCCTCGCCCGCCGCTCGTGCCGAAAGCGGCGACTAGCAAAGCCTCCCAGTCGTGGCCTAACCGAAGCTGTTGTTGTCGGGGGGAGAGGGGTCGGTGGTTGATGTGGCAGCTGGTCAGCTGGGATACAGGCAAAGAAGAAAAAAAAAAAAACAGAAGGGGAAGCAGTGTTCCGGAGTTTTC
>JAODUD010000038.1:17636082-17655868 GCA_026784285.1 Stomatorhinus walkeri
GGGGGGGGGGGGGCGCACAATCTGATGATATCTGACATCAAAATGCGGTTTCTCCATTTAGACCAACAAAAAAAAAACAACCCGCAAACAAACGCGTCATCCACTTATCAAACCATATCAGTGAAACCCACTTGGAGCGTGTCTTACGGCTCACACGGCGTATAAATATATGCGGGCAGCCACATTCCAGGCATGCGGGCAGCCACATTCACTAGGGCCCGTCACTTTATATGTGTCAAGGTCAACGCCCCTCACACGGTCAACGTCCCTCGAACGGACAGCACCTTGTGAAAGCCGTTTAGTGACAACATTACTTAGAGGGGATTCTGAGATTCCTGGCCCCCCCCAAATGGAGATTAATTGCTTCAGATACATAACCAGCAGTCTTGTTTGTATTTAAGCACCCCCCCATGGGAACAGCCATCTCTTGACTAAACAATATACTAATGAGGGTGACCTTTCGACTTGGGAATGGGCCTGAGACGTCATTACAGGCTCATCTCCGAATCACCATGTTAACAACAAGCCACGATATAAAAAGTCGCCGCTTCCGATCTTCGGCTTAAGTTTTCCTGTCATCAAAAGCCCCCCCCCCAATGAAAACAACAAACACATGCTTCCTGGAATGTGAACTGTTACTGACTCGGTCCAAGCTACAGACAGTTGTGTAAATAGCGGAGTTCCTGACCTGTTCCCTGGATAGCAGATAGCAGCCTCAAACTCAGGACTGTGTGCAGAAAAATAAATTTAATTACTTGTGGAGGGGGGGGGGGGCAGTGGAAACAGCTGAGAGTCGTGTTCGGACGGCAAGAGATGGCTCTATCAGCAGCATGGACTAGGGAACCCCCGGGGTGGGGCCAAGGTGATGTCATACAGAGGTCAGAGAGCCCCCCCCCCCCCAAACATGGGGGCCTCAATGCCAGGCACCTTATAATCCACACCCCAGGTGGGAAAATTCTGGAAGTACGAACCAAGACACTAAGGATGAAATAAAGACACAATCCTGTGACATCAGACCAAAAGGATAGACCAGCTGGGTGGGGGGGGGGGGGCATGAAGATTTTACTTTACTTAAGTCCTGCAACCAATAACAGAAGAAGTCCAACCATTTTCCACATGACTCTGTTTCACTGTTATTCCTTTTATTATTATCAACCCCCTGGAACATATTAATGAATGGTTTGTGTGTCTGTTCATTAGAAAATTCTGGATGCCCCCCACGGTCCTTCGATGACAGTACACCAGACTGGGGAACATCTGCTGGCTTGCTATCAAGATTTTAACACATATATTAGGAATTGCTCTGTCAGGAAGCACGTGTGCAGCAACACAAAAATACACACACGTGCAGAACCTGGCTAAACAATCAGAGTGGGTCCGTTTTATGTGTCGATGTCCAACATATTTTAAAGGGATCTTTGGTCTATGTGGCCCTTTTACTTGGAAGTGGGGCAAAAAGTATAACATTTATAAGGTGGTGCTCTAGTATGTTTTGCCGTCTCGCTATTTTATTGCACGAACCCTGCCATAAGCGCAAGTCCGCAAGCCTCCATTTCCGGTTCGCCCGTCAGGGACAGCCTTGTCTGATGGTCGGTTTACAGGGACGGGGGGCAGGGGGTGGAGCTTACCAGGGCAGTAGGTACCACCACAGAACCACCAGAAAAAGGGTCGGAGCACCTGAACTGCAGACCCAAGTTGGCGATGGGCAAAGGAGAGCTGAGCAATGTCTGCATCACAGTTTCCATGTAACAAATTCCACGCGGGAGGGGATATAGGCCTCTACCTTCAGCTTCAACTGCCAAATTGGGGAATGAGGGGAAAATGACTGACACACACACACACACACAGACAGACAGTCTGTCACACAGGATCCTGAGCAGATGAAGTCACCCCACTGGCCAGCCAAGGAGCTGGCACGGACAAACTTAACACCTAACCAAGTGCGCAGTGTCAACTAATCACAGTTAGTTACCAGGCGTGAAAGCGTCTTCGAAAAGCCTAATTTAAACTTGCAAAAACCTTCATTCAAATCACTCATCGTTACTGTCAATAGGACTTCAGGCAGCAAACATCAATTCACAAAATGATTTCAATGAAACAGAGAATCGCATTATGAATCTTCACACAGACACGTATTTTAGAGGTTATCGTAAGTGTTATGAAGCCCAATCTGGCGCGGTGCCTCACCGGACACAGTGTCACTACTGGAGATAACATGTTAATCCTCACAGGCAGCTGGTGTCGCTACGGTAAGCTGGCGCTGCTGCTGTATCACACATGCTGTTTCTAAGGTTTGACAAAAGCAAAATCCGCCAGATTAACAGCGACCTGAACCGACACGAAGTTTTCCCGCTTGCAGTCCTACTTGGACGCACCTTTATGATTATATTCAGATGCTAAAAATTTAACAAACCGGTACAGACTAATAATAATAATACTTTATAGATGTGGAGAAGCTATCTCTTTGCCTACCACATCTTGCTTTCCATTACACACAGACACATAGCCTACATAGGTGACGGAAAGTTTGGCAGTGAAGGGCGGTCACCCATAGCGGCGCCCAATGGAGCTGGGAGTTAAAAGCCTTGACAAGGGCCTATGTGACTGTTCTGCGAAGGCTGGCGTCGATCAAGTGTCAGGCACAGAGACTCAGCTCACTAACCCAAATAACTAGCCCCGGGCTTACAAATTCACTGAGACGTCATTTGCAATTTGACCTGCACCACCGGATTCATGCAAATAAGCAACGGTAAGTTACAATAAGTTATCAGGGCAATCAACCAACTGCAAGTTTTATCAAGTACAATAATAGCACTAATCCGTATGACTCGAAACCTCCTACTGTCTATAAAAAATGCAAACCTCCAGCTTCAATGTTACACTACAAAGATAAAGTAGGTTATTTCCTCTAAAGCTGCCAAAAAAACTACAACGGAACAAAAGAGCATATTCTTCTCAAGGTGCACGGAGCCACGCGGTGTGTGAGAGAGTGACACACATCAGTGATAGGCAGCACCTGTAGGCTGTGACACCGCCAATTAACCCGCTAATTAACTGTAAAGCGGCGCAGAACACCGGTCCAAAGCTTTGCATTAACACGTTTGTTAGTATTTAGCCCTAGTGCATGCATGCCTGACTGCATAATGGGTATCTGTATATGCAAAGTAACACAGCCAAGTCGTTATGGATGTAGCGCCGTTGCGTTGCACAACTACCTCGTCGATCGACGTCTCGAAGCAACAATCGGTACCGTTGAGTGAAATAAGTGACATGCATCTGGGTTGTACACAAACCGACGCCTGCAGTTCTATATGACAAAAATTCTATCTCCACGATCGCCAGACTAACTCACCTTGTCCATAAGTTTCCAGCATTTTTCTACCGTCTTTTTGTCCACGGAGCCCGGCTGGTGATGGGAGTGGAGGTGGTGATGATGGGGCTGAAACGCGTCCTTCATCATGCCGATCAGCCCCCCTTTCTTCAGATTTCCTGCCATGCTTTTAGCTCAGCTACAGCCGACCGGGAAGACCCCGGGGCTGGGGGGGGAGTGGGGGGACAGCCCTCTTTCCCGATGATGTGGGCTGATTTCCCAGGACAAAATGTCTGTATTAGACTCAATCAATAGCTCGCTGGGAGGGATGGGGGTTGTAGCCAAGCAAATGTCCCATTAAAACCCCCGAATACGCACGCAAGATGCAAGACCCCACAACTGGGAAAGATATCTGGGTCTGTCATGCAATCATCTGCCCAGCACCGGAAACGAATAAATCCCCGACCCGCCGCGGTCCCCTTTCCCCCCTTTACGTATACAGGCTGCGCTTATCCTCCAGTAGCTCCTTTGCTCCGATCCCCTCTTGTTTCCGCCCCACTTGCTCGGCTCCTTCGCTTGTTTTTTCGAGCCGCCTTTCGCTCAGAAGGGAAGTTTCTGCGAGCGCACAGGACAGAAGGCGCTAAGCTGGCTGCGGAGGAAATGAAACCGGAGCCTCAAAAAAACTCCCGGAAAACCCGGATAATCATAAATAATTAAATAAGAAATCAAAACAAATTGCTCGCGCAGACAATGAGGAACGGGATAAATAAATAATTGCATCTAGTCAGCTATCTTGCTCAATTAGATATAAACACCGCCCTCCATGTCACCCCCCACCCACCCCTCCTTTTTTGTCTTGGCGGCCCCAGCGCGCATCCTTTTCCGCTCCCGAAGCCCCACCCAACAGACTGGTATAGAAACACACCTCCCGCTACCCGCTCCCTCCCTCTTCGTCGCCGCTGCGCGTCTTCAACGCGCGTCCCGAATGCGCGTCCCCGCCGCGCGACTATAGGCACGTAGAATTGCTTAGCGGACTAGTCACGAATGAGATGCTTTTCATATTATAGGCTATAAGAAGAGAAATTGATGAGATTGAAACAGGTATTGCTTTACTAAATGACTTCACAACGTGCTTGCGTGTACTTTGTACGATCTTGATGATTGCTTGAACTCAGAATGATTTTAAAAAATAGAAAATACAAAATAACAAACAAATAGACAAACAAAATAAATAAGACCAGTAGCCTATATGGGACAAAATAAGGCTTTGACTTTATTCTAAGAGGCAGATGGTTTCATTTTTCGAATTAAAAAAAGGATAAAATAAAATACAACTCAATGACAGTAAGCCTAGATATGCCTTCTAATAAATTTTAACTCACCCCGTACGACTGAAATTAATTGTTGAAGATCCGCTAGAATGGCTAAAAAAACGGCTCAGCTTGCATTAAAAAATGCCGTCGCATCAACATCACAGTCATCGGTGAACCAAATAAACCCGTTAGATCGTCCCTGGCAGCTTGTCTGTGACAGGAAAACTGTCAGCAAGATCAGTCAGTTAGACCACAGGGAAATCGGATTTCTTCATCATCATAAATTTACGTAGTATTGCATTTGATGAATATCGTTGTTGATGCTGTTACCAGTAATATTGTCATGCCATGTCAATCACAAGTTAAATTTTACAATAATATGAGTTGACATAAAAGTGAAGCGTCGTGACTGTCTTCGGTGAAAAATATGTCACGTGATATGATATTTCGTAGGCCGACTATTTCAAAGATACTGTAAAGGAAGGCTGGAAATCAAGGAATAACCAGGTAATGAAACAGGAGGGCCGGACTACTGAAAGACTGACGCAAATAACTTAGGTGTAAGTACTGAGCATCCTTGTTAAAAAAAACGTCACAGATTTTTTTCTGATAGGGTGGGGATGGTGTGGCCCACAATGGCAGCGCACAGCTTGACTTAACATGTTCGGCCACATACAGTACAAAGTTACCAGCTGCAATACGGTTCTCGGTGCAGTGGAAAGAGTCATTTAAAATGCCATCCCAGGAGATTCAAACTTTAAAACCAGTCACCTAAGAGATTCCGGGCCAGTGTACAGTACATCGGCCTGCAAGAACAACGAAAAAAGATTTAATTAATATGCATTAGACAGATATGACGTCACGCAATAAAGCCCTACCTTAGGGATGGGAGATAAAAAATTCAATATACCCAGTCAGACTGGTTTCTTGGTGTTTTCTGATTTGCTGAGTAGTTCGAGTTATACCAGTTTTCCTCTACGCTCCCAGTTTCAAAGCTGCTCTCCTGTTTGCATTATTCTAACTCGAACTAGACGAGACAGGTGAAGTTCAAAGACCATGCAGACTCTGAGAATCGCCGCGTTTGGGGTGCTGTTCACCCTGGCCTACGCAAGTGAGTCTGTTCTTCTTATCGACTATTGTTGTTAATTTAACGCTTTTGTTAAATCGCTACAAATATTGCAAAATAAAAGGTGACATAAGGTCTTGTATGAGTTCTTGTGTCGTCAAAGTGCTAGGGAGGTCTATTTTAAAACTGGGTCTAATTCTAAAATCTGACTGAGACTCTTGTGTGATCAGATGTATTGAATCATTTGATATTCCAGATTTTCCTTTGCAACTCCTGGACCCCTCAAGTGTGGTGACTGCGACGTTCACAGACTCCGTGCTGCTCAGTGTCCCCCCATGCTCTCTTGCGGGACAGCAGGCGTCTTTGACTTACAAGAACATGGCCACTAATTATACTGGTAAGAGAGAATCATCTTAATTGATTCTTACTTGTCTCAGCCACAGGTCACAGAGGACAAGTAAACAGTTATATAATAATAATCAGAGAGTAAAAATCCAGGCCAAAATTTTGTTTCAACCAACTAGTTGAGTACTCTGTGACTGTGACTCTTTATGCTCAACTGGTTGGTTGAAACAAAATTTTGGCCTGGATTATTACTCTCTGGACCTGGAACTATCTACCTCAAATAATAATAATAATAATAATGTTTATAGAAAATGTTGATGTAATACCCATTGCATTAGTCTGTCCTTTCACTTATAATAACAAAGTTCAACAACTGTGAATACTTGCTAATAATTATTTGTCATATTGCGTAACAGTAACTGATGCTTTGCTGCTAATTTGTCTGTCAAAGTAAACCTGCAGAACATGTTTACGGTCCCTTCGTGTCGGAACCGAAGGGACGTCCTGGCGGTGACTCAAAGCAATGGTCAATACCTTGGGTACCAGGTCACAAACCTTGCCAGTGGCACACAGTACAGGTCAGCAAATCGATGCGGGCAGTGAGTGTCCATGTATGGCCATTATGTTTTAAACATTCTACTGCTATAATGTATCTTCCTATTCCTGTGACAGACTGAACTTCATTAATTGGTTTGTGTTTTTGATAAACTAGACACTTTATTTATATGCACTTTGTAAGTACATTTAATTTGAAATGGGAAAAAATTGTTTTGTTGCTAGTTTCAGCTTTTGAAAGATGTGTGTGATTCTTATCCTCAGTTTTCAGTACAATGTGGGAGGCAACGTGAGCGATTCATTACTAGCCAGCACAGTACAAGGTAACTGGGGTTCACTTCTGGGGTTGATGTAGCACAACTATTTATGGCTTTTAGTTTGAAATGGTGTCGCTGTCACAGCTTTGCAGTGTTTTATTACTGGAAGCTAAACTTTCCACGGAATAAGACGGGATCACAGAGATCAAGAAGTTTAGAGCAGCCACCAGTGCTGGCAGCTAATCTCGCTTGCAGGGGACTGTATTTCTCATCACGACGGTGGGCAACAGTTTGTGATTTAGAGTAATGATTCTCAAAAGGGGGGGCTTGGGAGATGGGGGTGGGGGTGGTGCCCATCCATCAGTCTGGGGGGGGGGGAGGCTGAGGCCTGGGGGTCCACACTGCACTGAATGATGCCAGGACTGGAAAACACTTACACTTATTCACTCAACAGCTGTTCATGTAATACTATATATAATAGCAGTGTTGGGTATTTCAGGTCCAAATCATGGTCTGGATTTGTAGCTTCTAGACCTGAAATGTCCATCTTGGGCAGGAAAAAAACATTTTTAAATGATCTTCATGTTGGTGTAAAATTGTGGTATTATGCCTGTGAAAATGTGTTACTGTAGCAGTTTCAATGCCAATGTTAAAGTCACCCCAGTGTTTGCAGTGACCACCCAATACAGTCACCCACCAGCACACCATGTGTGGCTAATCGATACCTCATCAAATTATTTAACTAATTAAGTTAATCAATGAAATGAGCTGGTGGTGAAATTTAACAAATACAGTGAATGGTTGAGGTGCCCCTGAGGAGAGGTTTGGGACCTGAAGCGGGCCTGGACGGGCCGGTTGGCATGCGGGGCATCTTCCCGGGGGGTCCGATGAGATATGGGCCAGCAAAATTTATCCTGGGAAAGTCGATACGAAGATGAGTAGCTTTTTGGAGAAGAGAAGCAATTTTTATTGTTTTTGCATTAGCTGACTATTCATTAGCATATATTCTAATGTAATTTATCTTTTTCCCAAAGACAATATACACTCAGTATGACTTTATATATGCATGTATGTGTGAATGCTGTGCTTTCATAGATTTTGTTTTCCTCTAATGATTTAACATTGAACACGTTTCGTTTGTCTCGCAGCAGTCCCATACGGCACCATCTATGACGGCCTCCCGGCGCGCTCCGGCGCCATGGTGGTGGTGACAGTCATCCTCGTGATCACCACGTTCGTGCTCATCGTGGGCCTCGTGCTCACTGTCATATTTGGTCACTGCAAGAAATGAGTGATTACAAAAATTTAAGCGCATTTAATACTTGCTTTAATAAGTTTTAAAAATGTCATAAACCTTACAATGAACACATTTCTACAATAGCCGCATATTTCATTATATGTTAGATTTCTAATAGACCTATTTGTATCGGTTACATGCATTTTTAAGCAGATGGGAAAGCATGCAATACTTAAATTTGGGAAATTTGCATTTGAATTGTTCTGCTATGTGCATAGAATAGATATTGTACAATCTTTGGGTGATGTATTAATTATATAGCCTATGTTTATTCTTCTTCGCAAATATATTTTGCAAATATGTCGGGTTTTAAATCACCAATAAACCTTTAACGGGTTCTTGTCTTGTGAAGCCCAGTATGTACACCATAAATATTACTGCGTTTAGCAGGTGAAATCCCGATACTCGTCAATAGCATGACAGCGATTAACGGTGGTAACTGAGTACGGTAGTGATTTAATCGGTACTTAATTTAGAATTTAATTATCTGCCAAATATGCACAAACGTGTTTCTGTAATGAGGCATTTATCATTTAGTGAATTGTAAAAATAAAATCGTTTTGCATAAAGCAGCTGACTGAACAGCAATTAGTCACAATTACGAGTCTGACAATGAAAACTATGTTCAGCTGGTAAAGTCATTTCAACGTGAAAATGGTCCGTGCGTCTTAACGTCCTGCTTATAACAAATTTACTTGGGCCTGACTGAAACAAAACGCTGTATGTTTTTTTCTTTGGGCTTAGAAGAAGCGTTAAGGGAAACGGTGCCGAAATGTTTCTGCAGATTCAAAACCAAAACAATTTTCTTAATCTCCATTTAACAACCTGTCTGAGTGACTGGGATATGAACGAGGAAATCAAACTAACCACGACTACAGACCAATTTTACCAGGGTAAGAAGGGAATAATAGTAAATGATTTACGCGTATTTATGCATCTATGTTTATTTAAACACCCTTTCCCCAACTTTCCCTCAAACTCAGACGAAAAACGCAACGGCCATTATCTAGTACACTGGCACTACGCCCGAAGCTGCGGTCACGTCTCCCCGGAGGATGACGCCGAGTCTCAGTCCCGCTGCGAGCCAGAAGGTGCGTCGGGCGTAGACAGCTTCCATATAAAGCCACTTGTAGATGACGATTCTAGTACGCGGCGCTGCTCACTTTGCTTAGCTGGCTGGAGTAAAAAAAAAATCAATTCGAGGCGAGTCTGCACATACTATTTACATGTATGTTACAATTATTGCCTAACTAGTCTGTAGGGTTTACAAACCACCCCAACGCGTTTGATGTAGCTAATTTCAGGTTTACAATGGAATGATATACATTTAACCGCAAGATGTCTTACGTGATATAGTTAGAAAGCGTGTCACGCCAGATGCGTGATCGTTGTCAGCCCCGCTATCTGGCGTGTTTTGTATACAGGGTTGTTTGTCAAAACTGAACTCACCTCAGATGAACTGTGCACATTATGGCCAAATATGCTTTAAATAATTGCTGAAGTGGAGATTTTTTATTTTTCAGAATCTCAGGTCCAGCCAAGCTTATGGCTGATGGTAAACCCTACCCTAGCGTGTCCAATCAAATACCCCAAACATGTATCCGGTACTCCGGTGTCCATGTTACCAACACCGGAGTGTCTTCCAGCTGTCCCCTCCCACAGCCCTGTCACATACAGCCACCCACCTTCCCCAACAGAGGAACCCTTTCTTGCTTCTTCATCCAGCGAGTACCTGGTGCGTAACTGTGCTGAATCTAAATTTGGATTCGTTGCTCTCAGATTTGTTTTGTGGTGAACCTTTAAAGCACAAGGTACATCTTTAATGTGATAAGTACTGGAGCCAGCTATGTGGAAGCCAAAGGACCTGATTTTCTGTATCAGGTGTGTTAAATTAGGGTTACATCAAAGATCTGCTCCTGTTGGGCTGGGCAGCCCTGGGTTATAGGGCATATGAGCGGGTACAGCAATTTGGAAAGTGCCAGCTTAATGGAATGATGTCTGGATCGTGAGTAGAAACCTGACCTGCCGATGTGGATGTTCTGCATTTGAGCCTGTGAGCTTGGAGGTCCTGCCACTCCACCAAGATATGGAACATCTCCAATAATGTGAATCCTGGGTGTAGATCTGAGTATGGACAGTAGGGACATGTCCCTACCAATGTTGTGGGAGTACAATGGAGTACAATTTGTGTTTAGGTGAGCGGGAGGTTTGGGGGGGGTGGTCACTTGGTCCCTGCTAGTGTTAGAAATCCAAACATAGAGCCTTGAAGTGAATTCATGTTATGGAGTCTTTAATTTTGGTCAGTTCAACTCGTTGATTAGAGTTTTCACTCTCCATTAGCTCACAGATGACGATGACGCGTCCTCTGTGGATGTCCCAGTTTATCAGAAGATCAGGAGCGGCCGGAAGTCGCGGCTACCTAAGGACAGGGTCCGGAAGCTGGGCTTGGCCCAAAACAAACGCCTGCAGCGCGTGCTGCAGGAAAGCAACAACCTGAAGAGCGGGGCGTGGCCTCGGCCGCCAGTCAATTACTGCATCCTCATCGCCATGGCGCTCAACAGCTGCCGTGCTGGCAGCCTCAACGTACAGCAGATCTACAACTTCACTCGGTATCGGTCGTTTCTCACTTTGGAACACATGCTTAGTTTGAGGTTCTGTTCTGCCTTAATTTCTACCCCCTCCTCCTCCTCCCGGCCCCAGAGAGCACTTCCCCTTTTTCCAGACGGCTCCCGATGGCTGGAAAAACACCATACGACACAACCTCTGCTTCAGCAACAGCTTCAAAAAGACTCCGCAGCAGGTGTCGAGCGAAGGTAAAAGAAAGTCCTGCCTGTGGCACCTGACCCCGGATGGGAGGCGCCGACTGCGGGACGAGATACAGACCCTCACGGGGGAATCGTTCAGAGTTCTGAAACGCAGCATGAACAACCCTGGTGAGCTGCAGCTCTCAGGAAAATTAAATGTACCCATCACTGTTTGGTGGCTGTTGGATTTTTACACAGCTGTGTTTCTTCTTTCCAGATATGATCCAGGCTCTGTTTAGTCTGTAACTGATTACGTCCCTTAAGCAGCTGGATGGTGGAAGACGGAAACTAGCTGGGGAAAGCGCGACCAGTCGCTGGACCGCAGACGAGGAAGGCACAGAGTTAACGAGCGTTAATTACACCTCTCAGAACGTTTTCTTTAAATTATGGCAGGACGATGTGATTTTTTTTTTTCGTGGCTATCATATGGATGGACTGACTCATTGTGACCACTATCGTTGGCTTTCACTGTAAATAAACGCACATTTTCGGAAACCAGACTTGGGCATGATTTGGGAGTCTGACGTTGCAGTAATTCCTCCAAACCGCCAGAGGGCGATCAGACAAGCCAGTTCCACGCATACGGCAGTTGAGTCCGGGGCTTATTACCAACGAAGAGATGGTAAACACCCTGTAAAGAAATAGGTTTCTTCAGTTACTGTCCTCCAACATTTTCCATGTTCTAGCGCTAAATGATATAGCTGTGCCATGCGGGGGCTGTAGTTTACGAGCCGGTGGAACATATGGCGGTGTTTCACTGCGCTGTGTGCAGGCAGACCACCTTCGTGGGGAAGAAGCACATCTACAGTAAAAGCCATCAGGCCAAACTGAAGGTTGTCCTGGTCAAGTTTCTGGAGAAGGTACGGTGGAGGCGATGAGGGAAGGGGGGGTCCACGATCCTGGGAGGGATGTAACGGTGGCCGGTGCGTGTCCGTGTCGGCTCGCAGGTGAAGGAGGCGCGCCGGGCGCTCAAGGCGCCGCGGGTGGAGAAGCTGGACGCCACCGAGCACCGGCGGACCTTTTGGTGTTACTGCTGCGGGCTGGAGGTGCAGAGACACGTGGCCGACGGCAGCCTCGCCGTGCTGTTCGCGGGGCTGCTGGAGCACATGGCGACGTAAGCAAGGCAGCCCGTTTAAACCTTATAAATACGGATGTTGCTCTAATTTTACATCCCCTTATTGTACACAGTACAACGAAATTTTGCAGCGGTCCAAACGGTGCATTCAGTGAATAATAAAATCTTAAGTATTACTAGAGTGCAATACAGAAAATTGGCGTATGAATACTATTAAATATATCACACAAGACATAAACCAAATACACAATGTATGAGACATGAAACACAATGAATAAAGGGGCTATTGCACTGAAGATGCTGCATAATATTGGTATTAACCCAGAAAAATGTTATTTGTTATATATGTAAATATTGTGTCGTTGCATCTCCTGCAAGGTGCAGTTAAATGTAAACATTTGCAGTGTGGTATTAACGTGACTGCAATGACAGTGATAGGAGCAGGCAGACCCGCAGGTCAGTGTTTGACAGTGTTCAGTTCGGGTTCTGCAGTAAAAGCCATTTTACTGATGTTTGCATGGGTTGGGTGCAGGAAAGCACATCTTGCTTATCTTATGTATTAACATGTATCTGATACACAAATATCTATTTTGTCTACCTTATTCGGTACCAACAAACCGCTTATGCAAAGGTGCAAAGTGCTAGCATAGTGAATGCACAGTGCCAGTCTTGCTCTCCCGCTACTTCCCCCATGCCAGTAGCTTCTGATTCTTCACTTAAATCCCCAATCTGCTCTCGTTCGTTTCCGTTTATATATATATTTCCATGTTTTGTTATGGCCTAAAACCCGATTTCATAATCTCCCTGTTCCAGCCTGGATCACAAGAAGAACACAAACAAGTTCTGGTGGGACAACAAAGCGGACCCCAAGCTGAAAGACAAATTTTTAGTGACGGCAGAGGAGATTGAAAGGTGCTTGTCATTCCATCCGTCATTTAATAGTTCCTGCATGAAGTGCATAAATCCTAGGCATGCTTATATGTTTTTTTCTCTCCAGGTTTAAAGGTGCAGTTTCCAAAGCGCTAGATGCCTTTGAAGAAGAGGAGGACACACTGTTGAAGCAGGTGCTGGTTTTGCCAGAAGCGGATCTAAAATATTTTGGGATATCAGGGTGATGTTGAACTGCTTTTCAGCAAGGGGCTTCTCATTACAGCAAGCGGATATAATCAGGGCTCAGGAGCAGCACCGACAGGAAGTCCTGCAGTCCCTATTAGAGGTTGGTTTTCCCAGGATGCACCTGAACAGTATCCACACCTAAGTGAACAGAGCGTTTCCTTTTCCCCCTCCTTTTTCCGTGTTCTTGTTTTGGGTTTGAGTTCTCGCTCGACTCACGTCTGATCACGCCTCGCGGCGCCCTGGGGTGGGTCAGTGTATTTGGGGTGGGGGGGACCTCGTGGCCTCTGTTGATCTTTCCTGAATCAAAATCAGCCTGAGCCAGAGCCGGCGTCGTCGGGATCGGGCCAGCAGGAGGCGCCGGACGCGGGACCCGGGTATGAGTCACCGTCTTTGTCTAGGGAGCTTCATTCCACACGTGTGTGAGAAACCCGAAAAACCCGGCCGAATGCTCTTCGTGTCCCCTGCTGACGTTAACAGCGTCGTGCTGGGTCTCGCCTCCGGGAGCAGCTCTTGCCTCAGGGCCCTGGGATCGACGGGGGAGTCGGAGCCCTGCTGGATGGCCCCTCTGGAGCGAAGCCATTGGCCAGAGCCGGAGACTAGCCTGACTTTCATTGGCTACCAGGTGAAAAAGCTGTTTTCTTAATTATTTTAAATAAATCTGATTGGTTTGCTTTTGTGATAGATTACTTATATTTATAAGCAGTAATTTAATCGCCAGTATTTGTTTTTTGTTTATACAGGATTCTTCCATTTATGGCAATATCCACACAGGTAGGCTGGTGACTTTAGTGTCTGGCTATTGCTTGCCATCTCCATGGCTGATAACGTGTCATCGTTGGTGACCTCCAGGTGCTATCCCCCCCTGGCTGCTGGACGACCCCCAGGAAGGGAGCTCCAGTGGCACAGCGCAGGAAATCGGCCCCTCCCACCAGGAGTTCCTGAAACACAGTAAAAACCGTTCCTTCCTCCTGCTCATCCTCACACACAGTCTGAGGTCGTGGGGCCGCTCGGGTTTCATAAGTCTGATTCATGAGGGTACCGCTAAGAATCGCCACGGCAACTGTTGCTCGCTGGCTCCCCATTGGCTGCTCGTGGCCCTTTCTGATGACGTGAGTAGCTTGTTGCAGGGGCGATCACCGCTCCACGAGTCTCACTCCCACCTCCCTCCCCCTCCCCACAGAGGAGAAAGAGAAGCTGAAGAAGCTTCCAGCAAACCGCGTAGGGGCCAACTTCGACCACACCTCCCAGACCGATGCGAACTGGCTTCCATCCTTTGGCCGGGTGTGGAACAGCGGCAGACGCTGGCCGTCCAGGTACCCCCCCCCCCCCCCCATAGATTAGGCTTTGACTGAAACTAAATTTGCATTGGACTGTGTGTACTGTACTCACAAGGTACTCTATATTTGTAAGGTACAATTTTTTTTTCCTTCCGACCTCATATTTTACCCATCGCTAACCACTTTGTGTTTTGCACACTCTAGGAACCAGTTCCGGGAGGAGGAGGGGCAAGCAGGCAGGAAGGCGAAGAAGCGCCGAGTTTGGAGCAAACTGGGGCAGAAGCCACAGAAACCACCGCAGTAAACACCCCCCCCCCCCCACCTCTCATGGGGTTGTAGATCAAAGCAAATTTGAATGTTTAAAAGCAGCCCTAACCAGCCTTAAAGGCACACCTGCTGCTTGCTACTAAATGTGCAGGTTGATGCAAATATTTGCAAGAATTAAGCCAGTGCCCCCCCAGAACTCAGAGCAGAAGCTGCCCTGGGGAGTCTTAAAGTATCTTTTTTATTTGCCTGCGTGTCCCGAGTCGCACGGTTACTCATTATCGCACATGGGGCACTTTGCATAATTGCAGTGAATTTAAGACATGTAACCAGTGCCATAGCGCAGTCACGAGTGACACATCTGTTTCTCTATTTAATGCCTTTTGTTTAAAGTTAATAGTTCATTAGGTCTGCGGTGGAACTGAAAATGCGTCCAGAGGGAGCAATTAACACATTGCTGTGTTTTTACTGCAAAGGCAGATGCAACATGAACGTAACAGTAAAAGATTAAACAAGCATTTTTCTGTGAAGTCTAATTTTTACAGTGGCAGCAGTTTTCAGTCCTCCAGGATTCCCAGACAGTACACATTTTTGCTCCCACCACACCTGAACCAAGTATTCGGTGTTCTTGATTGGCTGGGAGCTGGGAGAGAGCAAAACTTTGCATTTTCTTGGGGTCCCGACGGATTGGATTGAGAAACACGGTTTCTGATCCCTCAGTAAATGCCCAATGCACACATTATGTGTGATACTCAGTAAAACCTTCTCCTGCTGTCTAAAGATCAACACAAGCCAAATGATTAATATTAATTAATATTAATAACTGTACTGTAAGCTGTTAAGATATTTAAATGAAGGAATTGTAATTATATTATGCAGTCGGTTGTGTTAGTCTGTACAGTCAGAACAAAGGTGAAATAGTGCAAACAAGCCTCTGAGAAGGGGCGGGGGGGGGGTTCGGCTGACGGCACAATCTAACTAGCGGTTCAGATGTCACAAACAGGTATAAATGGGTGAACCCTGGAAGGTTCTGGAAGGGATCGACTCCCCAGTGGCGGGTTTATGTGGGTCTGTTTGCTTGGGCCCCTGCATCTTTCTCCACCGGGATGGTGGTGGTGTCTGATTTGAAGGTTATCAAAGGTTCAAATCCCCAGGTCAACAGAGTGATAGGACTGTTGGGCTCTTGATCAACTCCCAATTGCTTCAGGGACTGTGGCCCTGTTTTCTCACAAATGTACACTGCCCTGTGTACGTCCACCCACAGTCACATGTCATGCTGTTTACAAACGCACAGAATGTTCACCTTGTGCCGCCATTTTTCAAGGCCGATGGTAGCTGTGACTTTCACGCGCCGTATTCGGATCTCTCGAGCGTGGCTGCTGTGGACCCCCAGGCCATCAGAGATCCTCGCTGCCAATCAGGTACCCTGATCTGCACGCTGTCTGATAGGATGAGTGGCCTCCGCGGATTATGCTGGGACCGGCAGAACCCTACGCGCACAGGGAACCTTTGGACCCCTACTGAATTTATGTTGGTGCACCACCTTCACCGATTCCTACCTCCCTGCGTGAAATGGACAGTAGCATTCGCCAGCATTTGCCGAGGATGTTTACTCCCCCCCTCCCCTTAACGGTCAAATACAGCAGGACCATGGAAAATTCTGCATTATTGCTCCGACATGAAAAACACAAGTGTCTCAGAATAAGGACCCTTTTGTCATCTAGTGCACCTCTCGCATGTCCCCTCTAATTAGCTGATAGTGCGAAGTGGTTTAAAATCGATTGGTGAAACTCTTATCTGACGCCAGTGCGAAATGCTCGCAGATTCCGCTCTAACTTATCACCTCACTTTCTGTTTTCCTAAAGGGGCGGGGGGGACATCGGCCTCTAGCACTTTTAATGGTATCCGTGAAGCAATTTGATTCAACAAATCTTAATCAGTTTCTAAGTGCGAGCAGTTTAAATCTTTTATCGCTTTAAGCTAGCAGAGTGCTACCTCGTGATTGCGTGAATTGACTCAGTGACGGCCGGCGCACCTTGTCTGGCTTGCTGTTGTAGACGGTCCAATCAGTTGTCTGTTTGGGTCCTAACTGATTCTTGAAAAACGACGTGAAGAGTCTTCTGCCAAGAAAATCCAACGCTAAAAAAAAAAATTACATTTATCTAATGAGATAATTACCTGGAGGAGAATTTGTAGTAAGATGCACCGTGGGGTGTAATTACAGGTGATTGTTTTAACAAAATAAAGCATCTGTAGAGGTTGTATCTGTCACCGCTGGCCAAACCTGCTCATAATGACTGATGTATGGAGCGATGGTAATTCATCTGATCCCAGATCAGTACTTGGCAATACTTCTAGTTTATTGGGCATCCATCACATGGAAACGTTGTGAAGCATGGAGCTGATTCGAGCATTCGGAAGCATTTAAGATGCTTTTATCCCAACTGTCTGGAGGTTGGCCGAACGACTGTCGTCAAGACAAACGGCTGGAGACTCAGTGAATGATGACCAGCGATGACGTCCTGTGCATGAAATACACTGCGGGTAAGTTACGGAGTGTGTGACGTACAGCAGAGGTTCTCAGCCCAGTCCATGGGGAACCCCAGATAGCCTACGTTTTTGCTCCCACCCAGTCACGAGCACCGAAAAACTTCTGCAGGTCTTCTGGGAGCTGGGAAGGAGCAAAGATTTGGGGGACTGGCGAGTCCCCATGGTCTGGGTTAAGTCAAGCACTGCTGTACAGAGAATCAGTTCAGAAACCGACGCAGGAATCAAATGACTATCCACCCAAGCAAGACTCATGTTATTGCTTTGAACCAACTAAGATGTTTATGTTCTTTTTAAAACTAAGTGACCTACACAGTATAAGATATACAGACGCTCCCTCGGTTACGATGGTCCGTGTTACGATATTTCGCCTTCATGATGGGTAAATGATTTTCACTTTCTGTACATTATTCAATAAATTACATGAGATATCCAACACTTTATTATACAAAATACTTTGTGTGAATGATTTTACCCTACAGTAGGCTAATAAAAGTGTTCTAAGTATGTTTATGGTAGGCTAGGCTAGGCTATGATGATTGTTAGGGTAGGTGTACTGTCCTAAAATTGCATTTAAGATATTTTCGCCTTACGACAGGTTTGTTGGAACATAACTCAAAGTAACCTGTTTAGAGGCTGTATTCTATTCTCATTTAAATCAGGAAATTTCAGGGGTGGTGTGAGGTTTTAGGGGTTAGTCCGTGGCTAGATGGTCATTGGTTCTGATGATTTCATCATTGGTCCCTTGAGCAAGGCCTTTAACCCCGATCAGTGTATCAAAGCCAAACCTGAAGGAAGAGGTTGTAAACAGTTCATCACAAACCTTTGACGGGTTCTCTGTTTTAGCACATGGGGTTAGCAGTTACATGTGCTAAAGGTAGCAACAGCTCATGTAGCACTGTTTTGGTGTCAAGGACCTCCGGCTCTGTCATTGGCTGGCAAACAGGAAATTATGTCACCACTGGAAAGAAAGCAGGAAGCACTGAAAACAAAAGACAACCAGACTATGACTGCGCCAGACCCAGTTACACCACTGAGAACCATCAGCTGAGCTCAAGACACATATGCAGGGTGATGTAATCAAACTGGCTTGTAAGAGCCCCAATGGCCACCAGGGGGCGCACTATCTAATCAGATGATCAGAACGGGAAGGATGATGACGAGTGACTACTAGGTTAATCAAATGTTGGTTAGGACCCTGAAAAGGGTTGGGCCGATGAGGTCTGCTGCCATTAGCACTTGATATTCAATCCCAGAGTAACGGCATTCCTAGTGAGACTAAACCCCCTTGCTTTGTGAATACAGCTCTGAAACGTTTCAATATAGAATATCACCTTTATTTAAAAAAAAAAAAAAAAAAAAAAAAAAAAAAAAGGTCATTGTGCACATGGTGTTTCGTCCACTCGCCGTTTCTGTCTGGGCTGTGATGCGACTCGGTTCCACAGCACAGGGTTCACGCACAGTTTTTGGCACTTTTTAAAACCGAATGAGTGATTCGCAGTCTCCTCCCGCTCCTGGCTCGGTTTCTGCAGCTCTCGGTTGGAAAGTGTGTCCGTCGAACATAAAAAAGAAAGAATGAACAACGACACTTGCGCTAATCATGGGCAATGGGGACAGCAGTGATGCGGAAACCGCAGTGACGAATATCTGTGTCGGCGGCTGACGGACCCGACGGAAAATAAACAGCGACAAAGTAAAGAGAGATGCTGCATAGTATGATGCTCCTCATGGGCAGACCGCCAGAGCCCTGGGGAGACAGTGGGCACAGAGTTGGACACCCCTCAGGAGGTGTGGTACGGTCCAGTCTGCTGTTACAGTACCTGCCTCAGAGTGCCCAGGGAAATGGAACAGACCAAACGGGAGGGGGAGGGGGGGTGATCGTGCAGTCTACTCGGGCTCCCCGACGTCAATGGTCTTCTCCCACTCGAAGCTGCCCTCGCTGTGGGTGGGTGAAGCCCCGGCTGCTCCCGCCAAACGTGCCCGTAACCCCTGGAAACGGCGGCACTCGGGGCAGATGCGGGCGTGGCCGCAGCTCCGTGCCACCAGGGCGGCCTCCTGAGCCAGTCTGTGGGCGAGCACCTCGGGCACGCCGGCTGCGGCCCCCGCCCCACACACCATGCCATTGCTGAGGCTGGTCACCGCCCGCAGCCGCCCGGGCTCCTCCGGAAGGAGGGGCCTCGTCCGGGGGGCCCCGCCTGGGCCCCTCCGCCGCCGCAGCTGCAAGCTGTCCCGGCACGTCACGATCCCACGCAGCTCCTGCAGCATTTCGTCACACACGGACAGCTGGGGGGGGGGCATAGACAGAGAGAAAGGCCGGGAAGTGTCGTGTACTGAGCTGCTCCTGTTCCTGCCCGCTGGACCCGCCCTCCCGGTACGCTCCTGGACACATTTCCACAACCAACTAGTGCAGAATCTGTTCTGGGACCCCCCATGAGAGGGGAAAAAATGCATCGTCACTCAATAAATAAATAAATAATGTGACCGGCATGGGGGGGGGGGGGGGGGGGGGGGGGGGGGGGGGGGGGGGGGGGGGGGGGGGGGGGGGGGGGGGGGGGGGGGG
>JAODUD010000038.1:17678286-17692519 GCA_026784285.1 Stomatorhinus walkeri
CAACCCCCCCCCCCCCCCCAACACACACACACTGTACTTGCACATATATATTGGTGAGGACCGACATGACCATCACCATACACTGCGCCACCTGTTTGCGGGCAGTGAGTGATGGTGCTGTAAAAGCCCCCCCGCTGACCTCGATCAGCCTTGTCCCGCACGCGTGCCCTCAAATGGCAGAAATACACCCAGCCCCCTTCATCTCCTGTCCATTAAAGCAACCTTACATTTCTCACGCATCGTAAAATAAGCTTCTCCCTAGTTAAGCACCATAAACCATCGACAGGAATAAAAGAAAAACGGATGAAAAATTTTCTGTAGCCTATCTGAACACCTGGAGCAAAGCTCACATGGTTACAAAACAGAATCTTGCAATTTTTTTATGATTCTTCAAAGAGCAAACTAACATTAATCTATTCCATACATTGTATCCAATTTTAGTAAGCACCAATCACCTGTGTAGAACAGGGTCATGTGATAATGCAGCGTAAGGAAAGGCATATGGATGACAATGAGCTTTGTTTCAGGCTTGGCTGCTCATTGTCAGCTTGCTGGATGGACCAGGCCCTTTACCCCTGGATGAACTCCCTTTCTCAGTCCGGCCACCCTGGCCGTTCCAGAATTTTCCATTCTGTGCCGAGCGAAATCCAGGCCCAGCTTGGCTCCTGCTTCCCGCTGTTCCGTTAATGACCATGTGAACCAGCTGAACACCAGCTACTGAACCCTGGATCGATCTCATCGCTGCACAGCGGCTGCCGTTCTCGCCACTACTCACAGTCGAATCTGTGTCACCAAGCTTCAATAACGGGGTGTTGTTTTCTCCCTCGTGTTTTATGTCTGCCCATTTGCCACCGCCATTCGTTATCTGCCCTTGTGACTCCCCCCCACCCCCCCAAAAAAGGACAGAATTCGGTGCATTAAATAAGCCTCAGCTTGGCGCTGAGAGCGGCTGCCCAGCCGTCTCAGTGCCCGCTGCTGCACACATGCCCGGCACCAGAAGAGCGAGATCCCCCAGAGCCGCCAGCCGCCTCGGCATGTTCCAGCGGGTGTGTAGGTCCCTCTGCCTGTGGGGGGGGATCAGAGAGGGCAGCGGGCTGGACCGAGAGTGCATCCATGTTCGGGGCTTACCCATCAAGCCTCCCCATCCCATTAAGCCAGACCTCAAAATCCTTCCAGACTGGGAATTACACTGGTTGGTGAGCCATCCAGTGGTCCAGCCTTTGATCCTCGCACCCCCACCAGCACCCTCCGGAAAAGTAGCAAGACATCCAACACTGAAAATCAGCGTGGAGACTCTTAAAACCTTAATTTATGGTAAAAAAAAAAACAGCCTTTCATCTCATTCTGGAGCTGAACTGCACACACCTGGCATGTGGGGTGTGCGGCTCGCTGTGATCGGGAGGTCTCTGGTTCAATCCCCAAGCCCAGCAGAATGATGTCACCGTCGGGCCCTTGAGCAAGGCCCTTAACCCCAGCTTCTCCTGGGACTCACGATCCTACTTTCTCAAAATTGTGTGTCCGCCAAATAAATAAAATTGCAAATAAAGTCTCATTATAATAATTCATTAAAAGGTCATTTGTTTCTACAGTCTGCTGTTGTTTTTTGTGCCTTTTTGACCCCGCATTGTCAAAACAGAAAATACGTGCGACGCTTTGGATAAAAGCATCTGCTATTTAAATAAAATGTACCGTAAATGGTGGGGAAGATGGACGAACTTAAACAGCTACAAGAAAATGAGCAAACTATCCGAATCTGCTTCAGATGCTTCTCTTGGCGGAGTGGAGTTAGAATTTTCTCACAAAACAATCTAGGGTAGGTCCGGCCACCCAATTAGCTCGGAGACGACCTTTGCCCAGGATTAAATCCATAGTTCATATTTCGGAACGGGGCTGGAGAGCCCATGGATAATCATCTCACCCACAGAAAACAGAACGCAGAACTCAGATCGGTCCGCGCCCCTGGGATCACGTCGGTTTCCTTAGCACCACCAGCCATGGAAAAAAACTCTTCAGCGCTTTTGTGAAATTTCGCCGCGTTTTGTTCTGTGCATAATTAACTTCACCAGGAAACTTTTAATGTTAAAGGTTCGCCTTTTCTTTGAAGTGCTTTGCTTCCCTCGTTATGTGTGAAAGTTCTAATTCTTTTTACAGTGGCAGAGGCAAAGTCTTTTCAACAGGAATAATACACGGCTACTACAGTTTGCGAAACTCCACAGAGACCCCCATAAACCGCGTGGATAAGTCGATATTAATGACGGGAAGTGCGGTTCAATTTACAGAACCGACCATCGAACTGTTCATTTAAATGAATTAAACGTTCGATTCAAAGAGTTGGGAGGGGGACTACATGATGCTCACCTTGTTCGATTACCTTTATTAAATTTTTATTACAATCTTGTTTTTATTAAAATATCGGTAATCTCTGAGTTTCCTGAATGTGTACCCATCACTTCCGGACCAATTAAAGTGAAAAACAATCATGTAAGTAGACAGTCTAACATGGCTGTAGACAGTCTTCGAAAAGCAAATATATGTAAATCTTAAAAGGTCGCTCTGTGTTTTTTATGTTGATTTGTTGATTTTTTTGATTCTTAGAATCTAAGATGTGTACCTGTACAGTGCATGGATCTACAAAAAGTTTGATTGTTTTAGATTTGAAAACCGGTTTGACCAACTCACTGAAAAGGGCTGGTTCAAAAAAATTAGTCATTCATGAATCAGACATCACTAGTCGATATATTGTATAAAACCATGTAGAATATAATACCAATATTTTCTGAGCCAGAAAATCAGTCCTGGCTCTTGCTTGTGCTTGACACAATGTCGTCGAGAGCCCCTTGCAATCAGAACCCATCTCCCTCACCTGACAGGGGCTTCCGGAGATGCCAGGCCCATCGATCTGATTAACAGACGCTTTCAGGCTAAGGTGACTTTGCTACTTACATCACACGGCTGGACGGCCACTCGGGAAATTTGGCCTGGGGCCCGTCTTGGCGATGCAGATCCGTGGAGAAAGATGGGATTTGGCTACGGGTGCATGCTGCGTTTCTTCATCGCAATGCCTGCTTAATGGCAACACAGCCCCCCCCGTTCAGCAAATCCTGTGGCCTTTCAGGCTGGCTTCTGTAAGCTTACGTCAAAATCGCTGCAGGGGCCTGAGGCCGGACCGGTATTGGAGTAGAACTGTAAGATACCTGTAATAACAGTGAGAGACACCCCCGGGGGGCAGATATTTGGCTGAGTGGGCTAAGCCTCTGGACCTGTGATCGGAAAGTCACGGGTTTGAGCCTAAGCCTCAGCAAATCTGCCAGTCCATGAGCGAGATCCTTAACCCCCCCCCCCCCCAGCTCCCTGTGCAGCTGCCCTTGGGGGGGGGCAGGTTGCTCTCACCTGCCGAGAGCAAGGTGGGAGTGATATAAAGAGAATCCCCTCTATGGGGATCAATAATTAAATCACGTGGTATCCCACTGTGATTATACATCAGTGTTCAGTCCAGTTCTGCAAGTTTTTGCTTTAAAAATATATTTATATTTAGTTTTAGTTTAAGATTTAGTCATTTTATTGTAGGGGTAGGCTGAAAGTTGTAGAGATACTTCATGTGTGAGAATCCTGCATGAATACGCAGCACACATCATCCTCAAAATGGGCAAAACAGGGTACTATTAATGGTAGCTAAACAAACCATTACTTCAACTAAATAGTATCAAATACTATTATTTCTAATTTGATTTTGTTTCATTTAAGTTATTTTTGGAAGCAATGGTTTTTTGTTTATTTTATTTTTGTTCATTTTATTTCCGTTCTTTTGTAGTTGTAGTTTCCGTTAGCCATAATAACCCTGCTCTGCTCCATTCGCGTGCTCTCTGTAATCACTATATACCCTGGAGTTCACTGTGGCGCTGTTTAATCGAGAGACCTCGTCTAATTGGATCTCCGCGGGATCCCCACCTACTCCGCCACACGGGTATGAAGACGTCATCCGGGAAACCCCCCTCCGAGCCTGGAGGCAGCGCAGCAGCCGCGCACGCCGTGAGCCGAACCGGCTCCTCTCCAGAGTCCGCACTTCTGGGCAACACGCCGGATTAGGCTCCGGCTCTGCTGGCGCTCTCCTTCGCTGGGAAGCGGCTCTGTGTTCCGCTGATAATGTCTTCCGAGAGAAAGCAGAGCTGCTTTCACGCTGCCCGCGGAACCGCCTTTCAGGCACCGCAAAAAAAACGCGGCTGCGGGCTGAGCGCCGCGGCGCAGAGATAAGGGGCGAATGATAAACTAAAGGCACAGCTTTCATGGAATTGAGCCGCGCTGGCGTGCAAAAGAGGGCCCAATTTTTTTGATTTTATAGTGATGTTCAACGGGGTACGACTGGGAGGGAAAAAAGGTTTATGTAGCAACTGGCCTTTAAATAGTAGATAAACGTACCCTTCTACTGAAGGTTTGAAAAAAAAAAACTTTGCAGAACACATTGATCATATTAGCACATTAAGTCTCACATGTTTATAAATGTCACACATTTTGTGTCATTTCCTGTCTCCCTAGATAGGCCAATTTCATTTTCCAACTTGTATGTACGATCTTTTCAGTGACAGGCCACGTGTTGAAACATATACGGGTCATTTGCTTGATTAAGGACCGTAAACCTCGCCGTGAGGGAGCAATCGAGGCTGAACACGCCTGGGCTTTATTAAAACTTCATTACACCCTGCGGAAAGACAAGCTGCAAGTAACGAATGATTCAAACAGATTTTCCTCCTCCATCCATCTGTGTCATTAGTGCAGCAGATTTCATCAAAGCTTTTCAGGATGCGACACCCAGCTTCGGGGGCAATTCTCCGATTTTTATAATAGCTGCGGGCATAAAAGGGGACGCATATTGCTGCAGCCGAAAGCCCTGTGGGAGGGGCAATGTGGGAGGGGTTTAAAATAAGGGGCCTGTTATCATCTGATGCCCAAACCCTTCCCCTCATTATAAACCCCTCCTACTCAACATTGCCCCTCCCACTTGGCATTCGGCTCCTGCCTGCAGCGATATATACTTGCATAAAAGGGGCCATAATTTATATAATGGGGCCTTATTAGCCAATGGCATGTTTCGAGATGGTGACTCTATGGGCCAATCAGCTTTCAGCTGGGAACAGTGTCCCTCTGGCCCTGCCCCTGTATTTGCCCCTGCCCAGCTAACACAACCAACTGTACACCCATATTATGGCTTGTTTTTGACCTGTTTCAGACTTGTCCAGCAGGGGGTGCTGTACACTGACCTGACTGCTTTGGCCATCTCTCCAAATTGACAGCGACACCGCCAGGGGCAGAGTTGGAACAGAGATGGGTGAAGCAGGAGTTTGTTTGTGTTTGTTTACGTTGGGCCTGGGTTCTTTGGGGGCAGACGACCGAGAACCTGTCAGAACAGATAAAGAGCCCCCCCTGATGGGTGCGAGGGGCTAATTGGGGTAATCTGTGATTCATTAAGATTAGTACAGGACATGAGGTACAGAAGCAGGCTCAGTACTCGCTACTAGGGGGCTGGGGGGCGGACAGATCGGAGGAGGCCGCGCACACAAACACATGCGCACGCTGTGACTGCCTGAAACCAAGTCCCTGATTAACTGCCTCCATTACAAGACTTAATTAGCAAGTTGCCTCCTATCGGGAAAGGCCGGCTGCTGAAGAGGAGATCAGGCTGCCCCCCCCCACATTGTTTCGGTTTGCAAACAAACAAATAAGCATGCTCTACTCTACTCCAGACGCAATTAGTCAGCCAATGGCCCCGCCTAATCAATAGCACCAAACTGTGTGGAGGGATCTCAGAGGATTGGAACATCTGCGCCTCCCGGCGCCCGAGAGACAATGGCATTCCCGTCTCGCAGCTGGATGGCATCCTGCAGGTCCTTGGGCTTCCGGGAGGCTGCTGGTGGTTGTTTAGGGCCTGCTGACGGCTCCTGGGCACCCGGCTCGGCTCACGGTACGAGAAACTCAGAACGCCGGTTTTCCTGGAGCCCATGCCATTCCCCCATCTCCAATTCCCATTTAGAGCATCTTCCTTCACAGACACCTGGGGTTCAGGGCCTACAAGGCATGTACCTCAGAAAGTTAGCACTCCATGGCTGGGATCGGAAGGTTGTTGGTTTAAATCCCAGGGCTAGATAACTGGCGCCACCGTTGAGCCCTTGGGCAAGCTCCGTATCTATCCCTATTGTACTTTGCCCTACAACGACAAAACACAGTAAGCAACACTGAACCCGAGAAAATGGACTTCAAAGTGCTTTAACTGTCCACCTGTCTGGGCAGTAGGTAGGTTGATTCTGTAGTTTATGTCATTTTCACACTCTGAGTTCCACAAAACCGGGCATAGCTGAGCTAAAGTATTTTGTCATAAGATAAAACAGTTGCCTTAGCAGGACAGTATCGCATCCCCTCCACCTAGCAGGGACCCATTATACAGCTGGATGGCCTGCTTACACGCAGTGGGAGCAGGCCCGCTGGCGCCCTCTAATTCGCCCGTGTAAAGCATCTTCTTTAGGGTCCCATTACTCACACCCATAATGACTCATACTGACGGTTCCCCTGAATTACAGTGAGCGCCCCTCACCCTGAGAGTCACCGGCTCTGGGTATTACTTCCATCCGTCATTGCCCAGCGAGAATCAGGACACCAACATTTTCCCCCAGGTTTATGGCATTACATATTTAATGGTAGCGTGGCGGTCCACTTTATGCCGCGCCGGTTTATGGTGGGATCTATACCTGGAGGTGCTTGATGCAGCTAATTCAGTACCGGGGGTTGCTGGACATGGTCTGCTGACATGGTCCCCATGTGGGGAGACCCCAAACTGGAGGAGAGACCCAATGTCAGCCCAGGGTAACCCCACACTAGGTAGGGTTATATAATGCCTGAAATGCCCCCTGGATATATCTGCTACTTCAATTAACTAACACATGAGAACGGCTTAATTCTTACTTACACAAAAATGTTCTGAGGGCAGAATGAAAAATGATTGGTTCAGAGAGAGAACCAATCAGTTTGTACAGAAGGTGGGTTCAAACAACTAGAGGAGGCAGGACAAACTAATCGAATGTCTTGGTCCTGACTCCTCTAGCTGCTGAACCAATCACTTTTTGTTCTGCCCTCATTTTTGTGTAAGTAAAACTCCCACAAGGTCAAAATAGCTGACAACGTCGATGATCCTTGGTGATGCTGGGGTTCAAAAAAACTGATAGGCCTTACCTTACAGAACCAACACTGTGGTGAGTGGTATAGGACGCTTTTAATGGAGAATTGGACACTGCGGGGGACTGAACACATCTGCGGACCCTCCCCGTGTGAGCGACAGCGGGCCGGTAGGGTTATTTGTAAACGTCGGTCTAGTCAGTGTGGGGGGTGGAGGGATGGCAGTCTCAGGTCTCATGATCTGTCCTCCCCCGGACTGGTGCAGTGTTATGTGACGGGCACTGCAGCATGGCTGCGGTGTGGTTCTGTCACATGTCATGCAGCGTTCTCGGGGTTTGGGACTGTCATCAACAAAGAGCCATAGAAGGTGACTATGTTGTTTGACAATAAGCCACCCTTAAGGCAAAGTGTGACATATAAACCTATATATGAGTTTAAATATGTACGATACACAGACACACACACACATATATATATACATACAGGCATAGGCTTTGATGAAAGTCTAGGATTTTTTTATGTGAGAGGCATAAGAGAGGTTATAATGCATACAGAGGGGCCAATGTTTTAAATCGGTGAGTGACAGGGGACAGTGTACTCTGTGGGCCAATCAGCTTTCAGCTTGGTACCCCTGTGGTCCCGCCCCTATATGCACCCCTGTATATAAATATTGTTGGAGGTAACAGGTGTTCTGTTTTTCCAATCAAAAAATCCATGCTGCAGGATTGCAAAGGGCAGACTAAGGGAACTTTCATCACCACGGTAATCCCTTCTGTAGACTGTGGTATTTTCAGAGCGGCACACAGTTTGAAGCTGAGAAATGCCTGCCAGAAATATTCAAATTGGGAGTAAATAAGAGCGGCTCACCCGCATCCTCCACCCCTATAGGGGGCGATGTCACACATGTTCACACGCTGCAACTGGTAGGTGTAGGATGTAGGGGATCAGTGCCAGTCATCAGAAAGGCCACACGAGAGGGTCTCGTAACTGCTCTGCTCCTGCAGTGTTTTGGGTTTGTTTGTTTTTTCACTCAAAGCCTTCCTCTGATCGGACTGTAAGCAAACCCCCCTCCCCACCACTCGCAAGCGAGATACTGCAAATGTGTGGGTGAGTCCTGTGTACTTCTGAGTCCTGTGTCATTAGCCCGCGGCGTCTGTGTGTGTGTTTGTTATCCTGTGTGCACTTATGCATGCAAGTGTTACCTCAGCCTGAGAGACAGATGTCACTGTGTCTAGCTCCCGCCCACCATTCCCAAGCACCCTTAGTCCACCCCCCCCCATTCCATACCCCTGATCAATCTTCTCGGTAACTGCATTCTCCATTTTCACCCGTCATTGCCTTACTCAACATCTGGGACAGTGGCGACCTTAACGCTGAAATACCATTCATCTCTTCACTCTCCGTCCAGAACTTTCTGCAGAAACGCACAATGATTCGAACCCGTGTTTTCTGACGCTGCCTCGGTTCACGCGCATGGAGAAATGGGTCCAGTTGCACATGTGCTCGCGCACTGGACAGGCAACCAAATATTTCAAAGCCAACATTGCTGGTGTGAACAATTTGGCTGAGCAACCGGCCAATGAGGATGGATAAGATGTTTAAAAAAGAGGAAATTGCATTAAATGAGCAAAAGCCGCACATGCAGAAAGCATCTGCTGCCACAAGTCGAGCTGTCACCCCCCCTCACCATTTTCCTCCTTTGACTGATAATGCTTGATGTGATTTTCCATACCAGCCAACAGTCCGGCATTCCGAATGATGCGGCCGGGCTGCGGATTGCTCCCGTAGAGCATCACAATTACAGGACACCCCCCCATAAGAAAAAAAGAAAACCCCCAACATCCCTGAGGTAACGGTGGCAGACTCTGCAGGGCGACGTGCCCCCTGAAAAACTGACGGTTGGATCTCACGCGGCCTTGGAGGTAATTAAAATATACACGTCGAAACACAAAATGCGTTGCATGCAGGTTGACAAACTTCATGTGGGAGGACAGCAGTGCTGCTGTAGCCATGGCAACACTTTTAATTAGCGGCCACGTCCTGCACCTGAATGGCGATGTCACGGATGTCCTCTCTTGAGCCACGTGACTTGAATCATGGCCGATGTTAGCCTGTCAAGGCCTACCAACTCAATGATGAAGTTAGCGCAGGCTTTGCTGGTTATTCATGAGCGTGCTACGTGTTACTCATTTCTGAGGGCAATTAAGCTCCTTAAAACTCAGACAAGCAAGCATAATTTAACACAAACACATGGCTTTTTCAATTTAGTAGGTGGGCCTTGGTTTTTTTTTTTGATGAATTAGCAACTTGAACACCAGTCGCTCACCCAAAAGGCAGCAGTTGTAATCGCGTCCCAGAATATAGCCTCCTAACCGCTGTATCGATATGCCAAGGCTACAATATCTACAGATATCTCACTATAGACAGTGACATACACTGCCAAGCCAAATTGAAATAAGAACTGGATTTTAAGTGCATCTAAAGTTCAGGGTAAAGTTTTGGCTGAATATGAACCTCATATTCATTGTTTTAATGCCAATTTGTTGCTGGCAAACTGTGTAAGACATATAACTAAGTAAGCTCTCTACCCATTCAATGCATAGGCTTGTAGTCCCACTATAAAGCGTTAGTTTCGTACTGGAGCTGTTACTGGGTATATACAAGGGTGTATATTTGGGTATGGATATGTCCCTACACCAATATTGTGTGGGTGGTGAAACCTGGGTCTAGTAGCCCTTGAGGGTCTATCAAACAGCCATACAATTAACAATGAACATGCTACTAACATAGTTTTATTCTATACTACCTTTCAGGATCATTTAAACAATGTGTATACATGGAATGGGACACCAAACAGGATCCCGCATCGATCAGCAGGACAGTGATGCATACTGGTGTCCCGGAGACCCAACATACACCTGGGTTTTACATTTCATGCTAATTTCCCCATTTTCTGGAGCATTGCACACATATGTTAAGGCAATTAAGCAGAGGACGCGGGGCAGCCACTGAGGTGACAGTTAATAACCGATGGGCTTAAAGGAGCCAGCTGGTATGACAGTGTCCCCAGTACAAGCCGGAAACCGGTGATCCATCCTCGAGATTGAGTGCATCATGTGCAACACATTCATCACGTCACTGGTGACCAACTGGTGGCCTCACCCTCCAGGAGACCGGTGAATTGACGCAGCGCATATGCCCAACTCTAGGTTGGGGTCAATTTATAACATGAACCAGCAAGCTGAATGAAGTTCAGACTATGCACACTATAAGCTGATAAATTTGCCTGACCCTTGGTGTTTCTCAATACCAAGAACGCAAAGATCATACTTACAGTCTTGGCGAGATTGGTCTCGCTAACGTGCCTCCCCAGCTCGAACTTGCAAAAAACGCCGCAAAAAAATCATGGTATTTGTCTCGTTTGATGAGAATGCAACCAATGTATGGTTGATATCTGGGGCGAGGCAAGAATGGCACTCGGGTATTTTTACTGCTCTCCATGCCTTTTGTTCTTGAGCATTGGAGCTGTACTTCGGCGATGGAGCATGACGTCATAAGGGCGAGTGAGAACACAAGTACGGCCAAGTACGTATATTGAGAAACACCCCTTAATTCTTTTGCTAGACTCGATAGGCAAAACTCTTGTTCGACATCTGTATGGTTGGGGGTTCAAACCCCATCCTGTATGCGGGCAGAGTGTGTATTTTCTCTGTATGTTGTACGCGTTTCCTTCTGCAGCCATGCAGTTTGGTAAACTGGCATTTTTATTGAGGTTCCCAACCACATCTACTCAGTGGAGTCCCTCTCATCCTTCAAAAACGGCCTCACAACCTTTTCAGAAACCTAGCTATCTCATCTGGCCACCGATCTACACTCTGTCTCAGACAGCCATCCAGGGGAGGATTAACTTATCTGGGGTCCCCAGGCTGATACGACTACGCGGCCCCTCAAGTGGGGCATTCAAGCAATTTTTTGATCTTAAAGAGTAACAAGACAGAATTAAAGATGATAGAACGTCAATAATATGCTAAACAGCACGTGTGGTGCTGGCGGTAAAAATTGTTGCATATTGAAAATCCAGGTTTGGCCAAGTGGGGCCCTTGTTGATACGAGGCCCTTCGGTTGCAGTCTAAGATATCCAATGCATTAATCTACCCCGGCAGCTAGAGTCGTTATCTTGTTAAAAAACAAATGATTTTCAGTAGGTATGACTTTTTCCAGATACTGTATGTCACTTTGGCAAAGGGGTCTGCTAAAAAAATAAACATTAAGCCCTTCTTTCCATGTTTATGCCAGTGAAGTTTAACAAGTGGTCTGATTCATATTCCTTTGGTCGACCAAATACCAGTCTGCAGCATGACAGTGTTGGAAGCAATCCAGAGAGTGGACCAAAATTTCAGCTACTCCCTCTATAATCTGGATGTCCACATATGAAATTGCCATTTCTGACATATCAGGTACCACGCTCCACTGTCTAATCCCATTGTGGTGAGACTTCACAGTCATAATGGTTTATCACATTAACTAGGGAGCTGTAATCATGTTTTGCACAAATGGATCACAGGAGGGCAGAGAAAAGCTCTTCTGTTCATGTAGAAACGCTTATTCTCAGACGTTCAGCGCGGTGCAGTTGTAAACACGCTAGAAGCGTGTGATGCAGTTCAGCTGCCAAAAGCACAGAATGCAATAGTTGCAGATAGTGACATTTTTCACAGCATGCCAAGGCAAGCGTGCCCACTGCCCTGCACGTCTTCTGATGCAGCCAAGTGGAAGAGGAGCATCTTCCATTTTGAGAGGAACATCCAGAAAGCCAGGAGCTCCCCCTCAAATGTAGGCTTGTCTTCGTACTGGTATTACTGGGCGCTAAAGTTCACCATTATGTAATGTTCTCACAACTGAACCACTACACCTGTACCAGGTATTCATTGTTCTCAAATTGTTTGGAGCGAAAATGTGGACTGTCTGAGGATCCATGTGGCCTGGGTTGAGAAACACTGTGTTATTTGATGGTGACTTCAAACCCAGAACTACAGTAAGCAGTCAAATATTTTTGAGTTGTGATACCAAGTGTTCAGGTTAGAAGATTGGTCATTGATACAGGGGATGGTCATCAAAGCTCGATCCCTGTGTAGAGCCACACCTGCCTCTGATTCCACATGGTGCCCCACGCTTGATTAGTCGATTGTGTGTTTTTCCCCGAAATGACAGCTTCATGTTTTATGACAGTGAAATCCCATGCGAATCGCTCTCTGTTTAGCCTGGTTAATTGAATCGGAAGGGGGAAGAACTGACCATCACACAATCATAGATGCACCAGGTCAGCATAGAGGAATCAACTTCTCTCAACGAGGCCACCAGCCCCCAGAGACTCTACCATCACCATTCTTCCCTTGAGTCATGCATCATAAACCATCTGTTCAGGCTCATGTCCCTAACAGGAGGGGGTGCGGAGAGCAGTCCTACCATGTTCCAGACACTTCCATGACCACCCAAGACCCTCTAACTCAGAGTTTCTTAACGTAGTTCTCAGGGACCCCCAGACACATTTTAGTATGTCCCTCACAGCTCCCAAAACACTCGTACTAGGTAAACCTAGATCTGAACCAAGCAATCAGGCAACTGAGAACACCGAATGACTCGTATGGAGCAACAGTGCGGACTGTCTGGGGGTTCCCAAGGACTGGGCTCGGAGTTCCAGATCTTAGCATTTTCCAATCCAATCCTCAGGGACCCACAGTCAGTCCGTGTTTTTTCTCCCTCAAAGCTCCCGGGGAGCAAAAACATGGACTGTTGCAGGTCCCTGAGGATCGGATTGGGAAACGGTGCCCTAACTGATTTCTCTAATCCTCTCCGCACAGCAGTGGAACATTATGTCAATAACCCCTGTGGGTGGGAACGTCTTCTCCATGCTGCGGAGGAGGCCTGCTGGAGTCCTGCCATTGGTGAATACGGTAAAATGTGGGGTATTTTTCTTCACCACTTCGCCAGGCCAGAGACAGGATAGTGAGGCTCGGTGGAGCCCAACCTTTCCTCATTAACCCACAATAACTGACTATTTCCTCCCCATCATCATGTCTTACTCAACATTTGTTCCTTTTGCTGGCAAATTTGTTTAAAATAATGGAAATTTTGTGTTTGTGCACTACATAATTCACACCAATTACAGTGGTTCGCTGTCACGAAAGCACGAGAGTTATGTTGATAACATTAAACAGCAACATGGTTACTGATTCATTACAGTTTATAATGGCGTTTTCCATTGATCTCGCCAGCGTGTAATGGATATTAAGTCGGGCCTGTTTGCTTGATGGCTCTTGTGTGCTGTTTCAAGGCACAGCCTCATTGAGATTCACAATAACGTCTTGGAGGCGCTCGATGTCTGGCTGGTATGAAACAGCCTCTTTGAATATGATGACGTTTCCCTGTAAAATCGCCAGATTTCTGCATATTACACGTGCTTGTAAAAAGAAAAAAAAAAAAAGACGACCATAACTTTCAGCCAGGAGTATCCGGAGGGGTGGACACATCTGTCATAACAGATCTAGCATTGTGCAACGTCTTTGGGGCCAGGCAGGGGGCGTATATGGGGGCGGGGCACTGGCCCCAGCTGGAATTTGATTGGACCCTGGAGTGCCCCCTTCCTGTCACTCACTGATTCAAAATATATCAATGGCTAATAACATTATTATTATTATTATTATTATTATTTAATGGTGCCTTTCAGGACACTCATTGTCACCTCACAAAGAAAAACAAAAAACAATGACAAGGTTATGCCCTTTGTATTATGGGCACGCTTGTGCCCCCACCTTAAAAAAATCCTTGCTCCTGGGGTCTGGGAAAGCCGTCTCCCCAGGGCCCCCACAGTAACCGTAGCTCTGTGTCCCGCTGACCCCTGGCGGCCCGGATGTGACTTTACCTGCCTCAGCCCGTCTCTGGTGCTCTGCATGACCCGTAGGGCGTAGTTGGCTCTCTGGCCTTTGCTGTTGAACTCGATGTGTCCTGTGAGGCCATCCAATTCTACCTATCCGGAAGAGACACAAGGGGGCAGCACGTCATTGCTCCGCAGCAG
>JAODUD010000038.1:17766245-17777219 GCA_026784285.1 Stomatorhinus walkeri
CACACTATGGGGACATTGTGTCCCCATAAGGATAGGTATACCCGCTCACACGCACACACACACACACACACACACACTCATATCCCTCTAGGGGCGCTCTATTCACCAAAACCCTAATCTCAATAATGACAACCTTAACCCTTACCCAGCCTAACCTTAACCATAAACAAAAGTCTGCTTTGCATTTTAAGTTTTTTGGTTGCAGTCACAGTTTTTTTTTATAAAATTTAAATTTCCCTTGTGGGGACAGAAAAAAGGTCCCCACCATGTCACAATAACAGGTTTTTAATCACATTTGGTCCCCACAATGTAATGTATATCTGACGCGCACACACACACACACACTCTATTTCACACTTTGCCCTTTCCAGTTATAATTCACCTATCCATTGCTCTTAAGGACAGTGGGATCTGGAGGGCCTCAGAAGAGATAAGAATGGACAGTGGACACAGCAAACATAGGTGACACAGTGGACATAAGGGACACAGCAGACACAGTGAACATACGGGACACAGTGGACACAGCAGACATAAGGGACACAGGGGACCTAGGGGACACAGCAAACACAGCAAACATGGGGGACACAGAAGACATAGTGAACATAGGGGACACAGCAGACATAAGGGACCTAGGGGACACAGCGAACACAGCAAACATGGGGGACACAGAAGACATAGCGGACACAGTGGACAAGGGGCACAGGGGACACAGGGGATACAGGGGACAGGTCCGTGGGAGCTTGGATGCCCACACATCTTTTCCATTATGGTTAAACCTGGGCTGTGGAATTCCCAGCAGCTGGGCAAACGAGAAATCGATTAGCCAGCTCAGAGAGAGCCCTGTGCACAGTGACCAGAGAGAGAGAGAGAGAGAGAGAGAGAGATGCTTGGGGAAGGACTTTTCTGCCAAATGTCAACCCCACCCCCCACCCCCACACCTGTTCTCATCCAAAAAAGGGCACAGGCTCATATCTGAGAGCTGACACTCTCCATGTTCCTTCCACTGGCCACTTCACTTGTCACCTGCCTAAAACATAGATGAGTGTGTCAGTTGTTTCTCCCGCACAGTCCATACGAGAATCCTAACCACTGAAAAAAATACATCTCCTTCAAAACAAATCAAACCAAAAATTCCATTGATTCCTGTAATTCTAATGGGTTTTTCCATAGTGGCCAGCTGCATAATTTTGACCTCTTCTGCAGAAATCTAATTCCACTTGAATGTTGCAGCTCAATTGCACATGATCAACAGTTTCAGTCAGCTGCCAAGAAGGAGGAGGGTTTTGCGTGCAATAAGCCGCGCAGAACGTTAGGTTAGTTATTACGACAGAGGTCGATGACATCATCCTGTTTGTCATGCAGTGTTCACATGTTAAAAACCTCCAACGGCTCTTCGATGGTGCGAAAACCTTTGAAATACGCTTGAGAATGACCCAGTGACACAGCCACATCTTCTGGTTGCCAAAACCAGGAGAAACTAACCTAAGAATGGTGATCAAAAAAATCATGAAAACGTTAAAGTAATTAGCAATTACTTTTCAATTACTTGTTGAGTGTACTGCTGTACCACCACAACAACTGCACTCCCCAAAACCCTCTTATTTAGGCAGCCCCCCCCCCCCCACCCCAAACACCATTGTGAGTCAGCCCAGAATTTCAAATTGAGGAAGACCATAAATAAAAAATCATGGAAGATGCCCGTGATGTTTGCACCTTCCAACTGAACACAGTGCAGCAAACTGGGCTGCGGTAAACAGTGATTTACCACCAACTGTTTCTTGTTTAATTTTATTACTTATTGGACCAGAAGCATAACCCAAAAAACAAAGGGACAACCAACACAAACTCAACCTCAACTCAATAATGCTTAAGCATAATATTCACATCTTGCTTTGGAAATTTTCCACTGAAACAAGCAATAGAGTGGATATCAACTCCACTCACATAATAATAATTTGATTTGCTCCTTTCACAATCAGGCACTTATGTTAAATGGCCCATTGTACTTTGTGTGTTTATTCAGTTTTAAACAGTTTAATTTAGTGTCACTGTCACTGGGACAGGGGTTGCTTTCAAGCGAATGCACTGACACGGACTAATTTGTACGTTTATGCACTTTTAAGAGGCGCCACTTTCGTAATTAAATGCTCGCCAATTTGTGAAAAGCGCACAGCGTCAGGGATGAGAAGCCGCCACTGGATGGAGATGATATCAATGAAGCACAAATCCAAGACATACTCATTGTTTGTCAAACGGCACAAGAAAGCCTCCATCAGCTTTAGATTTTTCTAGAAAATGAACAAAGTGCTCACCTGTTGCGCTCTGTTAGGGATGTGCTAAAACAAACTGACCGTGGTGTGAATCAAACAGCCACTGGAACGTTTGTGGCCTATATTGAGTTCGCAAAGGAAACATCTTGTTCACAAGCTTTAATAAAACGAGGTTTCATTTGCTACTTACACAAGTATGAGTGCAGATACACTTCTTTTCGCATTACCCATAATGCTCTCCTCTGAAATTTACACAAACATGTACACAGTTGAGAGCGAACCTTGCGGCCCGAGTGCCATTTATCCAGTCCCTCTGGAGGATTTTGGGGGTTTACGGTCCTTGCTCAAGGGCCCAAAGGACATACGCCTGTTCTGTCAAGGCTCAGACTGGAGACCTTCAAATCACAGGCCCAGAAGCCAAACCTACTGAGTCACACACTGCCAGAGGTGGGTAACTCAGGTCCAGAGAGTAAAAGTCCAGACCAGGATTTTGTTTCAACCAAACAGGTACTCTGTGACTGTGACTCTATACTCAACCGATTGGTGGAAACACAATTCTGGTCTGGACTTTTACATCTGAATTACCCACCTCTGCGCACCACCCAACAGAGGGAACCCCGTCCAGGGAAGCGAGAGATGAAAAGTACCAGATTTGTAGAAAAAAAGAAAGTAAAGCATGGTGCAGGTTGTAAGAAGTGTGGATGTCAGACGGGCGGGTGCAGGTGATCATGTGACCCTAGCCACGCCGCATTAGGGGCTGGGGGTCGTGCGCTGACTGCGAGTCGGCTGCTCTCCGGGGCTCTGCATGGCCCTCCTGCCAGTCAGGCAGAGTGCTGAGCCTGTGTGTCCCAGAGATGCAGCCTTACACCTTTTAAATGCAACGCTGTGAGTCTCGTCACCCTAAACACAGGATACCTTACATTCCGTTAATTACAAAATGTCCATTATTATGCAGTTTAGAATGACAGTGACATGTGTACAGGAAACAATTATAACTTGACCAATCTACCTTTAAATCTCCACAACGGACTGTGGCCATTATGGTGGACAGTGACTTAACACTTTTCCTCAGCCTGCAAAATAAAAAAAAAAGCAAGTAAAACGTTGTGCAGCCGTTTGCACCAACGTAGTCGTAAAAAGACTCAGTGGTAAACAAAATGGGATTGAGTGATTGATTTCGTTCTGGTCGCTGCAGTTCTACACCTTACCCAGCACGGGTTCAGGCCGCCGAATGCTTCAGTGGAACAGGCATCCGGCAGGCTAACTCACAAGGACCCCGGACCCGACAAAGGCCCCGCCCCTGGGAAGACAGCGCACTTACTAGGAAGGCTAAGACCAGTGTCACTCTAAGGGAGTGTAACGTCTGGTCTATCGGCGTATGAACCCCATCCCCCAAATCTATGGGACAGAATACAAAACTATACCTTGGGAGTTGTGGATGTAATGTGATCACATGACACCTTAGTAGCATGGTCACGTGACACAATAATTAATTGAAAAGGCTCTTTTTTCCAAAACATAAAACAGCTGAGAACACAGGGTCAGACAGTCCCTGGAGCAGTTGTGGTTAAGGGTCATGCTCAAGGGCCCAATGGTGAAATCTCTCTGCCAACCAAGGGATTTGAACCAGTAACCAGCACAGAGACACACGCCTATGTCAAAACATGGGCCCCTGTGAGTTTTGAACCCCTCGCCTTTTGCATTCTGAGTGTGAATCAGGCCCTTAAGCTTACTAGCCAATCACCACATATGGCTCACCAGAGTCAAGGGCCCACTATCGTAGATTTAATAACCAGTGAACAACAACGACAACAACCAGTGAACGCCAAGTGGACCCCTGGGAATGTTTTGGTAGGCCTGAGTGGATAGTAAAGAAACCCTGGGGCTCCATCTTCCTTTCCAGACACCCCCCCCTCCCCCGTTTCCATGGCTTGGAAAGCGAAGCCGGGGTACCCCAATCTTTCTCAGCTCCCATGTGGGCCTCAACTCTCGCTAACTTCGACACAAGCCACACAAGTAAAATAATCAAGCAGTAAATAAGCCACTAATGACATCCTAGTGGGACACCGCTCCTCCGGCAGTACTACCGCCCATCACTGGTTAGAGATTTTAGACATTTTCAGTAGTACCGCCTTAAATAATCTGTGCTTCCAATGGGTATCTGAACCCCTTAGTTTAAGGTGGTCCTAAGGGCAATCACGCACATATGACAGAAGAAAGGTTAGGGTTAGGTTTAGGGTTGGGTTTAGGGTTAGGGTAGCTGATATAATGGTTCTAGGATAGTTTTGTGCTGTGGTGTAAATAGGCAAGCATATGCCTGTATGTTTTTTGTTTCTTAATCCATCTTGATTCAGGGCAGCTCTCGCCACTGATGTCCAGAAACATCAGAAACAGCACCCCCTTACTGTCTCCCGAAACAGTGCAGTGTGATCCCAACACCACGTAGAGTCTTGGGCGCTGGAGCTGTTTTTCATGTATAAATAAAATTCCAGATCTTTCCCTGCCACACAAGGAGCAAATTGTACAATACATATACATCCGGGCAGCAGATTCATCTGCTTCAGAGCCCGGCACGGAAGTCGAATTGGGTCAATTAATCAATTTGATAGACCTATAGTATGCTCTGGAATGTTTATTTTCTGGGGGGGCTGGGAACAGGGACAGCTAAGGGGCTTAGCTATACGAACATCGATAGACTCCCGCTCCAGACGGCTCAACTGGGACGTGCGCCAAAGTCTGGCTGGTATTATGCCGTCCGGATAAATTGCCGTAAAGAGAGGCGACAGTGAGTGTTTGGCAGCTGTCGGTCGTGCGAGTGCGATTAGGTGTCGGCCGTGCGAGCGTGATTAGGTGTCGGCCGTGCGAGCGCGATTAGGTGTCGGCCGTGCAAGCGCGATTAGGTGTCGGCCGTGCAGGCGCGATTAGGTGTCGGCCGTGCAAGCGCGATTAGGTGTCGGCCGTGCAAGCGCGATTAGGTGTCAGCCGTGCAAGCGCGATTAGGTGTGCAGCTGTAAGTGTCCTGTTGTACGGGGCATTTACGACCAAGCTGCATCCGGGGACTGGGGTTAATGACCCAGCAAGTTATCCTTGGTGTTCCTACTTTCCCCTTGAAACCACATGGATTTGCAGAGACAAACCCACTGATAAGAAGCAACTTGCTTATGCAGATAACGTTTTTAAACATTGTTACTGAACTGACATGCACAGCACGACACGGACTCCATTGCGTCAATAATCATTTTACGTTGTTAAAACCTGTATGTACAAATGAGATCTAGCATAAAAAATGCTGAGAAGGTGAATATGGGGAAAGGTTGGGTGCATGTGGAGTATTTATTAACACCATGTGAACGACAGTAAATCGGATATCATTACGGCACAGACAAGCCAATCCGCTGGCTGTAAATCTGAGCTGCCGGCTGCCTGATTGGACCTCAGTGTGAGCCGCTGCATATGTAGCGGCAGGTCATCGCTCATCAGGTCACCTGGCTTATGGGGAAGGTTGCCCTGATTAAAACTCGTTATCCCATCAGCAGAAATGCAAGCGCAAAATCTCCCCGCTGCGCTGGTGAGCGATAATTGATTTCATGTGGTCAAGGTGCTGCGTCTCGCTGAGGGAGTACTTCCAACTAGCGGATGCATAATGAATCCACACGCGAATGCATGCATGCTTCCATCCATTCTTCGACACACAGATGAGTTTCCAGTTCATTGCTCCACACTCAGCAATTCACTAATTATCACCTGTTAACATCCATTATTGACTTGAATCGCATTGGTTTGTGATGTGGAGAAAAATGTTGGGATATTTGGCCGGTAGTGTGAAATACCGCATAGACTAGATATGGGGTGGGGAACCTGTTCCATGGAGGGCCGGTGTGGGTGCAGGGTTTAGGGATGGCCTCTCAATCAGCCAATAGCAGTGGGTCCTCAGGACAAGAGTTGAGAAGCCCTGTTTTATTATTGGCTGATTGAGAGGCCACCCTGCACCCACACCGGCCCTCCTTGGAACAGGTTCCCCACCCCTGGACTACATAGTCCTACACTTCACACCGTCTTAATCTAATACTTCTGATGACCCGCCACAGCATTACAATATTTTTATTATACAATTTTTTAAAAATTTATTATAAAAATCTTGAAAAGTCTCCTGACCCAAATTGCATCCACGGTGCTTCTCTGCACAATTAAACTTATTTTTACATTGGCGCTCCAGGCTTTGGGTACTTCACATGCCTAAAAACTAACATTCAGAGATATCTAGCCTGATCTATTAAAAATGTATTTTTATAACTCCTGTATGGTCCTTTAGGGGGCATGGAGAAGCGGTGATACGGTGTGATACTGCTGGCCCCATACGAACCCTCGCAGTGAGGATCTCATTAGGCTCTTTAATAGTTCCGCTTGATTGATAACATCTTGTTGGTAAAAAATTACCTTGTTTGCCATGTCTGTAAGATAAGATATTTCACCAGTCCTTTACAGTGTCAGCAAAATCTTGACATTTACTGTTAATAACAGCAGTGGGGGGGGGGGGGCGGTTAAATATTTTTTGGTAATATTCACGCCTCTTACTTCTTACATCCCAGAAAAAAAATGCAGTTGTCAGCCATAAGTAACCCTATTAATAAACCGCTAAAAATCTCCTGCAGTCATTCTTGGAGAGATCAGATAACGACCCTTTTTAATTATGTTTTTGATTTTGCTTTCCATTTCTGACACCAGTGTTTACTCTTGGTAAATGTTAATTTGATAAATCTGCATCCTGCTTATCTACAAACAGCAGAAACAGGTGTGTTAACCCCAATGCGTAAGAGACATTTTAGCCTTGGGTTGCCACTCGCTGTCAGAATAGTCAGAATAGCAGATTCTTGCATTAGGGCCTATTGTGGTGTGAGATACAAGAAATGGACCCCACCGAACAGGGCAAAGTCTGACGGCTTTTCAGTTGCCTATCCATATTCCTTAGTTGCTTACCTAGTTTAGGGTTGTGGTGAACTAGGAGCCCATCTCGGAAAGCAGGGGATAGGGGAACCGTTGGACAAGAGTACACGCAAGGGTACACGCAAGGGCACAGACAACGGAACAAGTAAGGGTACAAGCAATGGTACAGACAAGGGTACACGCAAGGGTACAGACAAGGGTACAGAGACGGGTACACGCAAGGGTACAGACAAGGGTACACGCAAGGGTACAGACAAGGGTACAGAGACGGGTACACGCAAGGGTACAGACAAGGGTACAGAGACGGGTACACGCAAGGGTACAGACAATCACACACTGCCTATGCCAGATTCACCAAGCCACCTGTTTTTAGTCTCTGAAAGGAAACTTGAGGAAGTACTAGATCAGTGATTCCCGACCCAGTCCTCAGGGATCCCCAGACAGTCCACATTTGAGCTCCCTTCCACATCCCAGCCAATCAAGAGCACCAAATACCTGGTACAGGTGCCTGGGAGCTGGGAGGGAATAAAAATATGAACTGTCTGGGGGTCCCCATTGACTGGGTTGGGAAATACTGTGCTAGAGGAAACCCATGAGGACCTGGGCAGAGCATGCCAACTCCACACACATGGTGAATTAGGAGTGTGAATCAGACCCCCTACCCTGGAACTGTGAGGCTGTTCTGCCTCCCCTGGGCCAGCACACTGCCCCCACCTATGCCTCATTACCTATAATATAAAACACTCTAAGTTTCTAAGCCCCAGGCATCGTTACTTGCTCATGGTTGCATCCCTTCCCAAGTCCTGATGTCTGATTCATTTCTCCTGTTTTCCTTGTGCTAAAGTCAGAATGGGTGTTTTTTTCCAATTCTGTCACATCGGTTAGTTTACACTTCCAAATCTTACACCTCGCAGCTGCGAAGGGACATATACTATTAACATTCTCTGTAATTGAGATGATTTAATTCGTTTTTTTCCCCATAGATATTTGGTGCAATTCTTGTGGTTTGTGCTACACCTCCTGACAGCCTACCAGCTCTCCTTATTAAAAGCAGCGGCAGTTCCGCTCAGGGCTATTAATATGCAGAAAAGGGTTGATCCCTGTCAGCCAATCAGGTGCAGGCCTTCACGTGGAGTCACTGGTGCATGCCAAGGCAATTGCCGCAAATTCCCTGGACGCCATAGAGGCCAAGCACCAAAGACCTCCTACATCCGTGCTGCCAGCAAAGCCCATGTGGGGAAATTGGATTTCACAGGTATAGTGCCACCTTCACGTGTTTCTAAGGGGCTGGGCGAACGCCACGCTAATTGAACTGTAACACCCCGAGATTGAAGGGTCACGATTCTGTTGTGCTGCCTTTCACCGCGGTGGTCCGTGTCCCGGAGGAGTCTTGTATGCGTCTCAGGTATTACAACAGCGGGATGGTCAAATTTTGATTTATTTATTTACTGGCGTCAGTCTTTCGAACAGAATATCTAACCGCACTCTCGGATTCCATCTAGAGAAGAGCACTTGAACGTTTATCATGAAAGATCCTACTGTGAAGGCAAGGAGAGAATCATAGGAAAGACACCCCGGGGAATTCTTTTTGGCACAGAGCATTAGCCATTTATTTTTCCTTCAATATGGCGGGGGGCAACCTGTGTTTTGTAGCTTCTATGGCATGTACAGCGTAGACCAACCAGTATAGCATCCTATCCCAGAAGTCTTTTGTTATAGTACAGTTGGAGGACAAGATCTGCACATTGGAGGAGCACATTGGAACCTTAGCGGAGATTAAGCAGATTGAGGGATATTTAGATATAGCCCAATCGGAGCACAGAGCCAGCTTAGATCTGGCAGTAGCCCCCCCTACTGTGACTGTCTCCAGTCCGACACCAGCAGCCAGTTGGCTGTTGCGCTTAGCAACAGGTTCTCTGCTCTCAGCAGTTCACCTCCTAAAAGCAGAGAGGAGCCTCATAATTGGAGACTCAAAAAGTTAGAGTTTCTAACAATCAGAAAGGAGCGGTTTCAGTAAAATGCTCCCCTGGGGCTAGAGTTACCAATTCTCTATGGTTCACTCTTTAGGAAACAAATCACTTCTTGTGAACAACATGGTCCTTCACACTGGTGCAGACCTTTGTTTTTTGACTGAAACCCACAGACACTATTATTGTTATTGCTGATTATCACTCCCAGAGTTTATATTCACCATGTATCCATCTGTGCTTCTCTGATCATTTTCTAATCACCATTATGATTTAGCCACCCTCTTTGACTATGAGAAGATTATTATGACACATCACCTAAATGGTAGAAATTTCATGGAATTTATTACTGCAGTAAATAATGTGAACTTCACGCCTAGCATGGATATCGACAAAGTCACACGTGAAAAATTAAGCTGACAAAACCACCAGATATTCTCCATTGTTTGATGATCTCACACGCTCTTACAAACAGGAGCGCCACAGATTAGAGCACAAACGGAGATCTACGGGGTTAGAGGTCGTCATGTTTTCATGGTCCGGCAGGCTGCAATAATACAAGCAAGTCCTGTACAGGGCACGTTCAGCCTATTACTGTAACCTTATTGAACGCAACAGAAATAAAAGCTCATCTAACAAATGAGGCTGTAAATTTTGTATCATAGTCTATAATCAAAAAGTGAGACTTGATTAAATTTGCCACTGTTTTTGTGTGTCATGATTATTAAGGGACAGTCAGAAGGGAGGGAGTTTCGATCGTTTGGTCCGAAGGGCCAGTTGCTCAGGATTCCCCAGCATCAACTCCCTGTACATCCCACTTTGACCTGTTTTTTCCCCGATTGTCCCCTTCACTCACCTGTCCCCAACGATGCAACCACCGCATCAGAATTCCGCTGTGTTCCTCGGAACACGTGACAATAAAAAATATCGTTCCCGTCAAAGGCAGTTCAGCATTCGGGCAAGAAAACAGCCCTGCAGGGACACTGCTTTCCCAGGATGCCCCTGTGCGTCAACCCTCCCGTTGGTCCTGAAAGGTCCCGTGAGTCTGACACGGCGATAAGGAGCGTCATCTGAGCCTGTCGATCAACATCACAAACGTCACCCGGGACTCCTCTGCTGACAGCGAACGATGTCACTGACATTAAAAGGACAAGAGTCTGAAGTGTCCCTGAAGGCCTCAAAAGTTTTTAATGCTTCATTAAATCAAATCATTAAATCACTGATTATTATCCGACCTTTATTTTAATGCCTGTTCTAATTTCATTTGCAGATGGCCTATCCTGCAGTCGCCTGTATGCTAATCCTACACGCAGAAACACAACGGGTTAAATGGCTAGTTGAAAGGTTAACTTACTGGGGAATGGAAACCAATACTTTTTTAAGAGGCACAGCGTTTTATTGTCAGAACAGAGAGATTAAAATCCCCCAATTATTTCTCCTTGCGGCACGCGGTCAGCAGAGCTGGAAAACGGCGATTCTGTTTACGGCTGTGTGCCAAAATGCATTTGCTCCAAAATGAACTGGGCCTTGTAGCAGTTAATACTATATGATGCATCTGTACTCCCTGAAAGATGATGAGCTTTTGTGGGGGGGGACGCTGCTTCCGTTGGTCATTATCCTGGGTTTGTAGGGATTGCGCTGAGCCATTGGAAATGGAAATCTGGCTCAGAAGAACTGCTTACTGCTTAGTGTGGTAAAATGCAGGCTACAATTGGCAGAGGGATATGCATCACGGTTTTCAAAGAGAAAAATAAATGGGATTCTAATCATGATCCGTGTTCTGGGTTCTTTGG
>JAODUD010000038.1:17797352-17810246 GCA_026784285.1 Stomatorhinus walkeri
GGGGGGCAGGGGGAGGGCACACGGAGTGAATAAATAACTTGCTCATAAATGCCCGTGGAGGTGAGGGAAGTAATTACAGCCCTCCGAAAACAAACAAGCAAGCAAGCACACAAAAAAGTACAGGTGGCGACAGGGTCTCTGGTGGGGGATTTGGCAGGCTTTAGCCTAATCGGTTCAACGGTTTCACACATAGCACTATTAGAGTGACTCACAGCTCCACATATTGTCCCAAAAAGTCTGATCACATGCATCTGTCGCGAGAGGCGAGTGGCCATTCCAGAAGGCAGTCGGTCCGCCGCTCCAGAGATCAAACCCAATGACAATTTGCAGGGATCAACTCATTATCTCTGGCCATGTCTATCGTGTCAAAAGGCTGTTTCATCCCGTCGTGTTAACAGGCGACCGTTACTCATTAAAGCCCCACCACCAGGACCAAGACAGATATGAGCCGCGCGTGAGAGTTCAAGGCAGAATGGCAGTGGCAGTGCCAGGACAAATCCAGCGGCCCAGCCCCTGATCGTCACGGGGGGGTGGCACTAGCGGCGTTACCAGGATGCCATCCTGGGGTGGGCGTCTGGGTTTGTTGAATGGGCACAAGTATATATGACATGGTCATCGCTTAGGGAGCGGGGGGACGAACTCCCCCCTTCCATTTGGCAGAATGGCCCAAGGTGACACGTTGTCAGGGGCCCGGAAATTCTTGCTGTGCCCCTGCTGACATGTACTGTGATGCGAAGCCTTCTCTAGATCGAACGGCCTTCCCCTAACCCACAACACAGAGCTTGATGACAAGAACTGAGGCTAACGCATCGCGGCAGATGAGTGCTACAAATCCAAGCAGCCTCTTTCTCCCCATAATGATTTACATTACAAAGGGTACAAAATCTGGCTAAGGACATTAAAAAAAAAACTCTTACATGATTCACTAAAATTACCATCCTTATATGAATACGGATTAAAGACTGAAAAAAAAAATCCTCCAACAAATGTCGATTGTCATAAGCAGAAAGTTTGCACATATCTTTGATCAATGGAAGAGATCCCAAAGTTGCTGAAGGAAGATCATTTAGAAGATATGCATTGATAAATGGCAGCGAATGGAATAAGTACTCTTTTTAAGGCGAGGGAAAAAGCTCTACTAGAGGTCGTCTACAGAACTTGGCACCAAGACATCCTTATAAATGGCCAGTTCAGAGCTGGTGCCATATGGTAAGAGAGAGGGACAATAGCAGCAGAGAAGGTTTGGCTGCGGTCCCTTGTATCTCCTGGGGAGGGTGCAGTTATCGCATATCTACCGGGCCAAAGTCATAATATAACCCACCCTCACCATCCCCCTGCACATTCAGCCATCTTGCGGCCACTTACCTACAGCCAGGTTCTCAAGAACCTGTTCACATATACAGCCACTGGCCTGTAGGTCCCCACCATAAAAAGCCATGTATAGTTTAAAGCGCAGCTATGCATGTGGTCAAAGTGTAAGCTATATATTTTTCTTCAAACGGTAAACAGAACATAAATAAATAACACACTATGGGCAGATAACGTAAATGCACAAAAAAACCGCGGGTAGACTGTAGCGACCGACAAAACACGCTGCAGCCTATGTTCACGCTACAGGCATTGGAGATTCCTCCTGTCGATGCCTTTTATTTTCTCAGAAAAGTGAACATAATAATTGAAATGGCTGGCTGCAGCTTACAGAACACATCAGATATTTCAGCTGAAGACACCGGCGGGTCAGTTTTGTCGCTGAAGCAGAAAATGTCTTGAGAAAAAACTAGACTACATGGGTCATTAGGGCTTGTCTGTGTCTTGGTCCCCGCAGATGGTGGTCGGCCACTGGGATCGCCCTCGTCCCAGTAAGGCATCGGCCATGCTTGGTTAAGGCCATTGGAGCTGATCGCCATCCCATCTTTCCTTGCCCTCCATCCCCATCAGAGTAGCGGAGGGATTAATCTTATGCTTTCCACATGAAAGATTCGGGCCCACACCTGGCATGTTCCGCAGCACAGTCCCCAGCTGGAGGATAAGACCATTTTATGCATGACATGCTAACTGCACTCTGCATACCGCGAGGGAGCCCCAGCGAAGAAAATCTCCAAACCTCCGACCAGACAGACCAAGATCCTCTGCACCTCGTTTACTGATTCCTCCAAGGCCGGTTTGTTTACTCAGCAGGGTAATCTTAGCCTAAAACAACTGGGTGTTACATATCGCAGTTACAGCAAAGAAATGGCTTCACCAAGCAAATAAGTTAGCGTGAGCTAACCAGCCGCAATGACAAACAAGGATGGACGAGCGCTTGTGTCGAACACAAGGCGCAACAAAATGGCAGACTTCTCTCATCACCTGTGACACCCCCCTCCAAAGAAGACATATTTATTGCTAAGTCAATAGCCTTTTTTTAAAAAAAAAAAAAAAAAAAAAAAGAAGCTAGCACAAATAATTATTGAGCACCACTACGATTAAGCATACCGATCCTTCCCGCTCAAGAGGATCTTGATTAATGCAAGATAATGGTGGTGCCAGACTCAATTCCTGGCTGGAGTGTCAGGAGCGGTTCTAGAAAGTGATTCGGCCATCATTTGGGGGTAAAGGGATCTCCGTGGTTTCACCTCCACCCACATCACCGTCGATGTGAAACACACATCACGGCGGTCAGACGTGGAAAGCCGTCATCAGCGACCGATTCTCTGCGCCAGCCTGTATCTTAAGTGGTGTCTGGCCCGGCGAGATAAATGAAACATCACGAGTGCAAATAAACGACATTTTAATTAGCCATTCTTTAATTCTGACTGACCCCCCCCCCTCCCTGTTTGACGCTGATCAGAATGCAGAGACACTGATAAGAAGCTGCCAGACAAAGCCAGGACTGAGAGGTTATTAATGCCATTCATGTTCCCTAATGGCACGCAAACGCTGCCAGAGCAATCACTCTCAACTTGATTTTTTTTTCTCTTATTATTTTTCTAGTTGACCAGTCGTCCAATTAATGCTTTCTGTCCAGCTGGTCTATTTTCTTCCTGGCTGTTAAATAAACCCGTGGAGCGTGAGCATGAGATTGTCATTCCTGAGACTGCCGCTGCATTTAGCGGCAGCCGAGGTGGACTTGGCGGCCTTCCAACCTTCCCGATAAGCTTAAGTCGAGAAGGATGCAAAATATTGGTATCTTAGGGTATATTCCTGCAAAGAAGGATTATCCAGCTACTTTGAAAACTTTAGCAGTTTATCAGCAAGTCAGAGGGTGAAGGAGATGTTCCAGGGTAGAGCCAGTGTTAGGATAGTCATCTGAGTCCATTCAGTCACTTAGGGTCTACCAAAAACTTCTGGTTGGTCTCTCAGTCAAGACCACATGTAACACTTTGTTGGCTCCTCTGAAGACCCAACAGCCTCTGGTCTTCCTGCCTCTCATTTTGCTGTCCTTTCCTCTCTTCCAAGTCTGTTAAATCCCAAGCAGAATCCCAGTCCTGTTCTCACATGATGGATCTCTTGGTCTTCCTGGCCGGAGCCGCGATGTCAGCGCCAAGCTGAGCTCTATTCTGAATTAAGGTGTAAACTATTCTAAAATCTTACATCTGTTTCCAAACTGTACCAGGTTTAGAATTTTAAAAATGATTTTTAAAGATAGACATGAACTGCATTATTTACAAGGTATTCACAAGGTGTCTTATGTTGCTTATTCAGCATATAAATGTGCGGGGGAATGGTAATATCACCCTCCTCAAGTTAAAAAAAAAAAAGGTATCTGAAAGATTTCTGTTTGCGTCTCTGTATTTGCATCCTACTCTATGGAAAAGCAGGCGCATACACCTGCATAGTTTTTACAGACTGAAAGGTTACTTGATTAGCACATGGCAGAACTTTTCTCTTAATATATGAAGAGTTGACATTTTCTGTGCAATACCAGCAGTAAACAGAATAATCTCATTCAGGTGGGTTTTAATAATACTATGTGTAAATTAATCCAGTAATACTACATTTAACATCTACGATAAGGCTTGTAAATTAAGAGTGTCATGACCAGTGCTACGCTGATAAGTTTAGGAGAAAAAACTACTGACGCTTAAGTGGTTCCTCTTGTTTAATTTCTGTCACATTCCCTTCTCAGACTTCATGTTACCATCTAATCATAATCGTGCAGGCATACACATCCCCAATTATACATATATTCGACAGATATGCTTCAAAAGTTCCTGCAGGTGTAGAGAAACGGTTATTTTTACCACGACCTTGAAAAATGTGGCAGATCTTTGTTGATCACATGTGGAATCAGAGCCTCATGACTGTGTGTCAAGCTTTGAGAAAATACCGTCCCTTTGTTTCAGAGACACCCAAGGTTGTTTTGGCCATTGGGAGGTTTTCGCTCGTTTCATCGGTGTGAGATTGTCATTTGGCGTCAGTCTGTGTGCTGGGCTCACAAACGCGGTCTGGTGGACAGATGACTCGCCTGTCTGTGCCGGCGTCCCGAAAGCCACAATAAATGTGTGCAGAGCCCAGTGAGCAGTGGGGAAGTTAACGTAGTGTGTCTGGCCATCTGTACCGTCGTCAAAAAATACAGAGGGGTTTCATTAAGCTTTCGGCTCGTGCGAGGCAGAACCTGCAGCAGGTGTTTTCTACCAAAAAAATAAATAAAGGTACGTGCCACTTCACCCTGAGTATGCAAAAAATGTAAAATGTCCATCATTCTGGGTACTATTACTGTTTGCATTACCACTGACATGCAACTAGTTAACAAAGATAAGTGGTAGCAAAAACAATATTATCTTTATAATATTTGTATCCGTCTTCGGGATTTAATATTCAGTAGTGGTACACCGATAGGAAATCTTGAAAGATACTGTTACCCTATATATTTTTGTCTAATATTATTGATATTGAGAGCTCATAGGGATAACCGATACCAGCTAACTCGCGATGGCAATGAAGATCCATCTGTAAGCCAGATTTAATAATAAATTTAAATGATGTCATCATCGGTAAAATGTGCTGGATCTTGCCCAAGGACCAGTACTATGTGAGCTCTTCCAAGTGATGATGGAACTGACGAAACTCCTTATCTTCCATTGCAGAAAATGACTGATACGCGCATCTCCTTTTATTTTAGTAGTTACATCTTTAGCTCTGATGTCGATAACTTTGAATGTAGACTGAAGTCAGAACATGGAACGGGAATTCCGGCCGAGACTGACACATTGGACAAATATCAGTAACTTCATTTTTAATACATACTGGCTGATATGGTAACTGATAAACCGTGCATCTTTCATATAAATGACTGAGGTTCTTCAAAGATTTTCTTTGCATTACAGCAGGTGTGGCAGCAAGGTTTCTTAAACCACCATAGCTGAGACTTTTAGGTCTAGAAGTTTAACCCACTACTCTGTAGCTCTTGGTCTCTTGATCTGTTGACAATACACCGGTTGTGGCGTCACTCTTGGCACAAGCTCCTGCATGTTCACTGAGCACCACAACGTTCGGACCGAACGTTACATAAATTCACCCGCCCCTTTCATTTTTCTTCACCAATACCTACATAACCTGGTTCTAGATAAACCAGTTGGGGGCCATATTAGTATAACAGGGGCCTCAATTCATACAGTGGCTCATCCATTTCATTAGCCAGTGATATATGTTAAATCTGTGAGTGACAGGGGTGGGTGCACCCTGGCAGCCAATCAGCTTTCAGCTGGGACTAGTGTTCCTGTGACCGCATCCCTATATACACACTTGGGGTAAAGTTTCCACATCAAGTGAGACCACAGCCAGCACAAAACATTATGACCAGGGAACCGCAGGTTCCAGAACTGACAGACCGTACCAGGGGAAATATTGAACGCATCCCTTAAAAAGCTGTTGATCCAAGTGGCAGCATTCATAGACAGGTGACGTGCGGCCCTCATTTCTGAGCTCTGTCGAACCCTGTCCAAATCACTGGCTCATAGGCAAAACAGAATAAATAAGTGATATAAAATGAAGGAATCAATCACCCGCAAGCCTGTGACAGGGTGAATGGTTTTAGTGGCGGGAGGGGAGAAATAGAGAGAGAATGGCATAGTTTTGACCTCAAGCAATCCCTGCGAGCAGAAAGAGGTTTAAAGAAGGTGAGTGATGCCACAGTCTGCCTCGCACCACTACTGAGGCCCGTTAGCCCCGGCCGGCGGCCCCTTCCAGCCACACAAGCCTCTCTCGCTACCTCCTTACAGTAAACACCTGCAGCCCAATTCTCTTGCGTGCTTGTGCCCACTTCCCATTTAAACTAGATGCTGTCGCAATGACAACAACAAATTCCTCCTGCCACCCCCACCATCTAATCCCTATTCCTAACACACCCCAACTTCTACCCCCTCCCAGACACCCTCCCCACCTCCAAAAATTTGTAACAACTCAAAAATCTTTATGAAAAGCCCAACTTTGTGTTTTGCGCCCGATCTGTGCCAGTGTCTGTCCGTTGGTGTGCTGCAGCTATGCAAGTGATGCGTCTATTTTGGTGTGATATGCCTCAGAATGTGATCAGTTTCAGAGCAGGACCCATCCAACGTGTCTGCAAAGTTTGGAAAAGATCCATGAAATACCTCTTGAGTTATTGTGCTAATGAGATAAGTGTACGCGACAGTCTCAAAACCACATGTATTCCCTAACTGGGGAATACAACTACCAGAAAAAAACCTGATATAAATAAAGTCAAAGATGTTATTCCAGTCCCAAGCAGTGTTTAGCAGCGTAGCTTAGTGCTGTGGCTTATCGACGTACTGCTCTGGTGACGCCACAGCATTCCGTGAAGGAGAATCCAATCAGGAGAACAGACCTTGGAACGCTGGTCAATGCACGTCATAAATACCCTGAACCCTCCATCTGGGTATCTCATTATGAATCAAGAAAAGACCTCATTAGGGTGCAGACAAGACGCATGTCTCAACATAGACAGCACAACCCGGACTCGCGGGAAAGCGTGATCAAAGTCTGTTGGAGATGACAACTGTGCTTTTTTTTTGCATAGATTATTACAACAAGCAAACTGCTTCGTAAATACCTTCAAACAGCACGCTCCCTAAACAGTGATTACCACATACAGTTGTAGTTCACTTTCCATTTCCAAGGTGTGCAAACTCCTGCCACAACACCAACGCTCTCCTCCTAATCTCATTATCGCTCGGACTTTCCCACACCTCACGTAAGCCAGACTTCAAAGAGTCTCTTTCATTCCTTTTTTTTGGGGGCACATAATCCTCCCACAGTAGATTCCAGAATACACATCTCTCCCCCCGGTTGGGTATTTTTAGTTGTATATATAAGAAATACTACTCAAAAATGTGCTGATGCTAAATTTGCTTTCTGAGCCAAACGGTCCATGAATTCAAATAAGCATTATGACCGATTTCTGTTCCAGCAACATTAGCAGCATTGCACAGCCGGAGGCCATAAGGATAGCTGCTATTTTCACCACATATAGAAGAAACACATACGCGAAAGCCAGCTTATGATTACCATAAGAATGGCGATCAGATTTATAGAGCAGTCAGTTATCCTGAAATACATTTATGGACCTGCTTTTCCATAGAGTAGAGTGAGCATGAACTCATCTTGCAGAGTGCAAGGTTAAACAGTAACCCCAAAGGCCTCCAGAAGGCTATTCTCAGAAAGAAATTGTGCTGGAGATGACCGCAAGACCTTACTCTGACAGAATCCAGCGCATTATTTGACCACAAGCCCAAATTCTTGCACACATCACCACAGAAAGATGCGACCACAAGACTACATTCTCACAAGCAGCAACTGACCAAATGCTCACATACAATAGCACCGAGAGCAGAACACCAAACTTGCAGGATACAGCAATAAAAATCCAAACAAAAAAGCCACAAAAATAATAAAATAATAAATAAACCCTCTCTGATTTTGTTTACATCTCCAGTTCACATCAGCTCTGCTTGCAAAGGGCTTTGACGACCAGTGATGTGTTAGGAAGACCCGACATGAATCAGAGACACTTATCTGCTGACTCCCATGGGTCTGAAGATAAAGAAACAGTCTCAGATGCCAGCTGGTCAGTGAGATCTCAGAGAAAACAGACAATATCCTTCTGGTCCCAGCAGTTTCTGTTCCCATCTTGATGCTCACCACATCGCCCGCTGAATACACTTTTAGAAGCGTTACATGCATTGATTTTCATTCTAAACACCTTCCGCCTCTCTGAGAACAAAGGGACGAGCCATCGATGGAGAAATTCTAAATGAAACCTTGAACATAACAAGGCAAAACTAACCTTAGAGTGGTACCTTTTTTGTTTTTTTGCAGAAATTTGTATTCAAATCAGAGAAGAGTTGCCCTACGGAAGACTGGTCTGGTAAGCAATTAGGTAAAGCTTCTTATACGATCCCCGGCTTTAAGACAAGATTTTTGTTGCCAAGACAGCGTAACAGCAGCTAGCAGGGCCAGCCGTTATTTCTGGAAAGTCGAGATTACAGATGCCAGGCGCATCTATCCGAGTCAAGTAGCGCTGAGGGGTGGGTGGATTGGGGACAGGTGTGTGTGCAAGTGTTCTCAGGGAGATGACTTTTGTCCGAATTTCCCCCGTGTGCTAATGTCCTCCGTCCTCCTGTGCCCCAACTACCCCCCCCCCCCCCAAAACTGTACAGGAGCTGTCACTCTCTGGGCTTCTCTTCCCATCATGTTTGCTTTGCCATCTCGTAGCTGCCCCCCAGGCAGGAAAACTCTGAACCACTCAGCCGGAATTACCCAAAACAGACGGGAGAGAATCTCACCCGACACACAGAGCTGCAGTCACCCGTCCTAAACCACTACACCCCCACATCAGAGAGAGCATGTGATGTAATTTGGAGGAGATCTACAGGTCTTCGGGATCCTTAAGTCTCCTTCGCCTCTGGCTAAGTTTCAGCAGAACCTAGCGATTGCTTTCCAGTGCGAAGCGCCAAGATACTTTTGCCTCCTGTGTCGACTCTATGAACATGTTACAATCCGCTCCTTAGGTGGTGACGATGCAGGTGGGCCATCCCATCACAAGCCTCCCATTAGCCAGGCTCCCAGCCAGCCTTCAAAAGCTACCAAGCCGAAGACTAAGAAACATCCCTGAAACTCCCTGAAGGCGTGGGCCCTGCTACATCTGCAATGAATACTAGGTCCAAAAGACACAAGGTAGGATAGTGTTCCTCAACGCGGTCCTCAGGGTCCCCAGATAGTCCCCAGCACTCAACACACCTCTACCAGCTATTCGCTGTTAATTGTTCGTTCCTGATTGTTTGGTTCAGGTGCTGTGGGAGCTGCGTGGGAACAAAAACGTGGACTGTCTGGGATTCCTCGCGGACTGGGATGAGGAACAATGGGTTAGAGGACTAGTAGATAGGAAAGTGGGCTCTCACATGACTCTTGCTGGCTAGGATCAGTAGCCACAAATTGCACCCTTGAGCAAGGCGCATTAAGGAAACTTCAGAAAACAGAAGCATTTGCTCTAAATATGATTACCAGCGGGGTGAAAAAATAATATTTAAATATGGCGCATGGTGGCAATACCCAAGAGAATAACTTAATTCATTCATACAAAGCCAGCTGCTCTGATGAGAAAATGTCGATGGGGGGGGGCAGAATTCCATAAAGCACGATAGGCTTCCTATCCGACAATACTGTATGTTTTCTGCTCTAGCTGAAATTGTGATTCATTGCTGCAGGTCTGTTTGCTGTGAAGATAAATGTCGTGTGACATCCCCAAACACAACTTCTCTAACACAAATGTTGCCCAACCCCATGCCTATAGCCAGCATAGTTTGCTCCGCTTATCATGCCATTCTTTAGCAATTCCTGGAGGTATCGAAATCGGCGATAAGATAACTATTCCATATTTTCTCCCAGCTTGTAAATTTTGGTTACTCTTCATGCTTCTGAAGGCAGCATTTTCCGAGGCATTTGTGTGGAGAAATGAGCTCACGCAGGCAACACTCTTCAGGGCTTACCTTTGACCTCTGGAGGTGCTGGTCTCTAATCCATCCCGGATCGCAGCAACGTGTTCAGGCCAGAAGTGGTCACTCCGCTACTGGCCAGGTCCTCCACATCACAGGGCCTCGTTGAACGTTATGGGCTCAGAGCAGGCAGCCTGCAAGGCAGAAGGGACAAGCCGGTCAGAAGCTTAAAGACGCTCCCACAAAGACCTTGGGGCACCAAAGAAGTAAAAACGCCACAGGTGTGAAATTTCATGACTACACTTGTGCTTTATCATATCCAGGGTTATGCAGCAACCAGACCAAGTTAATCCTCTCCCAGTAATCCCATTCTCAGACAGCCAGGCCTGGCTCAGAATGAAGTGTCATTTTATCAGGTACGTGGGCCTTGTGCTGAGAGGGTCACCATAGCGACATCAAGGATGTAAAGAGAAGAGTAAGACTCGCAAGAGCGTCTGAGACTGGTTGCAGAGAGAGACTGACTTTACAATGTCCAACTCCTTCGTTGAAGTGGATCACGTCAGCTAACCAGCATGGGGCTTAGATTGTGATTCTTTAGGCCTAGGACTTGACAACAATGAAGTTGAACTTACAACAGGATCAGACTCAAGGAATAAGCCCACGGCAGAGTGGCAGATACGGACAATTCCACAGGGTATTTTAAAAGATATTCTTTATTCCACTTTCCATCTATACTAAGTCCAAGTTTCACCGAAAACATCAACAGCCGAGTATGCGCTGCTGCCGTCTCCAGTACCAATTTATACCAAGGACCAAAGAATCAAATCAAAGCAGAAAAAAAACAGCCATTCCTGACTCGTGGAAGCTCAAAGCGGGATTCGCATAAAAAAAACGTCCCCTTTAGAAATACGCACCTTGACATCTACTGTGGAACATTTTGGAAAAAGTAAAAATGTTGACTATTTTAGCTTGGACCAAAACTGCTGGAGAACTGAGAGTTTCACATGTCAAGATTATCAAACAAATGTGCTCCCATTTCACTGTTTCTTCTCTCTGGCTCGTGTCCAGCCCAGACCCAGTTACTGACAGCTTTAACCAGCTTTTTGGAATGAAAGGTTTGGATAATACTTGGATTATTATATTCTGAGACTTATATCTCGTTTTTTTTTTTTGACCTCATTGTAATTAAATTCCTAAGCCACTAGCTGGTTATAATTACATACATATATAAATATACATATTAAGTATCAATATCATACGTATTATAATTTGCAATGTTTTATCGAATTATCAGCGTATTTAAGGTAACTGTTGGCTTTAATCTTCCCCATAAGGCATCCTAGCCAACGAATCTTTATACTCCATCAGCCATTTACTCATAGCGACACAAAATGCTATTACCACTCCCGACAGAAAGTGACACAGCCTAATAAGAACTCCCAGCAGAGCCTAGAAGTGTGATTCTCCAATCTGGCAGTTTATATTTTCATTTTAATTTTATTTTCATGAAGGTACACCTGCTGGCGTTGTTCCCTCTCCTCACCCACAGGTGCGTTCGGAGGATCTCTTACAGTCAGTTTTACAGGGTGTTATAGGACCAATGATTAATTTAATCATGCTGGTTATTTATTTGATGTTTACAACAGGAGGGTGGGGGTTGAAAATTTGTTCTACAGAACAGTTTTCTTCTCTGTCCATCTCTGACACGTGCTAGCTGCTTTTCAGTCCAGGCGATTCACTTTTTTGCATTTCTTTTTTAAAGTGTGTCACCTTTTCTATTTCAGATTCATGTAACATTCTGAGAAAGCCAGGGGTTAGTGAAGCTGTCTGCCAATCACAGGGAGCCTAGTGACCCCCCCCCCCCGTACTGAAGGGCACAGGGTCGAATGAACCTTCCTCTGGATATCCCCAAAAAAATGTCCCGGCCGGGGGAAGCCCAGCGGGAGCTCTGTGATGTGGCGGCCTGGACCCTTCCGGAGCCTTCTGAGCCGCGCTGTCATTCCAGCCGTCCGGGGTTCGTTATACTTTAATGGAATGTAAACATCGCTGGACAAGTAGAGGATGCAGATGAGCAGTGGGACCTTGGGGAGGGAAAAACTCTGGAGGGCCTGGGGGTGGGTGACAGGTCCTTTGGACTAAATAATCATGTTTTAACAACATTTGACTGGGCTTTGGGCTGCAGTGGAATCCGGGCCTGGTGTGGTGTAAACAAGCGCGAGCCTGTGCACAGCAGCTGCGCTCCCTACCTCCCTCTGGAGCACACGCCCCCTTTCTCTCCCGTACTTCCTCCTCTCTCTCCTTCCCTCTCCCATCTCCTGTCAGCTCCCCTCTAATGTGTATTTGCCTTTCCTGACGCCACGGTACTGTTTGTGTTTCTCACGCGGCGTCGGTCCGCTCCCCGACAATCCCACCCTCTCACTAAGCATGACCCATTGTCACCAGCGTCCTCATAAACCGTAGTGACCGGTTTACAACTGGGAACGATTCACTTTATTGGGATTCTCTATGTTGTACCATGCTAGGTCTGTTGTCCAAAGGGGATAATTACAGTTTGCAGGGGACAGCTAGACTCTTCTGGGAGCATCTGCAATACTCTGCTCTCCACAGATGATAATTGCTCTACACGAGGGAGAGTTACTGTCTGCAGATTTCCCCAAGTCACAGTTCCGGTCTGTAGGAGAAAGTTACTGGTCACAGGGGATGACAGCTGTGCATTGGGGACAGCTCTGCTGTCGTAGTTTGAATGTCATTTGAAGTGAGCACAGCATCAGGAATAAGTGGTGATCAGGATCAATGAATGAAAGTTAGGGTTATATGGCATTTTTCAAGATACCCAAAGCACTTTACAGAACCAATGGGGAGCCACTTCAGCCAGCAGCACTGTGCAGCAACCACCTGGATGATGCGACAGAAGTCATTCTGCACCAGTGCGCTCACCACACAGTAGCTAAGGTGGGGAAGGGGCGGGAGGGGATTCACCAGT
>JAODUD010000038.1:17858704-17869320 GCA_026784285.1 Stomatorhinus walkeri
GGGGGGTCTGGATACTGTAGGATCTGGCAAATGATGTCGGAGCAGCCGGGTCAGAGCTTCCGACCGACCCGGATTTCAGGCACCCCCGCCTCTCAGAAGACAGATCACAGATACTGCTAAGATCAACATGGGAAAACTACATAATTGGTCTCGGGCGTACATCACAGCGTCAGCCGAGACAGGAGACACCTGGGCAGGGGTGCCGCGTGTGGTGCTTTCGCTCTCCTCACATCTGCTACAAACGGCTGGCAGATCCTTCCGGTAGCCTCGACAACAGGCCTTCCCACCGAGAGACCAACCCAGGACCACAGAGATATTTACTGGTTCAAGACACACACACTGGGCTAAAACCAGAGCCGGCTGCTATAAAATCCAGACCGGCCCACTGGGATTCAACTGCAACGTTTTCCAGGGGACTGGGAAGCCACTGATGCACAAGAAAATGGGTCTCCTAACATCAACATTTTTGATCCCTCTTATCTGAGGACGTGTATATTTGGAGATCGAAAAACAATGAATCACCATATACGAGCACGGTGAAACCCGACTGGAAAAAACCACACTAATAAATTTTAAAAAACATTATAAACAACTGTGTCATGTCACTTGATGGCACAAAACCCATAAAGAGGAATAATTCAAGACATATGACGCTAAGTGTCTTGCAATGAAATCTCTCTCAAGTCTGGGACTTGAACCAGTGACCTTCTGATCATAACCACTCGCCAGCCTCTCGTGTCCCCCAAAAAACATACATTCAATCCAAAAACACCTGTTTAAAATCTGGAATATGATGGGTTGTTTTAAATGTGATGTATTTACACGGGAGATCAATATCAATGTTTGGTTTGTCGGTCCATCTGTCCATCCGTCCATCTTCCAAACCCGGATCCAGTCACAGTGGGCTTGGATATTCTCCCAGCAGCAGAGGGCACAAGGCTGGGGACACACTGAATGGGAAGTGTAATGTTTGTAAATTTTCTAAATTAAAATACCATATGCATCAGAAGGGTAATCAGATCTCCACCAAATATGTAAATAACTTTCCAGCAGCTCTGTCTGGAGGCTGGACCATTGGGCCTCACTGAAAAATGGGCCAGCGAGGCTGGGCCCAGAACAATCTCTGACCCAGCTAATGTGATTACCGTCAGGATCCAGTCCAAGGAAGCGGCAGCAGGCACGGACTTAATTCCCGCTCTCCGAGCCGTTTTCTCCCCATGAAACCAATTTGTTTCTCTTGCTACCAACGACAGTGGAAGGTACAGACGTGAATTGTACTGGCACAGGTGTTTTGAATTAGTACGGGAGGCGTGCGAGGTCCTCGAAGGACACCAATACGTGCAGAGCTGAGACCCAGCTGTCCTTCAGTTCTGCCCTTGTTTTTATCCTGTATGTACTGCGGTGTGGCAGGATGCATTATCGTGCTGCAGGAGGCCACTGCCATCAGAGAACAGCACTGCCATGAAGGGGTGAACCTGGTCTGCGGCTACGCGGAAAGCTCTGATGCACTGTGTTCTGACACCTTTCTATCAGCTCCGGACTTAACCCGTTTAGCAAGCAGCCCTCCTGTAGGATCGGACCAGACAGACTAGCCTTCACTCCCCGCATGCATCAATGAGCCTTGGCCACCCGGGACCCTGCCCCCCCCTTGACCTTCCTCCGACCGCTTTTGGTAGCTACTGACCACTGCATACGGGAAACACTCCACAAGACCCGCCGTTTTGGAGATGATCTGATCTGTCTTTCAGTAATCACAATTTGGCCCTTGTCAAAGTCACTCAGTCCTTCTGCTTGCCCATTCACCTACTTCCAACACATCAGCCTCGAGAAGAGAAGCTCAACATGTGATGGCATGCTTGACAGATAATCAATGATACTCTCTTCAGTGTTTTTAATGTTGTGGCTGATTGGTGTGTTTGTGTGTATGATTATCATAATCATTATCATCATTATTATCATTATCAATATTATTATGATATGGAAAGATGCATTCGTAGTTTTCCCTTGAAAACAGTACCGTCTACTTTAATAATGGGAATAAAATGGGTTATTAAAAGGCAGTTACTAGGATGAGTTTGGGTCTGCACTGCTAATAACCTCCCGGTAGATTTGCTCATGAGTAGCCCTGACCAATTCATGCTAGTTGAAAACTGGTAATGTCTTCTGTGCTCAGCAGGAGCCTACACTAGAATGCCTGTGGCCTACAAACATAATGATACAAGCAGCAACCTCACAGGCACATTTCAAGCCCTCAGAACGGCGTCGTTGCCAATTACTGTACTGTGGCCAGGTAAACAAAGACGCGGGCTCCCTTTTTCACGGACAAAGAGCAACGGGGGTCTGCTTCTTTTAACACGGTAGGAAAAAAAAACTTGAGTGTCACACAGACTTTTGGAAAACAGAAGTAAATAAAGACCAGAAGAAGGTCTCTTATGGGCAACTGTATGTGCAATATTACACTGAGAAGTAGGGAGTAAAATATCTACAAACGTGAGCGATATATCTCACTCAGCCATAAACCTGCCATTGGGAAGTCAAACAGAGAAGATAGAATGTCTATATATATATTTTTTCTTGTAATCACCTCATTACAGCGTGAAATCCCACTGAAAATAGTGAACACAGTACAGAACACATAGTTACATGTATATCGATCCATTCATCCTCTGTAACTGATTTTTCTGTATAGATATTGTACATAGATTACACACATTGATCCTGTGATGTTTAATGCATGAGAAGGGCTATATAATTAAACGGTAAAGGTATCCAGTAACTGACCACTTTGTCACATATATGAGGAGTAAATGTAATTCAATGACCACTTTCTTCCGGCTAAGTTTCTCCTGATACCAGCATTAAAATGTAGTTAGAGCCTATTGTGCATTTAAAAAACTGCCGCATGAGTCACCTGTGACCGCTTCCCCTGCTGTAGGTAATTGTGAACGTATCTTGCAAGTAGCCTGAACTCTTCAGGAAATTTATTTGGGAACTTATGGATTTGGGGAATCTGGATCTAAATCGTATTTCTTGCCACGACTCCTGTGACAACCGCAGGTACCTATCAACCCGATAGGATCTCACTCGTGGCTTTTGCCAGATCGTAATTAAGTAAAAAAAAAAAAAAACTGTAAAAAGACTGTAAATTCACGGTACGCAGGTAACCACACAAACACTTGCGTGTATGTTTATATAATTAATATTACATGATTTGAATCAGGACATCAGATATGACATTGAGCTATACAAGCAGAAAACAAAAGCTCATTTACCGTTAGTAATTAAGAGGCACCGTCTATTTAACCGAGTAACTTCCCCTCAGCGTGTCATCCACGACATTTCTTGAACAATGCTGGCTTATTATTGAAAAATATTCATGTAAAAGCCTTCTGTTTCGTAAATGTCTCTCCCCATTGTTCCATTTTTTCACTTTATCACGTACATTTATATTTAACGATGCTCTTTCGAAACCGTTTTTTTCAACATTTGGAAAATGCTGCATAAATCATAGATAATTCAAATGCTTGCTCTTATTCTTCTGGAAAATATGAGAAGCCACCTAAAACTCAGGAGATATTTCCAGAATGTTACAATCCTACTTAGGAAACATTTTTATGTTCCTGAAATATTGTATGAACGGTGCTTAAGCAGCCCCGTAAATCTTGATTTAGGAATATTGAGAATACTAAAATAAAGATAAACAATGTTTACAAGTGGATTAGCCAATAATGACAAAAATGCATTTAACAAAATACTACTTTGTATTTAAACATTTCAATGGTATTAGCAGATGTGAGGGAATGTTATAAAAATATTGAAAGGCCCCAAAATGTTTTCTAAACTTTTCTAGGTTAATTGGACTAAAAACAACATACACAGTCTTTAAAGGTCACTTTTATGGTGAAACACCTTACAGAGTCAATATTTTAAATTCATTAACACCTGTTCTGAAGAGCATCATTTCCCAATCCGGTCCTCAGGGACCCACAGAGCCCCAATTTTTACTCCCTACCGGAAGCTGGAACACTGCAAAAACGTGGACTGTCCGTGTCCCTGAGGACTGGATTGCATCAGATAATGCAGCCAAGATGTGCGAAAAAGTGTTGCTGAATTTTTAAAACCTGCAAGGCTTTCAGTGTCATTCTCCTGCCATCAGAAGTTGCCTGTTATGTTAATATTTTTCCCCTTTCCCACAGCCCTGACCAGGAAAGAAGGCAGGAAGATGGTTCGATGGAAGGATTGTCTTTCTTATTCAGAACTCATCCCAGAGGACATCAGGAAATTAGACTCCAACTGTTTCGCTTGGTCTCCTTATTAAAGGGATGTGAGAATCATTATGACAGCATTACAACAAGCCCATGTTTAGGTCTTTAATCTGGTGAGGCTCTGTTTTCTCATAATAAAAATGCTTGAGGTTGTAATTTTCTGAGATATCCCTGTTACCGATTTCAATAGTATTATGAGGACTTTAGCTGCCAGGACTTAAAACCAGCAATTTTACAGTACGACACGTTGAAGGATTTCAACAAGGAAAAAAAAAAAAAAAAAAAAAACCTCTTTTGAACATGTTGCTCCAGTAAATGGGAATTGCTTGGAAGATTAATAATTTTCAGAGGTCATTGAAAAATGCAAGTAAAACAATCAAATCAATAAGGATCAAAACAACAACAAAAAAAAGTTAAGAAAAAAAAGGGATAGCCAAGTCCATTTTGATAGATACACGTCAGCAATTGGGGAGCTAATATTTCACATTAATCTACCCAGGCCCTTCTGACTGCGGGCAAAATTAGTCTGGTGGGGGATGAAGGCAGTTTCATCCCATTAACATGAGTGATCACACTTACAGCGGACATAATGACCATTTCCAAAGGCAAGTCCAAAAAAATGGCTTTGACGTGGGTTTTAAGGTCTGTTTGCCACAGCGGTGATATTTTTATCGTTGCAAAATGTACTCGGAGGGGTCCTTGAAAGTAAATATAGCAAATGATTGTCCACATCGCCGATCCGCTTTATATAACATCCCAGATGATGAATGTAGCGCACAGTTTAACCTTCCTCTCAACACAGAACTCCCACCCCCTCATCCTATCCGTCAATTGATCTGCCCGTCAATGAGTTTATGCACCTATGCTCTGCTCTTCTGTCCAGGGGCCGTTCCAAACAGCAAACATGTTTTCCCAGTCAGTCATCCATATGAAACCAGTTAGACTTAAGCCTTGAGTCTATTCATTGGCTGCCTCAGTCATTTTTGCACTTTTAAATGAAAAACTACATTAAAACTGGTTTGGCAATGAAATACTAGCTACAATTTGCACACGTCTCTGTCTTGTCTCGTCCAATACTCCTGCAATAACCTGAACCCGCACACTGTACTTTGAACCAACTGCACATGTTCACTTTTGTTCACTTTGTACCATTGCACTGTATTGTTTTCTTGACGCGCCATGTTTAGTGTACAGATAGTTTACTTAAACATAGAGCCACTTAATTTAGTTTAGTTTGATATTATTTATTTGTAATTTCTTGATTTCTTGTTTCTTTCTTTTACTAATGCACCATGGAGGGTCTGTGTGAAACGGCGTTTCAATATAATGTATACTGTGTATATTGTTGCATTGACAATAAACCGCTCTTGAATCTTGAATCTTGAAATATCCTCTGTCCTTTGCACTATGCTCATCATCCAGTGTGTAAATATGAAAACAATTACAAGCAAACAGGATGAATACAGGAGAGATGTAAAGTCCAAACAGAATCAGCATTAACTGCTGGTGACAAAGAATGATTATAGAACCATGATAAAGGTGACTGTTTTACAATATAAAGCCCCCAATTGAACAGCACATAATATGTGTTTACGGATGCCATGGCAACGCTTTCCCCCCTCCCTCAAATAGTGCCGCGTGCAACTTCTTGCTGCCTTCACTGAATCGACATCGATTTGATGCTGGGAGAAAAGCGATAAGTAACACAATTGAAACAGCATACGGCACAGGGTTAGGCATAAGAGCCACGTGTTATTATGGGAATATTGATCAGGCACGGAATAAAACTGGATTTTAATTACCAAAATAAAATTACTGCAGAATAACGGCTAGCTGTGAGTGCTCTGGGTACACATTTTGCAGTAAAAAGAAGACATGCCATTGGATGAGTGGGATTTTTAAGTTCTGTTTCATGCCACTGATCACTGGGGGGGGGGGGGGGTGTAAGCAAGAACATTATAGGAGATAAAAACCAAAACTTACCAACTGCAAGTTACATTAGAACAGACTCTACGGAACACACTAGAGTTCTAGTGTCTTCCGGCACTGTACCATTAATGGCCAAATCCCAGTCATTCACCCCATTAATGACTAAATCTTAGTCCCTCATACCACTTGTGTTCTTCAAGATCACAGGGAGTCTGGAGTCTATCCCAAAAACCTATCAGCACAAGGCAGGGAACCACCCAGGACAGAGCGCCAGCCAATCACAGGGCACACTCACACTTCTCTGGGCAATTTGGCGGCTCTAACAAGCCTCGGCATGTTTTTGGACTGTGAGGGAGGAGGAGGAGAACTTGAGCGTCACATGACGACTCAGGGAGGACGTGCAAACTCCACACACGCGGAGCCACGGCAGAGACTCGAACCCAGGTCACAGAGGTGTGAGGCGACAGTACTATCCACTGCACCACTACCTACCATGCACCATTAATAGCTAAATCTCAGTCCTTCAAAGTACCATGTTACATTAACGGCTACATCTCAATTTCTCTCTCCATTTTCAGAAATGTCTATAGATTCACAATAACTGACATGTACAACAGCAGACATTCCCCCGAAAATGAAAGTCGAAAACGCCACAAAAAATTATTAAATGTACCGAGGTTCTCGATATGCCAAAGTGTGCCACGTTTCCTGCAGACATTACTGCCATTGACTGCTTTCGAATATATTTACAGCACTGCATGCGAGTCACACAACTAGCCAGTTTCCAGAATCCACGCCTGAAATGCACTGACCTTCAAGATTATGGTGGATCTTCATTATATGCGCATGTATTACAGTGTCGAGCAGTAATGCACAACCGATCATTATTATGGTCATAATATGCTGGACTGTAGTCGCCTGGATAACTCAGACAGTAGCCCTCCAACAGCGGTTAGGGGTAACCTCACCCTGAGACAGAGTGACAGGTAGCATGTTAGGTGGTTGCCACGGTTCAGGTCAACGGTTTCCCCAGATAAAACACCAGCGTTGAGGCATCAGGCGTGAGTGACGGCATCTCCTCTGTTTTATGTTGAAAATACCCAATATCCAGCACAAGCCTCCACGTCCCTCAACAGGGGAATAGGGGCAAAGGGCTGGGAACTAAGAATTTCCATGTAAATGAAGACACACTGAGCACAGCCAGAGTGCCTGCGTGTGTCCAGGAGGAGCAAGGCCGACCAGAACTTCAGTAAAGGTGCCAGTGAAGGGTTCTCTTCCTACACAGTGTACGGTTCCTGATTAATAACCTTCTGCGCCATCTAACCCAAGTCTGAGCAGATAAAGTTTCCTCTTACATTAAAATCAGCTGCATCTTCGCATTTCCACCACTGGACAAGGACCTTAATGACATACCAGAAAACGATGCCAATAGAAGGATGCTTGTGCGATTATCAGTCCACCATATGAGACAAAAAGATGAGTCATTTCTGACATCTGTCTTTGCTTTAAAAAAAAACACATGACACACGAAAGCGACACATGGTTAGGATTATGAATTGGCGGCTCAATATGCCATTATGTGAGGTGATTCAAACACGATCAAAGATTAATGAAAGCTACTTGCCTGTATACCACGGTAAGTCAAACGTGCTGACAAATCTTTCAACTTATTTAGCCGGATTTCACGCGTTAAGGCGGCGTGCGCCCTAACCTTACGTTTACCACTCGAACAGGCCCTGTATTTAATTGGATAATTGACAGCCGATAAATAATCCTGCTTTACAGCTATTTCACGAACTAAGGCTTGTGTAAAACAGGCCCGTGACAAAATGAGATGAATGACTTCTCGCGGGTTAATAAAGTCATATGTCTAAAGGCTACACGGAATAAGGGGCTGAATGAAAAACAACGTCGGTTCACCCCCATTCATTACGCTTCATCGTACGGGCTCTTCACAGCGAAATTGCAATGGATCTAGAGGGGGCTGCGATCTGATCGACTTCTTCTGAAACCTCATTTCAGAACAGCCAACCGTGCCGCCGTTCATTTTGCTATATTAAAAGCAGTTTCATGGTGGAGAAGGGGGTCTCGCTGTATCAATACTACTGCAGTTACCGGCATCTTATTCAAGGGAAAGGGAATCGAATAAGGGAAAACTCAAGATAATAAACTAAATCTGATTATTCTGAAAAGTGAATTACTCTATGTTTGAGGGTAATGAATGCATATGGTGTCTCAGCAACATCTACAAATCAGTGGAAGTTAGCTGGGTACATATCGGGACGAGCCGCTTACCTGCCTCCTGCGCATCGGTCTGCGCGTCCGGCTTCGCTGGTTTTTATTTTCCCCAGCTCTAGATGTCACTTAATATGCAAGTATTTTAAAATGAGCTTTCTTGGTATCTCTGGAAACTACATGCAGATTTCTGAGCGCGTACCACCCGGCGCAGTCCGCCGTCTTCTTCCTCTTTTTCGGAGCTTTCAGCGGCGCAGTTTTGACTTTTTGAATAAAAGATACAAATGAATGGGCGATGGCAATGTATCCAAATACTTCATAGAAAGCAAGTATAGCTGTTTATTTAGCAACGGGGTAGCAAGGTGATGGGGAGAGAGAGAGAGAGAGAGAGAGAGAGAGAGAGAGAGAGAGAGAGAGAGAGAAAATCGCACCCGCTGAATGGCCGCAGCAAACAGTTGCTGATTATATTTAAACAATCCGCTTTTCTTAAATCCAATGGGAGATCCAGTTCCAGACCCTCGGTTCCACTCGCTTCTCGTCTTCGGGGAAATTTGTAGCAGGGGGGAAAACATCTAGTGGCTCATCTCTCCTCACACAAGGGCTCCGCTTCAACTCGCCCCTGCTGTAGTTGAAAATGCTTAGCGCAGCAACAGGGACCGGATCGCGGCCGGAGCGGAATGAATGTCCACATCCGAAGCGCAGCCTCCCTCGCCGCCCTGGCCGCCAGCCACCCCCGGCAGGTCTAAGTCTCCGAAGTGGCTCGATGGTACACAGTGATAAAAACCGAGCGGAATTAGGGATCTAAGTATTTCCTGCTTAAAGACAAGCGAATTCCCGAAAGGCAACTGCTCCGGCTTCCGATGCGCTCGCTGGCGACGCTGCCGAGCTGGATGCGCTCGGCGCTTTAAAGTGATAAAAACGCCGCACGCATCATTTCGAAGACGGCGAAGCGGCTTCAACCCTATAATAACCTATATATACATACCCGTGTGTTAACTGCGTATAGGCGTCTGTGCGGAGTCACGCGTCGCCTTCAATTTCCTGATGACTAATTTGTATAGGATATATAGTTTATAATGACTTGCAAGTCCAAGACTGTTAAGTGAAATAACCTACGAAATGATTTTAATGATTAGATTCCGATGAAGTAATTACCTGTGCAGTTTAACATCGCAACTGTAGGCTATCGACAATTCCATGAATGTAGTCATAAATCGTCGTTGGATGAAAAGCTTCCTGGGGGGAATTAAAATCTAGAAAAGCCGAATAATATTAATAATATGCAAAAGAAGATTTTGCATACGGTGGGGGAAATTGAATTTCGGATCGTGGGCGATTTCACTCTTTTGTACCCAGTTAGTTTAAAGTTATCTGTCCTTCATCGACGAAGCGATTTGTAAAGGAAAGCGGCTTAAGGTGTGAGGTACGACATGTTTCATTAAAACGGGGAAACTGGCAGTGGGTCTGGGGATGTAAACTAATAGCCTGAAAGTGCACGAATGGCAAAGAGTAGGTGAGGGACAAAGAGGTCGGTCATTGAACGTACGCTGTGCTATTAATCGTGGTGTGTGTGTGTGTGTGAGCGCCTCTAAGCGTGGCGTAGCATGTTAATTAGACGTCCTAGCTGTCGACTTATTACTAAATACCAAATTTCAAATTGTGAATACACTCACTTAAATTGTAATGTTTGTTATGTGTTACCAGTTTCATTTCGCGCAAGCATAATTTTCCCATAACCTAAGGACGCTGACAGGGTCCGCAGTTAAACAGAGAATTGCTGCTTCGTTCGGTTCTTCGTGGACCACCTGCCGGCACCCCACGTGCATGAGGTCCATCCGCCCCCACCGGAGCCCCGGATCGAGGTGCCTGGGTCGGGATGCGCTTGCCGCCGCACTGCTGGACACGTAACAGACGGGCTTCATCGTGGGATTAGTGCAGTTCGTTCCTATCCTGCTCAGTGTCTCTTCCAACGATGCGCACTGATCTTTTTTAGTCTCGCTTTGACAGGCTTGGGGTTTTGCTGTGTAATCAGAGGGGGTCGGATGGCGGAATGTGGGCGTAGAGAGAATCGACCTGGTCCTGGAAGAGAGAGACTAATTAGTGAACATAAAGAATGCACTTCTTTCCCAATTTCATGTTAATTTTCGCAACTACAATTGTCTCTAATATTTCACGTCTATATACAGA
>JAODUD010000038.1:17869420-17888294 GCA_026784285.1 Stomatorhinus walkeri
ATTAAGTGCAGGTGTGAGGTGCACTGCTAGGACAGTTCATATCAGGATCCTAGAAGCAGGACTGAGGTCCCATAAAGCAATGAAGAAGCCCTTCATTAATGAGAAACAGAGAAAATCCAGGCTGCAGTTTGCAAAAATGTATATATTATTCAGACGCACATCCATAAATTGAAAAATCGGTGAAACAAATAAACTGTCTCCTAATTTTTTCCATAGCTGTATATTCAGGCACTTGGAAAAATAGTTATAGCAAGTGGAGTTCTCAGAATAATAATTATTATTATTGTTATTTTAAATTTAATTTAAGTGGGCCAATGCAGCTTTGTGTTTACAAAACACACGGACGTCTGTCACTCACACATTGTACATTGTTAAGATTTTAAAGATTTTTTCCTACTATACTACAGAAGTGGCCAAAAGTATTGATACCTTTACATTTTATACAAAAGAATCACAATTTACCACCAAATAAGTTGAAACTGACAAAAAGCACCATTATTTATTCCGTAAAGCAGACCCTTTGCTTTTGATTTATGACTAACACTATTGTTATAAACAGAATAAATGAAAATTGCAGGAAAAAGATAATTGGTACCCCAAACTTAACATTTAGTAGCACGCTCCGCTGAGGGAATAACTTGATCAGTCTTTCTCTATCCATCTCCGAATGAGCCTTCAGCACTTACCAACTGGCAATTTAGCCCACTCCTTTTCAGCAAACAGCTCCAGTTCTTAGGTTTGATGGGTTCCATCGCTCAACTCGGAGTTCCGGCTCTTTCCGTAAATGTTCATATGGATTCAGATTACGACTCGTGGCATGCCACTTCAGAATCGTCCCATTTTTCCTTTTCAGCCATTCTTGGGTGGGGACACCCAAGACCTGCGACTGAGACAGAGTCTTCTAACACTGGCCAGTACATTTCGCCCCAAAATGCCTTGACAATCTTCTGATTTCATTCTGCTCTGCACAGATTCAAGGTACCTGGCGCCAGAGGCAGCGAAACAGCCTCATAACTTCAATCAGCCTCCTCCATGTTTCACGATGGGTGTTCTTGTCTTTGAACATGTCGTTTTTGTCTTCTGTAAACATAGAACTGTTGTGACAGAAGAACCATAGCTTGTCAACATGCATTTTAGCAAACTGAAGTTTGGCCTTTTTGGGTCTGTCTTTCAGACGTGGAATCTTCCTGAGACTTCTATCGAGGAGCTGAATTTCACACAGACAGCGACAGATGGTGCAAATTGAAACTTTTGTACCTTGATCTCAGAGGTCAGCCTGGATGTGTTTGGCAGTTTTTTCTTGGTTCTTTCTCCACCATCTAAACTCAACATCTGGTTACCCTGTGGTTAAATCTCCTCTTGGGCCCACACCCAGACAGGCTGCCTTCTGTCCTACGGACCTTAAACTTCTTGACATTATTAGCAGCCATGGTAATGGGAGCATGACATTCTTTGGAGATAATCTTGTAGCCTTTATTTTAACTAGTCTTGGCTGTTACTTCCCTCCTTTCATGTTCAGTGTGATGCACACAATGACATAGAACAGCCAAGTATCATTTTTCTACATTCAAATAAGCTGGGTGACTGATTACACTAGCCGACGTCAAATTTGGTGATTAATATAAAATGACATTTTTCAAACACCCTTCATAAACATTTTTAGTATATTTAGTTTTGCTCCAGCACATCTGGTTTTTCTGTGATTTCGACGTAACTTTTTTTCATATACAATGCATTGTATACCTAATAATGTCATTTTGACAGCAGTCATATAAAATCACGAGTAACCTGTGAAAGACTAATTTTTTGTACAAACTAGTCCGCACGGTTTGCAGGCAGCTTTCAGTTATATGAAGTTACAGGTATTGCTTCTGCAGGTCCACTGACGCCGACCTTTGTATGCAGAACTGTGGTTTTTGGTACGGTCACTCAGTACCGGAAGGCGGACCACAGATTAGAAGGTCACTGAAGGACAGTGTATTTGCAGCCAAAATGGTGACCGTGGAGAGGCAAGTCTGGGAAGAATTCCGTAAAGCCATTGATGGATTTCTCGGAAATAAGCAGTCATCTGACTATGAGGTTCACGTCAAGGATATGAAATGTCGTTCTCAAGATCTTGGATGTACGATGAGTGTCACGGTGCATTTCCTAGACTCGCATCTTGATTACGTTCCTGAAAGTTTGGGTGATTATAATGAGGTGGAAGGTGATAGATTTCACCAAGATATTAGTGAAATGGAGCGAAGATACCAAGGACGTTGGAATGTAAATATGATGGGTGATTATTGTTGGAGTATGTACAGTACAGACAAAATCCTGATGCTTCATGCAAAAGAGAATCATACCGGAAACATGTTCGCGGCACTGAGTGACCAGCAAAGACATGATACTAATTAAAGAGTTTGCATATGATATCTTATTATTAACCATCTAATTATTTGTTTTATCTTTTCTGTATTTTCCTTTCCTTTTCATTTCTTTTATTTAGTCACAAGTCAAAAGCAAAGAGTCCGGTCTATGGAATAAAGGTGTCAGTTACTTTTGTCAGTTTCAACTTTTTTAAGTGCAAGGGTACCAATATTTTTGACCACATCTTTCTTTTTGTAGTATTGTTAATCTAGTAATATTCAGTATATTACCTTTCAAATGGGGTTGTTAGCCTGTGAGCCAGTACGGTTATGCAAAATGGATAGATGGATGAATGATTAGCCTTCGTCAATGTAAGTTGGACATTCAGAAAAACAAACTGTTTTTTTTCTTTCTTTTTAACAAAATAAATTCTTACTGAGGGAACCTTCCGGGGTGAAATTGCCGTTCTGTGCATTTCTAATGAAACACATTTACATTTCACAAGAGTTAACAGATGCTCTTACTTTCAACTTGTTAAGGATGTGTGATCATTTATATTTAATGGGAATGGTCTTTGAATGTTATAGCAGCGATACCTTGGACAGTTTGGAGCACACCCGAGGAAAACAGTAATTATTTTAAAAGCAAGCATTCCCCGACAGTTTATTAACTGTGGAGCACAGTCATACCCTTCACTTCACATAGTTAATGACTGTGAGGTACCGTTTAGGTCTTTTAAACGCCCGTATTAATGAGGCCAAAGGTGAGGATGGTGGTTGAAGACATTGCAGATTTAATCCACACTGTCTTGACATTTGTCTCTGCAGACTCAATTTGAACTACTGGCTAACAGGGGTTAAGTTGTCAGGCCTTTTGACCTTTTCAGTTTATGCAACCTTTCAACAATCCTTTGTCACCACAGTGAATTAGCTTGGATCTCCTCTATCCATTATTTCCTTAAACATTGTATTTATCGCACCCGTCTGATGCAACTTGCATATCTTCCCATTTTACACTTAACCTATTTAATACGGGCCGATAATTCTTCTTGGTTAAGCACCCAGTTAAAGGGTGTGACAGTAGAGTCAATTCCTGAGATTTAACCTTCTTGTCAAAGGTCCATGAGCAATTTTCCATCCGCTTCACGGTGCCGTGCATGATGGGAGACGACGGAGGACACTCTTGTTAGCATTCAGGGGGCTGCGGTGTGTCTCAGCGAGCAGGAATCACTCTGAGGAGTTACACCATGTTAGCGTGGGTCTCTGGAGAAGGATCCGGAGCCAGTTACGTCTGTATTTCTAAATCCACGGCTGAGGGGGTATTACATCACGGCTGAGGGGGTATTACATCACGGCTGAGGGGGTATTACATCACGGCTGAGGGGATATTACATCACGGAGCGTGAAATAGGGCAAGAGGGTGGTTTGCGGGGTGAAGTCAGATATGTGGGGCGGGGCCTGTTTCAGGGACATAACTAGAAATTCACAGCTCCCTACCAATGACAAAATGTCACCTTGCCCCCCTCCCCCGCCCCACCTAGGGTTGCCACTTTCAATCTGAACAAATAATGATAACATTTTCCCCCTCGAGTCCCCGACAACAAAATTTGCCAAATGGCGGGGGGGGGCAGTTCCCACGATAACATTTGTCAAGCAAGGGGGGTGAGGATGTACAAAAATGTGAAACAAAAAAATATATTTTTGTGATACGGGACAAACTAATATATGGATCTCCCATCTGTCCAAATTTCTTTATATTTTTGTGTATTCAAGAGTCCCTGGGAAGTACTGCCCCCCCCGGAAAATGCCAGGGTATCCATGCCCTTGCAGCTCCCCAGGGCTGTTGTAGGTTTACGCCCCAGGGACACACTACTATGCTACTGTTGATATAAAGCTTCATCTGAGTCATTTTTTATTACCCCCCCAACAGGAATCTTTTGTAAAATGGAAGTCCCCATGATGTAATTAAATTATAAACTGCAATCCAAGTGAGGTACCACCAGAGCGCAGTGCGAAGAAGCGCGTGCTGTACAGTGTCAGGGTAGCTAGTCAAAGTACAACACAGAGCCAACATATTTCACTGGAAATAGTTGTAGAAATATCCAGGTAGAAGAAAAATGTCACTTTTTTGTAATTTAATAGTCCTTTATAGTACTTCAAAGTCTGGCAAGTACCTTATGGGAAAAGCAAAAAAGGCCAGCGAGATATTCGAGATGGATAAAGACCCAGCAGTCTGAGCCACTGCCTGAGGTTATGTGCTACACCTATTAACATGCAACAAACTGTACTGGTCACATGACTTTTGATCAGCAGCCTGATTGGTCTTTGGCTCTGTTTTGGTACCGATCCGCCTAGGGAAGGGTCAATAGGAATAGATAGCGATGCTCACAGCTGCGCCTGCTGGGATAAGCAAATGCTCTCCTCCCGTATTCCGGCCGCATCCCCTAACTATATGGATTTCTCCCGTCCGGACAGAGGCTTGCTTAATAATCTTGGCACTCGCCTGGCCTCAGGGCAGGGAGCGGAGTCACATTTCAGGGGTGGGAGGGAGGCGCCGGAGCACTTCTGCTATTATCATGCGGCAAATGACACATGACATCAGCACAAATGACAATATTTGGACCAGTATAGAAATACATCAGGAGGACGCCAGGACAGAGGGGCCGTTTTTAAAGCACGTCAACAAGCATCGCTCACACCATTCGCGGCACAGAAATTACAGTCCAGGCCTTATGCAAAAGGAACGCATGTCATAAGACGTTAAAATATTACATGAGAAAGTAAATGTAGTTTTGTGTAATTTTCAGTCAGAAATCTCTCAGGCTCCAGCTAAATTCCAAGCGGAGACATTCAGCCACATGGCAGCCTGTATACAGAGGCCCTATTTAGCGGCAGTCAACCAGGCATTTGTGTGATGCCCCCTATTGGCGAAAAGAAGTCACTGCAGTAACTATTAAATCAGCATTCTGTATTTAGGACAGTGTTTCTCAAAGCAGTCCTTGGGGACTCCCAGACAGTCCATGTTTTTGCTCTCTCCCAATTCCCTGGGAGCTGCGGACCACCTGGGAGTCTCTGAGGACTGGTTAATGGGATTTGATAGCGGGTCGCAGGAGCATAATTTAAAAAATAAGAAAATAAAAACTCAGCCACCGTTGCCATCAGCACCTCTACCGCCAATTGACAATTTATATTGTTGACACTCCCACACAACCCCCTACCATATCCCTCCCCCAGCGCAAATTCAAGGACACCACCCAACATACATGTACTCTAACAAAGCCAGGGTTATGGGCACCATCTATGGAAAAACATAAATATTATCACAAACAGTGCTATGGGGTTTGTAAGCATCAGTATTTACATGGTGTTACCACTGTAAGAAATTAAAGGAAGCGAAAGGAAAGACTCTTTATTTGCCACTGGTACAAGTGCAGTTACATTGGAATGCTTCTTTTCACATATCCCACCATGCTCGCCTTTGAGAGACACACATATACAGTCAAGAGCGAAGCTGGGGTCCTAGTGCAGGGTCAGCTATTTATCTAGCATGATCGGAGAATTTTCTCCTTTCAGGGAGTCTAGGGCCTTACTAAAAAATGTCTGCGAAAAAAGATTGATCCTCCCCGTGGATGTCGATAAACAGCATCGTTCAAAAGGCACAAAGGAACGAGGATGTGGCATCTAAAGCAAACCTGCAAACGGTAGAGACCATTTTTAAATAGCAATGCTGCCGCTATGCTGAAAAGCTAACATTGAGCGCTGTAGGCCGACAGGTGCTGGCAAAGTCGGTCGGCTGCCTCTTCCAGATCAAGAGAGTGATTGATCTGCCTTTTAGGTCGTAGGATAGCGCAGCACCTAAAAATCTGATGCTAATTGTTGCTCTCCATTGTTCTGAGTGCCATTCGCGCGAGCAGCTAGGCGCGTCACGACAGTGACAGCTCACCTGGTTAAAATCTGCTAGTGTGTTTGAAAGAATGACAGCTTACTTTAAAGATGTGGGTTAGAAATTGGGGTGTGGGGGGGGGGGGGGGGGTAATGCAACAAGGCAGAGAGTTCTGCAAACGGAATGGTATCACACCTTCAGGAGGGAAAAAGACAGAATTTCTTCACAAAGGGAGCGAGTTCCTGAAAGAATCTGTTATGTTTTCAGAGATTATTGCCTCAGCAGCGCTGGGTCAGAGAGAAAAAGGCCAGATGATGCAACGTGGGGACCGAGGAGAGAGGGGAAAATGTCAAGCAAGTTTTCATATCCTATCTTAGACTGCCGATGCCAGAAATACAGTGGCTCTCTGGAGACATGCTTGTCAATCATAGATACAGTTGTTGCTGTTTTAGGACAAGAAAATAACGATGATCAAAAATGTAAACATGTAGAATACAGATGTTCATGTTTTGGTGGTGGGAGTTCTGGACCAGCAGGACACGCACATGTGCTTGTTTCCACCTGAAAGCTTTAAGCTGTTCTTTAAGCTGGAAGAGCCAATCTACGGCGAGCCAACCAAGGTAGTTGGCTCTCCCCTCCTATGTGTGGAATCAGCTCTGATAGAACCAGATGTTGCAGTAATTGCTTCACAGTTAATAAGGTAATCTCAGACCGATATATAGCTCCGCCGCTATCGGGTCGGTGTAATCTGGACACTATGCCCGGTCGATTAAAAACGCTTCTTCCACAGCAGGACAGGTACAATTTTCCCTCTTCGGATTCAGCCTGCAACTGCCACGGTGAGAACTGAACTCATCTGAGCTGCAGGCCCAAGTAGGTCTAAGGAAGGGCCGATTTAATCTGCGTTAAACGTGAATTTTCACCATCGGCAAAAGAGTAGGAAAACAGCAGTGACAGTATTATACCAGGTTCTGGCCAAATTTCCTAAGAACAAATAACCTTTCAGCCACAATATAACCAAACCAAACCAATACCTATTACTATATTATTATACTATAGTATTACTATATGTGGAGACAGCATGGCGGAGACCTGGGTTCGATTCCCTGCCCCGGCTCCATGTTTGTGGAGTTTGCATGTTCTCCCCATGTCGTAGGGCTTCCTCCGGGTTCTACGGTTCCCCCCCCCCCAGTCCAGAAAAATGCTTAGGTGAATTGGAGATACCAAACTGCTCGTAAGTGTGCATGTGCGGGAACAGTGTGTGCCCTGTGATGGGTTGGCACTGGGGTATTCCCTGCCTCATGCCTGTAGCTTCTGGGTAGAGAAGATGAATTAATTATTATATGCTTCTACATTTACTATGCATTTATTGTGTGCAAAGTGGAACCTTTGGACTACAACACTCTGCCTGGTGGAGTTGGTACCATCTCCTTATTGCTCTTCTCCTGGTACTCTCTCCACTCACAGTCCAAAAGCATGCGGTTAGTAGAAACAGAAAATATTACACAGCGACTACGCTTCCTGCTTTAAGGCTCCACTCTGACCCCCGCGACCTGTGCTGGATCAGCAGCTGGAAGACGGATGGAAGGAATGATCGATGGACGTATGGATGGACTACATGCGAAGGAAGGGGAGGGAGAGGTCACCAATCACTGAAACAATCCTGAAGTGCTAAGAATTTATTTGCAAAGAAATAGAGATATCTGTGAAAGCTGCATCATATCTGCCTTTACGAAACAGATCTCGCTCACAGATAAGCAAGACAGCAAGAAAATCATACGCAGAACATGCTGCTATCGTACAGAGAAGAAGAGGAGGTGACATTAGCGGCAATGAGGAGGAGATGGACCAGAGAGGTCAGGATGAAGGGGAAAAGTAAGTAAGACTCCAAACACGATGCATTTTCATTCCAAGCATAGCTACTGTGGAAACGATGGACGGTGAAGACCTCTCTTACGCAGAATAAGCCGGTTTGATAACCAGACGCAATTATGATCCACGTGCAATTCATTTTATCTGCTAATGGAATCTTCTGATACACGCCGGTACGGTGTCTCGCTACTCTCTGTGGCATTCTGAATTAGCATGCCATGCCTTGTCAATACACCTGCCATGAGTATACACGCAGTCAGCGTAATAGGCCGCCGCGAGTATACACAGTCAGCGTAATAGGCCGCCGCGAGTATACACGCAGTCAGCGTAATAGGCCGCCGTGAATATACACGCAGTCAGCGTAATAGGCCGTCGCGAGTATACACGCAGTCCCCGTAATAGGCTGCCGTGAGTATACACAGTCAGCGTAATAGGCCGCCGTGAATATACACGCAGTCAGCGTAATAGGCCGTCGCGAGTATACACGCAGTCCCCGTAATAGGCCGCCGGGAGTATACACGCAGTCCCCGTAATAGGCCGCCGCGAGTATACACGCAGTCACCGTAATAGGCCGCCGCGAGTATACACGCAGTCACCGTAATAGGCCGCCGCGAGTACACACGCAATCCCTGTAATAGGCCGCCGCGAGTATACACGCAGTCACCGTAATAGGCCGCCGCGAGTATATATCAGGACCGCCAGATCCAAACAGGCCTTTCACCATGCAGCCCCCCAGGACCTCATTACTCTTTTATACAAACATTCCATTTTTGGGCCTGGTTTTTATACATTCAATAATAATGGAAGAAAGACATTCGCTCTTAATTCATTTAATTGCATTATTCAAAAAACCTGCTAGTGTTCCTTCCATAGACACCCCCCCCCCCCCCATTTATCTTTATTTCTGCTTCGTCTTTATTAAACTCCAGTCCCATTAATGTCAGCATTGAGCCCAGCACACCCTGCAGAAGAGCGGAGGTCAGGAATATTAATATGTGCAGCCAAACAAAGCTGTTTTCTGAAGTTCAGAGCCTGGGAGAAGATGGACAACACAATGATTTTTTTATTTGGGGGGGGGGGGGGGGAGGACGTGGATTAAAAAAAAAATAAAGGAAACTAGCCAATCTGTACACTCCACAATAGCACATAATATAGACGGTAATGGCAGAGCTGCAGGGGAACTGCGATGTTCCTGGTTCGAGCGACGTGACGATGTTCATGCCCCAAATATGCTTGTGACATGAAAAGGTTGCGGCTAATGTGGCCAGTTAAGGTTTGCATGAAACAGCACCGAGCACATCAGAGCAGACCGTGAAATTAACTCTATTTATTAAATGTAGCTGTAAAACAAAGCAGAATAATCTCATGGCTATTTTTTTCCACGAAAGTTGACAGATTGTGCAGTGAAAGTGTCTTTGTAGTATAAATTGCCACTTGATTCTTCATTAGGAAACCCTACACTTACTGGATAAATATATGCACACAGTGCATTTACATTATGCTGTGTATCTTGTCATACCGTCCATTCATTTCTTGTATGATCTGAACCTCTTCACACATACCGATGAATCAATCTGATTTTAATAGCTGGTTTATTTTTCCACCAGATTTAATGTCTGATTATTGCGACATCCACAGTTTTAGTGGAAACACAACCTTTTTAATGGAACACAATTTCCCAATAACGTTCCACACGTTGCTTTTTCGATTCAACGTGTACATTTAACGTTGCGATAATGCTTCTTCAGCATTAGGTCATTTCATCTCCAGGACCCAGCATCTGCTGCCCTTCAGATAATTCTGACCAGCAAAGGTATCAAAGGTTCCTTAAGAAGAAGCCTTAAAGAAGCCTGGGAAGCCTCATTTCTGCTGCATTCTGAGGAACGAAGCACAGCAGGCAGAGGTAGAAAGTTCAGGTCTAGAGAGTAAAAATCCAGACCAAGATTTTGTTTCAACCAAGCAGTTGAGTTCTCTGTGATTGTGACTCTTTACACTCAACTGGTGGGTTGAACCAAAATCTTGGTCTGGATTTGTACCTGAACTTTCCACCCCTGATCGCCGGCAATGGATGGTGACAGAATGAGTCTCCAGGAGGCTAAGGACGGGTTAAAAAAGAAATGTCCATTAACTCCGGAGGGAGGGAGTGAAGGTGAAATTCACTTCAAAAGATGGATTCGAGGTTGTAATTATCAGAAGGTGAGCGACATGAATAGAATACATGATTTTTAAGAATAACACCCTGGACGCTGAAGTCTGACTGGTGTGAAGTATGGGCAGACTGACAGGAAAGGAAACAAGAATTACAAGTGCTAATAACTCTCAGAATGTTCCGGAAGAGCCCCTCCACAGGATGGTGGCCCCCAGAGGGTAGCCCTAAACATTCTCTGAAACATTTTTACTGATACCAATCTCATATTTTTACCCCCACACGACTGACGACGCCGGTGCACGAGTGGGCTTCAGCTCTGCCAGCAACAGGACGAAGGTGCCACGCTGTGCCCAGCAAACCTAAGCACCGCTTAGTCTGCGCCATCCTCAGCGAGCCGCCGATTAGCACACTGCCCAGGGGCCAATCGGCCAATCGTCACGCCAGCGAGGGGGAATCGTCGGCGCTTCATCCGGTGGTTAGACTGCGTGTTTTGATACGGTTGCGATAAACTCCCTTTTGAACAGGGTTGTAGGAAGATACGGTAAAGAGCAAATATGCTTTCCATCTTGCATGCGTGTATATCATCTTACTATATATCCTCGGGGGCTGGATTCTGTCCCAGGTAGCATAGGACACGAGACTGGGCCAAAGACACCTTCCTGTAGGGCCTGGGAAGTAACCACGCAAATCTGGTTTAGCATGTGCTACCACACACCTTGTTACAAATTTGGCTCTACATAGCTCACTATCACTAAGAAGGGTTAGACAGTTCCTGGAAGATTTGGGGGATAAGGGTCTTGTCCAGGGGTGCAGTGGTGACACCAGACACGGCACGATCCCAGGCACAGCATGCTAACCTGCAGAGCCCCCGAAACGGATCAACTATACATTATCCCTCCACAAGCTGGCCATATTTAAACATTAATACAACCAGCAGCTTAATCACTGTTACCTGGGTATTATTAGCTAAAGCACTTGTTGGCCTGGGGTGGGGAGGGGGAGAACTGCTGATCTGTTACCATGGAAACAGAACTCATCAGGTTAGCCCCGCCCCTTGCTGTGTCTCCCGCTGTCTCTTAATATGCGGTGTGTCTGGCTGCATGAATGCATTTTCCATTTCTTTTCCCTCCCTCTGGCCTGCCATACGAGCTCGTGTCTAGAGAATTGTAGCATTCGCTTTGTTGCTGGATGTGCTTGACAGTGTAGGATGTGTCCGGTCTCAAGGTGAACTTTGAAAATTGTTTCAGAGGCATTTTCACAGGCATGAAGTTAAAACATCTGGCACGTCAGGCTAGGGCAGAGAGCTCAACCTTCAGCATTCTTCGTTTAAGTCGCGCCTCAGCTTGGTCTGTTCTTGCCTCCCGTTTACAAGAGTGCCCTCTAAGGATGTGCCGCTTTAAATATATTACTGCCACAATGTTTTCCTGTGTGTAACTTGCTATAGTCTGTTATACTATCTCTGGTGTTAAGTTCTGCATCACTTGTACCCTGCTTAAAGAGGGAATACTCTACTTTGGCTCCTCAACACAGTGAACTACTTAACACAGCCTCTCACAAAAGTTAATGGCGGTTCATTTAACATGCCTGGCCCTAATAATGGGGGTGTGATGGTTGCTGACCACATGCCTCTCCACGCTAATCTCGGTCCCTTCCAAAGGCTGCGGTGTCAAGGCCCTTGGCGGGCGGCACTTCCTGTGATGTCGCCGCATAGCTGAATTTCAAAGCTCACACCCCGGCCTTTGTCACAGTATCTGAGGGAGCTCAGTCTGAGTTCTCGCCCATTGTCTCCAGAAAGGATGCCTGTGACCTTGCGTTTTTTATTTCCTCTTTTTTTCTGGCATGATGGAGAAGCAAAATAAATGTCCCTAATAAATTGCACAAGCTGGGAAGCACTGGGGACATCCCCAGCCAAGGTGGGGACAAGCTGCTGCCTGCTCAGCTGGCAGCTCAGTAATAAATGTGTCACCTGACATCATCCTGCAACAGTCATGCGATCCAATAAATATGCAGGGCCACAGAGATACAAGATGTAAAAGGGGGCAAAGACTTTTTTTGTTCGTTTTAAATAACCTTTATCATCATCGTATATATATAATATATATACAGTATATGTAAGTGCTAGCCCAGCGTCGCTATATATACAGTATATGTAAGTGCTAGCCCAGTGTCACTATATATACAGTATATGTACGTGCTAGCCCAGCGTCACTATATATACAGTATATGTACGTGCTAGCCCAGCGTCAATATATATACAGTATATGTAAGTGCTAGCCCAGAGTCAATATATATACATTATATGTAAGTCCTAGCCCAGCGTCACTATATATACAGTATATGTAAGTGGTAGTCCAGCGTCACTATATATACAGTATATGTAAGTGCTAGCCCAGTGTCACTATATATACAGTATATGTAAGTGCTAGCCCAGTGTCACTATATATACAGTATATGTACGTGCTAGCCCAGCGTCACTATATATACAGTATATGTACGTGCTAGCCCAGCGTCACTATATATACAGTATATGTACGTGCTAGCCCAGTGTCACTATATATACAGTATATGTACGTGCTAGCCCAAGGGTTGCACTAATTACTGTATGAGAAAACTGCATCGATTCATTTTTAGCTTTTTTTGCCCCCCAAGAAATCACTTCTTTATGGTTATTCCAGATCAGCAATGTTACATATTTATTTTAAAAAACATTAGATTATCAATCCCATAAAACAGCCTCGTAACTATATATTTTATCACACCGATTAAGTTTAATAAATTTTCATTAGGCCTTTGTATTCCCAGGTGAAGTTACGGTATAAGATTAAAATAAGAAACAATTTAGCTTTTAATTTCATTCTAATAATTGAACATATAACCTTTGAAAGAAACGCTTGAAAGCCCAGGAAAATCCAGACAATTTAATACTTCAAATGTGACTAAGGAAGAGGAAAAGGAAAAAATAAATTAAAGTTATGCTGGCACTTTAATGGTCAGAGATATGTTAATAGTGACTTACCTTTAACCATTTATATACTTAAACATCTCCGAAACAAGGATCAGCATATTACCATCATGCCGAGCTACATCAAAACCTTTTTATAAAAAGGCTTCCAAAATCAAATTTCGACTATTTTATCCCTTAATATTTCCCGCCAACAGGAAGAGCATGATTGGCTAGGTGAATTTCCCCACAAGAATTAATGAACTGTTACCATTATTATTATGAATAGGAGCTCACATTCATAAATATGGTATATTAATAAAGGTTTCAATTCTTGTCATATATGGACTAAATTCCAAAACATGATTAAGTAACACACATGCAAATTACAAGACAAGAAGCATGCACTATTAATATTTTATGCACAGACTTGGAGAAAATATCAAATTGAATTTTTATTGGTCTGTCCAGATAATTTGTAGCAAAGGGAATGACGGGAGCCTCATTTGCGGCAAACGGCGGCGAGACTGCGGCTGGCAGCGGTTATGTCGTTAGCGATTCCCAAGGCAGACATTGCTGCTCATGGAGAAATGGAGATGCCCATCACTTATCACGTATTAGCCCTGCTTTGGCACGAGTCCACTTTAAGCTCATATTTCAAGACGCGTGTGTGCTAGAAAGGAGGATGCCAATAATCGATAGCGCATGCCTAATTTATTCAAACAAAAGTAAGTTCCAAGTATATTTGATACATGCTCAGGTTAAGCTACGAGTAATATAATGTGATCCACAGCAGTTTGTTTCTGGTTTATTTGTTAGTTTGATATATATATATATATATATATATATATATATATATATATTCAGCCTCAGTGGCCTGAAATATAGTGAAATGATAGATCTGACTGCATCATACAACCCTTTTCCTGCAGTGACACTTCCCCATTGCATTGCCCAGCAGGATAGAACATTTCTGAAAGTTCACCTTGCCCGGCGATGACAGGTGTAAATGTATGAGTCACACTCTTTTCTCTTATAAGGTATTTGACTCCATCACGGCTGATCAGACACTCATCACAGGCCAAAAGGAAACAGGAAACAATGGAGATGCTGGGTAAAAACTGCTGTCATTGAGAAGTGCTAAAGACGTTATTACCACAAAGGTCTGATGGACGCAGTGTTCAGCAGAATCAGATTTAGGCCCGTTAAGGGAGACATATGGCACACAACATTCAACCAAACAGCCACCTGAGGCACAGATTTCAGTCTATGGATTGTGTCGGATAATTAATAATCCCTGAAACTCGGGGAGCAGCTGTGCTGACTGTACTAGGGATGAGATGATGGAAAGTATGAACTTAAACACTCCCAAGACTAAAAATTTGAAGAGAAGGAATCTTAAAGTAAAAGGCAAACCAGTCAAACAGATGTAAGACTATAACAAATAGACATAAAATCTTTCCTTACCTAATGCTTCAGGGGAACCACGAAGGGACAGTGGGAAGAACCTCCATATGTCTGCATGGAGGAAATCAATGAACGAAAAGGTATGGCTGGAAAATGGCAGAACTTTAGTGACCATGAACTGTACAGGACAGCTAGCTGTTATCCGGCAACATACTACAGTATTTACTCATTTCGCCTGTATTCACACCACATTTTGAACACGAACTCACGCACGTTTGTGCAGCCGTGGCCACAAGTTTTGAGAATGACACAAAAATTAATTTTCACAGTCTGCTACCTCAATTTTTATGATGCCAATTTGCATATACTCCAGAATGTTATGAAGAGTGATCAGATGAATTGCAATTAATTGCAAAGTCTCTCTTTGCCATGAAAATGAACAATCCCGAAAGAACCATTTCTACTGCATTTCGGCCCTGCCACAAAAGGATCTGCTGACATCATGTCAATGATTCTCTCAGTAACACCCTGTTACGCCGTTTGAGTTAGAATAGCATAGAATAGAATAGAATAGAATAGAATAGAAATCATTGTTCTTCCTCTGTTAACCATAGTTACCTGCAAGGGAACACAAGCAGTCATCATTGCTTTGCACAAAAAGGGATTCACAGGCAAGGATATTGCTGCTAGTAGGATTGCGCCTAAATCAACCATTTATCGGATCATCAAGAACTTCAAGGAGATAGGTTTAGCTGTTGTGAAGAAGGGATCCAGGCGCCCAAGAAAGTCCAGGACCACCTCCTCAAGTTCATTCAGCTGCCGGATTCGGGCACCACCAGTGCAGAGCTTGCTCAGGAATGGCAGAAGGCAGGTGTGAGTGAAGGTGAAGACTTTAGGAGGACGGCCTGGTGTCAAGAAAGGCAGCAAAGAAGCCGCTTCTCTCCAAGAAAAACATCAGGGACAGACTGATATTCTGCAAAGGGTACAGGGATTGACTGCTGAGGACTGGAGTAAAGTGATTTTCTCTGAGGAATCCCCTTTCCGATTGTTTGAGGCATCTGGAAAAAAGATTGTCAGGAGAAGAAAAGGTGAGCACTGCCATCAGTCCTGTGTCATGCCAACAGTAAAGCATCCTGAGACCATTCATGTGTGGGGCTGCTTCTCAGCCAAGGGAGTGGAATCACTCACCATTTTGCCTAAGAACACAGCCATGAATAAAGAACAGTACCAAAATATCCTCTGAAAGCAACTTCTCCCAACCGTGCAAGAACTGTTTGGTGACAAACAATGCATTTTCTAGTATGATTCCAATATAAGTGATAACTAAGTGACTCGGGGAACGAAACATTGACATTTTGGGTCCATGGCCAGGAAACTCCACTGGCCTTAATCCCACTGAGAACTTGTAGCCAATTCTCAAGAGGTGGGTGGACGAACAAAAACATTCTGATAAACTCCAAGTATTGATTATGCAAGAATGACAGCATGCCTGAGTTGAACTGCAGAGGTCTTGGAAAAGAAGAGCCAACACTGCAAATATTGACTCTTTGCATGAACTTAATGTAATTGTTGACATGCTTGTAATTATGCTTCAGTATACAATAAAAACATCTGACAAAAAGATCTACAAACACTGAAGCAGCAAACTTTAAGAAAACTAATACTTGTGTCATTCTCAAAACTATTGGCCATGACTATATTCAAAAAATGTTTTCTGGGGACCATGCATTCATTTGTATGGAAAGAACCATAATCCTTACATTGACAACCTTAACCCCTACCCAGCCCTAACCCTTAACTGTAAGTAACCAAAAAAAGTATTTTGGCAGTTTTAGTTTTTTGATTGCAGTCACAGATTTTTATATTATAAGTTTTAAGTTTTCTCTTGTGCAGGTAAAAAAAAAAATAATGTTTTTAATCACACTGTTGGGACATCTGGTCCCTACAGTGTAATATATACATCATGAGATCAGTGTCGTCACCTAAGGCCTTAATGAAAGGAAACGAATGTTAACCAAACAATAACTGCAGACATGTATCAAGCTACAGGAAAATGGCATACTTACTGTAGAAATGCATTAACTGTATTAGCCTGACACAGCATTGTGAAGCACTAAGGAAGCCCAAAGCCTGCAAATGCCCCAATCAGCCCCACCACCACACAACACTATGTGACCCAGAGATGTGTCTGATTGGTTGGTTGGGGACACCTGACATGGCAGCCGGGGAAAACAGTCCAGACAAACATAAGTCCAGTATGTCTACCCACCAGCTTTAGAATAAGACTGTGCTTTCACCATTTTGTTTCCACAAAACTTATTTAATGACATTTAAACAGTTTGACTTGTTTTAAATTATTTTGGCCAAGTTTACATCCTGATTATATTCCCCACCTGTTTCCCAAAAACAAAAATACACAATTAATCTCGTTTTTTCCACTGTTTACCAGGTTTTAAATTTAATAGAATCTGTCAACTAAAAGAGCTATTCATGTTTTGAACAGAAAAGCAAAGATCATTAATATTGTCCATAATATAATAAAAATATACCTCAAATGTCTAGACAAAATAATCAGTACAAATACAGATTACATTAATATTTTAGGGATATTTTGCAGTCTTTCTTTCTCCTGTCTAGTAACTTCTGTTAAAATAAACGATTGTATGACGAAGAAAGCAAGAAAAAAACAAAGGAATACAAAGATGTATCTAAGAGATGCAGTAATTGTACACTTTTTACATTAAAAATAATCAATACAGTTCCTTTTTTTATGCATTATGTTTAGCTTTTTTTTAAATTTTATTTTATATTTCTTTAAAACCTAAGAGTCCAAGCAATGTCTTGGAAAGCAGGAGTCAGGCAGCTTGGCTGAATTGGGAAGCATGGAGAGATGTGCGTTTCCACGTGCCGCTCTCTCGTTAATCCATCCCTGGGACTTCTGCAAGTCCCGGCCTCGCACTCGTCGCCTAGGCCATGAACGAAAGGTCTTCAGTAGCTGGTTTCCAAGGACATTATACAGTAATCAGAAAAAAAACTACTCAATAAGAGAACACACAGTGATCAAAAAGACCGTTGAGCGTCTGGGAAGGATTCCTCAGTGGCTGATGATGTCAAACAGCAGAAATGGCAACTTCTACACCATCGTCAGGAGGACCAGTGACATTAATGGCCAGCGGTCTCCTTCGGAATTGGTTATATAGTAAAACCACATGACTCCAAGGAGTGAATTCTTCAAAGTGCCACTCAGGCAAATCAAAGAGAATAGCGGCCAACTGAACAGCTGGAAGCTTGAATGAGGCGCATGATTGATATGGAGTCTATATAGAAACATCTCTTGTTGAGCTGAAAGTAGCTTTTGAATAACAACATTCCTTGCACATCAATTATCCCGGATATCTCTCCTTCCTTTCACTCCCTGTAGAACGGGCATATTGTAGGTGTGAAGCCGAGACTCCAACAGGGAATGATACTGTATATGGCTGACCAGCTAGGGGAATCACTACAGAATCACTAGCAACCAAACACCTTTTCACAAGTAGTCATCAATGCACTTTTTTTTTCCTGAGACACTTCCTGGCGCTCACTCCCACGTCCGCCCCAACAAGGCTCTAAGCTCAATGGTCTCAGTGGCACATGAGTCTTGACCCTTTCCTCCCACCCTCCAGACCATTTGAATCAGAGCGAAGTTCTTTAGAACTTGCCCACCAGGCTGGGTCCAACACAGGCAGATATATGCACTCTCTGTGTTTCAGTGAATAGCTGAGGCTTCTGTGGGGAGCGGGGATATCAGTCAAGGTTTCTAAAGCCAGTCACAGAGGGTGCAGGGTACTGCTTTCAGCCTCCCCTCCCAGCACTAGCGGTTACACTTCTGCAAAGCTGGATGAACACAACATCAAGCCTTCTTAACCAAATCAAACGAAGAAAAACACGCCATGCTGAACACACAAATCGAGGCTTCCAGCTCTAAACATTTTCTTCCAGCAAACTAATGTCAGAATTTGTATTAGAACCTCTTGGGCAACATTCTGCCTTTATTCCTTTAGTACCAAAGCCCCAAAGGAAAGATCGTTCTCAGATGCTTTCAGCTGACCCCACTACTGCATGACGCGTCTCATTTCAAGGGAACCGGAAGACATATTTACAGCCGGATGAGAAGGTGTGCTTGGTTAGGGTGAGCACCTGAGTTCCACCTCTTCCCTCCTCTCCCCTGGTGTGTTTGGCCTGTTTTGTGGCTGATGGGAGTGGTTAACAGAAGGGCGGGGCCTCGAAATGGG
>JAODUD010000038.1:17888299-17901401 GCA_026784285.1 Stomatorhinus walkeri
GGGATTTCCACAGGCCAAAAAGCATACAAGCAACGTGAGGACCACTAACCAGAACACTGACAACGACGGCAAACTGCAACAACAAACAGCAATAACAACAACTGCAACAACAAAAATAATAAATACATCTTGGGGTGAAAGAACACAAAATTAAGCAAAATACATACAAAATTCCTTAGTTTTTCTTCTGGCTTGTGTTTAATACATCCTAAGCTTTATACATTTTGGTACAGTTCTCTCCTCTTGGTTAGATTGTGCGAAACAGAGGACTTGAAGGCTGGAGGAGCAGTCTTTGAGGGCCGGGCCGGACTACGTCTTTCCTGATTGGCTTTACACAAATGCTCAAGGTGGGGGCGATGCCATGCTGGCCCCTCCCCCTTTCTCCAATCTCCATGACAGCAGGGCTTCAGAAGAGAACAGTGTCGAGAGGACAGCCCCAGGCCCTCTCCTCAGTCCAGGTGTCCTCTTCCTCTGGCCAGATGTGGATGAGTGACTGGGAAGCCCGGCCATCAGCTAGCTCTTAGCTATCTGCAGATTGGGAGAGAGGCTGATCCATCACTATACCTGAAGTGGGCCTCACAAGACCCAAGAAATATCATGCAAGTGCAAGACTGTACTGTAAAAGGCCACCCATGTTCCATTCAACCACTTTCCATGAGATTGTGCAGACTGGGGATCAGGGCTCCACAGCTATTTGCTCACACTCATATGCACTGGCTATTTTGGTTTCGTTGTGACTCACAGCCCATTCGCAAATAAACAAAACCAAACAAAAGAAAGGAAAAATAAGGCCTGTTTTTTCTCTACATAATCGTTATTTCTCAAGTGCGTGCTGCATTTTCCTGGCTATTAATCGAGCCGGTCCTCCATCACAATCAAAATGCTTTCCAAAGTTAGATGTTTTTCTGTGCAACAAACAGCCATTGCAGTAATACGTCACACGTGAATCTGGGTGATGTACAGCAGATGACAGCTTGGAGTCCCCCGTCACTCTCACAGAATTCTAGGAATACTTCCTCCACTGCTGTCTCTATGCTTGTTTGCTCTCCTCTCAATATTCAGCTGCTCCCATTTCTCAATGGACCTGCTGCTCTGGTCTCTGTGAATAAAGACGTCACTCACCTTTACTTTCATACATGTCGGTAGCTGGTCCCTCCTGCTTCTGGCACAGTCTGTAATACTTGGCCTCCACTTCCTGCAAGAGGATGAAATGTCTCATTAGAAAGGCTCAACTGTGGCGAACTAACGGGAAAACTGAACGGCACGGACCGGAGTGGGTTGGGTCAGACGTGGCTGTGCGCTAGCGTGACAGTGCTGCACCTTTAGATGGTTGAGGTTGGCCTGCAGGAGGCGCAGATGAGTCATGACCTGCCGGCTGAAGTTGGGTTGGCCGCCCGACAGGGACGATGATGACAGCAGCTTCTTCAGGTCGATTCCAGAGTCGCCGGCGGGGCCCCAGCGGGACCCCGGATCCCTCTCGCCCGCCTGGGCGTCGTCATCCGTGCTGCTCTCTCCTGAGCCGCCACAGCCCTCCAGGACCATATAGCTACCTGCTGAGGTTGCGGTAGAGAAGGCGTGGTCAGGCACTTGCTTTGGTATGGCCAGAGCTTATGGCCTCTCTAGCACTCACCATAATCGTCGGAGGTCTCGAAAAACCCTGTGTCCCCTAAGGTCGGCTCCCGAGTGCCTGTCGCCTTTTCTGCACCGTTCTCCGAGGAGAGGAGGGGGGCCGAAACCTGCGTAACTGGACTGTCCATAGGGCCCCGCAGGGAGGTGGTCCGCAGGAGACGGCCCTTGTGGTCCCGCCACGCCTGTCTGCCCTCCTCAGCTACACCCTGGCCGATCATGTGATCCAGCAGAACCTTTTTGAGAGCTTCAACTGAGACAGAGGAAAGGCAGTTATGAGCAGTTGCCTACACTGGGCCAGCAGGGACAACAGAGAGCTCCAATACCACTTTCTGGTGGTAATAAAATGCAGTAATAAACAAGACAATGTAATAGATAGGGTATGGGCAATATGGAGGAACGAATCTTGTGATGCAGTCTCCACTCACGCGTCTTCAAGGCCTCCTCGGCTATGGAGCTTGGGTATACGAATGTGTATGGATCGTCGTCATCAGAGTCAGCAGGCAGCCTGTCACCAGGCTCTGGGTCCACAAAAGCCACCTCCTCTCCATCCTGTTCAGCCTCTTCATCCTCCTCATCTGATCTGATGTCTTCGAATGGGTTGGAACCGACTGATGGGGTCTGCATTATCTCTGGAGGTGCAGAGCCGACATCTTTTTCTGCAGGCGAAACAAAAACAAATGCCCTTTAGGTGACAGTGAGCAGGAGTGGAACACAGTTGGTCTATGCTAATTACACCGCAGTCTTCAGCAATTTGACACCAGCACTTGAAAGGGCTGGAGAGGCACCTGGTGACTGGATGCTCCCAGTTGAGTTCCGATTGGGGTCTTTGCTCAGCTTCTGTGCACCTGCACTGATCATCTCGACAGCTTCGCGATCGCCACTGAAGAAAAGGGACACAGATACGCAGCCAGCAATCAAATCTCGCCTCTGCGTTTCTCAAAAAGGTAGCAATGATTAAAAACAAAACAAAAAAATACAAGCAAAAGCTGTGATTGTCAACTTACTCTGAAGGTAAAGTAATGACGCTGGGCAATTCTGTTTTCATGGACTCTGCTTGCTGCGTGATCAGGCACAGCCACCTGGTGGAAGGATGAAAAAATGCAGGATTAACCTACAGTGATATGACAGGTTTGTGTAGATGCTTTACTCAAATCAAAGTGCTGGGACTCACGTCCGTTGCTCTGACACAGTCTGTGCCATGAGCTCGTAGATCTGGTCTCCATTTGTGGAAAGCACAAAGAAGGACTTGTTGTCTGGTGGAAAACAAAGCATACTGTTATTTCCCATAGCTAGGAGGAAATAGAGACTTCATGGTGGCTTGTCACCGAAGTCACTCGCATGCTGGGCCTCGCCTTTCTCAGATCTCCCTCTCACCTGTGGCCACGGAGCGCACCAACACGGTGTTCAGCTTGATGACGGGGCTGAAGATGCGCTTGGTGTCTGAGCTTCCTGCCAAGTTCTTGCTGTGGCACTTCAGTATCAGCTTCTCATCCTGTTTCTGCAGCAGAACCAAGATGTCCTCTAGCAGCAACGTGTAGAGCTCTGGGTTGGGGGAAGACGAGTTAGAGGACTGTGGGGTTGTCACTTCACATCCTACAAGAATCCTTGACTATGCCCAGCCACTCAATCTGGCCCATGCCACGAAAATATCTGTACAAACAGGTAACACATTAAACATGTGGTACTTTGATAAAACACGAGGCGATAGGAGGTCTGCGTTATTTCAAACCCAGTTCCACAAAGAAATGACTCGACTAAGTGCTCAGAAAATACTCCAGTGAATAATAACAGTGCTTAAATACTTATAGCACCCCTCAGACTTTGATGTGCAGTTGGAAGTACTTAAAAAGTATAATCTGCTTTATTCCCCAATACCGCTGCAAAATTACATCTTAAGGCCGTTTCACAAGGAGTCCAATTTTCTTGCACAAAAAAAATGCACGATATTGTATTTCTATGAAGGCTTTCACAAGTCTGCCAAATTTGCTTTGTTGTGATCAGTCATTTTTTATTCAGAAACAGCTCGATTGCTGCAGTTTTCAGATGTGTTAAATAATGAATGACCAGTAGGATGTCAGCTATTATACGTGATCGTTCTTTTCTGAATAGGAACAGGGTTGCTGGTGGATCAATAGCTCCATCTCCCTAAATTGTCAGGACAGCTTTCCCCGTCTCCCCACTTATGAGTGACCCAGCCCAATGGGTAATATCCTGCTCCTTATAATAATATAAATATTTGAATTACAAGGTAAAACAAAAATCTATATTTTAATGTTGGAATCGATAAAAACATTGAAATCGAAACAAATGAAATTTCACCCTTATTTGATAAGGAGCATGTTACACTGATCGCAGCTGTTCTAGGACCTATTTGTCAGTTTTCCCCTTAAGTTCTAAAGGTTAGCAATATGCATTATACTGAACTGTAGTTATTTATTAATATTTTTATTTTTGGATGATTTATAGACCTGTCTGTATACAATCAATATCCATAAAAAAAAATCCAAAAACAATAAGCTGTTTTTTCCATTCCTGCAGTTAACTGGTAATAGGTGATGTTACTGACATGTTTTCGATATTAATTTTGCTCATATTGAAATACCGTCAGTAAAGATAATTTTTTAATAATTGAATGTACATTTGCAAGAAAAAGCATGTGAACGCTTTAGACACTGGCCAATATAATGTTTAACAGTCCATCAGTGAGAGCAGAGTGTGAAGGTTGAATTAGCAGAGCTATAACACAGCTGTACAAAAATATTGCAATTCACACAACACAATGGGAGACATATCAGAGTTTATAACAGGACAAATTGTTGGTGCACATCTCACTGCTGCATCTGTGGCCAGGACAGCAAGTCTCTGTGGTGTATTGACAGCCATGTTATCCAGGGTAGTGTCTGCATGCCACCATGAAAGACGGACCACACCCAAGAGGTGTAACCGTGGACGTAAGCGGAAGCTGTCTGAAAGGGATGTCTGGGTACTAACCCGGATTGTGTCCAAAAAGCATAAAACCACAGCTGCCCAACTCCACAGGGTCAATATTCATGGTCAGGCTGCTAAAGCCAAACCTTCGGTCACTTGTGCTAATGGCAGATGTTTGGTTCAATTGTGCCAGCAGCGCAAATCTTGGGCTATGGACAATGTGAAACGCGAGTTGTTCTCTGATGAGTCCATCTTCACTGTCTTTCCCACATCTGGGAGAGTTATGGTGCGGAGAAGCTCCAAAGAGGTTCACCACCCGGAAGCAGTGGTAGCTTGAGCTTGAATATCATGGCAATTCCTAGGCCCGCTACTTGTTCTAGATGGATGCATCACTGCTAAGGACTGATGAACCATACTGGAGGACCATGTTCACGCAATGGATCCAACATGGTACCTGTGTCTCAGGATGACCATGAGTGGATGAGTGGTTTGATGAACATCAAAGTGAAACTGTACATCTCCCATAGCCTGCCCAATCACCAGATCTGAATATTAATGAGCCACTTTGCAGTGTTTTGGAGGAGCGAGTCAGGAAACGTTTTCATCCACCAGCATCGCATAGCGACTTGGCCACTATTCTGCAAAAGCAATGGCTTAAAATCCCTCTGGCTACTGTGCAGGACTTTCATCTGTCATTCCCAGGACAAAATAATGCTGTATTGGTGACAAAAGGAGGCCATACACCTAATAAATTATTGTGGTTTCATTTTCATTATCCAACTCTTGTAGCATAAAATTACTGTGTTGAATAGCATAAAAATACTGTATTGTACGTAATAAATACATCATTCAAATATTCACAGTGCAGGATAGAAAAAGTATGTGAACTCCTATGCTAATGACTTTAACAAAAAAGCTAAATGGAGTCAGGAGTTACTGAACCTGGTACCCAATCGATGAAATGAGACTGCAGGTGTGAGTTACAGCTACTTTGAATTACGAAAACCACTGAAACATTTCAAATTTGTTATTCACAAGAAGCATGTACTGATGAGAACCATGCCTTACAAAAAATGATTTCAGAAGACCTATGAACAAGAATTACATAAAAGCTGGAAAGGGCTACAAAGTCATCTCAAAGAGTTTAAATATTCATCAGTTCGCAGTTAGACAAATTCCCTATAAATGGAGACAGTTTAGTACTGCGGCTGCTCTTCCTAGAAGTGGGCGCCCTGCCAAAGTGACTCCAAGAATACAACATAGAATGTTCAATGAAGTTTAAAAGAACCTTAGAGAAACAGTTAAAGGCTTGAAGGACTAACTGATTAACATCTCCATTCATGGACAGACATGGTGACCATGGCAGAACACTATGGCAAGTCAGTACTCTCCAAAAATTATTATTTCTGTATGTCTGGAGTTTGCCAAAGACAATCTTCACACTGCCACTGGGAAAGATTGTTGAAGGTTGAGAACATGCGATACTATATATGGTGTAAAAAAGGCAGAAGAACATAAATACATCACCCCAATGGTGATGTAGAGTAGAGGGAGACTCGTGTTCCGAGTTGCTTTGCTGCCTCAGGGTCTGGACAGCTTTCCATCATCAAGGGGAAAATTAATTCCCAAGAATGTCAAGGTATTTTACAAGATAATATCAGGGTGGCTGTCCATCAGCTGAAGCATGGTAGAAGTGGGGCGAAGCAGCAGGACAAATACCAGAAACATAAACATAATTCTACTATAGAGTGACTTCAAAAAATGGAAATCTGCTTTTTGGCGTGGCCCAGTCAGAGGCCAGACCTTAAATTGAGATGTGAAATGATGTCAGGATATCCATTTACACCAGATGTCCTAAGCATATGGCTGAGCTGCAGTAGTTATGTAAGGAAGCATGATCCAAAACGCCACCTGAACATTTTGCAAGTCTGTTCCACAGCTATCAAAAGCACTGACTGCTGCCAAAAGAGGTTTAACCAGTTATTAAATCCATGGGTTCACTTACTTTTTCCTACCTACATGTACAAAAACAATACAATAATTTGTGAGTTATTACATAAGACAGATTATGATTGTTCATTACTGTAACATATGAATATCAGATCACATTTAATTGCCAATCAATGCAGAAAACTACGTAATTCTAAACAATTCACATGCTTTTTCTTGTAACTGTGTCCAGTATCTTCGCAATCTTTTTTTCACTTGTTTGCTCAAAAAAACAGGAGAAACTCGTTGCCTGACGCTAGTGGTTGTCGCCAGTTTGTAACGCTTCGTTCGGTGTGGTCACTTTGCGCACTTATGAAACTCTGACATCATGTTTGGTGTAAGAATTTTTTATCCGTTAAGTTAGCACCGGAATATTTTGCAAATCTGTGTGATTTTTTTGTGTCACGTTTGGGGTGAAAAGGCCTTAAGACCACAGTGGCTCCCCAGACTCCCCGTTTGTGGTCGGTGGGCTGGCATACCGATGGTCTTGTCTTTATTGACCTTCCAGGACAAGGGTCCCTCGTGCACCATCTTCCTCTTGGTCAGGTCGAGGTTCTGTACGGGATATGGCATGAGTAACATGAGTCTGAGTGAGCAGACCTTGGATTCTCCTAGCCCGGGCAAGGTGACAGGGCCCCTGGGGACTGACCTTAAACTCAGCGATGAGTGTGCTCTCGCCCTGCTTCAGTGAGGACAGATCCAAGCGCCTCTGGTAGTCCTCCAACCTCTAGAAGGAGCAGCAGGAACATTGAGAGGCTGCTCGCTCTAAACTTTAGCTTTATTGCTTCAGTAAATATCCTCCCTCTGACATACTGGGTATACAGTGGCACCATTAAGTTGTGTAACAAATGCCATTACTTTCATGTACGATGCTGCACTTAATGTTTACCACATATAATAGTTCTAAATCAAGTACTCTGGGATGACCAAGGTGTAAAGGGAGCTGTAGAAAAACAAACTGAGCAACACATTAGCACAGAGCATGTGCTATAACTCAATGGGGAAGAAAGACTCGCTAGCTGGCTAACTGGCTAGTACGGAGACCATGAAGAGGCGGAGCCAAAGAGAGCTGCGCAGGGCTGGAGAAGCCACGGTAGCACACTGCACCGGAGACCCACCCGCCACCCTACACAGTTACCTGCTTATTTTCAGACTCCTTCACAGCCTGGTTGACGTAGTTCAATATCTGCCTGCAGCACTCGCCTGCCCTTTTCACCTTCTCTGTCTCCTCGACGTCCTCTGTGGGGACACGTGTGCACAGGCAAGTATATATGCCATTAGGCTATAGATAATCAGGCAATGCCATGCAATTCTGCTCCCCTAATTTCCAATGCTGATCATAGCGTTTATCTCATCGATATGTGCTAATGAAAACTGGGCTGGCGTTTAGCTCACGGGCTAAATTAGCCCTGGCAGCTCCTAACATTTGCAGGAAATGTTACGATAATTGAAAACAAAACTGCAATTTATCGATGGTGGGCCTAGAGCCAGCGGGGGAGTCTGTAAAGAGCCCTCAGTTACGTGTCATGTCAAAATGTCTTTATGATGTCAATTTCCAGCTCGACAAGAGACTTATTTTAGATTCAAGCGGCCAATCAGGCAGCAGCACGGAGGCTGAGGCCGTAGGGTCAGCTGGCTCATTTTGAGACTACAGAACTGGGCCAAGAAGATATGCAGAAACCAGAAAAAAAATTGCTGTTAGACCTTTGAGATTTGTCAGAATGCACAAGCTGGTAGGAAAATATAAACCCACGACTGTAGGTCACGGGTACCTGTGTACTTGGCAATGTTCTCCAACAGAAGAGGGTACTTAGTAAGCCTTTGCATTTCCACAGGAATGATGTCTTTCAGCTGGAGCCTGCGGCAAAGCCGGTTGCTCTCCGCCTCCTGCAGATACACAGAAGAGTGCCCCCTGGTGGTCAGACAGACTTATTTTGGAGCTCACTGCCGTAAATATTAGATGCCACATCTCCACTCACCAAAATGAATGAGTTGAAACGTTGGTCCTTCTTCTGCCGCGTCTTGATGAGCTCCAGGGCAAAGGGCTGGTTGCTGCAGAAAGTTCCCACGGCCCGCTTGATCTTCTCCTCTTCGCCGCCGCCGAACTGGGGAGCCAAGTAGGGACTGCTCAGGCTTAGCCGACACACTGACAAGCAGCGGGGGGCGTTGAGGGGTGTTGACCAGGGAATGGGAGGCGAGGAGAGACTTGGGAAGTGAGGGATTGGGGCAATTGCCTCCAGACAAGCCCAAAATTGGCTACAGGCGTACATGGGGGGGCAGTGAGGTCAATCGCTATGACAACATGACAAGCCTTTCCACTGAGGTATAGCAAGGCTCCTACCCAGGAGAGCAAGTCGTCGCCTATGAGGTCTATTGCGGTCGTCTCGTTATTCCTCCGGATGGCGGTCATCTGCTCGACTATTGAGCCTGAAAGCATGGGGGGGGGGAGAGACAGGGGAATGAAGCCTATGGTCCATCCGGAACGCACAGGGCCGTCGCAGGCTGGGGTGGGGGGGCAGATACCGTGCAGCTGTATGATCTCCTCCAGGTTGGCGAAGATGCTTTTGATTTCAGAGGGTGGCAAGATGGCGTCCCTTGTCAGCTTCTGGTTGAAGACGCTATCCAGCACCTTGAGCATGCGCAGGTGGGCACGCTCTGTGTAGAAGAGCTCTGCGGGGGGACAAGCGAGAGATACAGGCGTCAGAACGCATAATAAACAAGTGGATGGTCGGAGTGCAGACTTAGAATGGAGACTGCAAGTCAGAGATGGTGAATACAAAAACCCTGAGGGACAAGGATTCTTTTTTAAATCTAAATTTGGAAAGACAAATCACTAATTTATAGTCTCTGTCACCTAAAGAGCTAAAGTGACCATAAAGCCAGAGTATGGACAACTGATTTAAAGGCTGTGATGTGAACTAGTCTCCCATAACAACCCCACGCCAGGGCTCCAGGACGGGATCGGGGTAACAGATGCGGAGGAGGGGCTCACCATTGATGACCTCCTGCCTTTTGATCTCGGGAGGGGTGAGTCCAGCCAGGACCTCTCTGCTCACCAGCTGTTGCCAGTTGGGGGGGTCCTGTTCAAACTCGATCTCATTACCCTGGTCGTCCTCGCTGTGCACGTCCGCCGAACTCAGGGGGTCCGCCCTATGGCCACACACACATACACAAACAGAGCATGCATTAGGGCTGAGACTGCGTCTTACACTGTCATATAGCCACGACTTATGAACATAGAAGCTCACCTTTGGGCTGTTTTAGGCGTCCCTCCCTCCAGTACCCTGTAGACAAAGGATAAGAGAAGACAGTGAGTTTCTTTCCAGGTGCTAGCCAGATCACTGTCTGAAGTGTCATTATGTAAGGACAGAGTGTTCACACTGCTGCCTCGTGCGGCACTATTGGTACAGAGGTCGCTCAGGTCCACGGCACGGAGCCTCGCTCGGAGGAGCCCCCGAGGACAGCCACACAGAGGGAACAGCTGGACCGTGTTTACAGGGTGAAGCACCAAAAGGAGCAATGCAGGAAAAAGGGTAAAGGGCGTGTTCCTCTCAGATGGACACAAGCTGCATAAAAGCACCATAAAACAGCAGGAGATGAACAGGACAGGCAGACGCCGACCTGCAAACGTTTGCCACTATAAAGGTGAAGTTGGGGAAGCGTTTCACCTGTCACTCTCTCGCTCCTCCTCCTGCAGCTGCTCCAGGCAGGACAGGCTGAAGTCGAAGTGCATGCTGGGTGTGTGAGGAGTGCTTTCTGCGGAGTCGCTCGACAGGGGGCCCTCGGAGACCCGGGGGAGAGCCGAGGCTGGCAGCGGGCCTGCGGAGCCACAAGGATATCTTAGTGCCTCCTCACCGCAGGCGTAGGCTAGGCTACCATCACTGAACCTGCACCACTTTACAAAAGGCCAAGCTCCTGCCACGGCCTGAGTTTCTCTTCACCGTACAGCAGCCAGACAAAGCACTGCTCACCTCGTCACTCACAACACCATTCTGTGGCAAGAATTATGATCCAAAACGGCAGTCACCATCCAGACTAAAAGTTACACCAGCTGTGGTGAAGGTAGAAGACTCTTCAAATAAACGTAATAAACTTAAAGTTATATGCTATTGAGTATGATACATTACTATCTGCATATGCTGAAAAATAAAGAGCAAACATAGCTAGAACGCAATAAAAACATTCAATTCAGGGTGTACCCAATTCAGGGTGTACCCAATTCAGGGTGTACCCAATTCAGGGTGTACCCAATTCAGGGTGTACCCAATTCAGGGTGTACCCAATTCAGGGCCCCTAAAACAAGAGAGGCTGTAAAAGAACCCGAGGGCCGAGTAGGCCTGAGGCTATCGGCTACAGATGGAGAAGAGCGTCGCTCGGGGAGGGGGCAGACAGCAGCCAACAGACCACATGGCAGGTGGGGAAGAGGGACAGGAATAGAAAGGAAGGAGAGATCGGTGGGAAAACTGGAGAGAGAGAGAGAGAGAGAGAGCGAGAGAGAGAGAGAAAGAAAGAAAGAAAATACATATCAGCCAAGTATCTCACCAGAGTCCCAATCACAGCTGCTGCTCTCTGACACCGGGCCACCAGAGGCACTGTATGGGGGCGAGGCGGTGGTCATGGGGACATGGGTGGGGTCCGAGCCCTCACTGGTCTGGCTCCCCCGTGTGCGGCCCACCTCCTGATGCTCCAAAGTGCAGTGGCCTGGCTGTGACAGCTGCTTCTGGGGGCGCTGCTTCAGCTCCACGGCCCGGATGGCTGCAGGGGACGTGCCTGTTAGGTCACGACGTGTGACCCCGCCCTGCAAGCACGAGGGGCGGCCGCACAGAAACTTACTAGGTGGCCCGTCGGTGCGGCTGGTCCTCCGGGGGGGCACAAGGATGCTGGGAAAGCGCGGCTTCTTCACCCTCTCGTCTCCCTCCTTGTCAAGCTTGATGCTCTTCTGCTCAGCGAAAAAGACAACTCTGTATCCATGGAAACCTCAGTGAGTGTGAACACACAGGCAAGCATCTTTTATCTTTGTGTGCCCATGCCTGTAGTGTATACTAGTGGGGACTTTCTCTTGATGGTATGAGGATACTGTCATTAAAACAGGTCGGTCCATCCATCCATCCATGTTCTGTACCTGTTTGTCCTATGCAGGGTTGTAGAGGCAGCTAAGAACTACAGACACAAGGCAGAGAATAACCCAGGATAGGGCACCAGCCCATCGCGAGGCACGCACGCACACGCACACACACCATCAAACAATCTGGCAACTCCAATTCTTAAAACAAATCATCCAATTAAAAAAAAAAAAAAGTTTTATTGCGAGGGTAAAACCCCCAGGAAGTTGGCATGGCGCACCTTAATCCTGGGCAGGAAGCTGATGCACACTCGCTTGGACTCCAGGCTGCGTGGCTCCTTCACCCTCACTCCCAGGTGCTTCATGTAGCTCAGCATCACAAACTGCACGGTGCTGCTGCCGGGGGACGAGAGAGGGGAGCATTCAGCAGCACTGGCTTCACATCACAGACTGGGGGCGTCTGAAGCACGTACGCTGATTGTGAGAGGGATAGTCTATCAGGGAGAACCAGCGGGATGGGGGAGAAATCCTGCACCATGCAAGGTATTCCCTGGGGAAACACAATTCACAAGCCACCCCCCCCCCCCCGCTGACCTGCGCTGCATCACTCTGAAAAGCCACAAACAGACAGGACTAAATGGCCGGTAGGACCATGCTATACCTCGAACATCCACCAGATGGCGGACCTCAATCGAAAATGCAATTCATGTGGGTTTTCATACATTCACACACACAATTATTCTGCCATAATAATTTATCAGTCAGTTTGATTGAGGGAGTCTTTAAGATAATGACAGCATAGGTAGAACAAAATTAAGCTATACATATGCAGTCTCCCGGTTACAAAAGAATCCGGTTCCCAAGTCATTCTAAGATGAATTTGTAGGTAAGTTGGATCAATAATTATACAGTACATAATAATTATTACTGTTCAGTAATAAAAAAAATGACTACATATGGTACTGTACTGTACCTCAAACCTACAAACTGAAGCAGCACAAGGTTTTCACAAGCGTCACAAAGTAGTGCTTGCATTTATTATGAACCATTGTGCTTAACTCATATTTTTTATATAAAAGGCTTTACGTCAGTCTGTTTGTAAGTACAAGCTTCCTTTAAGTCGGAAGTTCTAAACCAGGGCACTGTCCGTATACATTGTCTATACTTGTTTTCCTCTGGTTCTCTGAAAATCCACCAGGTGGCAGCACAGTACGCTGTTCGCACACAGGACACCAGGGAAAGTGCTCGGCTATGGTGTTCTGCTATGAGTGCCTTTTTATAGCCACTGGGGAAGTGGAAGCTGAAAGCGGGAGGCGCTGTGCCACAGCTCCCGCGGGTGCAGAGACAGGCGCCGTGTGGCCTTCTGTCAGGCGAAGAGGCAGGCCCCGCATGCGGCAGGCCATCTGTCATGCTGAGCTACCCCCCCCCCCCCATACACACACACACACACAGGGGGCCCCGCTGTAGTGCCCGGGACCCTATGGGGTGGGCCGG
>JAODUD010000038.1:17910155-17921951 GCA_026784285.1 Stomatorhinus walkeri
CGCCAGAAACAAAGCAAATTAATGACAGGAGAAAGGAGGACCTCTATCTGCCCTGGGTGAGTCACAGATGAGCCCTGCACTCCCATGCCTTCACCATGAACCCCCTCAACCTTTGAGGGACTGAAAATCACAAAAAGCAATAAAAAGCTCTACTGAAACCACGATGATCTTTTTTTTTTTTAAAAAATACACTGATAACAATGGATATAGACTCAATCACACTCAGTGTTCTAGCTGCTTATAAAGTGGCATGACGGCATGAGATCGGAGCACAGGCCAAATGGAGGAATCAGCTTCAGGAATGAGATGGATAAGCCGGAGGGCAGGTGAGGTGGAGATTAGGGCTATTAAAACCATGCTAAACAGAGAGGAAGGTCAGCCAAAGGAGAGTGCCTGTACCCACACCAACACCCGTAATAGCCCAAGTGAGGAAAAGCAGAAGTATGCAGAGGACTTCCCAAACACACCTGCAGAAAAGTGTGGAACACGCCATTTGGGTGGAGACAGGCCTGCTCCTATTATCTAACTAAACTAAACTAAAACAAAACTAAACAGTAACCACCTGTTGGTCTCGAGTCTGTGAGACCGGCTCGCTTCCTAACGGAGGTTTCGGTACCCCGTCCAAAGACCGCACTGCACTGCTGACATTATCATATGACCAGGTTCTTAGCATTGTTATCTCTGCTTGTTGCAGGCTTGAGCTGCTGTCTTTAGCACAAGATAAGTGGCGCCCTGGCGCTTTTCAGCCTCACCCGGATAGCCCTTCTAAACAGATGGCCCTTCTTGGGGCCGAAAAATGTAATTCGAGGTCCTCTAATGGCTGTTATGACACATGCAGTGAGGTGCTAACAATATGGATCAGAGGAATCATGATGTCATTTACTTCTGCTCATTCATGATCTTCAATACCGTGTGCAGCTTGAAGAGGTTGTAATCAGTGCAGAAACCAAACTCTTAGCAGATGGACTAGTTGTACACATACAGTACCAGACAAAAGTTTGGACACACCTGCTTTTAATGCATTTGTGTCTATTTTAGCTGTAATTCACCATATAATAAAGTGCCTTGAGGAAATGATGTAATACATATCAAATACTACAATGATCAAGAGAATTTGCAGACTCCCGCAATTCTTTCAAATCAAGCAGCTTCCAGATGGAGCCACCTGGAATGCTTCTCCAACAGTACTGAAGGAGTTTTCACAAGTTCTGACTGACAAACTGACTACTTTACTCTTCAATCCAACTCATCCAAACCAGGTCTATGGGGTTTACATCAGGGGATTGTGGGGGCCAGGTCATCTGTCACAGCAGTCCATCTCCTGCCTCGTTCACAAGATAGTAGGTACTTACTACCTCAAGGTAATAACCTCAAGGTATGCTTAGGGTACTGGCACCAAATGACATCACAGCGCAAGGCAGGGTTTTTTGTATGGAATTCTTAAAATGGCTGTAGTATATTATAGGGCTGGATGATGTGTAATATTAATACCAACATCACATGGTATGCACATCCAATTCTTACATTGTTAGTCAGCTATATTAGGATAAGACTTTTTCTCACTTTCAGTTCTATACGGACATTATAGCATTAAGCTTCACCAAAATATTTTGGTAATACTTTACTTGAAGCAGTCTACATAAGGGTGACATGTAACCATAATAAGAATGACATGACATTATGACAATTGTCATAAACATCACTGTCGTCATAATGTGTCATTCGGTTTTTAGAACTGAATGACACATTATGACAACAGTCATAAACATCAATGATGTCATTAATGTGCATGACGTGTCATGTCATTCTTATGACGGTTACATGTCACCCTTATGTAGACTGCTTCAAGTAAAGTGTTGACAGTATTTTTACTCTGTTACTCTGTCATAGGAAAAAAGACTTAGAAAGCTTTATAATTTTAATTATCATTCATTTCACAGATTCTTGTATGTTTAAAAATCAGTTTAAAGTTCCTCCGCTGCTGTTGCATGAGTGCTGCATACGTTCTGAGACAATCATAATCATTTTCATCCTTGTCATTTAAATCACTCAAAGTGAGTTTGTGAGAAATTTATGATACAAAATTACATACTTTTTAATTCCTTGTCATGCCATCCAGATCTTTCTCTTGTATATGTTCTTATGACCAAATTGCATTTTTTTCATAATTTTCATCATAATTTTCTGAGCCCGCAACTATATGTATTCCGAGTGCTGTTTGTATTGTGTTTCATCGGCAGGCTATTTGCATAACCAATCGAGGAAGAAAGTGTTTCAAGTCCCACCCCAAAGTACCGAAGTACCAAAGAAGTACACCAGCTGGTTTGGCACTTTCAGTACTGAAACTTTTGGTACTGGTACTCAACCAGACATCAGTGGAAGGGCAAGAGCACCGAAAGTACCGTACCTAGTGCGGTGGAAAAGTGCCCTAAAACGCACCACATACATACTTTAGCACTCCCATAGTTAGTCTGCCCAAACGTTTTTAGGAAAGTAACTCTAATGTATGGAAGGGGGTCGGGGGGGGGGCTCCATCGACCAAAGTAGGACTGGTGTCTGCTATGAGATACATGGCAGATGTGTGTTGCTGGTATTACCTGTGGGGTCAAAGTCATGCGAGGTGGGCACACTGGGCTTGTCGCTCTTGGGCTTCTTGTCTGGTGGGTGGTCCTTGCTGAGAATGCTGCCTGTCCTGTGAGACACGAAGATATACAGCCTTTGAGGGTCGGGGACAGCGTGACACTCCAGCCTGGCCAGGCTTCTGCGACCATCTCTTTCCGGGTGCTCAAGGACCCGTCGGTGCACTGTTTTTTATTTGTTCTATTGGCCAGGGGAACAGTCTTCTCTGGACTTAAACACATTCTCGCACACATAATTACATACGATTGTTTCTCTAATATCATGCATAGCCAGTTTGTCTGACCCCTAATTACAACTCAGTTTTGTTAAGGACAGAAGGCCCCATTCACAAGTGCTCAAAGGACTCACAAGGTCGGCCCGAAAGAAAGGAAATAAAAAGAAGAGGACGTCTGCAGTTACAGCGGGACATAGCCAAAAGCCATCCCTTCTGATCGCTTATCCATCTCCAAATTCCTTGAATAGCACTTGCCAACATTTCACAGAGGCTACTTCCTGCTAGAAGGCATCCTAAGCCTAAGGACTGATGGCACTTTATGCAGAAAAACATTTCACAGCATTTTGCACCATATCATGGGTGTGACTTCCCTGGGGTTACTATTGGCTTGAGTCCTATGCCTCACACCCATCACCGCATCTGTTCCATGTCTCTGAAGTCTGGGATAGTGATTCAGATATTAAAGACTAAAACCAGGCTAAGCCTTGTGCTTAAGCTTAAATTTTTAAAAGGAAATCCTAAGTTTAAGACATATAACTGGACCACGTCTAAGACTTCAGCCTTTGCTTGGGTCAGACCCTAAACTCTGGATCTATGATGAGTAAAGTCTATAATTCAGATCCACAAACGGGCTGCACATCCAGAAGGCCTAAGCTCTGACAGAGACCCCCAGACACAGCAGGGAGGTCAGGACCCTTGGCACAGCTGGCTCATGCCATCTGTGACAGTCCTCTGTTCCTCAGAGAGTGCAGACTTTGTGTCCCTTTTCTCATTTCGCTCAGATGTGGGTGTGAAACGGCTGCACAGACTGCGGAATATCTAACAGAATTGTACAGCATGAGAATAAAGCATGGAAAGGGTGTTCTTACCTGGTCGCTTTTTTAGGATACCTGAAAGATAAGAGACAAGAGATTTCTTGTTAAGGATGAGTGGATTACAGTCTACAACATTAATGAGCAGTGGACCAATTAACACAGCCATGTTAAAAATGCCAGTCTAAGCACACCCATATCATCTCCCCACTGGAGAAAATCCAGTATAATCAAATCAATATACCCTGGGACACTACCAGCACTGTTCAATTCAGGCCAACTGGCTCGAGAGTTAGCAGGAAATGCAGCAACTGCATGTTTTGACTAAACACAGGCATCCGCCATTTATCAGCATTCATCAGATGATTAAACTTAAAGAGTGCTATCGTGTTTAACAGAATGCAATTTCCTACCCACTTTGCAGAGCCAGCTTAGTCGGCAGCCTAGGATAAAATAACTTTCTGGCTTTGATTCCAAAAGACACTGCCACAGCATCCCTCAGCCTGAATATGATTTTTCTGCTAATTAATTATATTATATATACACACACACACACATAACATTAAAACAAGCAAGTCACCCCCACTATCGGTAAAAGACAAGTCTTTTCAGACGTGAGAAAACAACCCATGTATAAGCTATGAGACACCCCCTCCTCCCTTATTTTTTTTATAAATAGCTGGGGCTTATGGTCCCCCCCCCCCTTCACTGGGTGTTTTTTGTATTTGTCGCTGTTCCTTCCCTTAAACAATGGCCCAGCACTGGGAACAATGGCGCTCACGTCAACCCAACTGACTACACTGAGGCATTGTGGGACAGATTCCCGGAAACAGTGAGCAGCACTGGCTCAGCTCCCGTTTCCTGAGTGTGTGAAAGGGGGAGTGGGAGACGCAGGGGAAAGCAAGGCAGGGGGAGGGGGGGGTGGCTTTGGCAATGAGCTCCCAATGTGCCTCTGCACAAGACTGCTTCAGTGGCCCCGGAATGTCTCTGGGCCACGACAAGTGGAGAGTCAGGGGAACTGAAGAGGTCATTTTGATGGTCACTCAGTTTTTCAAGAGGGGTGACCTGCTTTTTTTTTTTGTCTAACTAGGGATGTCCATCGGGGCTGTACTTTCGACAGCATGTTTCACAAAAAGATGCAGTTGTACAAACACATCAAGGCCAACAGGACAGTTAAAACAATATGATCACAGGGGACTAGGAGAGGCAGGATTGGAGGGAATTTATAAGTATTTCTATGCATCAGTCCGCATACAGTGATCTGGAAAGGAAGGAGGGAGCATTCAAACTTACATGGAATTTTTTTAAAAAAGCAGAAGTCAATCAATAGTGGGAGATCACTTACGGAAAGATGAAATTTACACAATAGGCTAATCACAGTAAACTGCAGGGGAATGTTTTTAAACCTCTGAGGTTAAGAAAAAGAAACCCTTTCTTCAACTCTACCAATGAGCTGACCGAACTGAAACAGAGAAATTTGCTCCATTTCCAATTTTCCACCCTTGAAAAATCACTTCCTACGATTAGAGGGCCCAAACTGGAAAGTCCTATTTAATCTTTAAGACTGCTTGCCACCCAGCCGAAGACTAATTAAATGGTAAATGTGAATCACTGAGCACAGAGGAGGTGGGTACAAAATGTGATACCTGTGAAATTACAGGTAAATGTTAGAGCTCATTTAAACACCTACAGCACAAAACATGTCATTTGCTCTGAAGCATGTGAATGCCATGCTGCAAAAAAATCAGCAATCATGACCATCCTAAAAGGCCAGATACTACACAGGCACCATGCATCCACTGGGAGAACTGAATATATTAAAAAAATGTAATATGACTCAGTGGCCATCGGTATGGAACCATTTACTGAATTACCACGTGCTCCATGTCCTTCAGTCACAGAGAACCTCTTTCAGGCCTTCTCTGGTGAGCTGAATGATACATTGATGACCAAAAACCTAACAGCTCTGGCCTCAAGTGCACATGCGCAGACAACACCAGGCCGCAGCAAAGGAAGCAGAGACTGAAGACCCAATGATGATTTGAAAAGATGAAAGGAAACTGCGAAAGGCGAAGCAGAAAGTCTTTGTTTTGACACTTGTTTGGACTGCATTTAAGAATTCAGAATTCAGAACTGAGCATTTTTACAAGGGATCAGGAAATAAGCTTGAGAGGGAGGAGCAAGGACTGGTGGGAGGGGCTACAAGATGGAAGGGGGAGGGGACTAGGCGTGAGTTGAAATGAGAAGTAGAGAGAAAAAAGAGTAGCATTTGAAAGAAGAGTAGCATGTCTGGCCAAAAATCAGCTGAGATGGGGACACCCCCGAGTGGTGAAGGAACTGCAGAAATTTCAAAGCTTTCAAAACACACTTCAGTGGATGTTGGGGAGGGAGAACTGAGGGGTGCACTGGTGGCTGAGGCCACATGTGAAGAGGAAGCTGTCTGGAATCTGGCATGCCCCCCCCCCCCCAAAAAAAAAAACAGAAAAAAAAATCAGGAGACAAAACAGAGCTGGTGATTTCGCCCTTTCTACCAGTCTGTGTAATGTTTGTTGGACAGCTAGTTGGCGTCTCTTTCTGTCAGCTGAACACCTCGGGTGTGCCAATAGCAGGGAAGGCCTTGAAATAAAATACTCTTGTATAGGAGCTCTGGACTGGTAAGTAATGCTCAGCATTTAATAAATGTTTAACAAAATAAATTAAGGCTGCAATGGGCCCCACTTTAAACAGTCTGCGGTTCCAGTTCGGCTGTGTCACCATTTGTATCTGTTTGTAAATTAAACCCACACTGCTGGTCCAAGATTCATCCCTGATGCCAAAACATTGGGAAAGCCTTTAAAATGACTCCAGCTGCAAACAAGGTACTGCTCTGGAGGCAAGCAGTGCCACAGCAACACGGGACACCTCAAGCAGCATCCTGAGCTGGTCTACCACACTTGGGATGCCCCATTCTGCAGCTGGCTGCCTTCAAGAGCTGGCATACCTGGTGCACCTCTTTGACTGCTCTCTGGTCCAATTCCCACTAAGAGGACACCAGGGATCCTTGAGGAGACTGGAGTGATAAGCCTTGCGTTCCAGTGTACATTGTCGTTATCGTCACAGAGGACATAGGAGACCTCAGTACTAGGCCAGCAAGGTCGGGGTAAAACTGGCTAAAAAAAAATTGCAAAGATTCTGCAGATGACAGCTAAGATGATATTTTGTGGGTGAATTATGCTATGACATTCAGCAAATGTAATAGGTGCCTGGGACCAGGACAGAGGCTTAAGAGCCTCAGAAAACTATGTGGATTCAAGCCTGTAGAATGGAGCTGATATTGTACCATTCAAGGCATTTGATTAATTTCCTATTAAGATATATAATATGTCTCTTTCCCTATGAGTTCTCCCGGTCAGGGCTGTGGAGGTGAGGGTGAGAGTTACGGAGCATATCTTTAGAAGATAGGGCAAAAGGCAGGAATACATGAGATGGGATGCCAGTCCACCACAGGGCTAAGCTACCTAAGCAATAATAAAAGCTGTATTGTCATGAATCAAGGTTTAAATCCATGACTGTCATGATGTTATATATTTGAGTTTTTTCAAATGCATTTTACATCTTATTTTATGTTATTCAAACATGCTATCAGTCATGCCAACAGAGGCATTGTATTTGGTTTACAACAGTTCCCAATTGTACTTGTTTGCAGTTTAATTAATAAATAATTTCAAACAGACTCAGTTTTCCCTGCTGCACTGAAATTGCACCAAACCATACTCCCAAAGGTTTATACTGAACCATAAATTCTGTGTACTGATACATTCTTACTAGCTATGGTAGCAATGGTCAATACTCTGAGGTAGATAACTAGCTAAGTAAAAAGTAATGCTAGCCGTAGAGATGCACAATATATCTGCTTACATATCAATATTGGGAGATATTCATTAAAATTCAAGATATCGACATTAAGCCTGCCACAATAATTATGTCAACTTAATCACACAATATATAGACATAATCTCAATCTTCAAAATTGGCAAATTGGGTTTACATAAGAATGAATGCCCCCAACCTTTTAGCCTGTTGTGCCACCTCTGCTCTCTCTACTCTCTGTGCCATAAGCATGGCTCAGGGCTGATTCATATTTCACGTGAAAACATGCATGCCACAGCACAAAGGACACAGAGCCAGACTGTCGGCAGTCCTGAATGTTCATACTTCTAGCTTTATCATGCCACACGAAGCAACTTTTAAAAGTTGCGTGTATGAAGTGTAGTATGGATGTTCAAAGGATAAAAGTGAATTTCCATCAATAATCCACCAATTAATCTCACAATTCCCAGAGTAATCATTCATATAATATAATATAATGTCCAGGGAGTGTGTGCGGCTCAGTGGGCTAAGCCTCTGGGCCTGTGACAGAACAATCGACAATTCAAGCCTGGCTTTGGCACATTTGTGGGCCCTTGGGCAGGGTCCTGAACCCCTAGCTCCCAGGGCGCCATTACAGGTTGTTGCCCTTCCCTGTCAAGCCTGCTCTCACCTGGGAGCAAGAAGGCAAAATGGGAGGCAAAAAGAGAATTTCCCCCGTGGGGATCAATAAAAGTTTTATCATTATTATTGTAATATAAACATTACAGTTAGCATGAAGCAACCAGGCGTTGCAGAGTCCACACTCGGTCACAAATACAGTTCATTTGGGCACTCCGATTCACTTATGTTCATGTCTTGGACAGTGGAAAGAAACCAGTATCTGCCGAAATCCTATGCATGCACAGGGTGAACATGCAAACTTCACATACACAAAGTGTGGTGTGTTGCATAACAGTCTGCTGGGTAGCAGCCATGACTAAGTTTAATTAAAAAATAATAATAATAATAATTCTGTATAAAGTTTACCGCCGCTGCTTTTGCGTGAGTTCTGCAGGCACTCTCTGAGACCGTGACCAAAGACATGCTCAGAAAGGTAGACAGCCAAGTCATGTTCAGTCTGCATCAGCATGCCTAAACTAAACTAAAACTCAAGTCAATCAGGAATGTGACTTGGGTAACTTTAGTGTAGCAGCATAAAAAGAATGGAATGAAGTGAGCAGTTCTGGCAAAGTCTAGAGGACACCCCTACGAGCGTAATTACCATGCCTATATCAGTTGTCTGCCCAAAATGTAACCCCAAGGCTAAAGAAAACCCTGCTAACCTGACTAGGTCACCTCTGAACTCAAAATACGTGTTCCTTCCCAAAAACCTATTAATTAATCTGAAATGGGTGCCACAGTTGGATATAGGAAATGGTTAGATTTTTCTACACATAGAATGCTGAGCCTGCAAGGTGTTTGATGGTGGAAACTCTGATAAGGCACATCTAGGGGCAGAATGCCCTCCAATCCAATGGAGGTGTGCTCGCGCAAAGCCAGAGCTAAAACGTGAAGGAACATGGAGGCCAACACCCAGAAACCAACCCCTCCACACAATTAGTCATAAAATTCCACAATTTCCACAAGTTATGTTGTCTTTGTTTGTTCCATATTCAATTAAATATGGGTTTATATGATTTGTAAATCATTGCATTCTGATTATTTACATTTTACAAGGAACCCCAACTTTTTTGGAAACAGGGTTGTAGCTGGAATTTCTAATACTGCTCAAGAAAATCACTGCATCATCACTGACAAGTACTGTACGCCGGGTGCTTTTAATTTCACATTTCTGGCACATTCTTCTACAGGGGAGAAGTATAGATAATAGCAGGAGAATAAAGAAGGATGTTGCAAGCAACATAGCCTGTTGGTAAATGAGGTGATGCTTTTGGGGTGGGGGGGGAGTGCTGGGGAGTGGAAGAAGCCCTGAGGGATTTCTCAGTTTCTGCCCCAATAACTTCAATCAGCATACATCCCAATGCAGCTCACCGATGTACATTTCTTCATGCTAGACTGTCTGTTCATGTTGTATTATCAGACTGAGTGCTGAGTAGGAATGAAAGGTTCAGAGAATCGGAAAGCCAGGGGCATTGGGGGGAGGGGGAGGGCATGGACAGTGCAACATCATGTTTGACATGTGCACAAGTGGCTGGACGGTATACAGTGGGGGAGGGATGTATCCATCAAACAGAGGTAATCAGGAATTATGGCACGCTAACCTCCTCTGGTTTATTATCTTAATTGCAAGGAAATAAAATATAAACAGGACATGGTGCAGAGACACAAACAGCGCCTCCTGGTGCCACCCTCCCCTCAGAAGCAGCCCAACCCAGAACATGAAGCCATCTAGGCAGAAACAGGGGATCAATGTTGTTGACTAGTCAGGTGTGTCCACCTCTATAGAAAAGAACCATGATTAGTTCCAATGGTTGCAAGGCACCCATGGCAATGCAACCTCAGGACATCCAGGAGATCCAAAAATTTGAGTACCTGCAGTGAAAGTAGAGGTTTGTGGCATCTAGCAACTGGGAAATCATACCAGAGAGACCCAACCATGTACCTTCCTTTTCCAAAAGTCACATCCAGCCTGTCTGGAAAGCCCCAAATGACATTCATTCACACACTCCTGGACAGGTCAATGTTACAGCCCTGGCAGGATGGAGGAGGGTGAGGGGGACATGCAGAAAGGGCTTCCTGTAACTAGACCTCACTTCAGTTCCTGTCCTGTTGCAGGGAATAGAGGGGTGAAAGGAAACAGAACACAAGGAGCCCAATAAAAACAAAGGAATATTCAGATTATGGAAAAAGTGCATCAATGGTTTTAAACATTTCACAAGCTTTCCAATGAAGTAGAGAAAAGTAGTTGTAGTGTGAAAAACTTAACTGTATGGGGTAAAGCCACCAAAAATAAGAACACTCCTGACAAAACCAAATTCTTTTCTGTAAGTCCCATTTGGTAAAGACGAATATTATGCTTTGGCATGGAAGTGAATCAAAAACAAGAGGGTCAATGCAATAAATATTGATGTAAGTTCTGCACGCCAGCCCCAGTTCGAATGACTGTGGCTATTTTTGTTTTCTTGTAACATCACACTCAGCAACTCATATCCAAATAGGAGTTTCCAGGTCCAATTCTTAAAAAGCCATTTCTTTCATATTAAAAACCCCAATATCAACATACTCCATGGTAACCAATTCAACACTAACTTCAGAGAACATGGTTTACACTCTCTCCTAGGCCACCATCACACCAATAGTGTGATAGCCACCTGAGGGGACTCCTTGAAATTAAAGTATGGTGAGGCAATGGTCATTTCAGATATTTCAGAGCAGAACATCCAGTTAATCACTCTGTATCTCTGATGTGATGCTTAATGTCATACCAGTATCAGGAGGCCATGCACTTCTATACTGACCAAACCTAAAATTCTCTCTCCATAAGGTGCTACACCACTGCTCTGTTCTGTGCCCCCTTGCCTACCATAAAGGCAAACTTTGGCTGCATGAAAGACATTCACTGCGGCATCACATCAAGCAAATGGAGCGGAAAGAGGGATTAGACAAATCTGGGAGAAATCATTTATAAATCATTTTCATTGTCACCAAGGTGACTCCTATAGTCATATTCATTTGTACTGCTGGATTTCCTCATATAACGAAGTACTTTCCTCAAGTATTCTGCAACGCTGGCACTCAATCGGACATGTCTAATCCCTGAGTGCCCCAAAATACCAGCTGAAACTGTGTGAAAATCAAGAGGAGTAAAGCAGTGGGTTTTTACAATGGGCCCAAACAAAGACAGCATAGGAATTAACAGGACAGGTGCCTCCAGAAAATTCTCTAGGGTTAGGGGTCATGAGGTGTAGTGTTAGGGGTGGAGCTTCTAAAACGCAAGCGTGACTGATAACTCCACTTCCACAGCAGATGACAATCTGGCAACTCGACAGTTACGTGGTGTGCAGGTTGCCAGATGAAGACAATCTTCAGACTGTCTCTATCATGCTTCTTCAGGAAGCAAACAGTCATTCCCACACAAACAGTTTGGTCTGTTTAATTTCATATCACCGCTTTCAAGTGATTTCAGCTGGTAAACATGGACCTAAAACTCCTGTGCTATCTGATCATTATCTCAGACTTTATCCGACAGGTTTCATGTAATTTCTAACTAGTCACAAAATCAACAATACTGCTTGTGTATCTATGTGTGTGTGTGTGTGTGTGGGGGGGGGGGGGGTTAGG
>JAODUD010000038.1:17930638-17948194 GCA_026784285.1 Stomatorhinus walkeri
AAAAGACAATTAAATCGTTAATCACAATTATATGTACGACAATTAATTGTCAGTTAAAAGTTCACGATCGTGACGGCTCTATTTGACACTCATTATTTTAAACAGCCAACATTATTGCCACATTTGCAATTTTCTGTGAAAAGGGACAGGTCTCTCAAAAGCCTGGGTAGCTCAAGAAGCTGGAGAGGAGGGACCTGAACACACAAAAAATGCTTAACTCAGGAAGCAGACCAAGTTTCACTGAATTCAGCTTTGTGAAAAATTGAGTGTTCTGTCCTGTCAAGCAAGGCAATAAAACCAGCTATACAGACACCCTAATACATTTTTCCCCAGTACACAAAAGCAGATTACACACAACAGGAGAACAAGATGAACAGACCAGCCATGAGAAAGAAGGAGAAGTTGTTCTTGACCAATTAAAGAATTTTGCAATAAGAACCTGTGAGGAACCTCAAAGAACTGCTAGTCACTTTAGCCATGGAGGTGATGAATGTGCGCTTAAGATATGTCTTCTAAAACAATATGTGTGTGGGGGGTGGACATGGGATACCAAGACTGACACATGGTTTTCAACCATTGCTTGAACAATTGCTTGTAGAGTTTCCTACAGAACTGCACATGTTGCATAAAGAGTGGAAAACATTAAAAATTGCCATTCAAGGTATGACCATGGGAGGTACTGAACCCTGAACATTTACAGGGAGTTATGACAGACGCTCACTGCATGCATGTCTGTGGGGCGAACATGGAACAATTCACCAGACAGCAACAGAAAGCAACAGATCACCTAATTAGGTTTGGCGTAGAACTGTCTTGCCATACTCCGCACAGTGGCCAAGCACAGACTCCCTGGCACCCGCAACATACCCTCAGCCACCAAGGGTTCCATGCCACTTACTTGCATTGGGGAGACATGCTTCGGATGCCAGCCTACGCCATGCAGCGGTAATCTCCACCTGCTGTACAGTGACTGGGAGGCACGGGAGCAACAGACACACGGTCCTGGAAAGCAAATTAGGCCTCAATGGCTCAGTGACACAAATTTAATCTCATCCGTTACAGGAATGGACGCACCATTCTGGCCGAACTCAGAGTTGCCATGCCAAAACAAAGACACACAACACTGTGACAACTGCTCGACGGTGATGCAACCTCTTTACAGTCGACATAGAAGGTCCGGGAGATGGTTATATAAAGGAGTAGTTAGGTGCCTGAGCCAGAGCAAGGAGCAGAACAATTCTGACTACAACACGACTTGCAAGCAAATTCTCAAGTGTTCAGGTCTACTAACAAATGTCATGGGAAAAAAAACTATTTTGTATGCTTATACAACAAATTATTGTTTGCAATATTTTTTTTGATTGCATCCCTGCAAATCTTTCTATATTAAATATGCAGATTACATGCAAAGTTTTTGAGCCTGTTTTAAAAGAATACCATGTAAAATGTTGACAACCAGCACAAGTGATTACCCCATTGTAATGTTCCTGAATTTGAAAATAAAGGTAGAAAAGTTGCCGAGTTCCTTCTGCGCTTTTGGGCAGTGGCACCGGCGATGTCGTTTCTGCTACACTGTGACCATCCACTTTAACCTGAAAGCCTGGAATGTTGCAAGACCCACCAGGCTAGCAACTCAGAGTTTCTAAGCAACAAGGTCTGGCTGGAAATTCACAGTATCCCTAACCCAGCACGTAACCTACAGTCTCATCATCACATGACATCTTTTAAAAATTTCAGTGATGAGACAGACAATTGAGATTTTTACAGATTATAGATGAACAGATGTTCACTGAAGGGAACTCCTTGACGAAAGGCTGATTATAGCGTTATCTACATTTGGAACTACTTAGAGGACAGAGCAACAAACCACAGCGTCTTAAGCAGAAGATCAACCATCAGACGAGGGTTAGGGTCATGACTTTCAGAGCCTTCCTTCTCTGTCTGCCTTGGGGTACTAAAAGACTGCTTTTCCTAAGACCATTCGGTAAAACAGGCAAGTGTTCACTTTCCATGGGGCAAAATCTATGCCACATACCTGGACTGCCGCAGTGACGACGGGTGCCTAGGCCAGCAACAGACGTTGAGCTGCTGGTGACTAGCATTAGAACATAGCCTGGCAAGCAAAAATCCCCTGACAAGGGGAGATAAAGAGCATGGATTCAGCATTGGCTTTGGGTGCAGCCTTCAGCAAAGGCAGTGCTTCACAAGGACCTGAAGCTCCATGGCATTTTTACAGCTGGATGCTGGTGCTCTGCAGGCAGACCACGGCCACACATCAGGCCATTATCAACAGGAAATGCAGTACAAGTTCAAGGCAAATATAGCACTCGGTGCTACAAGCAGAAATACATTCTAGCTTAATACTCAAAAAAATAAATAAATACTGAGGGCAATGGAAGGACACTAAACATCAAGAAAACTGCATGTTTTTTTTATTATATCTATCCATCTTTATACACACACACACACCTTATATCATATACCTATAGAATGAGGCAGCCCTGAAGAAATAGTGTTTCTGGGTGTAGCTAAAACAAATTACACAGATAAAGATGTATTCACACTTGAACCGGTTGCTTATATCTTATCTGAGCACTCCACTCCCCTGCTGGTCTGTGCTCACATAGCATTTTACCATCCAGGCCTGTGCACACTTTCATAATCACTGTGCAACTTTTTTGTTTTGAAGAAAACAGAAAGGGAAGCGCTATCGCAAAAAAGAATGGAATTGCATGGAATACTGGTACTGAAAATGTAGTGTGGTACCACATTTGCGAAACACCAACTACTTACTGCTGCGCCTTTACCTCAATCACCCTCACGGTGATTAAGCTATTTGACCACGGCCAGGCCAACATGGACAGGAGACCCAAGGCTGAATCCAAAGACTACCAGTAAATCATGCACTGCCTGAGATTATATGTCAACGCAAATAAACAGGGAAACAAACAAAGGGACCAAACATTCCAGTGGTCTGATGTCAGGAGTAACACTGTGCTGCCATTGCAAATGCAAGTTGTCAGATTCTTCTGTGTGTCACATCACGGACCTCACGCCAAAATAACCAGAAAAACAAAGCCTAAGGTAGCTCTCACAATCAAGCCAGGAAACTACCTGAGCAAACCACGATGAGGCCAGCACACACTGAAATGACCATCATCTATATATCTTGTTTGTTTTTCATATTTACTATTGTTTTAAAATGTAACACAAACATAAAGCTGGTCAGAATTGCAACCACCAGGTAAAAATCAGATTTCACCAAAAAAAAAAACATAAAGGCAGGCCAGCTGGTGGAAAAAATACTCTCAACCCCCACCCCTGAAGAAAAAAACCACTGACTTGAATAGAAACAATGCAAAAAATGATAGATATTAGAAAGAGCCTATGGCGGTATACAAAGGCAGGTGATCAGTTTATCTTCCCACTGAGGTCGGGGTTGAGCGGGTAAAGTTACAGTCGCTCTGATGGGCTGAGCCCTCCGTTAATCTCCAGACGATCGCGGTCACTGGGACTTTTGTTCAGAGTACCTCAAGAGCACCTGTCATGATTGTCACATTGACGCTAGTCTTTCCTGTTCAGTGAAGAGGACACATGCCAACTACTTCCTGGAATCAATAAAAAAAATGGAAAGGTGACAGGAAACAAACTCTACACAAACAACTAAAGGATATCCCAAACACTCATGTAAAACTCACTAACAGCATAGAAAAGTGCCTTCTGAAAGTGCACCACACAATCAAATCATTACTCACCAACCACAGATCAGCCTTTGTTAAACTGCAGAATACCTGCTTAACTGATTCAATATTAAATAACTAAATAAATATTCATTAATAATAGATACCTGTAAAGTCCATCTCTTTTACATCTATCAAGAAAATCTTTCCACACTCCAGGAAATTCTGGTGAGAGGCAGCTGTGATTCAACATAAAAATTTTAAATGCAGCCTATAATGCAATAAAATTCATTTTGTTTGATGAAACATTCAACCTGATTCACGTCAGATACTAAAAACCTTATCTTCAGATGTCAATATGGAAAGGCAGTCATCTGTGAGTAAGGGCCAGTTTTCCCGTCACACACCTCTCTAGTCAGCAGCTCTTTTGGGGCAGACTGGTGGCCTGGCACACTTAACATTGATGACATTGATGATGTCATCACTTCCTGGGGCAGACCTCGGGAAGGGAGGGCTCAGATCAGCAAAACTCAGCAACAAAGAGTCAGCTATATGACCTGGTCTCGTTATTCAAGTTGCTGCCACTCCCTGACAGCATCCCCAAAACAAGCAGCCGCTGCAGACAGGAGAGCAGCAGTTTACAGATTAAAAGAGCTCAAACTCAATGCTCATATTGTTATTAAAGGTTCTTAATCAACAGCAGTGTAGGAAGGGTGCTACTTTTGCTAATTAAAAACAAACAGAGAAGCAAAACATAACACGAAAGCAATCAAGGTGGAGGGGAGCAGGGTGGTTACAGCCTGGGAACCAAAGCAGGGAGGGGATCTGGGGGGGTTTGGGTCTCAGTTCTCTCAGGGGAGAAGGCCGACTTAGGTTTCCCATGGGCTGACATAGCACAGTCCATCGAACCTGGAAGAGCTACAGAGCCACCAGCACGTGATGCACACACAGCTGAGAAGAACTAGGGTTGCTGCTCACCACCTTGACACACATCTAAGCAGTGAGTGTTGTACAGCTCGAAAAAGGTTGGGCCTTGTTCCCGTTCTGGGGTGTGACGAGGCACAGATAACGCCTGCTGTCCTGTTCCTCCAGAAGCCAGAACTCCCCCATGCCCAGCAGGCCTGGTTCTGGCTTTGTCCGTGCTGGTGCTGTAAACATACGACACACAACCTGGCAGCAGCATGGACCCCAGACATGAGTGCCGTCTGCTGCTCCAAGTCTTCAGGCAAAGCATGACAAAATGTGTTGCGTGTCCTAACAGTACTGTAAATATCCACACCTCATAGCAGATCCGTGAATACAGAAGCTTCAGTGCTTAAGACGATAATATCAAAAGTCCTACCACAATAGACCATGATGTCGTCATTCATAGGAAAGTAATTAGATGTTAAAAATGCACCATGTAGGGTAGAATACAAGAGACGGGAGAGACCCAAGAGAGACTGAATTCAACATCAATTTTGGCACAATCACCTTCCTTTATATTGTGCACAATCACACAATATTTTTAAAAAGGCCTTGTCTGAGTTGAGTAATCAGCAAGAAGATGAGGAGACAAGCATTAAAAAATAAATTATTACTGCAGCTGCTGTCTTCTAGGTGATACAACAGGCCAGTGAGTCCAATTTCGGTCACATAAGCTTCCCTCAAAAAGGAAACAGCTGTAGAGAACCACACCTTCCTATGAAGATGGAGCCCTGGTGTCTGGGAAGAGCGGTTTCTCACTGCACGCCACGTCCTGGCTTCAAGAGAGGAAAAAAACCCACCAAGGTAGCACATCAACACAATCTGCAGATTTTTTTTTACACATTTTTTTGCACTTATGTAAAAGGGATGCCGACAGTATTTTTCATTTTTAGACACAGTAACTTAAATGCTAAATTGAGGTGAAACGTTAAGTGTAATGCATTTAAGAAATACAAAACAAAGCTGTGAAAATCCTTAGCATCACTTTCTTACATAAGTCAGGTGAACGAAGGGCTGGGTAATTAATCAAAGGTTAATCAAAACCTACACTCAAAACCTCTAATTGATGGAATCTTGCCCATGTCAGTTAAAAAAAAAATCTGTTAATACTTTCCCCAGTGTGTGTTCATGTACTGTCCCCGTAAAAACATACTACCATACATGTGTTGTCACGTAACTCCACCCTGCCAGAGACAGAGAAAGATTTTTTTTTTTAATTGGTTATAATGACCATCCGCTTATAGTGAACAATTTTACAAATTTTTTTTTTTAAATCGCTCAGCCTTAGGTGAATGTTTTCTACTTCTGACCTTTGAACTCACTGGATTCAGGTAGTTACATCTATCCATGTGCAAAACCTCACAGAATGCAGACCAAAGTTAATTTCATAACCAAGTAGAGTATGGTGTGGCTGTCTGCACAGACTTGGCATAGCCAGAGAGGAATCTGTAGGGTCACATGAACTGTATCATTGTGCACACCAGCTTCCCCCCAATCCTCATAAACCCAAATAATGTGAAGTCAAAGAGGTAGGTATTCTACCAGTCTGTATACAACGGCAGCTTTTTCAGCTCAGAATACTGGGATGGGAGGACCTGAGCAGCTTGGGCTGACACAGAGTTTCTACTGTGCTGGCAGGTTATCCTGGAACAAGAGAGGATGAGTGTGAGCTGAAAACGGAGAATTTTTTATACTGCCGCCCAGCTTGCTTGTCAGCCTGCATCAGCTCACACTCACGGCTTGGACGCAGCCAAGGCCTGATGCGAGCTGGTATGCTGTGGGGGTGGGGGCAGGCACCTTTGACTGGAAGGACTCCACCCTCGCATACAAGCCCGGGCTCAACATGGTAAAGCTCCCAGGTGCAGGTGGCCACAGAGAACCACCGCAACTTCTTGAGCCATGTGTCCATCCATAAATCCTGAGGAAGCCCCAGTCCAAAACCACCATGGATGTGGCTCCAGCTGAAAATGAAAGGTGCTGGTGGTGACTCATAGGAGTCTAGAGCTTAGAGGCAGAGACGCCACCATGTTAGACCATTGAAGGTTATAGCTTCTGCCTGAAGGCTGCAAACAAGCCCCAACCACAGGATATTATGCAAAACAGATGAGAAGAGTCTCTCAGCCCTAGTAGGGAGCAACCAGAAACCCTGCACCACAGGCAACACATGCAACAATTTTGCAACACTGCAGGGCTTGGTCAGGACTTTCACTGGCCATCTACCTCATCAGATGGAGGAATTCGTTCTCTCCTTCAGCCTCGCTGTGACAGGAAACCCTAAAATGTGTCATTTCTATTTGGTTTTGTCACTGAGACCAACCAACATGCAGCCTTGGGCTACAGAGAACTCCCACAAAGTAGCTGCATCCCTTATGCCTCAGTAATCCAAATACCAATAGCTTTCCAACAAGCAGAACTAGCACGAAGGTGACGAAGGTGACTGTCTTTGGTGATTTGCTCCAGCAGACATGTTCATCCAGTGTGCCTGTGCTTTCATCAGAAGCAAATTTCAGATGATTGTTTTCAAAGAGGCACACAATAACCAGAGCAATTAAATGTTTTGTGAAAGTCAAAACTAAAATGTTCTTCTTAAAGGTTCAAACTGTGGATAATGAGCAGATTGTGGGGAAGCATCAGCAACAAAGAACACCAGAATTCGAGCCCAGCCACACTCCACCACTGAAAGCCTGAGCTGCAAATACTTCTATTCATGAGCAGGTCTAGATCTGGGAATAATTTAGTCTTAACAATACATGGCACAACATAAATGCAATTTGATGTTCAGATGTCAATGCTGTTACTGGCCTGTATTCACTGACAGTAGTTTGCACAGATTAAAGAAAAACTTGGCTTGTTTAAACGTTTTATTTTTCCATGTAAACTGTTCCAAGTCTTGTCTTATCTGTCCCCAGCTAAGATGCAAAGAATTAAAATGAAAATGACATGAGGTACAACTTCAAAGCTGGAAATCCAAATAGTGCAAAAAAGAGGAAAGCTGCAGTTAGCACATAATGAAGACCTCATCTGCAAGGACCACTCATTCACGTCAGAAACACACACACAGCTTTTATGCAGTTAGGCAGAAGTAGCTACTCAGGCTCAGATGCTGAAGATCATTCGTCAATAGCCTCACCCTCAGCAAAACATCCCTCACGTACATCTCCCTTTTACAGAATCAGGGACATTCACTGAAACTGACATCTGCTCACCAGTGCTTGGGATAGTCCCAAACACTGTACTCATTTCAATTTGCCAGCCTCCTTACAGTCCCTGTGCATTCTAGAAACACCATTTTTCATCCTGAAGAAGCAGTAAGACTTTAATTCTATAAGCACAAACACACCTAAGATATGATGTACAACTTACCACAATGTAAAACTGCGGTCCAGAGCCCACAGCTACAGTATGAATAATCATATCTGGGACATTACACCAATGCGTGAAAAACAATACATCAATGGCAATGCTTTGATCATAACAAGAGCCAGTGCAGCTACAGACAATTAGTCCACCATATAAATAAATAAATAAATAAATAAATGAATAAATGAATGAATGAATGAATGAATGAATGAATAAAAATTATGACTCGAAAATCTCACTGAACGTTGATGCAGGCACTAAGATGGACCTGTACTCAGCACTGAGACAGTCCAGCCCCCAAAATACAAACTATTAATCTAGTGTCAACACAAGAACATCCCAGCAGATGAAGATGGGCCCCTGCTTGTCACCAAACCGAAATTTCACAAGGTTATGTTTACTTTTATTTTAAGAACCAGCCCTACAACATCATTATGATCTCTGGGGCCCAAGTCAGCAAATTCCACACAATCAGCCTCTGCCTGTCTGCCTCAGTCAAAAGCAATGATGGGCACCTTACAGCCAGGGGGAGGATGGTTTTAACATAGCAATGGTAGTCTTCAGCTGCCTCCCTTAAGTGGACACACATCTCAGAAAGGTATGTCAGCGCATACCAGACTGTATGTAAGCCTTGCCAAACCCCGCAAACAGCAAAGGTCAGTTCCACCCATTAATATCCCTGCACAAACAGACGAGTTGGTAGTGTTAGAAACGTAACATTCAATGACGAGGAGTCAGCTGTCTGTCAACCAGTGTGATATAGGGACAGTCACCTTGATGGGTGCCGGTTTGCACAATGCTCAGTAAGAACACAGAAATTATGCTAGAGACCCACAGACAGACAGTGTTGTGCTCTCTGCACTCAGACAACCCAAAACTGCTGCTTGTCAACATGTTCTCCAGTCATACCACTTAGGGTTGGAGAATATGTTAAAAACACCAACAACAACCCTCTCGGTAAATGTTGTGCCCCCGGATGACAAAAAGACTTCCAGAATCAGGCACAGTTACATAAAAACCTCCAATATCTCCTCAACTTAATATAGTGATAGAATAATAAAAACAACCAATCACATCTAGCCAATATAACTTAAGAGCAGCCCATCTATTACCAGAAGTCACACATATTCCATGAAAAACACTACTTGCCGACATTAGCACTATAGACCAAGTGTGTAAATTGTTATAAACACACCGAACAACCCATCCACTGTGGATGCGGCATCTAAAAGGGGAAGAGGTTCCATCCTATTGCATGTTGCAGACCGCGTATTACTCCAATCGCAATAAGACGTCGGGCTATGGCTTGACTATGACTGCCGCAGTCGGCACTCTTGGCCGTTTATACCAAGACATTTCCCCCTGCCTTCCAAAGGTAAACATGCGCTTCCCTCAGTCGGCAAGCGCCTCCCATTCAAAAGCTTCGTATGACGAGACAAAACAGGAAAGCGCATCCTAAGAGGAAAACAATTATCCTCATTGTGACTTACTGGGGCCAAAGATTTAACTCCCGAGATCGGAAACATTATCAACAAAATGCAAAAATATGAAAAATAATATGACAAACTGTGCCTGTTAGGACGGGGGTAACCACGTAAAACAGACAGCGATGATCTGACAAAAAAAGATCTGGGAACAGTATTTAATTAAAAGCAAGCGGTGTTAATAATAATAATAATAATAATAATAATAATAATAATAATAATAATAATAATAATAATAATGCTGTGTAACCACGGTGCACAGGCATTTACCTGTCAGTGACTGTAGACTGTGTGCCGCTCATTGGGCTTTCTAGTTTTCCCTTCGGCCTTTATCCAATTATCATTTTACCAAGAATGCGAAGGAAAAAAACAACAACCCTCGGTGTGTGTTTTCTGTAGAAAAAAAAAGTAAAGGTCCTTGATATCCGTCAGCAAACGATCGCAGACAGTCCGAATTCTCCGCTGTTCACAAGGCAGCTAACTTTGTGCTCGGTCGCGCTTTTTGTCCGGGTGTTTGTTTATTTCCCTTGTCGCAGAGAAAAAGAAAAGACGCCGGGGGAAACATCTGGGGAAAAAAAAAAAAAAAAAAAAGGAGAATCGATGTACGGTATAAAAAAAAAAAAAACTTATTCTTTGTCAGACGCAAATAACCGTTAATCGTCGCGCGCGGCGCGTAACTTGTATCTTGCGGGAGCGAGGCGTGCGCGAGGCGAGCGCGAGGCGAGCCGACGAGCGGCGGCACTGACGCCCTTTCTGGGGGGGGTTGATGCAGAGATCCGGGCGCAGACAGCACGCCTCGCCTGGCGCTGTCTGGCAGCAGCCTTTGTCAGTATCTCTAAGCGAGCTGCACCTATTGTTAATATATTTTCTGGCAAATAACACTCAAGTCTTTCACCCTCTTTTGCGTCCTCAGTTCTTGGTACGGATCTTGTTTTTCTCCTCTTTCATTCACAGGCGTCTTCATAATACTCCCATTTGACCCCTTTTGAGTTTGTTTTTTTTTTTTTAATCCTCCCGAAATCTATTAAGTGTTTCGTCGCTATCCCATCAGAAAAGATCCCACTCCAGCTTCCCCGCTCGCCACATATCCCGGCAGTTCTTTCTCATGAGAAAATTCCCAAACTATGACAACAAAGACAACAAAAAGGGGGAGGGGGGACCCCGATCCCGAAGTTTTATTCCTTTCTGCGATTAAAAAAAAACTCCTTATTCCCCCACCCGGTATGTGTCTGTCCCATTCGTTTCAAGTCCTTTTTTCGTCAAACGGGCCTCCACTTTGCCAATACTGTACTGCGAATGGAAAAGGGAGCAAAAAAAAAGGAGGAAAGGGAAAAAAAACACCTTCCTCTCTAAACCCCAAAACTTGTGATACTCGTAGCCCAGCCCCGCAGTACGTGTATAATTCGGACCATATCCCCTCTGTCGCCTGCTCGACCCGGACTTCCAAGCAAATTAATCCAGCGGAACGGGAAAAAAAAAATGCAAAAAAGCAACAAGAAAGGGGGGAAAAGAAGAGGAAAACTTCGCTTCCTTTGATGTTAGCCAGTTAGCTAAGGCGCTAATGCCTATCCCATACAGCCCCCTTCCAAAAATCAACGCACGAAAAGCCGCGACGAGAATAAACAGCGCGGAATTATGCTGAAGGTCCAACGCATGATAACTTTCCCCGCTTCTTTCTATTCCCGGGTGTATTCATTTAAGCTTATAAATCCACATTTACACCCTTCCCGTTCCGCTCCTTCTCTCCACGCTCCCTATCCAGCAGTTTCCCCCCCCTTGTCCTGTTTTCTCAGCGGAATTCCCTAAGCTAACTGGTTGGTATTACTCTGTCAGTCCTAAAGACAACTAGTCAGAAGGCAAAAGAAAATATATTTGTAACCGTATATGTAAATGACAGGTTAATAAGGTTTGTGCGTATATTTTACCTCGTTACAAGATTATTTTTTCCCCCAAATATTCCGTGACTTTCAACAAATTTGCCGTATCGCGCGATTACTCCGCCCAGGAGGAGCAAGGAGTTCTCTTGTCTTCAGCTGTATACTTCCGCCAAACATGACATAATCCCGAGGAGAGAAACACCGGCTCGCTAAAGATAATTTAATGCGTGAGACAGGCATTATGTGCAACATCGTCATGATGAAGACACGCATTTCAATGTGTGCGGGGAACGCTGATTCTGTGGAGGCGGCTGACTTGTATCATGAATATTTCTGCACCCACTGAAAGGGACTGGTTGATGTCCTGCCTTTAAGAAAGTTATTAAATCTGATTTGTTGAATAAAGAATGTATTTAAACTACTAAAACGTATTTTGACTCTGTGGATCGCATTGAATGAATAGCGAAAATAATGGTAATTTTTCTTCTATGTGGAAATTTCTTCAAGTAGGCCTATCCTTTCCTTTTAAATTGCCGTAAATATTGGGTTTAAATTATTAACCACACGGCGATACATATGCATGTTATAAATAGAAGCTGCTTTAAGCAGAATGCAGTCCTAAACAGTACAGGACTGCCCAAGGCAGTGATGCCGTATGTAGTTAAATTTATGACAAAGCGTCTCATTTACATCTGTCTCATTTACCTGCCACACATGCAATAAGGACAGAGGGCATCTGCGGGTGGCATCTGGTTTCAACAAACAGCATGAATTTGTGAACAATGAGAGCAAAATAAAACAAGATCATGCTCAGTCTTCTTGGTTTCAGACTTTCAGGTATTAGCTAAATTGATTCACATTACTACACTATAAATCCTGTAGTAGAGTATATTCTTCGGTGATTTTACTGTCTTAATACATTTTAAATGCATATAATACGTTAATATACAGATGAACAATATAATTTGATTCGCACAACTTTCCTGGAAGCACATATGGAATTATTTAAAGCAAACAATTTTAATGACATTTTAGACAGAAGTGGCATTTAAAATAACACACATCATCGCATCAATGAATTTATTTGGAAGCTTTTCACATACACAGTTCATGATTAATAAAACTACGTAGAGTTATAACATTTAATCATTTTATCCAAGTGACTTCAACATACCTAATCTAAATTTGAATATACACATAAATTTAGAGATGAAAGATTTGTGTAATTAGGAGCAAGGAGTCTCCCAATGAGTCCTGTACAAATTGTCAATATTTGTTTCATCGCTTATTGTCCAAAACTATAACTGGAAACAAATGTTTTTGTGTTTTCTCAACATGTCTTACCCTATACTAGACTGAAAACGACCTTGCTGTATATCATTAGTTCAACTGTTCTTATACTGACCCAGTTTTACACTTTTCTGTGCAAAGGTTTATCTCCGAACTCAGTCAAAGGAAAATTCAGCTTAGTGGTTTTTGATAATAGTTCTAACACTTATATTCACTAATGGCGTTAGTAAACATAAATAGGTCAAATTGGTACGACTATTTTCCATCTTTAAAGAAAATAGAATAGAATGGAATAGAAATTTGTCCTATATAATTATCATCTACAATTTTCGCGCTCGGATTACAATGTTCAGCAATAAAGCTTGGGTTTATTGCCATCTACCGGTTGCATTAAAAACTACATTGAATATAAGCAAGCATTTACCGGGAAAATGACAACTGACAAAGACTAGCACGACAATAATGCATAAATGTACAATATAACTATACATTAAAAGTATACATAACGTGGTCAATAGTTGAAGTGCATTTATAGGAACATCTGAAAGTAACGGATATATTTTATATTAATGAAAAACCTATATCTGTCAAAAAACACAATTTATGAAGCAAAACAGTTGAATTTAAATGCTTAAAGAGACTAGTATTTACTAATAACTAGTAAAGTGTAAACAAAGTGTTGACACCTGTGACTGATTAACAGTTGATAACCTATTTTATCAAGACATAAAAGTTGTAACATTCATGTTAAGTCCCTTCGGTTTCCCCAGTGATGCACCAGTCAAAACAAGACATATTCTAGACCATGGTTTCCCAACCCAGTCCCCACGGACCCCCAGACAGACCTCCTCTTCACAGTCTCTCAGCTCCTATACCAGATATCCGGTGTTCCCCACTGGCCAGGTGTTGGGAGGGACAAAAGTGCAGACTGGATGGGGATCCCTGGGGTCTAGGTTGGGAAACAGTGCCCTAGACTGAAGATCAGAGCTAAACATCACTGATGTGCCACCACATTAGCAGGGGTGCCCCCCCCCCCCACACACACATACACACTGATGATGGCTGAGCACTAAGAAGAATGTGGGTGAAACCAAGTACAGAGCTGCATTCCCATAAATGAGCTTCGTCATTCAATGACAGTGACATGGTGTCAGCAAATGGAGACGTCTGGCAGGCCTCACACGACTGAATTCATATCACTGTCCTAAGGGGGTGACTTACTAGGAAATGGAATAATTAGCCTTTCAAAATGGAATTTACTAAAGAAGCTAGCAGTCAGCAAACCGTCAATGAAAGATTCAAGCTCTTCTTTGTTCCATAAAACGACCTAAGATACATGTGACATATGGGAACGATGAACTTTACGGCTTTAATTCACATCAAAGAAATTTTGTTTTCCAATAGAAATGGAGCGGTATCACCTCTCAGGTCATAGGCTCAGTTTCAGTCAGCCTTCCCAGGGTTCCCGTTGACTTCCAGCATCCTACGCCGCTCCTTCCAAGTCTGGTATCTGGCTCTGCTCTTCCGGAAACCGAAGCGAGCGATGTCCACCATGAACACCCATGAGAGCACGTACATGGCGACAGAACCGGCTTTCATCAGCGGCGACGGCCTGGGGGAGGCGAGCTCGCAGTAGAGCATCCAGCCGCCCAGGCCGATGCGCACGGACGCGAACAGCGCCACAAACAGCAGGTCCACAGCATCTCCTGCCAGACCCTCATAGCGTCCCGTCTGCCGCAGGAACCAGCGCGCCTGGAGCAAGGGGTTGGTGATCTCGGTGCCGAACAGGGCGGCACATGCTTCAGTGCCGGACTCGCCCAACTCCAGCGCCAGCAGGATGCCCAGGATGCTTAAGCCATGGTGGACCAGCATCACTGGTCCCTCCGTGTGGAAGTATACGCACCAGCCCACGTCAAACAGGAAGTAGCCCAGGCTGAGGGACATGGCGGCGACCTGGAGCGGCGTGTTCTCCACGCCTGTGAGGAATGTGAGTAGGAAGAGGCCTGTCAGCGACCCAAAATACATCAATTGGCTGTTAACGTTACCAACGTCCTACGTATACATGCCTACATCAAGAAGCAACCTGTGACTTATGGGACGTTTTATACTAGGGTTGCCAACTCTCACGCATCTGGCGTGACATTCACACTTTCAGACGCTCATGCAAAAAATCTTATAACAAACCTATACTATTCCATTAAAAACCTACATCAAAAGCGCTGGGGTAGTTCGCAAATTACAAGGTATTTACAAGGTATAGAACTGTTACGTACATGTAATTGAACGTAGCTTGTCTCAAATTGAAAATCTGACTCGAGTTGGTATCCCTGTTACACTTAGCCACCCACAGTATTTTATACTCCTACTGATTCTATGCTCATTTGTAGAGACCCCACATCTACTCTCACCCTAATTTATACATGTACATGTTCACTTGTGGTGGACTTTTGCGCAGTAGGCTAAGCCCCTGTGTTTGTGATCACAAGGTCACTGGTTCGAGTGTCAGCAGAACAGGTAACCCCCAGCTCCTGGGGTGCTTTTAGCTAAAGTTTTAGTTTAAGTAGCTGGATACTTTAAGACATTTTTGCAGAATACCATACAAAGTCTGGTCCTTTCCCATTAAATACAGGCTAACTTTGCCTCCTAAATTGTTCTAGATCTGCTGCGTAAATGTGTTTGCGCTACAGATAATTGCACCAGCTGGATCTATAAAAAGCTGCGGTAAAGCTATGAAAATATCCTAGGGAGGAATATCTATATCAATATATCTGTGTGCACGTGTATCCATAACCTGGATACTTGTATCTCTAATTTAAATTACAGAAACTGGCACAGTGTTCAGACTGATTGCATCGCATAATTTCTACCAACTTCTATCAACCACGAGGATGGAATCATGTTTCTTGAAATACCTCATAGGGAATCTTAGCGGGGGGGGGGGGGGGGGGGGCAAAATGGCATTAGCAGCCATGAGATTCCTTCCCCAAAATGAGCCGTATTAAGTAACCAGTAGCGAATGTCTGAATGTGCAAGTTATCTTTCGTGCCTGGGTGTGTGAAGGGCCAGGGGCCGTCGACGAAGCCTATGTAGGTCGTCACACACACACAGAGGATCCCATGGAGCAGAGTGACCAGCCGACAGTTCCACTCATTGCTGCGGCGGCCGTTGTGAAGACAGAGACAGGTGTAACATAGCAGCCAACACAGAAGGCTGCACGCCACCGCCGATGATGTCATCTCCTTTCTGGGAAAAAGAGTAAAAAAAAATAAAAAATACAAGGACAAACAGGATTGATTCACAGGTCCTGCTGTTCCCATAATATTATGATCAGAGCCGGTCTATCCTATAGGTAACATATAGGTTGGTCTAGGGCGCCAACTTCTGAAGGGGCAATTTCAATTTGCCTTGGACGGGGGCCGCGGGCAGCGATGCTCAGCTAGGGCTAGCACCGGCACTGGCTGTGAACCATCATGGAATTTACATTTTATGTATATCACCATTTGTTCCAGATTTCATAAGCATGGTGTTAATGGGATTTGAGGATGGGCACAGGCACCATACGCAAAGTGACCAAACCACAACGTTCATTTGTTTCCCCTCAAAAATGCCTAGTACAGTACACACCGCTCTTTACTGTCCCGTCTTTTAACATCCCATTAGCAACCAAAATCACTGGAGATTAGAGACCCTTTTCTCCTAACGTATTAAGGCTGAACTGCCAGTAAGCGACACCGTTTGCCATTGGAGCGCAGCAATGACGTCATAAATCAATCTACAATCCAAGAGGCATCGCCATCCCATACCTAGGTAGATGTTTGTCGGAGACGATCATGGGCGCAAATTATGGGGGAATGGGGGGGGAGATACCTCGTAAGAAGGTGTCAGCGGGCAGGGCAGCCGAGGATAAATACGATCCTGACGGGGGAGGGGAGGGGAGGGGTTTGACAGATCGGGCTTAAGTTCCGTCTGACAGTCTTACAGCATTAAGCCCACACGGCTTTGGAGGCTGGCTGACTTTTAAATGGAAGGAGACCACTGGTAACGTCTGCAGCAATATCTTGTTACTTTAAAGCCCACACATTTAAATATAACCTTCCATGTTTTGTAAAAACCTCACTTCAATCCTTAAAAGTCAGTATAACATTTTATTCCATTAACAAATGTGAGTGATATTTGGTCTTGCATTCCTAAACACTAAGCGAAACAATTTTAAATTGCTAAAGTGGAATCCACTCTCGCTCTAGTGTTAATAAACCACAATAATAACACTACAAACTTAAAGTTTTATTTACAGACCGTGTGTTAAACCAACTACACAAGATGTAAACATTTATTAAATCACATTTGGCTAGAACATTGACGAATAAAATCAAAAACCACATGTACGGATATGTTTTCCTGTATTAGATAGAAAATATCTATAAAAGAAACTCAAACAGCGACCGATTTCAACGAGACAATTTCTAAAGCAGAAGCAGGTTTCAAACCTGTTACCCACAGCAACTTTCGCCTGCCCATCAGTATTAATCACGGTAAAACTTTTTACTAGTTAAAGATCTTTGATACCGGGTTATCAAATAACACGTAGGCCTACGTGTCGGTCAATCGGATTAGCCAAACCTAAAACATTAAAGATAACGGTAGGGTCTACATCTAGCCTACTTACCTGAATAATGCATGAGTGCTCGTAGTAATGCCGTATTTTCCCCCTCAGTTTACCCCATCACATATCCTGAACTGGTGGTACGCCTACCCCTTATTCATGAAGTGGTAGATAAAACGCGCAACCGGATAAAAGACATCTAATCGTGTTACCATTGCTGCTGGCAGGTTATTAACCAAGTGCGATGGGCAGTTTACGGCGGTCTTGAGATGCGCATCCAAGTGTGTGTGTGTGTG
>JAODUD010000038.1:17949842-17963807 GCA_026784285.1 Stomatorhinus walkeri
ATGGGATTCAAACGGGTAACTTTCCAATTACAGGCAGAGAGCTATAACTCATAGAGCCACATGCTGGCGATTACCGACCTATAGCTGTAACAGAGCCACAGAAACGACAGGCAACTACAAGTAAGAGGTTCAGTGTCTAACGCAGTGCTAGTAGGCTTGTTGTAGGGCTGAAGGAAGCACTTTTAAAGACTGTGCTGTGTACAGTGACAGAGACGGCAGGAAACGGTGCCATACCCTGCAGTGCTGATGGACTGGGTGACCCCCTGTGAAGTGAGAGGGCTAGGAGAAGATCCACGACTGGGACTGCTGGGAGATGAACTGGACGACACTGGAAGAACAAGAGGACCTAGCTGTGATAACAGCAGGAGTTCAGTACTCCGGACGAAAAACACACATTAATGCTGATGGAAACTATATATAACCAGATTAAAATGCAAAGCTCATAATGGAGAAGACAAACCTTCACACTACTCAACATATACATTTAATGTAAATTGAAATATAAGAACATAACATAAAAAAACATCAAAATGACTTTAAATTTTAAATAAATCACAAATGCAGCTACAAGAGACTGAAAGCCAGTTACAAGCATCTGTCAGCCATTAAAAGGACTGATATCTAAGGCAAAGCGTGATCCAGTTCCTTATTAGGTCCATAATATTAAAATCTTGTTAAGTGTTTCTATTCTGTTCCATTACATTCCACTCCATCCCTTGTAGGTTAAGTGATCTAGAATGGTTTTTGTCAAGACCGAGTATCTATGGTTTGCATATTACTGAATATCTATCTAGATATTCTATATATTCTCACATTAGGTTGTTTAGCATCTTGTCACCAAATCACTCACCTGCACTGGCTGCATGTGGACTGAATGACCTGGAGGTTGGGACCTGTAGAATTAAGAAGGACGTTTTGTCATTGTGAGATGGGCCAGTATATGCAGCTGGAAGCAGATGTTGTATTAGAAGCAAAGGTCCGGAACTGATGTGAATGAGCAGTGAAGGGCGAGGCCTCACAAGTCTGGAGTTGTAACTGGGAGGTTTCAAGGATGGAGTAGACATTGGACAGAAGATCCTCTTCTCTTTCTGTCTCCGGTTACAGAACCAGACCCGGACCACTTCCTTCTCCATCGCCAGCTGCTCTGAGATCAGCGTGATCTCCTCCGAGTTGGGTTTGGGATTCTGGGAAAAAAAAACAGACAGACAACAATGCAAGGCCTTTGTGTGGTGTGCTAATGCTATGAAAGTGTGGGCTCCGAATCTGAGTCATAGGCACTCCTTGTCGATAGTACACGGCGTTCTTTAATTCCATGGTATCCTTTACAACAGCAAAATTTACCGACAACATTGTTGCAAGTTAGTTCTTGTTCCCTGGTTTATGTTACAAAGGGTGTGACAATGGCCCGTGAAGTGGTGTTCTGGAACTGAACATGTGAAACTGCTGTTAGACCTCTGAGCACCTAACATGAATCACTTATATAAATATACGGCCACTCAATTAAGCACTGATGCATGATTTGATAAACAAGCAAGCCCACAGGCAGACAAACGTGTACTTACATCATGAAAGCGTTTCTCTAAAGTAATCTTAATGTTGGTTTCTATGCTTGTCCTCTTCTTCCTCTTTCTAACGTAACCCTCCAATGGCGGGGGCAGAGTCGTAGTGCTGGCTATAGCATCAGATGGCGAGTTTTCTGGTGGGGGGGGGGAGGTTGCACCTTTAGGATCAATTTTATTTCTAGAAAGTGTGTGTGTGTCTATGTCAGACCAGGAGAGTCTTTACAGAATGAATTTAGTGCTAAAATGCATATATTTGTTCATATCTCTTTGAATTACATATCAGTATCCTTAATTGTACATTTATTTATTTGAAAATCTAAATGTTGCAAACAAAACTCCACTGAAATTGTCAGTCTGCTCTCAAGACAAATCTTTCTGTTTGTTGAAATTCAGTAATTGTTGTCACTATATTGTCAGGAAAAAGGGTACCGATTTATACCTTTGCTTGTCACTGGGGCTGTACCCTAAAGGGTCTGCAATTGTACCGTAGCTGAAAGTAAATGTACCTTTTAGTCTAATTTAAGGTACAGAGATGGACTCTCAGGAACATCACCAAGGTACGAACAACATTAATGTACCCCCAGTTATATAAAAATGTTCCTCAGAGTCCATGTCTGTATCTTAAAAGGTACAAATACCTACAGCTACAGGGTACAATTGGCAGACCCTTGAAGGTACAGCCCCAATGACAAGCAAAGGTACAAATTGGTACTCTTTTTTTTTTTGACAGTGTGTGAACAATAGATGGCAGCAAATCTCCATTATTTATTCAAAGGCATTTGAAGCGCATTCAATTAATTCTCTAATAAAATGAAAATACAAGCTTTTTGAAGCTTTTATGTAGGTTTTATAAAAGGTTCTCCAACTGTCACCTGACTGAATCATAATGAAATGTCATGCAAACCGAATCAGAAGGGCTCGACCAGAATCTGTCGCCGCCATCTTTCATTTAACCCGCGGAGACTCCTGCCCACCTGCATCGCTCAGCCACTTCTCCAGCAGCGGCTTCAGCTTGCACATGTTCTTAAAGCTCAGGTTGAGCGCCTCAAAGCGAGAGATGGTGGTCTGGCTGAAATCGTTCCCGTACAGCTTGCCCATGGCCAGGCCCACGTCGCCCTGTGGGGGGGGGACCTGTGTTCATGACACCCGACCCCATCTGTGGCCCCTCACCTTCAGCGGACGATGATACGGGGCAGAGCACTTTGGAAGCAGTGCCTGTACCTGAGTGAAGCCCAGTTTGATGCGCCTCTGCTTAAAGGCCTTGGCGAACTGCTCCAGCTCTTCCAAGTCACTGGGTTCATCCTGCTGCATAGGGGCCATGTGTTTGGGAACCTGAAGATGGGGCATCTCCGGATGCCCATCCAGCGAGGACCCAGCCAGGCCTGACCGACTCATTGCCTGCATTAAATAGTCAGATGGCAAAGAAGGAATCACTCAATAAATATTGTTCATTTTTGATATATTATACAGCTCTGGAAAAAAACAAGGGACCACGCTACATTAAAAAAAAATCTCAAGTGACTTTCAAAAAGAATAGGAAACATTAAGTGGTATGAAGTTCACTGCTAGGACAGTTCATAACAGGCTCCCAGAAGCAGGACTGAAGACCCACCAAGCAAAAAATAAGCTTTCATCAGTAAGAAACAGAGAAGAACCATGGTGGAGTTTACAGAGAAAAATGTATCGCCGCATATCCATAAATTGAGAAATTGAGAGTGAAGCTGAAAATTTTGCTGTGGTCTCTTAATTTTTTCCCTGGCTCTATATATTCAAATATTTTGAGCGCTGTTGTTTCCATTTATAGAGTTTCCGCCGTTTTCAATCGACAACGGTGTCATCCTACAGCAATTCGGTTTTTACTCCACCAGAGACATTAAACCGCGACTGTGCTCTTCCTCCCCCCCGGAATCAGCTCCTTACCTGTGGGGAGATCGCCAATCCGGGCTGGTGCTGCATGGGGCCTGACTGCGAGTGGGAAAGTAGATTTTGCTGCAGCAAGGCTGTGGCACAGATGAAGAAGAGCCAATGCCGTTCTCAGCAATGCCCAAAAAAACAACAAATCTTAAAATAAAAGGCTCAACCAGTCAGGAGTGGTTTCAGAAGTTCTGACGTGACTGAAATACCACATGAAGCAGTTTTTTTACTGTCAAGTCACAACAGAGAAGTTCAATACCCTACTTTCCCAACCGCTTAGAGCCCTCAAATGCCAGCAGCATTCAGTTTTGAGTTTAATTAATTTTTATATCGCACCTCTTCCAACATAATAGTATCACTTACTGAAATATAACAGTTTAAGGTAACAGCGGTAAATATGAATAGGGTGTAAAAGCCAGAAGACATAATTCAAAGTCTGGATATGTAATTAACTATGAACCTTGATTGGATACATAGTACAGATAGGACGGGCAGGTTAGACACAAGGAACTAAGCATGTCCATTTTTCATTGATTGTTATTTACTGTATTGGTATGGTATTATCACCCCATCTAAAGAATATTTTGCAGATGTGTGTATACTCTTGCACTCGTTGGCTATAAGACACTGGGTTTACCTTGGTGCCCAGTCTGTGTCTGAGACAGCAAGAGGGATGAGGAGGCAGGGATATGTGACCCGGGCATGAGGACCAGCTGCTGAAGTGGGTGTAGGGAGGGCAGGTCCTGCGGGATGCGAAAATACCATACGGCACCAGACAGCTTACCAGCATGCACACACACCTACTCTCCTTTTTATAGCTAATGTAGCATCAAGCTAAATAAAGTTTCGATAAATTTTAATTTATGACAAATGTTATGTATATAACATATAAATGCATATACTAAAAATAAAAAACAGGCTTTACATTTTTCATTAAAATAGTTTAATGAGGTTAAATGTCTGGGGTGTCCAGTTCATACCAGTCTGGTCTTATCACCAGCCACTAGATGTCACTGTTGCAAAAGTTGGAACGTGAAGCCCATACCCCTGTCAAGTGCCCGGTGGACATGGGAGATCCTTGTGTCAGGTGACATGTCTTGTGTGACGGAATGGAGTGCGGGGATTCGCTGATCTCCTCGGTCTTAATCTAAAAACAAAAAAAAAACAAAGTGGTTTTCATTTACTACATAGATCCTTAGAAGTATCCTTCAGTTCCAAATCGGCTTTCGATCAAATACAAGCAACTTCGGGAACTGCCTGAATCCCCTGAACGATGGGGATCAGATATCCTGTGGGGGTTTAATCAAACAAAAAGTATGAAGAACCGGCAGACATCTGTTATTTTCTGCTCTCTGTGCCATTATGTACCCCTATACCGGTTAGACAAGATAGGACCTTTGGCAAACAAACCCTGTTCTTCCATTCTCTTCCCTCCCTTCTGGCAACAGCACATGCAAATGACTCACTGTGCATTGGGGGCAGTTCCTGTACCGCTTTGGCACCAAGCCCTATCTTTTATGGATTAGCACTTATAAATATCTTCATTTATGTCTTTATGTAAGAGTTTACGTATCATTTTATAGGAGCCGTAATTTCACCTCTGAGGTAACACCGGTTACGTGAAACCATGGACTCCTGTCCCAAGAATAGCCCCTCGATGTGCTGGAATATGCCGTGAGCACAGATGGGTCAGCGCAACACCCACCTGTCTTGTGAAGTCAAGTTCATGTTGTTCATTGTCTGGAAAATAATATTTAAAAGAGTTAGTTGAACTGGTTTGGTGAATAATCACAGGAATGATAAACTTCGCCATTTTTAATGAAATTAAATGACGTCTTTCCAGAATATCAGTGGGCGTGAAATGATTCTTGGTTTATAGTGTAACTGAAACCCACTTATATCATTGAGTGGTCTGTCGGGGCATTGTGGATGTGTTGTGATATTATGACAGACACTCAATGAAGAGACTAAATCCAAAAACTGGGAAAAGCATTTTGCTGAGACTTTGTGTCCCTTTCACTGCCATGGAAAGAGGCTGCACAGACTGCAGGTCGATCAAACATCTTGCGTGGGGGGTAATCTCGCTCATTTGATTTCCAAATGGAAGTTCTGGGAGTCCACAGCAGACTGTGATGTTGCACAGCCACCGTATGGAAATTTTTATTCCCTCTAAAGCCAGACTTCCAGTATGGAAATCGCAAGGCTATGCAAATTAGGCCTGAGATCGGTCTCCATGACAGCCTGCTTAAGCTCATGCGAGGGAGACTTGTGGGAACCACAGAGAGGCTGGAGTGGTAGGTGGACTGGATGGGTGCACTGTGCTCTCTCATTCTCTGTGGCCCTCACCACAGCTAACCTCATGGGGGGCAATCACACCTTGGCACTTAAGGACCTGCGGCTGCAGCAGAAACTTTGCTAACGCTACGTGGAATTGTGCCACATTTGACAGACACATCCACAGCCTCAATAGCTTCGGTAAAAGCTAAATTTTCAAAACAGGTAGTAACCAGTAAAACTCTTCGAAAGTGAGTCTAAAGTATAGCATCTAATTAAACAGAGGCTGCTAGCTAAACAAGTACACAGATAAATAATGCAACTGTCTCACACCTTCCTGTCTTCCTCGTGGAGGATTCTGGGTAGACAGCGATGGCACTGCCTGATGCTGATTAAGTATGTGCTTGTATTGCTTTAATACTTTCTCGCCAGGCATCTTACTCCAGACCAACATCTGTAACTTGATGTTTACTAAAGCAAAGGCCCAACAGCAACGAATCATCCCAGGATTTAAAAAGTGTTTTAAAAAGTATCCTGCACAATAATCCAGGCATCTCCCTGCCATTATAGTGGATTTGATCTTATTATTTTAGCAGCGTGTGTATAATGTAACACTTAATCACATCCCACTTTCATTTTTAAGTACTTAAGTATATAAAGTAATCTTGCACTTCATGTCCCCGCAGCAACAAAGAAAAATCATTACTTTATGTGTTCTGGAATTTAACAGCAGACTGAATTGTGAATGCATTTTTAAGTAATTGTTTTTTACTATCCCATTACACCAAGCATGAATACACCACAGGAATTTCTAAATACACAAATGACCGAGTAATATACACAATTTTAGTGTCCTTCAATTTTAGGATATTTGTCTTTGTAGGAAATAAGACATCTTAAAGTTTAGATTTTTTTCTAATTTATTTTTATTTTTAATAAATAATATTTAATTTGACATGTCCTCTTTAGAGTACAACAGGAATAAATATGTTTCCTTACATGAGTGAATAGATAGATGCAAAAACAAAATGTCCATTACAATGGACATAAATGAACAGGGGGGTCTCAGGAGGATATTACGAGTTTCCCGCCTCTTTGACTAAGTAAAACATCATCTCTAATCTAACGTAATGGGATTCAATGGATTCTGCAGAAAAGCCCACAATCATCTGTCGGCTGAAGCTGGATTCAACTCCAGTTTTTAAGATAATGTAACTGACCAGTAAACCAACATTAGCTTCCAGTTAACTAACTACGGGAGAGAATTTCACATAATGAAGGCTGAAGTATTGTCAGATATTATCAACAGCCAGAAAAGGGGACATTCGTTGAATGGTTCGTTGAAGCAGAATCACACGACAGTAGCCAGTTCTCCAGGACTTGAGTTCCTCATTTCGCGGTCTGCCTGTTCCACGTCGTACGGTTTAGCTCCAGGCCGTGCAGCCACCCCAAGTCCTACATGAGAGCAGCAGCCTCCTTCGAGCTAGCCCCAATCTCCACACCCACAGCTTAACAGGGCAGCAACTAAACTTTCCCCTCTTTAACAGTTCTGACGGGTGACTAACACTATCCCACCGTGACGCTTCTTCTAAATGTCACATCACTCAAGTTGCGCTTCGTGTGTCAAATTGAAAAATGCTCTTCGCAGTTGACAGTTGGCTTACATTTTATCTCTCCTGTAATCCCGTGGTCGATTGATTCGTAACTTTTCCACGCGCCTACAAATTCAACTGTCTGCGCTGCTCCTCTATTCGCAAATTGAGCTTGCCATGAAAAGTATAATTACAAACCAATACATGCCAATGCATGCCAATAAAAACTAATGATGAAAAGGACAAATATCTTCAAAGCCTGGGTACCTTCCTATGCACCTAATCAAAAACCATACAACCATCAACATGGATGAAGAAGTCACAGGTCACTCATTTTAGTGTTAGACCTCAAAACAAATCTCAATACTGCTACTAAGATTACTACTGCTAACAATACTACTATACTACTACTACTACTACTAATAATAATAATAATATTAATAATATAACTATCAGACAGATGTCTTACACAATCTTGCTGCAATAGGACAACATACCTTCACTGAGCAATGCTAGCCATCGCTTATTCAGATACCAAGGGACACTAAAACACATTAAAACTGTCAGATGAACACAAACTCGAAGCCTCAAAGTACTGTGTAAACAGACTGGCAGAATATTATAACAGTGCTTAATATCGGAGACAAACTTAAACAGCCTTACCTGCTTGATCACTGTGGGATTCTGTCCGCTCCACTGACTCTCCACTCATCTTAATATCTGCAATAATAAAAACAGCTGATTTTACTACGCAGCACAACTTTATGCTGAAACAAGGCGATCCATTGCTGCAGTAACAGTGAAATGATCTTGAGGTTATTCTAATGCGTCCCACTTACAAATTTTCTCCCGCATCACACTGCTGTTGTAATATTCATAAGTTCAAGGATATCCCCATTTACTCTTGACCACACGGTCCCTCCACCCCATCTCCATCTCTCTCGTTCAGTCAGCTGTTTTCATTTAAATGAACATAGATGGAGTTTACATCTTCCTCAGTTTCAGTTCTTTAAAAAAATGTAGTGCTGTAAACCTACCTGCACACAACTATCATCAAATACATTTATACACTGAAGTATTTATTTCAAAATATATAAAACAAAAGATACAAAATATTATTAAAGAATTTCCCTTCACCTTGATCGATTTCTTTCCACTTACTGATTGCATTTAAATGCTCCCTAAGTTCAAGAATTTATGTCAATTACTGCCCAATGTGCTATTTTATTTAAATCCACCCAAAATACACTAACATGCAACTAATTTAGCTAACTGGGTCAGTGTAAGAAGATTGCCTTTCTATCATCTGCCTGTCAGAGAAGCAATTTGCATGAAGATCCCACAGCAGCCTATCCCATCTCTGTGTTTTTGCATAAAACAACAAAGGCCTGACTTCAAAATGATTAATTTGCATAGCATACCCCATTATACAGACAGAACGCGGCTCAGAATTTTCTAACATATTGCAAAATCTTACATTCGAGTTAAGTATGAAGCTCAGGAGTTCAGCTGCGTCACTCCTGTACTTATTTGAAAGTATACTCCCTTGTTTTAGTTCTGCTCAAACCTTTGCCAACATTTCAGCCTTCGGTGATACAGCCTGCTGTAAGATGCATTGGAGAATGTAATATAAACTAACTTCTCCAACTGAATTCCTTACCCTGGCAAATGTCAGTGGAAGCGGGATTTCAGTCTGACTCAATGCAGGCACAGGTAACTGCTGAAAGCTCATACAGTGACGGTGTCTTAACATCACGCAGCACCATGTCTCTTCGTTTCTTATGTAGGCCTATTTCCATTTTAAAACACGACAAAGGACTTTCATCTGCAGAATCGTATGTGGTTAGAAACTAACGCTTGCAAGTTGTTCAGACAGCGTCAGGTAGTTCGTGAAATTTATTGTTTTTGCTTATTTTAAATATTTGACCGTGGCATTATTGTATAAAACATACTAATTACTGTGTAATATATTCAGTTAAAGTTTCGTTTATTTTTACTGTTATCTTGTTTTCCTAGAAAAATACACGTTGCATCGGAATATTAGTAAAGGGCAATGCAGGACTGTACCCGGGTATTTATTACAAATGAACAAATGTATTAACTTAGGTTACGTAATTAGGCTACAGCCCAATTCTATTATATTGATTCGTACATTTACGTATATTTTGTATTTCATAAATCAGTTAGACAGATCATAAAGCTTATAGATTAAATAATCATATTTAAAAATTTGTATCCGTGGGTTAAAAATGCATTCAATGTTTATTGACTATTTAGTCACTATCTTGTCGGTTCTTTTGATATTTTAAATAATCATTATTCCGGTTGTTTTGGAACCATGGAATTAATAAAGCCTAAAAGGTGTCCAGTCTGGTCACGTGACTCCGAACCTTTCATGGGGACATTGGCATGTAAAGCTGCGGCCGCAACGTGCCGTTGGAGCTCCGCCACACATCTGCCTGCTGCTTTGCAGCTCCACTGGCCCTGCGCCACCTCATATGCAAAACGCATCACATTTGCATAGTGAGTTCCAACACAGCGGCGAGGTGGGCTAGTAATTACTATCGAGGACAACACGGCACGTTTGCATAAACCTGGGGACGCTTTGGTCGGTTCCGACTTAAATCCGAGCAGAATAACTGAACCCATCCCGGGAAATCCAATAAGTCCAAGGGCGAGAGAGACAAATCGCCTCTTAAGGCTGAGGTCCACTTTCATCTTCGTGTTGTTGTTTTGCAATATGTTAAATTATGAGCCATCAATTTATGGCCCTAGAAATTAAAAAAAGAAGTTAACAAAAACAAACAAAGGCATCCACACTGCGATATCTGGTGAGATGCACCCCAACAGAAATGGCCAAAGAAATCTTGTTCTTACCTTTTTTCCTGGAGGCCTTCAAGAGATGAGCACAGACCCGTAGAGTCTTTGCCGGAGATACTCAAGGCCTTGGCAAGGATTAAATACGCTAAAATGGATGCATCCCACAGCTACGTTTTGATTTGAAAACAGAAATACATTTATCACATATATTACTGCCTGGCGCCTGGAATTTTGTTGTATCATAGGGTTTTAGATAAAAAGCACAATACTCATTGTAGACATTAATGAACAGGTCTTCAAAGTAGAGATCTCTAGCTCTCCATTTGTTATTGTGACTCCCATCGACCTGCGCCGCGCTGGCAAACTGCATCCGAGGACTGGGCTGCGATCACCATCTAAGCACGGCTGTAAGACGACCTAAGGGTGAGATGCATCCTGGAAGTTTGACTGTTGGATTGTGTACACACGACAGCAGTGTGCGTGTGCAGGAGAGAGAGCTATACTAAGTTTTGTATGCTGCCTGTGTCCGTGCAGGTTTTATTATAAAATATGGCCTAACTTACAGTTAAAGTTAACTATAAGCGGGAAAAGGCAGTAATTAAGAACTTGGACTAGAAAGTCAGTTTCCCGATTAAAACCCCAGGGACTCTGCAGTAATAAAGTTAAACAAAGTACTTGAACCGGATTGTGAAGTTGTAATAACCTCACTCGATTGTGGAGTTAGGTTTTAATTACCTAACCATGCCAATATTCTATCGTTTTCTTCCGAGGATATATTTAAAAGTAATTTCATTTAGATATTATCAGACAGTGGCTGGCCAACAAAAGTCCTGAAACCCTGGCAGCTTTGGTTACGGACAACTTGGGGTCGCCTGGTTAATAGCTGTATAAGGCGATTTTCCGCGCAGATAAACGCCTCGTCCGTAAGTTGGTAAATATCGCCATCTGCCGCTTAAACTGGAAAATAGAGACTTCACTGAGGTACTAAAAAACTTTTAACGGAGCATCACAAAAACCAAAAGGGAAGAGAAATTTCTCTCGACGAATGATAAAAGTATTAACACCAAAATGAAGAAGAATATCGTTAATCGATGCGTTGTCTGTAATTAAGGGGTCAAAATTTAATGAGTAAATGTAAATCCAGACAGCCAATCAGGGCGTGAAGTGAAGGTTGTATTTAAGAACATGCTGCCTTGTCCCGTCAGCCCCCACAAAAAAACTTTAGATATAGTAGTCAAGCTGCTGCTTCTCTGTTGTTCTCAGACTGAGAGAGATCTGCCCCCCACTCCCCCCTTTCTCTCTCTCAAACACACACACTTTTCTTATAGGTAGTATTTAGTAGTATTTGTTTAATACTAAAATCTAAAACCCAGGAAAGTGATTTGTTTCTTATTGTTGCATCTCTCACTCATTCACTCACTCACTCTCTCTCTCTCTCTCTCTCTCTCTCTCTCTCTCTCACACACACACACAAACACCTGTAGTCATATCTTTGTGGGGACCATCCATTCATTTCTATGGGCAATACCCTAATCCCACCAATGAAGACCTTATCCCCTACCCAGCCCTAACCTTAACCATAAGTAACTAAACACAATACAGGTCCTCCTAAAAAAATGGTCCCCACAATGTAAAAATAACAGGATTTTATGATTTTATTATATGATATATATCTGAGCGCCCACATACACACACAATTGTAGTGCAAATGAGGCAGCCTTTATTCTGTCCTTTTCAGACAAGATCAATTTACAAACCATATCTCTGAAATTACTACTCGCATTTTTATCCAATAAAAACATTACAAAAATATGGATGTGACTTGTTATACAGTATCAAAAAGTTGATACATTAAGGCACTTTCCTTTACCACAAAATACTTCCGCATTTTCCACAATAAGTTTCTCACAAGTGGCAGGGAAAAAAAACAAAAACAAATTTAACTATACAAAAATTTAAGTATACAAAAAAATAAAAAATAACTGTGCAGATGGGACAAAACAAAGACAGTTACTAGTTATATAATAGCTTAAGATCAGTGGAACTATCATTCGTATGTTGCAGTGGTCATAACCTGAGAAATATTTCAATTAAGAATTTAAGAGCTTCACAACCAAACATCAGTTTAAGGCATGTATAACACTTCCAGTAAACCCCACCGTATCTGAACGCATCCCTTTAGTGGGTGTAAATCGCCCTAAATACATTTCATATTAAATAAGTAAGCATTACTGATTCCTTCCAAGATGCAACACAGGATTTATTTGCAGCAGAATTTATAAAAATGAAAATGGCTAATTGCAATACTCCATATTTGTTCAGCTGTTAAACATTAAACCGTTACGTTAAAGTGTTTTGTTAAACTGTAATAATAAAAAAAAAACAAAGACCCTGATGCCCCTAAATTTTTATAAATACATCCTATTTGACAGGTGAAGTTAACCTGTAGGGACAGCAGGGACACTGAAAACTATACTGTAAACTGATGTCATAATGATGTCATAATGCAAATACCACCATTCTTCATAACCACAGCACAACAGCAGGACAGTGGTCTGATTTGCCTTGGCAGAGAGGCATTTCAACACCACTCATAAGGCTGTGAGGCCTTCCTTAGGAACGATGCAGCAAGCCCCATGACTGGGACCTGGCCTCACCTGGCACTATGGTGTCCCGTCCCTTCCAAAACCGTAGCCCTCTGGTGGCCGGAGGGAGAATTAGGAACTTGCCTACATACAACAGGTTGCAGGAGAAACATCTAGAACACGACAGGGTTAACTCATCTACGCAAACTCTATGGCCCATAGTCTGGATAAGAACAGACAGTGATTAGTGTACAAACTGCCGTGTTATACCTCAGCTTGTAGGTTAGTCTACAGATCCTCAGATGTGTAAAATCTGGTCCCAAAACGTGCTTTGATATGGAAATGTATCTGTCTGACTCATTCGGGTGACAAAATAGCCTCGGAAGGCCGCTTCAGAAGTCACGCCAACGAGAAGGTGCTTGCAGGTGATGAAGGCCTCCAGGTAAAGAAGAAAAGAGACGTTGCTGAATTGGGCAAAAAAAAAAAAAAAAGAGCTCGCACCGGTGCACCAAGCGTTGGACTTTGATGGTTCTACTTCAGTTCCCTTATTCTGTGGGGGTTGGGCTCTGGTTATACTGCTGAAGGCTTCAGCTGCAGTCTTCATTACAAAATCACATTACTGATAAGAACAATTCTTTTGTTAGAATGGTCTGAACAGAGTTTATTTCTTTAAGTAAAAAGAAAGTGAACATACCAGAGAAGCATTACTGTAACCTGGGTTATACTATGAGCTTGTTTAGACAGAAGCTGGTGACAGGGACTGTGACCCGTGGACCATACCACAATCCCTTGTAGAGACTGACCAGTTCTGGCCTGCTTTACCCTTCCAGCTGTGGTTCTGAGAGTCCAAAGTGTTCAGTCCTTTTATATACGCCAATGGAAATGTTTTTAGAAAGTGGCAGTCCAATCAGAAAAGTGGCAAAAAAAAAAGACTTGGTTCAGTGTGAAACAAAGATCTGGGGTGGGGGGGGCACTGATTCCACTGAGAGATCGGAACAGACCTCAGCATCAGCCGTGGTCATATGTGAAGGCACTTGACGGTCACAAAGTCACCCACACGCCTGTGGCCAGCACCTATACCACATCTCACCACAGGGGGGCAGAGGGGTGCAGGGAGGAAGACAAATTCCCCGGGGAGAGTCAAATATTAAATAAGAAAATAAATAAAGATAAGTCATTTCCAGGTGGGAGTGGATACCGGGGGGGGGGGGGGGGGTG
>JAODUD010000038.1:17990911-18003101 GCA_026784285.1 Stomatorhinus walkeri
TGATTCAGCTTGCAAAAACCAGCCAATACAACCTCCCGGACCCCCTTAATGAGTGGAGACCTCAACCCCCAATACTCAACCCAAAGTTAGGGCCTTGTGACAGGGCACATTTAGATTACACGTACGATTAATACTAATATTGCTTCATATAACGGCATCTTTCCCTCTCTGTGTTTATACAGCTGTGTTTGTAGAAGGGCAATCAACATACCATGCTCTTTCTTTTTTGATGATTAAAGGTCAGTTTGACATGGATGAGAAACCCCAAATTCTGGGCAGCGATCATTATATCACATTAACCTGGCCCGTAACCCTAAATTAAATACATCAACATCTCCAGCCAAGGCTTAAACAAACAGCGCCTGGAGCCATAGTGTCCCTCTGTTTGGCCCAAGATCAGCTCCCAGCGGTAAATCACCACGAGGTCCAAACTTGTGTCAAAGTCCTGGCAGGTCCTTTTGCTGAAGGTCCTCTTGGCCCCCAGCCTTGGAGCAGGTTTATGGAGATCTCTGAAGGGGGGTGGGCCAGAGGGAGTCCCCTCGGCATGGGTTCTCCAGTCTGAAGAACGTCTCTTCCAAGCTCGGGGGGGCTCTCTGCTGAGTGCTTCCAGGGAAACTGAATCTCCAGATGTTTAGCAGAGGTAACGTGAAGGGATTCGTCAAGTCTGGGTCCTGTGAACTACTTTGATTATTAAAGATGTACTGTACCTGTGGAAGGCATCTATCTGCATCACCACATGATCGTGATTTCTGACGTCACACGTACGGCACCCTTCAAGGCCAGTCGGGTTTTAAGATCCCTCCGCATGCTGCTTTGCCACGTAGTACATCGGTTAGAGAAATATTCGAGAAGGAAAACCCCGGATGTGGACGCAGCTCAAATGCAAGGCCAGTGTCACGTCGAGATACAAAGGGCAACTGTAACCAGAGCGGAAGGCGAGGGATGACACACACTGTGGTGCTGAAGTGCAAACCCCCCCACGGAGATGCATATGGCCGCCTAAGTGCCTGTCAGAAAGACCCAGGCAAGTCTGCTTCGAGGATGACATTTCCTGTTTTTAAGGGGTTGGGGGGGGGGGGTGTTGGTCCCCCAGGGGGAACTACGTGAAAGATCAGGCCGCATAGTTTGTTTAACGACCGCGTTGCAAGACGTGTGTGGTCTGCCCTTCCTGCGAAATAAAAAGAGAAATGATTTAAATGCTTCTGAGGCTTGATCTTTACGGTTACAGTCGGTGAACCCCCCTCCCCCCCCCAGCAGAAAGAACAGCTATAAAAAAAAGAATAAAATAGCTATAGACTCCATTGAACTAAAACATCCTGTCCTGGGTGGCTCCTGGCCCCCACAACCCTGACCAGAGCAAGATGTTAGTAGAGGGTGGATGGATGGATGGATGGATGGATGGACGGACGGACAACAAATGTCTTCAGTGTCTTAGTGTTCTACTGAGGAAAAGCAGTACCTGTGTGAGACCATTGTTTTGACTCATATTAATTAGATTTTCTTTTTTATTACATCCTGGGAAGCATCTGTCAGGAACTGTTTTTTGGCCAGATTTACAATCAAAGGAATGAATGATTTACAGGCCAACCTCACCCTGCCTGCCAGAAAGAAATACAGCTATTCAGCGAGCTTTTAAACACACCAGCTTTCAGCTCTGAAATCCATTTCGACACCATAAAAGGTCCATTTAATTTCAGAAAGGACAGCACCGCGTGGTAATATACACTCCACTATAGCTCGGTATTCATTACATCCCTGATGGATGTAGGAAAGTGCTTAACCACAGATATTTACTACAAATATTGTTCATTAGTTTGCTCGAAATTTGAAGTTTTGTTGCAGAGATTAAATTGCTTCTGGGATCTGAACCAACCACCATTCAGTCACATGACCACCATAGCACCTTCTGCTGTTACTGTACATTGTTTGTTCAAAGAGAAAGAAGAGAATTAGTTCCCTATTTGGTTGCAAACAATCATATTCCTGTTGCATCTGAATGTGGTTGGCCATGAGCTATGAAAGTTCCACTCTCTGATGGAGGAGTACATCATCTGCCCCCCCCCCCCCCCCCCATGAGCTGCATAAAAGGACAAAGGCTTCCTCAGAATTGAAAATAAAAATGGAGACAGTAGCTTAGTATTGTCGCTTTCCAGAAACAGAGAAACAGGAGGGGAAAAGCTGAAAAACTTATGGAGAATCGATGTAGAAACTCGGATGCCTGATTAGCTGATCTGTATGCAAACAAGTGGCCTCTTTGATGTTGGATTGGCTGGACTAGATGTGATTCTTTGATCTCCGATTGGCTCTGGTTGCAGTCAATTTTATACTTTGAAGGCTGATAGGTTGATAGACTAGGAAAGACTGACTCGAGATCAAAAATCACTAGCCAAGATTCTCCAGATTCCCCTAAGGAGGTCGCAGTAGCGTGGGATTCCTGAAAACACCACTCTTCAGGGCTCACGTGACAAACTGCCCTTTGTCATTTTGCGTTCGAGTCGAAATGAGAATGACAGACAAATAATGAGGGGAAGCAGGAAGGTGAGGCTGGATCACTCTAAGCTTATTTGTTCACACCTCTATTAAACGTTGGTCTTATTAATACAGGTGTCAAAGGGGTGGGGGGGTGTCGCTAGGAGACAAACCAAAAAACAGTCATTCAGTTGTTTGTTACCTTCAGCTGAACCACGGAGGCTGAAAGTATTTAGTATTTTTAAAGCGCTGCATGAAATATAAGCAGACGATTATGATTTGGTTGGTGCGTGGCTTGAAAGGGGTGAGGGACAGGCCACAGACAGAAGATGTGGATTAGGGGGATTTCAGTAAGAAGCCGACACAGCACATCTGTCTTGTCGCAACCTCCGTGTCAAATGCACCAATAGAGTCTTTGTGCTGTATGCAGGTCTTTGCACGGAAGCTTCTTGAAATCCTCAAACATTTTGTTAAAAAAAGCACAATTTATTTTAAGTCCATGTTTCTGGTGATGTAGTGTCTTCCTGTTATGCAATTTCTTTCATTCACTTCTCACAAGGGGTGAGATATATTTCCAGGTCTCCTGCATGTATGTTACTCTGTGCGGCTTGTCTACAACTATCCAACTGGAACAGATACGAAGGTTTTACTGTACTGTACTATGCAGGGTTCATGCAGAAGTGATTTAATCAGGGTTTCCCGCATTTGGCGTCAGTTCCTGCTGTTGCATGAGTATCTCACCAGGTGGAGATATCATCTGGCACCGTAGAAGCCAGGCCTGTCTGAGGAAGATGGACTGCTTTTTAAACAGAAATCAGAACCACTTGCGCCCCAGGGGTTGTCGAGGAAACAGCACAGACCAGCAGTGTCAATAACAGGGCGCTAAAGGGTAATACACCGATGTGCGCTCTGACCATCGGGCAACTGAGCGCACTCACTGAAGCAAAGCAGCTCTGAACCTCAGACATCAAATCCAGCAGCTATCTGCTGCCACCCGGTGAGCAATGTGGGATAGTACATTTAGTAGTGAAATTATTTGTCAAATTTGTTTTATTTAAAAAAAAAACGCATAACGAAATATAGCAAACTGAATGAATTTTCTGGAAATAAAATTGCTTTGTGCCTTGAGTTCTGCTTCAATAAAAGAAATGAAAAAAGCCACTAAAACTGGATGTAAAACTGGATTCCCCTTAAATAGAATATAGAGTAGAATAATGGAAAATGATATTCAACACCTCTGTTCCCTTACTGTACCTATAATTATTGTTAGTATATTGTAGAGCTTGCCCTGCCCACTTTTAATTTTATTCCTTTATTCTTGGATTATTCCTTATTCCTTTGTTGTTTGTTTTATTTCCATTTATTAGTAAGAAATTACGCTCTTTCTTTTTATATGTTGCACCAGCAGTGCCAAAACAAATTCCTAGTGTATGCAGTTGTGCCAGGCCAATAAAGTGAATAATTCTGATGCTGATGAGTGAATGATTAGTGACAAATGGGTAGTAATGGAGCCCCACACCTCCAGGGTGGGGAGAGAAGGACAATGATCCCACTGCTCCGCGAGTGTGTAGACTTCATTCTGCTACGCAAGGCAGTCTGGATGCGTCGACGTGTTGGAGTTCACCGTGTGGACTGGCACCCTGACCAGAAGAAGCCCAGCTTTGTGCCCGGTGCTACCCGTGAATGGCATGCCGGACGGAAGGTTACTGAATAACTAAGGAAATCCGTAAATCTATTATTAATGCCTGAACGATTCATTTGTCTGTTGCAGGGTTAATGGAAGCTAAGGCGGGCAATTACTTTAAAGTCATTTTTTTCTTTGCCACAAGAAAGACGGCGCCCCAGGATAACGGGTGGGCAGAAACAGGAACTAAGGGTGTCGAAAAAACAAGAGCTGCGGAAGAAACCGGTCTGCATGGCTGATTCGTAACATGCTTTAAGGTGAGCCTCACGTGACTTATGTGAAAGCCGGGAGATGAACCGTTCTGATGGGAATCCAACGGGCGGAAACAAGTTTCTAACGGCAGGCTACGCGTACATTTCTTGTACTGAGGTAATGCTCAGAAAAAAAGTGTTTTTGGGCCAGGAGAAAAAAGTAATAAAACTGAAAGGGTGAAAAAAACAGTGAATGTATGGAAGGTACAGGAAATCAAGAATATAAATACGAGCTGTCTTACATTTGTGAAAAGCTATTTATTGCTTGTTTCTGGATAATTTAATACATATTCAAAGGGCTATAGCTCACAGGAAAGGGCACAGAAATCTATAATTTCATCTGATTTATGACCGTATATATCAACCTAATCTCTTTAGACCAGTGTAACCCACCAGGTGGCGACAGAGGGGTACATGTGGGTAGATATCTGGGGGTTTTAGAAAACAATCCAAGCCTACAGGTAGACGTTTATTAAACCAGAGGTGTGCGGGGTGGCGCCATAAGCAGAGCAATAAAAAACAATGGATTCAGACAAAACACTGATGGAATCCCCATTTATTCTGTGTTAGTAAATCTGCCACCTTAAACCCCCTAAACAGAAACTCAAGTTAATTACGGGGCCCTTAACACTTGACCTTGGGAGTTTTGAAAAGCGCCCACAAATAAAATGTATTATAATGATTATTATTAACACGCAGAAGGATTCGCAAGACAGGATTCGACATGGTAGCCCTGATGACCACAGTGGTGTTACAATGTGTAAGGCATCTAACGAGAATCACGGAAAATTGACGGATGAGACTGTCTTGCGTGTCTTCCCAGGTTTAGACAGCAAGACCTAAAGATGTCAAGTGTCTTTCAGAGTATGAGCACACACATCTCCAGGTCACAGCTTATGTGTAATAAAGCAAAACACAGTAGATTAACATTAGCAACTGCATGATGAACGTCTCAATGGATGTTAACATTGTTGTCTTTGGTTACTCTCTCTCTGTTGTTCTTATGGATGTTGCTTGCATGTGAAGGGAATGGAGAGGCGATCAAAAGGGCAGTCAATGCCTCAATTGCCGGAAGGGTTGAGGGAAGGGTACAAAACTACAGGAGTGAGCCTTTGTGAAACGGCTATTTGTCTCCGAAGGAACAGGCCAATCAGCTGGATGAATTGCTCCTGCCACAGAATCGGTGCACAGTGTGTGGGATCCCTGGAACCAGAAACACATAGAGAAAACTAAGGCCAGCGAGGAGGTTCACCAATGTCAGAGTTTCTTGCTCTTTATTAACCAAACAAAGCTTATTCTACGGGGTTGGGGGCAAAGGGTTTGGAAAATCCATTCCTGTCAGTGATTATGCTTAAAGAATAAGAAGATTTAAGGTTAGGGTAGGGTTCACAATAATGAAGGGTTAGGGTTAGGGCTGTGGTTAGAACTAGGGTTAGGATTGACAATAAGGTAGGGTGAGCGTTAGGGTTAGGGCTGAACAAGGCTCAACATTAGAGCTAAGGTTAGCTGAGGGAAATATTTCTTCTTCTGCTCCCCAAAGTTTGGAGGTCCCCAAGGGAAGAAAGATGCATTGTTCAGGTTAAGGTTGGAATCAGGGATAGGGTTTAAGCTAGAGGTAGGGTTAGGGTTAGGTTTAAGATTAGAATATAAAACTCACATTGTTTCGTGCTTGCTTTGTTTCTCGCTTATCACTATCAGATCTTTTGTGTTCAAAATGTATGGATACACCATCAGGTCTATTGTATTCAAAACCCTTTGTGACACCTCGCAGTGGTTTTCCATTACCATTAATAACTGCATTATCTTTAATAATAACTGGTCTTTGCTAACATTTTTGCTTACCAGTAACCCTAGCGTTAACCTTAACCCTAGCTCTTCCCCATCAATAATACTAATATCAACCATAACCATTTATCCAAGACTTATTCTGATCGTAACTCAAATGTCGACCCTAAATATGGCTCTAACACTAACCTTATTAACCCATGATTACATCACTTTTGGAAGAAGAAACTGCGGAAGTGTGATTTGGATACGCATGCGGTACTTCCTCCATGCTGCAGATGGAATTGTAACACTACATTCTACAAGGAACCTTATATTCATTCATTTGTTTGTTATTTGTTTGTTTTCTTGCTTGCCGAGGGTGTGCACAATGAAGCTGATGAAGTGCTCAAAAGAGAGAGAGAGAGAGAGAGAGAGAGAGAAACAGGCAGGCCAGACATCACAGCAACAACTGACTTACTTAGTAGCACTGAGCAGGCAGGAAAGACTACTTCTTCTTCCCTCCTAATGACATACTCTCGGTTTTCTTCTTCTTCTGTGCCTCGTAGAATAACAGACACACCTCACGTTAGTGGGCCAGTGAACCAAGGCCTTGCTGCCAGACAGAGAAGAGTGGCAAGGCCGAAGCTACGATGCAGCTTTAAGGGTACGACGGAGGGGGGCGATGGATGGAGCGCTCTTAGCTACAGGCTGCTCCATGTGTAGAGTTTGGAGGGCTTCGGGCAGACCACAGGGCTGCGCACGCGTCGGGTGATGGGGAGGAGGATCGGGGCAAGGCGGAGCTAACCTCAGTCATGGCGTCATCGATCTGCTTCAGCTCCTCGTAATGATCACGGGAGTCCCGCAGCGGCTGGACCATGATCTCCTCAACCTGTGGGAACAGCTGAAAGATATTCCTTATATCACTATCCGTTACTATTATTATATCGCTATTGTTCCGGTTGAATGTTGCTGGTTTGATGCCACACTCACCTTCATGACCGTCTCGAACATGGGGATGAGGACAAATTTTATGAAGCCGATCTGCGCCGTCGGCTTGGTCACCTTGTCCCGATCCATGAAGGGAGCGACGGGGAGCCCTTCGGACTTCTCTCTGTCACTCTGGACCATGCGTCGTCCAGACGGCAAGGAGATCGTCACCATGAACATTTTGGTCATTCTCCTCTAAAGAAAATGTGACTGACAATTTTTGAAAATCCTCACTGCGACAATGAATGTAGCACACACGACGTTTTGGTAACCTGCATAAAGTACTCTTCCAGCAGACAATCCACCCAGGGCTCAGCCACTTCGGTGGGCCTGACCTCGTTGGAAATATCACAGCATTTGATAAGAACCATCTTCAGCTGCCCACACAGACACACAGATGAACACGCACAGAAGAACAAGCAGCTTTAGCACAGAGAACCACAGCACCACCATAATGTGTCCTGCAGACTCATCCACCAATCTCCTGTGGACTGTGTCCTTGGACTCAAATGTTGAGTGGCACACATACACATCTGATGTGCTCCTCATTGGAGAAATCAAAGCTGTCCGCCTTCTGCTTGAAAGACTCCAGTATCTCCCCATGTCGGGCCATATCTGTGGCTAGTATGAGTGTTATAATAGCCTGCAAAGAGAATGCAAATTAATCCAGAACTAAGAAACTAAACTCAAATTAATCCAGACCTAAGAATCTAAGCTCTGAACCACCACTTTATGAAAGGTATAAAGAGAAGTGTGCATCAAGGATTTTTCATTTATTATCTAGTGTGGTATTAGACCAGGAGTGGGCAATCTTATCCAGAAAGGGCAGTTGAGTATGTGGGTATTCACTCCAAATCCCTAATTAGATTACTAATTAGAGGGCTTATTGACGTCCTCACTCCTGGATTTGAACAGCTGACCTGAAGGTGATCCTAAAAACCTGCATACACACTGGCCCTTTCTGGATAAGATTGCCCATCCCTGTACTAGTTAGTATCTGGAAACTTTTTATGCCTAAAGAGTACTACAATTTTATTGCTCTGTTAAGCTTTGAGTAACATGATGATAATATTAAGTCTACCACCAACTGAAAATCAACATCATTCCAACATACTTGTCGGATCTGCTTGAAGGCCTCAGGTTCTACGTTGCCGAAAATGTTGCACTCGGGCAAGGAGAGGATCTGGAAGGCCACAGCGCAGTGGTGGTTCTCCAGCGGGGAGATATCATTGTAGCGCACTGCAAGCTCCGTGCGGGCATTGATCTGGTACCTGGCATGATATGTCATACTTTACTTTATCCTGGCTTTGACCGCCCTTGGGCTGAACCGCGGTGATAACACCGTACCGTATCTGGCTGGTCGACTTACGTGTTATTGTAGCCCGGATGGTCCAGGTCGTGACAGACAGCTGCGGTCATGAGGATTCCCATGTCAGCCAGGGTGAGTCTCTCCTGAGGCAGGAAAACACACAGACCCATGTGTTTACTCCACTTCCAGGTTCCTGGTTCATCTATGACCACCGGTACCATCTGGACTCTACGTAAATGGCTTGGCGTTGGCCATCTTGCGGTTAGGGACATGGTCTCACCTGCAGGTTGCACAGGTGGATCATGCCATACATCATCTGGCTCACGCAGAAGCAGTGGCGGAAGTTGTGGAAGGGGTTGCTGCGGTAATTCTCCTGAATAGACAGCTGCAGCAGGGCAGAAAGGTAGTAGCTTACGAATACGCAGTCAACCAGACCACGCAGAGATCTGCTATTTGTTCAATTTTGACAAAAGTAAAAAGAAGTCAAAAGAAAAAAAAAGTATGACTTTTACCAGCCAGCGTTTGAGCGTAATGGGGTTAATGTTGAACTCCTTCACTAATCCCAGGTCATGGTACATGTACTCCAAGCAGCTCAGCATCTGAACTGGCCGCAACGAGACAGTGGTCAGCCCAGAGTGTAAAAACTATAAACAATATTACCGCGGTCGGCTTAGACTCCCAACTATATGCTGTAATGTCTGTGGTCGACTCAGATTGCAAGGACCATAACACCATGATCGGCATCTACACCATAGATTATGGTCTGCTGAAGATGTAACTTCAAACAATAAGAGTGTAGCCAACTTAACACATCAGCTCCATAAAGGGCCTGTGGTTGCAATATCACCTAAAACCAGAGGCCGCTACTATAAAACTATGGAGGCTCCAGGCTCTGAACCTTGCACGTCAATTCCAGGGACAGTTGAGCAAGTAGGCATGATAAAACTGTAGTTTAAGTTGTTCTTTACACCACAGAGTTGCTCGGGACCTGCCTCATTGTGCTCCCAGTGCCAGACATCAAACGTGGGTTTCTTCAGGGCCTCGATGGTCTCCTGGGACAGCGTGTACTATGGGATACCAGCAGAAAGAGGAAGGTTCAGTAATAGTTACTAAGACCTCGAGTAGTTCCACAAACAGGTCCTTGAGCTCATCAAAACATGCATGGAGTCAAGGTTGAATGTCCATGAAGAACCTTTGGATAGCTTGGGATGTCAAGCCTTGGGGACAGCTTCTTCCCGTCATCTGAGAAGTTGTATTTGCATGGGCAATTCATCCTGGAGTGAACAAAATTGCCTGATAAAATACATCTTCCTAAGATAAAAATCACACTCATATTTGAGATACATTTTATCACTTTTTCTGTGCAAAAAATTGTTGACTCTAGGAACAACTGCAATTACAAAAGAATTTGATAATGTGTTTTTGGATTGAAAAGTGAAAAATTCATCCTGCAAGAAATGTTTATTGAAGTGCTCAAAGAGTAAAAAAACAACATTTTTGCTCCATCCAGGGTTGACCAATGGAACAACTCCACACTATCTACATTAGAAAAGGAGTATTTCCTTTTGTTGCTGAATACCAAAGATGAATGCAACCATAAGTAGTTTTGACTTAAAATAAGTATGAACTGTAGTTTACCCAAGTCTAAATGTAACATCAACAAAAACTCTACCTACTCTACGAACCTCCCTCCGCCTCTTGAGGTCATCTCGTCACGAAGTCTCCTGAGGTCATTCTTGCACTTCTCGATCTCCACTACCTTCAGTCCCTCCACTGAAACGACCAACGGAAAATGCTCCATGAGTTTAAAACATTTAAATCAAGTTCATAATTTTTTTCACCTGTTATAAATGAAGACGCTTCCTTGAAAGTTGACACTTGAGAATTACAAGTATTGCTTTTGAAATTGCCAAGAAACTGCAAGTAATTTGACGCATGGAGTTCAGAGAAGGTTGGCTTTAGATATGAGACAAGTCTATTCTTCTGCTTTTACAGAGAGGAAAAAGACCTACACTCCACCCTCTTCTCCAGCATGGCCAGTCGATTGGTGACTTCTGTTTTCAGCTCGTTGATCCGGAAAGCCCTGGATGGAAAATGATCCGTGTGCATATGGCTCTGATGCCTACAGCAGCACTGAAGCTCGTCTGATCAACCAGCAAAGTCATAAGAAGCCAGAGAATGAAGTGGTACAGGGCAGAGAGGAGTGACCACAGAGAGGAGTGACCACAGAGAAGAACATAAACAGACCAACAAGGTACCTGCTGAACTGCTCTGCCACCTGAGACAGGACGTTCTGAAACACGTCTTCCTTCTCTGTACAAGAGACATAAAGGTGATTCATGGCACCCAGTCATTACCTAACACAATGAGTTAAGTGACCCTCCATTGACCAAAAGATAATAAATACAGATGGTCCTCTACTTGCAAATGAGTTGCGTTCCGAACGGCTGTTCGTAACTTGAGATGTTCACAAGTCGTTAAAAAACATCATTTTAAGGGTATATGCAAGTACAAAGAACTAGGATGTTGGGAGTACGCACGCTATGCTGCTGTGTGACAGGAGTAGCGGCCAAAGTCAAGCGGAATTTGTGCACAGAAAAAAAAACGATGTCGCAGACAGGAAACGACAGCCCAACGAACACAATTTGTGTTCCTCGTTCGTATGTCTGAAACTTCGTAAGTTAAAAGATCATAAGTAGAGGAGCATCTGTTTCTCTTTTAGCACAATTTGGCAACACACTGAAATGCACAGCACATCCTTAAGCCTGTACCTCCCGGTTGGCCAGTAGATAACGGTACGACTTTGTACAAGGAGCTGTGAGATAAGAAGGACGAGAGACAAAATAAAAACAGTATTATATTTATACAATATTAACATCATTGGACTAACTTTAAGATTGGCAGAACTGTATACTATTACTAAGGCAGGAATTTAAATGTAACCTTTCCTAGTGTTCTGTAAGTATTTGTCCTAACGGTAACTTATACATAACAATAATGGTTGGATTACTTGGGCGAGTTGGTGGGCATGGTAGGATCGATGGAGATCATGGTGCCCCCCGAATCCAGCAGTGTTATGGCCGTGTTCCTAAAAGCAAGCAGGAAGACACACAGCTGGGCGCTATGACACACATGCCGGCTCAACATCCAGCTGGCAGACGGCAAATCCAAAGGGCAACCGCCTCCTCATACCAGTCTAACATGAGACTCATAAAGACTCGTTGTTCATTTCCCATTTGCATAGGTACAGGTATATTGGAATGCCTCTTTGCATATATCCCATCATGCTCTCCTTTCTGAGACATACAGACACATATGTACAGTTGATAGTGAAGCTTTGGGTCCAAGCACAGGGCCAGGCCATTTATCCGGGACCCCTGAAGCATTATGGGGGTTATGGGCCTGACTCAAGGGTCCAACAGAGATGTGGCTATTCTGCAAAGGCAGGGGCTTAAACCGGTAACCCTCTGGCTGCAGGCTCTGAGGTCTAACCCATAACCCATAGACCCAGACAGCACCCCCTGCGAACTGGTCTGGAGTAGCTACACAAGAAGGATTGTGGTTGTGCAAACACTGTGAAATCTTCTATTCTGCATTGACTTTTAAAGCAGTGGTTTAGTGAGCAGTGCGGATGGCCCCGTTTATAATCGAGGCTCTGGGCGCTTTATTGAAAAGGGCCAGCTGGAAGCACCCTGGCTGTCTCAGGCATTATATAGCGGGGGG
>JAODUD010000038.1:18010305-18030596 GCA_026784285.1 Stomatorhinus walkeri
TGGTGCAATTCAGCCCTGGCGACTCCCCCCCCCCACTGAAGAGCCTGCTTTCTTTTTTGGACACCTACCAAACAAGCGAGCAGGTCTGCCGTAATCAACATGTAGAACACGTTATTCCACCCAGTTGGAGAAATCAAGCCAGCCAGCAGTGGGCCAAGGGCGGCACCTAGTGGACATTAAGGTAATATGCAGTTTAGAACTTAAAATTCCATTTGTATATCTACAATAGACACTGGTAAAAAAAAAGTCTGTAAGATTATGCTTTACCCTAGGAGAAACCTTCATGTGAATAAATAAAGTTTAAGGCAATATTAAATCCTACATCAAAATTAGCTAATTATATAGCATTTACGATTTTCTGAACTTACAAAAAATATATACAGTGGTACCTCAGTTCTCAAACTCATTAGAACTCGATTTTCTTAAAATTAGAACCAACCAGGTCGAAAAAAAAATACCTAGAGCTCCATCTGAGTCTCAGAAGTCAAATCGTGAACAGCGAACTAAGATAACTTGTACATGTGGGGAAATGAGTCACGCGGCACATTTCTCAGCGAAAACAAAGGGTAACGCTTCAGTCTCAGCCTCGCATTTGTGCAGTTTACACGAGCTGAATACATATATTTAGACAGTAAATATACATTGACAATGATAGACAGTAACAGCAATTATTAATATATAATAAAGTACATTTAACAATAAAGATTTCTTATTCATTATTTTAATATTAATAATAAACCTTTAATACATTTAATTATAATAATATTGTCGTGTCGGAGCAATGGAACGGAGGAACGAAGACAAAGGCGCAGATGTCAATGTATCGGGGAATACGGGTTTTAATTACAGGTAAGACAAGCAAAACACAGACAGACAATACAATGACCAGACTGGGGAAACAAACTGAAACGCGGACAAAATACAGAGGACAAATGAAAACAACCAGAAACAGCTGATCACGCGGGGATTCCACACGGGGTTAACGAAGGGGTGTGGCACACAGAAGGAGTGGATGATCGGGGCAGGACACATTGTTCAGATACATTTATTTTCTTACTACAAATGCCTGTTTTGATAAATGTGCTTAGATGTGTTTAGTACAGTATATGCTCTTCTTGTTTTATTTGGTTCATTTTGTGTTTAAATGCTAAAAAAAACATCGTATTTAGGTGTAACTTTTTGGGGGGCCGGGAACCAATTAATTGGTTTTTCATTATTTCTTATGGGGAAAATTCGATCAGAACTCAAAATTTTTAGGATTCGACCCGGAGTTCTGAATGGATTAAGTTCGAGTTCTGAGGCATCACTGTTTATATATAAAAAAACAACTATGAGGAATGACACATTTATAATGTTCAGCATGAACATTCTCTACAGACCTATGGACCCCGTCCCGTCAATGATGGCGGTAACCGTCGACAACGCCCTGGAGTTTCCTCTCAAGCTCTCGTGAGTACCCTGGAGCGGGGAATTCCACAAAGACATTATAGAATCTTATTCAGGCCAAAGCAATTAAGACTCCAAAGAGGAGAACGTGCAAAAAACAAAGCCACACACAGGACTTCCGAAGAATCATCAGAGCCCCGTGCAGGATACGGGAGCCAGCGAAACGCTCACCAGATCGGCAGACACGGCCGTGGTGATGAGGGCATAGGGTCCATTGACCAGAGCTCCGCATAACAGCAGCATACCTATGAAAAGAGTGGGGAATGATGCCCTCTGCTGGCGAACCCGTACTGTGGTCTGCTGTGTACATGTTACACAGTAAATTCAGTACTAATAACAAGAAATGAAGATACATTGTATTTAAGATACATGTTTTGTTTATATAAATGGAAAAACAAAATAACTAAGGTGACACTGAAACTAAGAAAAAAGCTAAATAAAATGTATATGTACACGTATACACACACACACGATTTTTGATAAAATATGGAGTTACTGCATTTTGCCTTTGTTTAGCAGTATGAATGCACAATCTACATAAAAACAAAAACAAAGAAAAACAAACAAACAAACAAATAAATAAATAAAAATTCCCATTTCTCACCAATAGTAGTGGCTAGTCCATTTTGTCCAATTTGATTGTACAGGAAGAGCTTTGAGGGAAAAATAAAGAAACATATGTTAAAAGTATAAACGTGACATTTATTCTTTTAAGAAGCTTCTACACTGAAGCGGCCAGCGCATGCAAAGATGTTCACAGATACACACGACTTTCCTTTCAGAGTCTGGCACCAAGGTGGCGGGCTGCCGCACGGCCGATTCTCACCCCCGTGTCGGTGAGCTCACACCATGCCATCGAACGCCCGCTATGACACGTGCGAGAGGACTTGCCGCTCCCCCTCCCCACCCCCGGTCACGTTCCCCGGTTTAGAATACGCCGGAGAGCGCGGCAAACCCGCTGCGCACATGGAGAAGTTACGCGGGGCTGCAAGACACGTGCGTGCGAGGGTGTGCACTGCACAAAGGCGGGGTGACAGAATGCAGAGTGACAAAGTGAGCGACTCCAGCCAAGTTCGAACCTCAAGACGCAGAGTGAATAGGCAGCTATGTAGAAGTGCACGGCCTCAGACGTGCAACTGCCAGACAAAATAAAAAGGACTTTACAGAAGCATTCTTCAGTTTAAGAGAATGAACTATGCTTAAATACATAATACATTGCTCCATGTTCAAAATAGTAACACTTCTGAAATCTTTTGCACAAAGCCAGGCTTTGGGGATTTATTGAATGCAGGTTGTGTTTCACACATAATGTTGGTCTAATACATTCATTTTGCTTATCCTGTAACTGGTACCATTGACACACATGTCATAACCACACCTTCTCCAATAAGGGATTCCCTAGGAATTCCCATTCTGTCCATGCTGCCCCCCGTCCCTGTAGATGCCCTAAAGGCCGTCTGCCACGGCTATGCGCCTTATAGGTACCAGCGGGAAGGTTCTCCTGCGCCCCTGCATGATCTCATCCCTGAGCCAGGACCCCATCCCTGAGCCAGGACCCCATCCCTGAGACAGGACCCCATCCCTGAGACAGGACCTCATCCCTGAGACAGGACCCCATCCCTGAGACAGGACCCCATCCCTGAGCCAGGACCCCATCCCTGAGCCAGGACCTCATCCCTGAGCCAGGACCCCATCCCTGAGCCAGGACCTCATCCCTGCACTGATCTCAATGCAGAAGCTGCTCTCTTCATTCCTCATGCAACTCCATCACCATTTAAAAAAATGTGTCTGTATACGTGTCCCCCCTCCCCCCACCCCCACCAAATATGGCACAAACTCACACAGTTTCTTGCATATTAAATCCTTTGTGGAGTCTGCATGCTGTGGGTTTTTGTTATTGGACAAAAATATGCACATGCTCTTGTGTTACCTGTGCGCCTGTGTTGATGATGTTTAATACAAATCCACTTTCAGAATTTAACTCCAAATTAGTATAGTATCCTACTACTACAGTACAGTTTCCATTAGTGTAGTATCCCATTATTATAGTACAGTTACCAATAGTATAGTATCCCACTACTATAGTAGTTTCCATTAGTGTGGTATCCCATTACTATAGTGCAGTTACCATTAGTGTAGTATTCCATTATTACAGTACAGTTACCATTAGTAAAGTATCCCGCTACTATAGTGCAGTTACTATTAGTGTAGTATCCCATTATTGTAGTACAGTTTAAATTAGTATAGTATCCCACTACTACAGTACAGTTATCATTAGTGTAGTATCCCACTACTATAGTACAGGTACAATAAATGTAGTATCCCATTACTATAGTAATTACCAATAGTGTAGTATCCCATTATTATAGCATAGTATCCATTAGTATAATATAATTTGAGTATATCCCAGGGAGAATATTTCCCTGTACTGTAAGTCACTTTGGATAAAAGTATCAGATAAATTATTAATATGTAAGATTATAGTTCTGTGTCGAATGGAGAGGAGAGTCAGTATGTTCTGTGCTGCAGTGCAGGGCACTCACCATGGGGGCGGCGACAATCAACATGACGAAGCAGGTAGTGGCTCTGCCCTTGGTGTAATCCGACACCAGTCCGGCCAGGATCCCCCCTGCCACGTGCACCACACTGTCAATTACAGCCTCTACGACCCCCCCCCCCCCCTCGGGAAGGGCCTTTTTCTTGGCACCAGACAAATATACCCATGTGCTCATCCAGCTCATGGCGCCCTATCACAAACAAACGGCCGACTCAAAGATAAATGATAACCTTCTCCGAACACTTACCCAGAATTCCTCCAACGTCAAACAGGGTTGACATATCCCCAGCTTCCTTCGAGTCAAAGTGAGCTAATAAAAATGGACACAGAAATGAATTAGAGACAAAACATGACCAAATAATTTTCAAAATACACAAAAACTGACAAACAGACTACTATCAATACTGAGAGTAAATAAGGTCTAATAAAATCAGTGCTTTTGGGGTAAACTGCCTGAAAATATTCTGTGCCCGATCAAGATATATCAAGCATTTGCTGCCTGAAATCAGTAAGTCCGTCTTAAGTTAAAGCTGCCACCATCTGAACTGGATCTTTCGCCAAACCTAATTTTTCAAAGTGAGAGACCACAAGCTCATTGAAAGTGACAATGCTTACCGACATTCGCGATGTACAAAGGCAGCCAGTACAGGAATGTGTAGCTGACCAGCTTGGCGAAGAGCAGGCAAAGGGAAAACTCGATAACGCCCTGAGACATACAGAGAGATCAACGGTGTGGACACCAGCAACACGCAACACTCTTGGAATACTTAAAGGAAGTTCAGGGGTTTTATTGTGTGTCACAAGCAAAGGTGTACAGTCCCACAGGCATACAGTCCCACTTGGCTGCCAACTGCTGGATTTTACAGAATCACTGAAAGGTTTACTAACTGGAATCCGCAAGGCCCCTACGAAGCTGATGGCCTCCTCTTCCTGATGGATGGGCTCTCGGTTCACGGGCAGCGGGCTGCTGAAGATCTCCTCTGTGCTGGAGGCATTCCGAAGGAGGGGCTCCTGCTCGGGGCTTTCCTATAAGACAGCCAATCAGCTCGAAGCAAAGCAAATGCTGACTGCAGACCACAATATACATAAAAGTATGGACATCGGAGAGAAGATTTCCCACAATGCTCAGCTATAGGCCAGAACAGGCCAGAAATCCTATCCACACTTACATGGTGTTGGGGTGGGTTGCAGTTCACATCTTCTGGTCCTGGAAAAACAAATTACTTATATTTTTATCGTTAAACACTCCTCATGCCTCCTTTAAAACTAAGAGGCAGCTTTCGGAATAATACACTGTTATTAGGTATGTTTAGGCATAACCAGGCCTGGAAAATAAGCTCGCCCAAACTTGAACCGTAGCCCACTGGCTAGTAAAAAGAAAAATTGCCCATTGGGCTACATTCTCTACTGAACTAAGCCAGCTAGCACCAGAAAAATTCTTACGTTTCGTCGCTGGGTGCAGCCGTTTTAAAAATACAACCCGCGCTTGGACATTACAAAAGTTCCAAAATCTAGGGACCAATATCAGCAGTATTCAGGCAGGGAGATATACGAACTTTCCACCAGGAAGAGAAAGCAGATCACTCCTGTCACGGCGATGATGATTCCGGGGACGATGAAGGACAAGCCCCAGGCGGACGACACAAACACACCGGCGATGAGGGAGCCCAGGATGTTGCCCACAGAGGTGTGGGAGTTCCAGATTCCCATTATAAACCCTCTCCTGAGAGAGGGAGAACATGAGGAGTACATGAGGAGTACATGAGGAAAATTATAGGAATCCCCAAAGTTATCTACTGTGTTGACATTTCATGCGTTCAAGGTTCTTGGTACAGTGACAGGGTCACATCATCTATGGGTGCAGCAAATGGTTAGTTCTGACCCATCGATTTATAACTTAGCTTTTCCATCTTAAAATTGCACCGATTTTATAATGTGCTGTATAATTCTGCTGAGGTCATCGTTATCCATGGGAACAGAGATGGCTAGAGAAGGTGCATGTCACTCACTTCCCCTTTCCAAACCAGTTCCCAACACAGGCCACCACCGCAGGCCATCCTGTAGTCTGCACCACTCCATTCATTGCCTGTAAATTAAGGATCAAAACTATGGTGAGTGCTGGACGTCTCATGCATACACGAGTGAAGGGGTAGGGTTAGGTATAATATTCCAGTGTCACTCATGAAAGGTCATATGATACAATGGTCATGTGATATACTGAGATAAGGGTTTTTAAAGCAGTCTTCTGTTACTCGCTTCCCCTTAGAAAACCCCCCCCCCCCCCCCGGCCCTAAAACCACCCCTCCTCCAAGGAGCTTGAGGCCTGGCTATTTTTGTATAGAGAGCCCAAACAAAGCTCTCCAGGGAAGATGGAGGACTGTGTTTTTAAGAAGCAATGTCAGACATCATGAACCACGGAGTTAGAACCAGCGTGGGGTCAACGGGGGAGGGAAGAGCTTCACCTGGACGAAGACGTAGTACCAGATGGAGTGGATGTTCCAGTAGAAGCCCAGACCAAAGAGGGAGGTGAAGAGACCACTGAGAAGCATCCCCGTGGAGAGATAGTAGCGCAGTGGCAGCCTCTCCCCAAAAATCCCACTGCGGAGAGGAAAGAAGGCGCACGGACGTCAACGGGGCCACACGGGGTCCAAACAGACCCCCTGCCAGGTGATGCCACGCTGGCATCACACAAACCGTACCTGAAAAACATGCCGATGGCATAAGCCACTAGGAAGGAGTTATCCAAAGCACCAAACAGCGTCTGGTAGTTGTCTTGGTCTGCAGAAGGAAGCGAAGCTTGTGAGGCTCGTGAGATTATTATGGGCTTAACTGTTACTGGCACATAGATACCGCTGATCTCTGTCATCATGCTCCTGTATCTGCGGTCTCTGCACGTTTCAAGACATATATAAGTAAAACTGTCTGAGTGACAACATTCCAGCGTGGATTCGCAGCTTGAAAGTCAGGGTAGACTGCATAACTAAACTGAACATGCTTCAGTTGGGAAAGGAGAGCAAGGCGTTGGCGCCTGGATAAGCTGAGTGGCATTCTGGAAACCTCAAGGATGAGGCGGGGAGAATGTGAAATGGGTGCATTAGCCAGACTGACCGAAAGGGGCCCAGTCGCACCAGGTCTCATTGTTGGTTGCGTTGAAGTGCAGCGGCTGGATTATGAATGAGCAGTTTCTGTGAAGCTCGCTCTACACAGGGTGCAGAAAAAAGAGAGATAGAGGAGAAGAGAAGGACTGACCACCCCTCAGTCACAGGCACATGGAATGTCCTAGGAGTCACGTGACAGGGCAACATTCAGCCAGCCACGCCACCTACACATGATTCAATTAAGCTCTTAACTGGTGCAATTGTAACCTCTGTTAGGAAGTTAGGTGCACTGACACAGAACACAATAAAGAAGTTAAACAGCAGACATCGTGTGCTCGTTCTTTTTTTTTTTTACCTTGACAATGCTGATCGGCTTTCGGGACAAGTGGTAGCTGGTGTAAAAGACGAACGTGAGAAAGAGTGTGTAGCCTCTGTACCTGGAGGAAGAGGAAACACGGCTCTGACCACAAGGAGGCTTCCACGTGTGCTCGGCGCGCTCTGCAGCGTGTTCGGTCACTTCATGCACAAACAAGGTTGCCAACTGCTGAGCTGCCTGTCGTGAGATTTTCAATTCGAGACAAGCCTGCACACGCATTCAGATGTATGCAAGTGTTATTACCGTGTAAATAGTCTGTAGGGTTTGCAAACTGCTCCAACGCTTTTGATGTGGCTAATTTTATAATGGAATGATATATATATATATATATAATTTGCCGTAAGACTTTCTTACATGAGCGTAACAGTCTGAAAGCTGTTTCAGTCTTAAGCCAGAAGCAGGACAGCTGGCAGCTCTGTGTAAACGTGTGTCAGAAGAATTCACAGACTAGTCTTTGGTTTTTTAAAAGCTAATTTCTGGCTAATATTAGTTGCAATGGAGCGATACTTCACCGTCTAAGCCAAATCCACTAAAAGGAAGCGTAACAAATCGTTAGCAAACAATTATGTTTGGCGGAGAATATACACAAGCTATATATAGATAAATGCAATTGAAATTCATTGCATACTTTTCAAGGTTCCAAAATAACCTTAAGAGGAAGTGAAAAGTTCAGATTTCAGACGCCGTAAGATAAGTAACCACGACAATATTCGACTCCCCCATGCAAATGTCATGTTCGCATTACGGAGGTGTGAAACCGATGAGAAAACAGCGGCTCTTCGTTTTGCGCCGCCGGTTCCTGTTTTAGGGTGAGGCCGGGTTTCAGACGCTCATCCGCGGCCGGCAGTTTCATTTGAGCTCTTCTGCGTTTCATCACGGCTGTTACGAGCAGCCAGACACCGAGCGCTACATAATATCAGAAGCACACGCCTGCCAAATCAGGTCTTTTCATTTCGGTTTGTGCAATACAGCCGCGATTTCAGCTTCCTTATTCTCGGCAATCTCTTAAGAAGTGGCGCTTTGACACATCAAACACATTCTGCCGGGGACAAAAATATCTGGATGTGTACTTTACTTTAAAAGACAAAAGACGTGGTCGATCGATGCCGCTGAATTTATCAGCCCCGGACACGTTGCCACAAGGCAGTGACATCTTTTAGGCTTCTTGGTCAGTTTAATCCAGCGGTTCCTTACCAGCTCTCCCTTGAAAAAGATGTGATGAGTCTAATGCCCGGCGCCAGCGAAGACCTCATCTTAGGATAAAATGGTCTTTTGTCCCTTTTGTTTAATTCGAGTCAAATCGCCTCTCGAACATCGCTGTCATGGATCAGCTATGCAGCCAATCTTGATTCTAATTACGATCAAGACCAATATAAAAATCAAAGAGGTAAAAGAAGTCTGTTTCATACACTAGAACTGTAAAACATAAAATGAAAAATACAGTAAAAATAAATACACAACCAGTTATGGTTGGCTGTGGTCTCTTGTGGGTTATAAAAAATAATCTACCGCATATATAATTTAATGTTAAGCACCAGACCAGTTGTGCTACAACTGAAATCAGCTATATAAAAATCACGAATAAAACCCGTTTCCAAATACAAGACGCAATAGCTCATGTCCTACGTCCTGTGAAGAAAAAACAAAACCTTACGGAAAGCACACGTTAAATTTCCATGGATTTACTCTGCCTCACGCTCGCGTCGTGAAGCCAATAAATGGTTGCGTTTAGTCCATATTAACAAAGCTCTCCTTCCCAAACCGTCACATGATTGCTGCGTCGTCTGCGCATAAAAATAATATATCCATTTCTATAAAAAAAAAAATTCAACGCTCCCTTATTTCCAAGCCAAGCCGATCCGACAGCTGAAAAAAGTAAACATGTGATATCGGCGGATGACGTCACCGCTCAGGCTGGTCTATTAACTGTTTAAGCGCCGCGGACAAGCATACGCTGTACATGTTTGCAGTGAAATGTTTTTTTCCTACCTGCTCCCGGGATTGGGTTCACAAAGGAAAACCTAATACCTAACAATAAGAGAGATAATATGAAAAATAGTAAATAGAATTCAAATGAGGATAAAAATTAAATAACAGCAAAATATGAAAACAATATTTGCATTTACATAAGGCAGTGCAAGTTAAAAAGATGAATAAGTCCCACTTGACTTGAATGCCTGATAGCGTGGTCCCTGATAGGTCTTGTCTATTTTAGAGTTTATTGCGAAATTATACTCATTGATGTGGCAAACACACCACACATGTTCCAAAACGAGATGCAGATTCGTTCATACTGCGACAGTAAGATGCACTTTTACATAAAGGGATCATCGCCTAGGCCCACTGAAGTGTTCAGGGGCTTTGATCTGTGATAAAAGGTGATAAATATGTAGACTTTAATTTGCAGTGTATTATTGTATAAACAGGAAGCTCGTCTGAAGACTCCCTGCAGCGTCTTTCCTTTTGAGTAACTGTGAGTTTAAGTAGAAGCGCGTCCAACACACACTGAGGTCCCCAAGGAGCCAGGTCTAGAACCACCGATGTAGATGTTCATTTTAATGGGAAAGCGGTTACCCAGCAGTCAATTAAGCTGCAAATTCAACTAACCAGCATAACCGGTATCGCACTTTGCAATTATATGTTGGACTAACTTAAGTACATACTGCTGCATTCTTACCAGACACAACTCAGGAAGACAATTATATCTGGTAAAGAAAATAAAAAAAAAGAAACAGATTCTTGGCATAAGTAATCCAGAGACTGCAGCAAATAGTTTAGAATCGTAGGATCTTTATCTGGTAGAAAAGAATTTTTTTTTTTTAATGAAAGGTCAACGTCCGTACCCAGGGCCAGCCAGGGATTTCAAACTGGCCCTGGACTTTCACTCATACCGGTGAGGACGCGGGGGCTAATTTTACCGGGTTACGACCCCATCGACGTACCGGGAGGGTGCTTGATATGTCAAATGGCCTACCCAGCCCCGTCCGGACCCACCTGTCCGTCGCCCAAGTAAACTGACGTTTGACAGCTTATTGAAATCATGACTCATGTAAAATCATTTAATCTTTTGTGTAATTTGTTACAACTATTATCTCCTGTTTAAAGTGAATTTCTTAAATAGGCCTCATATATATCTTAGCCTAACTAAAACACTGGCCAAGATTAATAAAATAAAAAAGCAATTAATCAAGTTTGACTACCACTCAGGTTATGTAAATACATTTAAAGCTAAATCACCGGACCTTTTAGGAAAGTCTGCACCTTCTGCTGGGACAATACAGTCATATAATCCAACCTCCAAACCCCAATTATAGGTACTGAGATAGGCATGTGGTTAGGGAAAAAAGAACATCTTCCTCTTTTTCCTTTGGAAAAAAAACACAGTAACATTTCCAACAGGACATGCAGAACGCTCCAAAATGGAAAACGCACCAATGATCAGGAATCAGCTGATCCAGGCAGCAATGCAGCGTTAAGGTATAAGAATATCATTACATCAGGTTTTACTTTTCCACACAACTACTGTATTTACTTTTAAAATATTTACAAAACATGTATAGCTTAAAGGTTAATTTGTACATAAACAATACATTTGTGTTTGACTAATGAATAATTACTAGCCATTGTGAAAAATAATAAAAAAAAACCTATTAAGCTTATTAAGAGAGACGCCAAATTAGACGTTAATGCGATACAGATGTAGATTATTCGCAGATTTAGTTAAGAAATCCAGACTTAAGATCATTACATCGGAAAAAGCCAATGGATTTCCTTCACTCGGAATCAACACTCCAACCTCGAATGCGCCGCATTGTATAAGACACAACAAAATCAAACACAAAACTACATATTCTTATCCCAATGACTTTTAAACACTCTTTCCATTTATTTGATAACATATTTTCACATAATTAATGACAAAAGGTTTTACATATCTAGTTCTCAGAATAAAAAATTGTATAAATATAAAAGTTCTAACAGTAATTCACAATTACTTCAAGAAAATCCCAGTGGGAAAATCCCAGTGCCACCTCCACAGACACTGGTGATTTTCCTTTTAAGGTATGTATCGCTGATCACACATCATCCGCCTTTAGGTTAAAAAGCGGCACTGTGTGACTGAGGCTCCTCCATGCCTCCCCACTGGCAGGGGGTGCCCCTACTTCCTGGGAGAGAGTCTGTGGATGGACGCTATAGTTCTGGCAGAGGCCCGATGACTGGAGCTGCCATCCCTGAGGTCACTGTTGAGCAGCACTGACTGCAGGGCCTGGGTATAAGCTAAGGCAGGGGGGGGGGGCAGCACCCAGTGAGGTTGACGCACCATATGACAAGCAGCCGGCAGCAAAAATACTCAGTAAACATCATCTACTCTTCAAATAACTGTTTTGAATTATGGCTTTTCTTTCTGTCCCGAGTCAGACAGACAAGCAGCACAGGTCCAGACTGACATCTGGGACTGTACTAATAGTACAAACTCCAAACGCTTGTCACATGATCCATGAGGTCTGAAAATGTGTAGCAACTAAGCAACACTATTGCTATATAAAATCAGACAGTGCTTTCTAATAATATTTTTTGTCCCCTCTATCGCCATTGATATTAACTTAAGTTTTCTTTACTTATCCGCTCTTACCCAGTTTAGAGACTGCAAATTAAAAAAGGGTTTTGCTGGTAAATCTAGCGCTTCTACATTTATCATCGTAAAATTAATCAGCCAGCAAAAATAGACAAATATGAAGATGTATCCAAGGAAAACAGAGTGCTAACCTTTAGGGTTATGGTAGAAGACACAGTTGTTAGCGCAGGTGTCGGGGTGACAGTCCCAGAATGTCTCGCCGCAGCAGCAGAGGGGGGGCAGGTCCACCTTCTCTTGTGCCACCCGCTCCTTCATCTGAGCCATCAGGGCCTCGACAAATCTACACACCGACACGTGACTTTTACCTTGATTCATACTACATAGCATTATCACCTCAATTCGAATACAATGTCTTTTCATGCAACCATTGTTATCTGCAGTGTTTAGGAAGTACAGTATGTCCAGTTCTAATGACTCATAGTCACAGTGTACAAAATACAGTGAACACTAATTGATATCTGCAGGGTCACCACGACAACACTGATATTTTCCACACCAAAACACAGGATAAAATAGTGAATTCTATGACCCCAGGAGTACCTCGTGGCCTCCCGATCTTTCCGCGCCCTCTCCCTCTTCGCCATTTCATCCAGCGCCCGCCCTTCCTCCAGCCTCAGGTCCTCCAGGATTTGCCGCTCGCGCTCCGTGGCCGCCTCCAGCTCCGCCAGCTGCTGAATCTGCCTCTCCTCCTCCAGCCGCCTCCGCTCCTTGTCGCTCTTAATACTGCAGCAATTAACATGCGTGGTAATAGTGAGAAGGGAAAAACTGGGGCAATCACTCAGAAGCCGCGAGATAGAACACTACTCGTGACAGTTTCGGCCAGTGCTCACTGCAATGGCATTATTGAGGGTGAGAGGGCCACCCACGTCATCGCATTAGCTGTCTGAGAAGAGAAATACTTAGCTGGCTTGTGTTCTGTCAAGTTGGAAAGACCATTATAAGACAGACTTAAGACAGAGGGGGAGGTTGGTCATTCCAGTTAGGAAAATGGCTAATCGATTAACCAAATACATTCATCTTGTTGTTTCACTCCCTGCCAAATAGTGCGATGTATACTTATTTGTAGTGATGGACAAAATGACACTTCATGAACCATCTGTTGTATTTCTTGACCCCACTAGATGGCGCTCTCTTTTCCTCTAAGCATGTCCCAAAGCAAATCAAGAACACCATCTAGTTGGGGTGAAAAAAATACAGGAATTGGTTCATAAGGTTTCATTTTGTCCATCACTACTTATCAATAGTGGTAGTTAAATTAAGATTTTTTTTGAACCAATTGATGTATTTTTTCACCCCACTAGATGGTGCTCTCTGTTTATAAAAGGACTTGGAGCACACCAAGAGAGAAAAATACAAGAAATGGTTAATCAAGCTTCACTTAGCCATCATTACTTCTCAGTAACAAATTCTCCAGGAGAGGATGTAAGATAGCTACAAAATTGCAAGTCAAGAACATTAGCATGGAAAATGCTATGTCCCAAACCTCCTTATAGATGGGACATTATGGGATATAGTGAAAGTCACATATGCCATTAGACCAGACATTTGTACATCAAGTCTGGGAATAAGTGTGAAGCTTGTGCAGTGACTCATGAATAAAACTGAAAGCTGTGAGAATTACGTGCAGGGAGGCGGAGGATTCACCTTTCGATTCTTCTCAGATGTTTCCTGTGACGGTAAAGCTCTTTCACCTGTGCTCTCTCGATGTCCATGAAAAGGCGTCGGTACATGAGGAACTGAGATTGTCTCTAGATAAGAAAAAAATAAACATGAGTATTAGAGTAGAGCTACTTTAAGTAGGTACTCCTGAACAAGTAATGAAACGCACGCTAAAGTAAATTATATTGAGGGAACCTATAATATTAAAAACTGCCAAGGAAAATGAATTACAATCATCATATAAACTTATTTTACTATATACACAGTCCTAAGGGCATGATATTTTCTCAGTGATACACCAAGACCTAATTTGACCCTGACAAATAAAAGCTTGGGTCTCTTCTATGCTGGTAAGTCCATTTAAATCGGCTAGCCATTCGCCTGAACTGAAGAGCGGTAGACAGATGGCAGCACTGAGTCGATGTGGCCACGCTATTTGTGAAAGGAGATTCACCATTAAATGAACTGCTGACAATTTATGTAGTCTTTAGTTGAGAAGTAACACTAAGAATAACAGAACTTATGCTGCAGCTAAAGAGTGGCCTAAATAGCATGTTTACAACTTCACGCAAAAGAAACTGCAATTTATGCAATTTTCATTATCATCAATTGAGTAAATCCTGCACACACACTGGCCCTTTGTAGATATGATTGCCCAGCCTTGATTTTGTAGTTCTCCCTGCCCCAACCCAGCACAGTACCTGCTTCTTCATCTCATCCTTATCTTCTGCAGGCCAAAGGACCTGGGAAGCCCTGTAATGCGTGCTGAACGTGGCACTGGACCCACCAGGGTACGGCTCTCGCGAAGGCCCCTCGGACACCTGAAACACAGAATGACGCGGTTCGCCGTGCTCCGCCCCAATAATGGCGTGAAAGGAGTGGAACTGTCCGAGAAGATCAGAGCAGCGGCTCGTTGCAGGACATCAAGTGCACTTTGTCTGGGTGGGTTCCTAGCAGGAGCAAGTCTAGATTGTGACCCTTGGGGACGTTAGCTTGCAAGAAATATGGGATAAAATCAGTAAATGTATTTAAAATAACAGTGTTTTTCGGGGCTGAGACAAAAAAAATAAGAGTGGCTGACCCCCCCCTATTCTATAACTGAAGGTTCCTCGGTTCCTGGCATCTTACAAATTTTGGCCCCCATGAAGACGTCATATTGTGCTTCCCACCCACCCCAATTCAATTACGTTTCAAATATTTTAGGGGGTCTTCCCAACTACCCCCCTCCCCCGACTTTACGGTGCCCCAGTTTGCATCCCTACACTCGTAACGCCAGGCCATCACCCAGAACCTCAAAAACACAAAAATGTTAGGAAGTTCTGGAAACGTGCAACTGACTGACTTGCACATTCTGGAAAGCGTCACTCCTGCAGACCTCTGCCTGCTTGCTCGGGTTCTGCAGGTCGAGAGGTCCATCATGTTGGCCGATCAGGAGCATTTCATCCTCCTCTGCTTCCTCTGAATGCTGTGGAAGAGGCAGCAGCGTCTGTGCAGCAAGAAAGCGAACGAAAAAACACTGCGGTTGACCAAACTTCTTTTTAGGCTGATAAACAGCACGGACGACTTACACTTCTAGTAGGAGAGCTCTTCCACATGCCTCCTGGGATCTCAGACATTTGTTCTCCATCTTGAAGCAACTGACAGGAGGCCAGCTTGTGTCTGACCTGCTTCATTACTTTGCTGAGCTTCATTAAAAAAGTCAAACCACCATGTGACTTAATTGTCCCATACAAGCAGAAAATAATTATATCTTAATTACACAATGCTTTTCCCCTAATGGCATACAAAACCACGTGTCTATGCTTGAATTTGGTATGCGGACTGGAGTCTTGCACCTGTATATTCTCATAAGCGGTGCCCACAGAATTCCTACCTGGTGTTCCTGCAATTTTCCTGGACGGTCCCAGTCGTGGGATGACAGTGCCTGGGCACTTACCCAGCGCGATCCAGAGCCACAGATGGCCACTTCCCCCTGGGTGCAACCGGGGAACGCTCGCTTCCGAGGAGTGAGATTCAGGGCTTTCTCACTAGACCGCTGGAACACCCTCCCTTCACGCTCTGCCTGCACGGAGATTCTGCTTAGCGATCTGAACGGCACTGTCACAGCGATGCCACGGGGATGATCGATCGGCGTGATCGAGGTTGTGGGACCCCGACTCACCATCTCCCAGGTCTTCTGCAGCTGTTGCCTCTGGCGCACCCTTGCCTGCTGGGCCACACGCCGGCGCACCCGCTCCTGGAACCTCCGAAGGTTCTCCTCCTTCTCCCTGCGCAGCTCCATATGCTGCTCTTCCAGCACTGATGCAAGGAGCTGCCTCGCACACACCCAAGGGGCAAAATATCACGTAACCCACATCCAATCGAGATGAAAATCAATAGAAATCATGACTCGTTTATGAAAACACGCCATACGTGCAATATGTAGGTTATACCGGCGTTTGCCAGCTCCCACGAATCTGACAAACTGCCAGACTCTCATGCACATGCAAGAAATCTTATTGCATATTTATATATATGTATTATTCCATTATAATCCTACAAAACCGCTGAGACAGTTTGCAAAACCTACAGACTATTTACAAGGTAAAAACTGTAACATACACGTGAGATTAGTTTCGAATTGAAAATCTCACTCCAGTCAGCTGATGTAAGTCAACCCTTTTACACCATGCAAGTAAAAAAAGTACAGATACCATATTCAATATAAACCACATGGACCAGGGTACTTACAACAGGATGTTCCTCACAGTCGATCCCGCTCTCCACCCAGGCACCAACAGGCATTATTGCCTGGTTCCTCTCGGCTAAAATTCTGTGGTCGATGAGAATCGGGGCTTTGGATTTACTCGTTTTACTAGCGGCATGTTTGTTCTCTTGTTTAATCTCCTTTAGTGCCGCTTTAAAGTTGCCTTTTGCTTTCGTTGTTTTTAAATGATACATCTTGCAAAGGCTAATCGGCAGCTACTCTCGTCAATAACTACATGCAAAGGGAAAACTTTCCTCGTGAAAGCACAGCTGTGCCAAACTGAATATATTACCGATCACTCAACTTCGATGCAAAAAAGTATCCATGTTCCGTGAATGAAAAGTTTATTTCGCAAACGGCCACTTTGTTGATAACAACGTTACCGGCTTCGCAACCGTTTAGTTCCAACACCCGTAACACTATTGGTTACAGATTTAAAATCTCTTTGTTCATTCGTCATTTGTCATGCCAATCTACAGCAGACCACGCCTTGCGTGTAGTGAAAAATATATCCGGTATGGAACTTTGTTTATCATAGAATAGTTCCTCAATGTGAAGAAAATTGTTAATTTTGTTTGGTGCATTGTTGTTGATATTAAATTAACAGCTGTGGAAATATTCGATATACACCTAGTAACATTGACTAAACAATATCAATCGTTTTACATATTCAATTTTACTGTTTAAACTTTCTATTGCTGGTAATAAAGGTAACAAAGTAGTAAAGTAAAAAAAAATCGCGAAAAAACAGGGGAGACGTCTCATTACCTAGGGTAATTATACAGTTGCTCTAAACAAATTATGCAACAGTCCTCTGCTTATACGTTTGTGCAATACCAAGAATTGTCACTTTCATTCCTTTCCCTCTTCACAATGCTTGAATTTATCAGCAACACAACCAGCAAACAAAAGGCCAGCTGTCTCATGGGTATGAATCAGCAAATGGATGTTTGTATTTGTGTGTGCGTCTGAGTGAGAGAAACGAACAAATTGTAGTCTACAAAGGGGCACAGTCATATAGTGTCAAAGGTTAAAAATTTGACTCCTCAAATTCCTTTTTTGTTGTACGGTTACTGTTGCTTTAGAAATAACATGTTAATAAGCAATTTCACATATTTATATTGGAAGCAGATTTGCTGATTTTCTCTGAGACACAAGTGATGGTTGTGCTTATTCCTTGGCAGAAATCTATGTCACATCTCAGATACTGGGTGTGAAAGTATCAGACACACACACAGACACACACACAGGTTTGTAATTATATCTTTGTAGGACTCTCAATTAATTTCTATGGGGAAAACTCTAATCACAATATGACAACCTTAACCATAAATAAGCAAATAAAATACAAGACTTTTGGCATTTTAAAACTTTTTTTCACAGATCTTTGTGGAGACCCGAAAAATGGACTGGAACTTGTCATTTAACTGAACTTACTATCTCCTTCTCACAATCACTTCGCTGTTTTTGGATCTACATTCAAAGCTTCAGGTAATGCAATCACTGTGTTTTCAAAATGTTTTAAAAATGCTGTCTTAACATTCCCCAGAATACTGATGTATCAGGAGTTTTGTCTCCCCAAAGGCCATTATAAACATAAACACGTTTCTGAGGAAGAATGGAAACAAAACACAGCCGTTCTGCTCTCATTATGAAGGCAGCCACACAAGAAAAGCAAACTAATTTGGCGTGGATCCAGAATATGAGAAAAAAACAGTATTATACTTCCATCCATCCATCCATTATCTGCTGCACATCTGGGGCAGGGACACAGGGGCAGCAGTATTAGCAGGGATACCCAGACCTCCCTCTCACCAGCCACCTCCTCCAGCTCCACCAGGGAGATACCAAGGCGTTCCCAGACCAGCCCAGAGACATAATCTCTCCAGCGTGACCTGGGTCAGCCCTGGGGTCTCCTCCTGGCTGGACATGCCTGAAACACCTCCCCAGGGAGCCGTCCAGGAGGCAGCCTAGATAGATGTCCGAACCACCTCAGCTGGCTCCTTTCGAATCAGCGGATCAATGGTTATACTTTGAGTCCCTTCCGAATGTCCACGCTACTCACCCTACCTCTAAGACTGAACCCAGACACTCTTAGGAGGAAACTCATTTCTGCTGCTTGTATCTGCAATGTCATTGCTGCCAATGCTGCACCAATCCATCTGTCGATCTCCCGCTCCCTTCCTCCCTCGCTTGTGAACAAGACCCTGAGACACTTAAACTTTTCTGCTTGAGGAAGTAACTCATCCCCCACTAGGACAGGCAATCCATCCTTTCCTGGTGGAGAACTATGGCCTCAGACCTGGAGGTGCTGACCCTCAGCCCCAGCGCCTCACACTTTGCTGCAAACTGCCCCAGTGCTGCACCACCCCAGTCTAAAGGTACTGTCCCCAAAGTCCACGCACTGTCCCCAAAGTCCACGCACTGTCCCCAAAGTCCACGCAGTGTTGAAGAGGCGTGTCAGCCAAGACAGCGCAACAACATCAAGAGGTTTCAAGAACTCTGTGAAGCTCATCGGCCGACTTCAGTAACTTCAGCCCTTGAGATGAGCGACTCCTCCCCTGAGTCTTCCAGCTCTACTTCCTCCAAGGAAGGTATATCAGTGGGATTCAGGAGATTCTCGAAATACTTCTTCATACAATACTTCTTGTAAACAGCATGGGTAAAGCCCTGCTAAGGCCTGTCAAAAATGACTGGAACATAGAAACAGTAGAAATCAAAAGAATAGCATTTTGTTTTATTTTCGTTTTATTTCCATCTTCAACATTTACATGTTTTTTTGTGTTCTAAACAACTTTGAACATCAAAATGATTGAAGCGAGATCCTTGTACAATCTCTGAACTAATACAGCGAACTTATTGAAGAGAAAATTAGTAATATTAAAAAAAACACAAAAACAAGGCTACAAAATATCATAGTTTATTTATATACAAGGAATTTATATACAGATTATTGAAAAAATAAGGCTCATCCTGTTTTACTATTGCAGTGCTTCCTAATGTCAATTTTCAAATAATTTTTATGATACTTGGGATTGTATTTTGATGTCCTAAAAAGGCACAAAGGTTGTTGAATGTTTTACCCAAAACTAAACTATAGACGGTGGCAAAGATACCTTCTCAGCTCTGTAATATAAAACTATATTGCTGTGAATAGCGTTGCTGGCTTATTGGGTGAAGACTCTGCTCTACAGGAGCCTTTTGCAGATGATCTTTAAAAGATGAATAATCAATAGAGAAGTATGCAGAAATGGAAAATATTGTTAATTTCTCACGTTTCACTGAATGCATGAAGCCACTCTGTGTCCGGCTTGTGTTTCAGACACCGCAGCGCTCGGCGTATTCTGCGTCAACGAAACAGACGGCACTTAAAAAAGACCAGGGTTTTTTTATTCCTCTGTGAAGATATCTGGCCCAGAGCTGGAGTCCAAGGCGCTGTAAGGTCACTGTACCAAAATAAGAAATCTGCTCAAACTATTGAGGACACATATACAAATAAACACTCCCACATGTGTGTCACACAAGCAGGATCTCCTCACTGTTGTGCTCTTCAGCTGAGGGGGGGTGCAGATTGGGGCATTAGGGTGGAGTCTCTGCGTTGTTCTCTATGGAAGGGGTGTGGTCATCCCGCTGACGGGCGGCCAATATGCTGCCGGAGGGGCGGAGTCCACGGCCAGAGCTGCGGATGCTGTGCTGGGGAGAGGACGAGGCGTGGCGAGAAGGTGGGGAGCTGGCTGGGGTGCGGGGGTACCTACGGGAAGAGCGGGCGGGGG
>JAODUD010000038.1:18031714-18050462 GCA_026784285.1 Stomatorhinus walkeri
CCCCCCCCCCCCCCCCCCCCCCCCCCCCCCCCCCCCCCCCCCCCCCCCCCCAGAGCCCGTCTCTAGCTATAGCATGCTAGAACTTGAAAGTGTATTTCTGCCTATTCAGTGGCCCCTCGTTAATCGCGGGAGTTACATTCTAAAAATAACCCACGATAGGCGAAATCCGCAAGGTAGTCAGCTACAATTATTATAGATGTTTTACGGCTGTAAAACCCCTCACTACACACTTTATAAACTTTGCTCTCTTAACATTAACATTTGACAACGGTCTACAGCCAATCAGGACCCAGATCACAATGCGCTAATCAGGATGCAGAACACAATGCGCTGTAAGCAAAAAAAAAAGCATGCAAATTTGCACTAAAAAAAATCGGCGAAACTGCAAGGCCGCGAAAGGTGAACCGTGTTATAGTGAGGGACCACTGTAGTAGCCTTGGCTTCTAGCATGCCTACCCAATATTTTGTGTATTGATTAATCAGAATTAATTAAAATTGGAAAGGAATGCAGACCATGAGCTGTTTCAGGTCAAAAAGTGGGGCCATAATTGGTAAAGAGGAGCTAAACTTTCATCATTAGCCAATTTGTTTGAAATCTGTGAATCACGGGGGAGGGGGCATTCCAAAGGCCAATCAGCTTTCACCTAAGGCCGGTGCCCCCTGTGACCCCGCCCCTGCATAGCCCTTGGTTGGCGAGGCCTACAAGACTATTGTTTGGCCCGCATCACAATTGAATGGATTTGTAATGATTGTTACAAATGGCAATCCAACCAGAAGGCGGAGCCTATAAGCTCACACTCCATGCTCGAATTACAAATGAGAAAAAAAGTCACTAAGGATATTGGTTAAAGGGCAAATGCAGTGAGCTGCCTTCTCTGAATGCCCTCAGCGAAAATTCCAAGCAGGGGGGACAAAAAAAGGGGGGGAACTTACTTTTTGGAGGGCTTCCAGCAGGCACACACGGTCACCAGGGTGATCAGGAGGAAAATGCCCCCGGTGGACAGAATGATGTACAGCGAGCTCCGTCCTGCAAAGCGCACAGAGAATACCAGTTTCTGTGCCTTTTTACACAGCAGACTCAACAAAATCTATGTATTCTTTTAGATTTTCTTCCAGTTGTATTTATCGTTGTAACGAGCAATAGCTGAAGGAGAAACCAAACAACAAGAAAACACGAACACCTTCAATGCCTTAGTTGCCATGTCAACAAACCATTTAGTTAATATCTAATGGAAGCACTTACTTTGGTAACACTAAGTCTGCATGCCTCTGCCGATTTTACTCATTTGACTTTTTTCCCTCTTTGGAAATCATATTCTTTTAAATTGCAGGGGAACTGTACTGCGTGGTCCTCCTTATGTCGATCTATAGATTGTCGACAGAGTTCAGGGTTTCAGATGCGGCCACTGCGGACAGGACATTGATCGCCCCTTCACCCACTACTCTCCAATAATTCTTAGGGTGATTTGACAGTGTGACCTGGATTGTTATTGAGCTGAAAGGTGAAATTCCTCACCTTCAGCTTTTTTCAAGAAGTCAGCAGGTTTCCCTCCAAATACCTTGGTATTCGGATCTATTCTTCTCTCCCCTCCCCTAACCAGAGCCACCATCACTCCCATCCTGCCCCCCCAAAGTCAAAAGAAATTGTTCCACAGACCAAAGCTACTGTAACCATGCTTATTATTAGGTACTATAATCTCTTTTGTGATAAATGGCTTCGCGTCGCCAACTAACGTCCCAAAGCAGTCTGGGGCTGCTGTCGGCCTCTTGGAAGCCCCCGTTGGAAGCCCCCGTTGGAAGGCCCCGTTGGAAGGCCCCGTTGGAAGCCCCCGTTGGAAGCCCCCGTAACAAACCTTTTTCTTGACTTCCACCTTGGAGCCACATTACCATCTGGACAAGTTCTGGGTGATGCCAGAGTTGTTCTTTGTCCTTGATTATGGTCTTAAGTTTCAGCAATTTGCTTAGAGGCTCGCAAACATATTAATATGCTTCTCTTGACTTGCTGAGGGCGTGGTGCAGTCCTCAGCACTGTTACCTCGCATCTAGGGCCAGGGTTCGAGTCCCTGCCATGGCGATCCCAAAACATGCCGAGGTTAATTGAAGTTACCAGATTGCCCATACGTGGTGTGCGAATGAAAGGTGTGTGAATGTGCCCTGGGATGGGACGGCACCCCATGCTGTGTCGGCCCCCGCCTTGTGCCTGTGGCCTCCAGGACAGGCTCTGGAACCCCCGTAACCCTGAATAGGACAAGTGGTTTCAGAAAATAGATGGATGGATGATTTGTTGCACATTCGATTTTCTAACTGCTTAGCCTAGTTAAGATCACAGGACTGATTCAGCAATAAGAACCTAAAACCTAGATTTTATGTTTAAAATCAGTTAATATTGATATTGATAAAATTGATAACTCTCTCTCTCTCTCTCTCTCTCTCTCTCTCTATGTATATATATAGAAGGCAAATTAGCTTTGCACACATTTTGAGTGTAATTTAGAAAGTCAAACCAAAATGAACATGAACATGCACACACGCCTGAATTATTCCGTCGTAAAATCTCTCCAGCAAATGGATAAGCTGTAATGAATGAGGAGTGAATCCATAATCAGGAGCCAAATCCACAAATGAGGAATGAAATCATTTGGGGCAGCAGAGAGAGGGGCTAATGCATTTGTGTGTGTGTGTGTGTGTGTGTGTGCTTAAAAATACAACACTTCAGTGAACCCCATTATGTTAAAATACATATAGTAAAGTAAGGAATACAACCCTAATACTGCTTTTGTATCTGATAATTTAGCCTTGCTAAAGCCCCTTTTTATATAGAGCAGAGATTGGATGGACCTTGGCAGGCAATATCCGTCTCCCCTCTTGGCTTTTCTCCCTGGGGTGGGAATTAGAGCTTTACTCTGTATGAACCATTTGTGGCATCATGCAATTTGGCTTCCCTCTCTGCAAACCCGTCAAGTACGACATCCAAATAAATTACGGCTTTCGCCACAAATTTCTATTAACAAAACCCCATTAGCATGGGGCCATTGATTTAATTGTAAGTGTAATTATCGCGATGTTTGTCATCCCTGTGAACGTGGCCACCAGCAGAAAGAACGGCACGGCTCGGGCAGCTGTGGGGCCAGCGAGAGGCTCCCCCTCTTCCTCAGTGGGCTCGGGGATAAATGCGGCCCTTGTCTTCCTGGTGGAATCAATGGAGAAGGGTTCTGCTGAAGAGCGAGCAGAAATGGGCCCGTCGATATTGCCCCTCGGTGCAGCTCAGCTTCTCAGAGCACCTCTCCCACTCTCTCCTTCTATACCATCTGAGGTACATGCCAGGGGCTGAGAGCCAATCCTCCTCGTCCTTATAAGTAGGACACTTTTTAAAACAAATGCATTACAGCCTGACAGGCTAAGCAGAAATCAGCACCTTGAAATTAAACATCATTATAACCTGAAATATGTGATGACCAATTAAGTGTCATCTGTGCCATGATTTGAAGCATTAGGTAATAGATAGTTAATGAGATAGCTAACGAGGACATCAGTATTGCTCCCACTGAACAGAAAAAATGTCCAATTTATATAATGTGACTATATTCTCTAGTGAAAGAATATATTAACTCTAATTATATAAAAAACTAGCAAACAAATGCCAAAATTTTGTTCTACTCAGTTTCTTATTATGGGTTGTGCGATGCCGTGTGCCTAACAGCAACTTTGATGAGTCCAATTTCAATTCCTGTGACTCGACGGGATAGCACACTATACCTGTGATCAGACAGTTGTGGCTTTAAATCCCAGTTTTGGCAGAGCAATTTCACCTTTGGGCCCCTGAGCAAGACCCATAAGCCATAGCTGCTCCAGGGCTGGGTTTCCCAACCCAATCCACAGGGACCTCCAGACAGTCAACATCCTTGATCCCTCCCAGCTCCTAGCCAATCAGGAACACTGAATACCTGGCATGGCTGCCCTGGGAACTGGGCCTGCGGGCCCCCAAGGACTGGGTTGGAAAGCACTGCTTGGGCGGTTGCGTGATACTGCTTTCACATATAAATCTTGCTTTGGACAAAAGTGCTTCTTCAATAAATGTAAAGTGAAATGACGCACTAAACGCATGGCTTTATCAAAATGCACCGTGAGACGTATGAGGCGGTGCTGGACGTACGGTAGATGGTGAGCTTCACGGGCATGCTTCTCATACTGCTGATGGGGTTCTCCACTGTGCAGCTGTAGACGTCGTCGTCGGCCATCAGCACGCGCGTGATGGTCAGGATCTTATGGTCAGGTGACAGCAGCAGCCGGGAATCATTGGTCAGGGGCTTGCCGCCCTTCAGCCAGCTGTAGACAGCCTTGGTGCCGTTGTCGTGGGAACAGTTCAGGGTGAAGTGCTCGCTGAGCTCCAGCACCGTTGATGCCACCATGTGGACATAGGGTCTGGACACAGGCTCTGATGGGGGCGTACAGAAGATGAGGCTCTGGGTTTATTTCAGATTTGTGTAAGTCCCAGCACTGGTACATGACGGTTCATTAAATTTTTGAGGGTCTGACATTAACATTACTATTCTGCCAAGGGCAGGATTCAATCCAACGTCCTTCCGATCAGATTTGAACATGCACACATTGCGTATCTCCTTAATATAGCTCATAATAATATTGGTTCCTGGGAAACTGATCTACAGTATACAATGGGTAACGCTTTAAATTGACCGCTCCTTCATAACGCATTCATGGAACACTCATCTGCAGCATGCATGTATACCTTAGCATCCTAACAAGCCTTAAAAGCCTTTATATATTCATTTGAAGCATTTTATGATGTTTGTTATTAACATATGTTTGCTATTAGTGTATATTGAAGCTGTTAAGTTATGTTAAGGTATACTTAGATGCTGTTTATGAATATTCTAGGAATACATAATTAATGCATTAAGAAGGTGCACTGAATGTTAAATGAATGCATTATAAAGGCTTAAAGGCATTATGAAGGTGCAGTGTTAAGGTACAGAGATTCCAAATAATGAATATTGGTAATTCCTTTGACGTTCATAAATCAGATTCCCAATTAGTGGAGGTAATGGTTGCTGCAGTAATCGGTCATGAAATTTTATACTCTGTAAAATATTAAAAAAGCAATTTAAAAATTAAGTTATTATAAAAGAGAAAATGAGTCATGCTAAGGCCTGAGAGCGTGATAAAGAGGTGAGGGATCATTTATACCTCTTGGGCCATAGAATAAAATAAATGAATGAGATTATTGCAGAAGCTGATCCAGCGTCTTATGGACCTGGTTGAACCCACCATCCACCGTGAGGTTGATACTGCCTTCCCCAGTAAAGGTGTCGTCTGTGATGGAGATCTCCACCTCGTAAGTGCCCTCATCTGACAGCTTCAGGTTGTGCAACAGCAGCGTGCCGTTCTCGAAGATCAGCACGCGGTCCTTGTACTCAGAGCGCAGCGTGCCCACGATCTGAGTGCCGACGGACTGCACCACGGTCACCGGCCTTTCCCTCTTCAGCTGCCACTTGATGACGGGAGGCTCGGTGCTGGTGCTGCTGTAGCGGACCGACAGCAGCGCCTCCCCGCCCAGCGTGCCCCGGATCAGTGAGCCCGGGCTGGTGATGTTCACCCCAAGCACCCTGCCTATGCACAGCACACAGGTATAACATGAGTTTTCAGGCTTCTATTTTGAAAGAGTCTTTTATTTTGAAATGTGGAGTGTGGGGGCACAGTACACAAGTAAGACAGGGGGTATATATAGTACCGTGTAAAAGTCTAAGGCAGTCTAATGTTTAGAACTATTTATCTGGGTAGTAAGTAGATATTTGCTCAGAACAAAAAACAATTTAACATTAGAACGTATGCAAATTAAGGGCAACAATACAAAATAGTAAAAATTTCTATTCTTCTAAAAGTTATTGATGTCTAGTTGGACAGATAGATGAACACAGCTTCAGTTCCTAAACCTCTCCTCAGGGGCACCTCAACAATTCCATGTATTTATTAAATTTCACCACCAGCTCACTTAATTAATTAACAAAAGTAAATGAGGTACTGGTTAGTCATAGGAGGTGTGTTAGTGGTTGAGCCAAAAAAATACAGGGACGCGCGGTATAGTTGCTGCAAATACTGGGGTGATTTTAGCAGAAGTTTTAAAATGACACATCAACATAAAACGAATTTAAACATACTTTTCTTTGGTTGCCTAAGACTTTTGCACAGTGCTGTATGTTTAAGTTTTGAAGGTTCTGGGAGAATCTGTGGTTGTACAGCTTGAGCTTCAAGATCAAATAATAAAGTTCTGGTTAAGTTACCCTGGAATCTTGTTTATTTTGCGATACCTGAAGAGTAGAATGTTACTACACAGCAATGGATTAAGGATTACACAAGAAACCGCTGTATCAAAACTTTTCTTCCCTTTGCTCGCTGAGCTAAACGAGCATATACAAAGTTGGCACACAAGCCATACGTTTCTGATGAGGAGGACACTTACCAGACAATAATCGGCAACTGAAAGACATAACAAACGAAACTGTGTTGTCCGCCTCATACAGGCCTGTAACTGATGCTCTAAAAATTTGTTTCGCAACAGAGACACTAACCAGAGTGATGTTTTAACCACGTGAGCCCCACGTACAGGGCATTTAAGGGTGTAATTAGTGCAGAAAGCTCGTAGGCAGTCTTGACCATGCTCCTGACCTGGTGGTACAATGGTGGACGAATGTAGTATTGTTATAATCACTTGGATTCATATTCATTTATATAGCAGAGTTTATAATTAAAACAATTGCAAATATATCCAAGAGTTCCCACCCAGGCCTTATAGATATATATGATTTATTTATATGGTACTTAGTAATAGTTATTAACATGTTCTCTTCCTGCCCTGGGCTGAATGTCCGATGTCCACGGCACAAAGCACATGGTGTGAAAGCATACTGGTGTGGCATCACACGAGAAACAATGATGTCCTGGATGTGGATATCACAATGGAGGCCTTATGGCCGCTCGCATGAGGCAAACCGCAGCGGCCCCGGGCACAACCCCACACGGAACGCGGCTGACTCAGCTCGCCGGCACACACACGGCAGGAAGAAGCCGCCCTCCATTTCCACGGCCTGCCACTTTGCCGGCCCGCATGAAGGATTGGCCAGTCGGCACCCGCCCCATTGCTGCTAGGCTTGCAATTCACTGGGGCAGGCCTGCGTGGCATCCCGCCGTTGCCTTGACGACCATCCCCAGGCCAAAAGGGGGGGGGGGGGGGTTGCCATGACCAGCGAACAAAGGCAAGAATTGTTTGGCTGATTTCCTCTGAAGAAACACTCATGAAAGGACTACTGAGGGGAGCACGGCTCCCTTCTTGTGATTGGTCGGCCCCGAGACACAGGGGCCCAGTGATTTGACAGCATATCTGAACAATGACACAACACATCTCGGGGAATGTGGCACCTGGGTTTAGGGAAGCTGTTCGCCTTGCCCTATGCGGACCCTGGGGACAAACATCACTCACAGTCTTCTGACGAGGCCTTACACGTTCTTCCGCCCTTTCCCTCTAATTCCACGCCCCTACTTTTCCTGCTTCTCCTTAGATGTCTGGCTAATGAATCTCTACCAACCCACATTCGATTGTACCTTTCAGATTTCACAGGGATCCCAGACTGTGGACAGTCTCTGCGTCCAGGAAGTGCCTTAAAAGGTCCACATCCTGTCCGGTCTTTCTGGATCACTAAGCAAATCTCACCAGCGACAAAGGCAGAGGTGGGGCCATTCTCTATTCCACAACCTGAATGCATTGCAAAAACTGACAATGAGTACTGGTAGCCTTCCAGATTAAATGCATCGTTTGTATACAAAGTGGATGTCTTATTTAGAGACTGAAATCTAAGGCGGACTTTTGAAACTTGAGTTTAACAGTTACAGTGCAAGCCAAGCGGACGTTGTCATGCCAGCCATACAGAAGTTTGCAGTGATGTACTTGGTCATATACTTTAACATGATACTTGCCTTAGATTAGTGATTTTTAACTGTTTCAGTCATTTTCTTACAAAGTGCATGGACCTTTAACATTCCTTCTAAGAGGAACCAGTACTGGTCCAAGTTTGCATGCCATCTGCTCACCGCTTTCACATTAAGATTTTTTTTTCTGAACACCGAAATCTGACAGGTACTCAATGAGCCATGTAACACTTGGCAAACGAGGCACCGTGATTGGTTCTGCGTTTGACATCACACACGGCTGAAACACGCACAAATCTGCTTTTTGCAGTGATGAAAAATTACACAGCGCTACTATACTGTCTTATAATGAAGTTATTCTTTATGAAAATGCTGCCCATGATAACATTTCATACTCCCTGCCAAATCTGAGACAAAGCTGTGCTAATGATGAATAAAATTCCATTGTTGGAATGTGTCTATACAAGCATGTTACCAATAGAGGCTGCAGTATGGCTGTCATTTCATAGTGTGTGCCGTTTGATAGATGACATTCCTCTCTGAATACCACTTCTAGGTATTAAAATAAACACCATCATACAGAATGGCTATAGACACAATGTTTCATTATGAGGAGTTGAGACGCACTCTCCACCCTTCTAATTGTATTATGGATGGCAAAACCTTTGTTATCGAAAAAAACCTCCACTGAATTTTTATATACATGAACACCATAAAATGGGTCTTGTTAACAATAATCTTAATGAATTTTATGGACACAAAGAACAGTTTTCCTTTAGAAATAATACTTTAAAAATCATTTAATATCGTATGCTATCTCAAACCAGACTGCTGAGATGAATAGTTTGGTTAATGATGAAATTTATTACATGTGATTACTTGATGAAGTTTAATTGGGATGAAATATATTATCAGTAGGCTTTGGTAGAAAGAACACTGAAATTTATCTGCGTAGGCCTAGTTTATAGTTAGACGACTAAGTGATAAATTAACACATAGTCAAACATCCGCTGCCTGTTAAGGGAAGAGTTTCAATCATATTAAAACTGGGATTTTCTTTTGATTCAGTTTAATGACTATGTGTATCATACACACATATAAGCCTTTACTACCCACATCCCCACAAACGGTCACGCTTCAAAGAAAAGTGAAAGTTTTTTAAAATGCAAGCATGACACCAAACATTTACAATACCTCCTCCCTCCGGCATACAGATGACAGCCGAAGACGTGTCAGCGGTGTGGCTATACCGCTGGTATGAGTGCAGACACCCGCTCACATACGCAGGGGCGCGCACACCCGCTCACATACACTTCACCAGCGTGCCACGTTTCCTCGATCCACGGGAGTTTGCGCACGCAGATGCAGCAGGCTTCCAGCAAAGAGAAAACAGAACAATGGAGGAAAAACAAGAAAATTCTATCAGCTTTCTCACCTGAGAGGGTAGATAGAAGCAGGCACAGAAGCGGTAAAAATGCAGGGGCAGCCAACGCCATGCAGAGTGCCACCCTCCCTGCCTTCATCTTGGGTCTAACAGTGGGTTTCTCTCCCAGACAATTAGCATGATTTGTCCACTCAGGGCACGTCCCTGGAAGCGCACAGAGTGGTTTGTGAGAGGCTGCTCTCTGCCAGGGCCGGTCCCCCCGCACAGGACTCCACCATTACGGAGTGCAGCCTCTGTGTGTGTCTGTGAGTGTGTGTGTGTGTGACAGCGTATGCTGTCAGCGTACACATTGTAGTCTGCTTTATGGATTAAGGCCCCCTCCTCTCCAAACTCTGCTGACTTCAGACCGGTATGGGTTTAAGCCGACGCTGGAAAATTTCTGCTCCCTCTTGCATGGGAGAGGCGCACGCTCAAATATTTCTGCTCCCTCTTGCATGGGAGAGGCGCACGCTCAAATATTTCTGCTCCCTCTTGCATGGGAGAGGCGCACGCTCAAATATTTCTGCTCCCTCTTGCATGGGAGAGGCGCATGCTCAAATATTTCTGCTCCCTCTTGCATGGGAGAGGCGCGCGCTCAAAAATTTCTGCTCCCTCTCACACAGGAGTGGCCCAGCTGCAATTAGGTGCCCACTCAACGGAGCACATGCTCTCGGTGGGGTGTGCGCATTCAGCTCTGCTGTGGCGCTTTGGCAAAGGTGCTTCTAGCTGTCAAAACCCCACAGGAACCTTGCATTCTCGCTCGGATCTCCTTAGGGGACCTTATTTTTAACCTAGCGGAGGTCACAATGATTCACGCAAACAACCTTTTGCCGAAAACATAAAACGCTGTGAGGCACAACACAGGTTGCTCTCAAGTGCCTAGAAATGACAAAAAAAAGAAGCTCAAACTGCCTTCGACTGGGAAAGACTCAAATCTCGAATTGGCTAAGCCACAGCTGAAATATATGCCCATCCTGCTTATGAAGGTAGAATTACTACAAGCCTAACTGTCTAAGACCAGAACACTTGATGGCTGTCTCAGAGACATGAATGGAATTCCGAGGTTGCTGCGGTAATAAACATCTGTTCCCCTCTTGCTGTTCCTCTTTATTCCAACAGCCCCATAAAACACATCACTGACAAAGGAATGAAGAGACGCCAGATCTCACCAGCTTCGTGGACCCAGACAGCCTAAATCTGGACCCCTTCAACCCCCAACTCCTGTGCAAACCGATGATACATCAGAGGTGGAGACGTTGATTTATTGGCTTGTTTCTCGTCATTTTTTGAAGAAGACAGAAGGAGATGGAAGGGCATCAGTGATAAGACAGCATGTCCGGCTCTTTGCTTCTCTATAAAAACAGAAGGAGGACGAGAAAAAGGTTGACAAAAAATGCATGGGAACCACGACTGAGAAAACACATCATCTTGTTGTAGTAGAAGTAAGATAATTAATTAGTTTGACATTTGGACTCAATTAATGACTAATAACTTTTGTCTTATAATAGATGAATACTCCTGATGCTTGGATGATTGGTCATCAAGTGGGTACGTGAAGACAGGATCCAAGGGAACTCAAAAAAAAGTCTAGCTCTCTGTTGTTAGCTATTCACATTTACATTTTTATGCCCTGGCTATTGTCCACATTACAACAGTCTAGTGACAGTGTCCCCTAGATTCTTTTCCACTTAGCCAGACTTTTTAATGCCCAAACGTGACCAACATACCAAGAACCAGAGTGAACACTGGAATCAGTATCGACTCTTTTGGCTAATATGTTAATATGTTACCATGCAAATGAAAAGACCAGCGAGTAAAGTGAAGTTCCTGTAAAGACCCACGAGTTCCCTGGGTATTTCCACCAACAAGGACACAGAGGAAGACTCTCAGCTAAATGTGCCTCCCATTTAATTCCCATCTATCTGCTTCAGTTTGTGCTTCCAATACATTCACATCTCTTAGACACAACTCTCACTTCTTTTCACAGTAGGAACTGCAACCCTAAGACCCCATGCTTGATTCCATCTTCTTCTAGCATCACCTCCTTCATCGTAGGATGGCGAAACTGCTGGCCTCCAGTCAACGAATCTGACTTCTTTCTGACCCTGGCCATGCATTCCTCACCCAAGATTCAGGTTCTTCATGCTGGTTTTTAGAGCTATCAATGGAACCACATTGAATCATTTATGGAGACCAACATTCCATCCTTCTCTTTCCAGTCAGCAAGCCAACCTTGTTCAATGATCCCTCTATCACATAAAATAAGTCTCACTTTAGATGTTTCTTATATGTGGTTATTTGGTGGTGGAACGAGCTACCCACCCTTGTCAAGAGTCCCTCTCAACCATCAAGAAATGTTTCAAGACCTACTGTATCTTTTCTAGGAATACCTTAATTAGCTAATCTGACTACTGACCTGTTACGTCTTCATCAGCCATCACTTGGTTACGGTTTCTTGGCAACACTGGATTCTCACGTATTTGCACTTCTCTAGAAACCTCGTCCTCAATGTAAACTTTCACTTGAACTTACTGGTCACTCACTGGAAGCTCAGCTTAGCTGCATGTGTACCTGAGTTAGCTCCTTAACAGCTGCATGCTATTGCTGTATCGTCTGCCATGCCGAACGTATTTTGAATATAAATGTTAACTAAATAAATGAATGCAAGCGTAAATGAACACTGACTTAGTGCATTTGGTCTTGCTCAATATATAAACACACACCGCTGACACACAATAGCTTAAAGGATATGTGGAGAAGTGTAACATTCAAACTATGGGCAACTCCTGCTTAATGCAAAATAAATAAATAAATAAATAGATAGATAGATAAATGAGTATTGCATCAAAATGATTATTGTCAGTTTGTTCAGTCATCTATTAAAAATCAGTCAGTAAATATACAATGAAAAGCATATACAGTTTTCAACTCTGTATCTTGGAGTAAGGACAGGCCTGTCCTTTTAAACAGTTTAATCGGGCAACCAGTGGTCAGCTGATTAGATACCAGGCAGCCCCAGTGTAGTCCAGCAGCAGAAAGAGCTGGACTTGTGTACACATATACATACACAAGACAGACCTGTTAACACAAAGACCCATTGATATCATGTAGTGTTTTTTGCAGTGCGTGCAGCACTAAGACATGCTAACAATCAAGTAAAACATAGTTTTTGGAATAGCTCAAATTTTAATTTTATTTTTTGACAATGCAGTCTTATGCGTAATGTAAGTGGATCCATGTATCGTGTTACATATGTGGGTACATACGCCGCTTCTGAAACGCTATGTTCTCTACAGCTCAGGTCGCATGCTCATCCTGATTTCGCAGTTCACTGCCGTCACAGACATTTCATCCTCCCCTAAGCCCGCAAGTAGAAATCCTGGATTCCATTTGAACCATGCCTACACAGCTAAGCACTGCATCTAACCCAGCCCACTGTACCAGGGGTGAGACCTCACTGCCAGTGATCTTTCATCTTTGTAGAATCACCTCTGACGACATTGGCTTTTCTCTTAAAGTGAATTTCTTGATTTAATTAGCGGCGACATCATTGCAAAATGTACATTGCACAGTGTTAGGTATTCATATGAGAAAGTACACATGCTAATGTCTATTCCAAAGGACAGAACAAAAAACACCTAATAGTTGTATGAACAGCGGAATATTTTCCAAGAACAGCGCCCTCTTCTGTTCAACTGAAAACACAATTCATAGCTCTTCCCCTGGGAAAACACTTCATGGCAGTGATTGGGTTACACACCTTCTCCAGTCCTTCTCATAGTTTTACGTGACGGGCGGATCATGACACATATCAGATAAAAAGGCGTGTTGTACTTATATGTTTAACCAGACCCGACAATAAATAATTTAAACTAGTAAAGTTGAATTTAGGTGTGATAATGTTCCAAGTGTGATACCGGGCGGTTAAAACTATTAAACCGTATCGCAGAATGTCTGCTTCAAGTGTAATAAGTCCGTAGTTGGCTAATTACGACTAAAATCCTCCCACCATGAATTGAACTGGAAGGTCTGGCATTAAACTAGAAATGGTCTAACCCCACTAACTAACGCCCTACAGTGTATATGTCCCTCTATACCACACAGATTTTGTTTGCACGGTGTGTTTCTGCATGAACAGGCCAAGTGCTTTGGAGTAACTAGGCTGGGAAGGAATCGCATGAAGTAATTTAATGTGTGTTTTACACATTTTTTTACAGCAGATATTCTATAAATATGAGTTTTAAAAAGACCAAAAAAACAAGAATTTTGAAAGAACTGGGTCTGAAAGGGGACGCCTGTCAGTGGATTCTAAAATTAAGTTTTTTAACAAGAAGCAGGCATATTCTGGTACATAGTAACACAGTAAAAAATATTTAAAACAGTCAAGAGCACAGGGACAGTTAGTCTGGAGAAGCAAAGGTGATACCCTTCTTTGACTTGCTAACTCCTAGCGCACGTGGCGACCTGCTATTAATAGAATTTTTCTACACTAAATATACAGATTATACAATTGCTTTTCGTTTGATGGCTGTAGGAAGTTAACGATTTTCGCTAATTTCGAAATTAATTGAAATTGGTCTTCTTGTCACCTCTTCACTGAGAATGTTTTTTTGTTTTTGGTCAAACCTCTGTAACCTGCCAGCGTCCTTGACAAAGTTTCCCTCCATATCGAGACAGCGCGGCGCCCCCTTCTGAGGCGGAGTGTAACTGGCGGGCTAGGCGGCGCCCCATCAGAGGTAGGCGCCCCACATTGCGCTGTGGTTGGTGGCGGCACTGGCGTCTGTAACGGCGTGCGCCGAGCACTGTCAGGCTAGTCGGCGCCCCTCAGAACGAAACTTAGCGCCCTAGGCGGCTGCCTATGTCGCCTATAAAATTTAAATACCCTGGATGCCCGTCTTCTCTGCCAGTTTTTATAGTAAGATGCTGTTTTGTTATTTTTTTATTATTAATTCATTCTTTTTTTAAATAAAAACACGATGGCTCCTTATTAAGGGGAGGGATAAAATAAGTGGTAAACCGAGAAATACTGGCGCAATTAGCAATTTAATTAAAGATATAACTTTCAGCTAAACGCAAAACGAAAACGTGCACTCACCGAGTACACAATTTTCAATAACAGTGTGTCAAACCCTTTTTCTGATGAGGTGAAATTATGTTTATAAGACATTTATAAGCTCGATTGCATCCTCCCAACAGTTTAACAGATAATTGATAATTTAACAGGAAGGCACAGCACTGGAAACGTGTGTTGCTAGGAGAAAGCGCTGAAACGAAAAAAAGAGAGTAATTTCTCTAGCTGCCAACTTCAGCGTCACCACACAGACTCCCTCCATGCCTTCGAGTGTAACGTGGGCGTCCTGTGGGCCGAGCTGCTGAAATAAAGCGAAATCCAACTGCGCCGCGTTCATGGAGGAGGATCGCAGCCTTATCAAAAATTTAGCTACACATTACAAGATTACAATGAAGGCATGGCTGCAATTTCGGGCTTCAGATTACCTATGTGTTATGACCATAAAAATAAGAATGCAAGATGATGAAGAGGGTGATGTTTTTTAATATTATATTTATTACTGTTGTTAAGAATGTGCATATGTTTGAGATTTGGTTGCGTGTGCCTCAGTGGTTTATGACACTGTTCCTGTGATTGGATGGTTGCCAGTTCGAATCCCAAGACAGGTGGAATGATTTCACTGTTGAGCCATTCAGCAGGGCTCCTGTTCCACAGCTTGTCTGATTCTGCTTTCTCAAGTGTTTGTTGCTTTGGATAAAAGAGTTGGCTAAATAAATAAAATGTACATTTCCTCAAGTAGCACATAAGAACTGTGAAAACCTGGGAATTTCTAAAGTGTTGTGATTAATATTGCTATTGTTCCATTACAGGCCTTAGGCATTTTAAACTTTAATTTTGCTCATTAGTGTAGCTAGGTATTTTAATGGATATTCTTGTTGACTGTCTACCTCAAGATTAACCACCGTCCCCCCTCCCCCCAAACCCAATCACTTTCTGGAATGTGGACCATTATATACTGACTGTACATTATCATTGTTGACTAAAATTAAAATAACACGTTACTTGAGGGGACACAAATACTCAGTAGTAACATAGTTACTACTGAAGTACAAATCATGAACAAATATACTACATACTTAATATGAAAGATGCGTAATGATTCATTAATGATGAACAAACATGAGATCAGTATTTCACTTGTGTTATTCATCACTTGTTCCTTCCGTAGTTCCTCAGTACTTCCTTCAGTAGTTCCTTCAGTACTTCCTTCAGTAGTTCACTAAGATTTACATAAAGAGTAACAAATATAGTACTTGCTTTAGTTAAAGGATGTGTGACAATGCATTAATGATGAACAAACACGACAGTTTGTAACTAATACTTAGTTTGTGTTTAATTAATAAGCATAAGTGATAGGATAATACTACATTATTTGTGTCCCCTCAAGCAAAGTGTTACCATTAAGACTAATTATTAAAGCACCTTATTAGTCATAAAAGTGAAATTACAGAACCATCATATAAAATGAATATGAAAGTAAAATTAAACTGATTTTGACTAATATGTCACAGAAATGATAAATTGAAATTTGTTTAGATGCCACTGACCATGTGTTGAATATTAATTTATCCCTACTGGTCACTGAAATTTCCCCCCTATGGGAATATTTATGCTAAATAGAGATGCTACCATTGGAGCTAACCATCAGCCCACAGGAAGTTGAGCAGTAAAAGAATAGTTTTTGGGAAATGTGTCCTAGCTCCAGTTAAATCACAGCCCGTCCGTTGTTTTGCAATTCTTTTTTTTTCATTTTATGTATGAATTTCATGTCATGTGATTTTGGCCAAAATAATAAGGATTTTAATTCCCGCAGAAGTGCACAATCCCGTCTGTCATGAACCGCTCTGAATCTGCTCCAGATTGTTTGCCTACAGGACTGGGCAGGGATGTAACACATATATATTCCTGTGCAGCGCAGAGGCGCTGTGAGAATATGAGCTGCCATCGTGAGAAAGCCAAGTGAAAGTAATTACGAAATGCTTAATCTCTTCTCCTGCACTGTGACATGGGCGGCAGGGTTAAAACAAGAGTTTCATTTCATAACGAATGCTTTGTCCGTGTAAATAACAACTCATAGCTCACCTTGTGAAAACATGTGAGTTTCATGAAAAGGTTTAACCATTTCATATTTTATTACCATACTAATTAAACATCTATAAAGATGTGACAATGGGAGGAAAAAAGCTACAAAACAGATTTGATAGCAAACTCTTAGTAAATTACCTAGAATTCATTGATTGTTGCATTTTTTAAAATGTAGGGTTATTATAGGGTTGAAATTGAAAAATGTTATTGGTAGGGCTGGCATGGTAACTCAGTGGCTAGTGTCGTGGGACTATTGGATTGGGGGCCCGATTCAGTGCTGAGTCAGCAATGCCGTGAATGATCTTGCACCTGCGAGTGGATTTGTGTCCTGCGATATACAGCATCCCCCATTTCCCAGGTGAAGCCTACAATCTGCCTTCCCTGCTGTGGGTGTGGCATTGGGGCAAAGTCCTGACATAATATCCGGCTACTGAAAATAGGCGGAGAAAATAAACATATTAGCACCAGCCCTCGCTATTGAGAGACCCTCATGCAGTCATTCAGTACAACGGTTATTCTCCAGAGTCACAAAGCCAATCTGATTCCATTTAATGCAGATGAAAACCATTTTGTGTGCTAATAAAGTGGGACTATACAAGGGAAAATCTTAACATTGTGTACCCCGAACTAGTTCTGTGGAACTTTTATACCCAGTGCAGTGATGCATAAAATTTCTTTGTTAGCCTTGACCAAAGCAACATATTCCATTTTACTTTGTTGTCTCAACTTTATTAAACAGGCAAAGAAACACACAGCAATAGTTTAGAAAATGTTTTGACCTGCCCTGTCTATTAAGATGCATAATTATAAATATTGCAAGGCTGATCGAAGCCAAGTGGAAAAAAACACAAATATATAGCAGTAATCAATCAGTTCTTAACTAAATTTACGTTGTTTAGTACTAAACTGTTCACTAACTCATAAACTTTGAGTACTTTTTATTGACTGCAACAGTGGTTTTAAAAAAAAAAAAACACATGCCGTGGTATGCAAATTTGGGTCACTAACATCCAACCGGATTGGACAGGAAGCAAAACAGCGTGAGAGAGCAAAATACACGCCCCGTACCTATGACTAATTCCAATTTATTTGTACAATGAACGTTTCTGTGGAGTGAGGGACCTGTTGTTATTGCAGTGGATGTAATGTGCCCTCTGGCTCACAAGGGGACCTCGCTGTTCGGCCGTCGACCTTCAGGTTCCGTCCTCTACTTGCGCACCTGCTGCTTCTGAAGAAACAGAAAAACAAGCACTCAGCCGTTGAAGGTGGCCAGTTCTCCGTCGCTTCAGCCGCAGACCTCTGGGCCTCTGATTTCAAACATGTCCGGGGTGGATAACAAAACCTCTGCTCCCTCCTACTACGACGATTCTGTGAAGACAGATCTCTTCACCATTTTAATTAGTCACAGTAGCAACTCAGTCTACTTGTTCTTCAACCAGTTTCACTCGAGGTTGTAACGACAGTGTTTAAAATGAGGCGCTGTTCTATCTTTTGGTCGTAGTGATTTAGGACTGCTTGTTCCTGGGTGTAGATACAAAGATTAAGTTATATCCTGCTTAAGAATGCATGTGATTGTTATTGCAGGAGAGAGGGGAAAAAAATCAATGTTTGTGCGCTTAAAGAAAGAAGGTTCATAAAATAATATTTTATTTGTTTACACAAGGAAGTGGGAGTTTGCTGTAGTAGACTGAGCTCCAGAAGCCAGAGAAATGCTCAGCTGAATCACTTCTGCGCTGGTGGAAGCTTCTGGAACAGTCCTCAGCGGAGCATCGGACACCTTTCTGGAACCTTCTGTTTGGTCTCTCTGTTGATGATGTGTTCAGCTGGCCAAAACATCACGGCCATTGGAGCTGGTGGGGTTGTTTTCAGAGTGTGTGTGGGGATCTCAATCAAAAATACAAGATACCCAACACCCTGCACATCACGGAGGCCTCGGGCAGCTGCCTCGGTGTGAAGAATCACAAATACAGTATGCTGTGTGAGTTTGTTGGCAACCATGGAAAAATCTCTGCCACTGAATCTAGGATGGAGCGGCATGAGACTGGAGTGGAATCGTCCTTCTGTAATGGCTCTAATCTTTTCCCCAACATCACGGTATATGCAATTACATAAAGCTAGGAAATAATTTCCTTATGTATTTCCTGATCTTCCTGCTGGACTGTTGTTACACTATCGCTTAAAAAGGTAAGATAGCCCCCCCGCCACAACCACCCACCAGCTTACTCAAC
>JAODUD010000038.1:18057005-18068129 GCA_026784285.1 Stomatorhinus walkeri
ATATAGTCGCCCCCCCAAGACCAGTGAAAAGCCAGTCTTTTAATGATTAGCCACGATTGATGAACTTGTGCAAATGGCCCGTGGCCACCGTTTAATGTTGTTTAAAGTTCCACATTTACACGGAGAGTCTGAAAGAATTACGTAATTATAATGCTAAGTATTGGTTTTATGCTTAATGAATTATTCATGACCATTGAGGCAGTCTGCTTTCCTGGGGCTGTATTTCTTTTACTGCCAGCTACGAAATCAGGCCAGGGTAATCTTGCCAATACGTGTGATACGTAATGCTGATTTCATTCACTTTTTTATTATTAAGTTCAGATGGTGCGGCTACAGACCCAAGATTTCACTTTGAGACGTGGTGCATTTGGCCAGATGTGGGATGCACTGTGATTAGGGTCTGTTATCTACGTATTGTGCGCTTTTTGTGATTGTGAGACGGATGATGACACGGGACAGGTGGGGGCAGCAGAATTCATCATTCCACCCTTCCGATAGTCTGGTACAGCTGTGGGCTTAATTTTAGCTTGGCAAGATTTTTTTTTACTGATTTATGCAATGTAAAACCAACTAGAAGGATATCCATTAGCATTAATGTTTAATCTTTAGCAAATGTAGTTTTTTTTATTTAATTAGCTTTTTCGAAAATAGGGTTTGCACAGAGAATTATCTCAAAAAAGTTTATCTGTGCGTGGTTTCTCTGTTATTGTACCTTCACTACACAAATACGCCTTTTTAACATAGAGTGGAGTTTTCCACTAGGGTCCATCGTCGTCTCTGTAAGTGGTACTTCAGCAGTCCGCATTAAATCTGCCATTTTTCATGAATATCATGTCCAGCTATTGTATTCTACAAAAAAAAAAAGTCTGTGCTTTTTATCAGGAACCGCACATACACATACGCGTATCATTTTGTTTCATAATTTCGCTGGCCACTTCCGTATTGAGCAGTGCATTGTGGTCTTGTGCATTCTGAACAAAATCTTTCTGTCACTCACACCACGTTTTCGCCTGAGCCCAGACTGCGGCAGGCTAAGCTGAAACTGACCGGCCAGCTGAGCTGGCTGAGGAAGGAATGCATGGACAGGTCTACCTGTCCCTGGAAACCACCAGAATCCCTCCTCCACACTGTCGGTTTTACACACCTCAGACGCTGCAGGTGAAATAGCATCGTGTGGAGGATTTGGGCCTTAACTTAAAGTTCCTTACATTACATAAGGGGCTGTTCTGGTAGACAGTGTGCACTGTTAATGTTCGTTTTGCCGCCACAGAAAGTGACAGTTAACATATTTGTACATCTGTGAACATATTCCTGTTTGCAGTCTTCGTTCATATGTCAGCTCACTCACTTAGAGGAACCTTTGCATACGTGTCAGCAAGGGAACTTCCTGAACTTGTACGTTGCGTAATATACAAATATTACCCATATCGAAGGTGCCGTTAGGCAATTTGGAGGCAATTGTTACGTTTATAGCATAAGCCAGTGACACATGCATTCAAGCCGAATTTATCCCGACAGTGGGTGCGTCTCGGTGAGAACGGCAGGGATTATGGTCGGGCAAATAGGAGGAGAAGTGGCTTGATATCATGAAAAATGATCATCTGGCTTTCTCCACGGACTCAGGCAGTAGATGCAGCTGTTTCCAGCTCCAAGGTTGTTAGAGAAGCTGTGATTCGTGAAGCACAGAGACAGAAAACTTTGCCTAGTTGGTCTGTTGAACTAGTGTCGCTCCCCAACTGGGTTTCTATATTAGCATAACCTAACCATCAGCTGTCAAGATAAAAACTGGCACCCAATCTTATGCTCAAAGCCAAAGGCAGTTTTCGATACTCAAATGCTGAAATTATAGTGAATCACTGTCACCTGGAAGCAGTGCCGGTCGAAGCACAGACTTCACTGTCCGATTTCACTTAGTCTCAGACGATGAGCATTGGGAGGTTTGTGAAGTCAGTCCCCCCCCTCCCGCCCCCCCTCATTGGGGATGGTGCCTCAGGCTGCCTGCTTTGTTGCCTACTGGGTTGGCCTCCAGCGCATGGAAGTAACTATTAAATACCTGCACAGGCCTCCAACCTCTCCGGGAAGTTCCCACAGATTGGCAGCAGCTCCCTGACACCCTGGAACGATTCCCGGTGTCCCGAAAATCAGTCCTTCTGCCATTTTAATACCACCATACCGTCCAGACATTATACGTCAGTATATGGAATTTTGCTGGTATTTTAAAAAGCAACGCTATTCTGAGAACATGATAAAATTTGCAGAGCATTGGTTGGGGGGAAATTTTGAAAAAGATACTGCAGTATCCGGTATTACAGTAATACCATCCAATCTAGTCGTTACCTTTCAGTGCCAGTTGTCTCTCATCCATCTCCCCGAAAGCAGTATGTCTAAGATGGGATGCCTGTATTTATCTGTTCATGACTAAATAAAGTTAATTTGGTAGAGGTGTGGGCTTTGTGACATAGGAAGATTATCATTGGTTTAAATCCCTTAGGCCCTCGACTACGAAAAAACTTGAAAAATGGCAGTCCTTGCACGTTGACCCCTAGTTTAAAACGGCACATAAAATATCAAGACGAAAACAAGTGCCCTCGTTTCATTTATTCAGTTTTAAAATGTAAAATGTCTAGTGTCTTGTGCCAGAACGCACAAACAGCACGTCACATGGTCCTTCAAGGAACAACGCGGCCTCATGGCCAGAAGTTCAGAGGTTCTGCTCAGAGCTAGAGCGCTGAAGTGGCAGACCTGAAGTACACAAAGAGGCTCGCCTACCTGTCTGAAGGCTAAATAGGCCACAGAAAGGGACCTTGCCTCACTCTTAAAAACAAAGCCTTCTGATACCCAGAAGGCACTGGGGTAGAGGGGCAAATACTCCATCTGGATTTGGTTACGTGTCTGTTGCTTTGGCCATTTAACTTTGATTGACCCATTTAGAGTAAGAGATGCAACCAGTCTGAATCAGGTGGTGGTGAAATGAAGACTGGATCCATAAGTCATCAAATGTTTTAAAGCAATTGATTAATGGCTGAGACCAATGAAAAAGACCCAGATTAAGGAAAGATATAGTGCGACAGCTAGCCAACCAAGCGGTTAGTGTGAAGTCTGTGAACCACGCTACCGTATCATCACCTGCTTTTAGTTACCGATTCATTAATGACATGGCAACCGTAACTTTAGGATACATTGTTTGTTAAAAATGATAGACAGATAGCAGTAAATATTAGGCAAAATAATGGTAAGAAAATGTACTCGATGGATCTCGATGGATCGTCGCTTCTTCCCTGACTGTTAAAACACAGCAGTAAGACATCTGGTTATTTTTGCAAAAATGTGTCCATATCACCAGATTTCCTGTTAGTTATTTGTATTGTGTTGTAGTGGCACTGACAGTCTCTATTCACTATATCAATATCTGTACCAAATTGCACATCTTCTCCACCAATCAGGTGGTTAAATGTGTCTTTCTGTCTCTGTCTTCTTGTCATATCTATGTATTTATAATCTTTTTGTTACTTATTTTTCATTGCCCCATGACAGTCAAGCTCAGTGTATGACTCATCAGATATCTGAAGCTGATAATGAAAGATACTTTGATTTTTCACTTGGAATAACACAGTTCATGTAGACACACGTGTCATTTTTTAAAATATCTCTATCTTCTCCTTTTAACTCTCTTGCCACGGTGACAGCATTAAATAAACCGTGTTTTTCTTCCAGTTTTTATTGTGCTGCATCCAAAAATAACTGGTCAGTTTCAAAGCAGGTCATTTTTGACACACGGCATGAGAATTGCCCCTTAATGCCCCCACATGTGTGAGGGGCCAGGCAGAAATGGCTCTGGATCACAGAACAGAGAAAAACAACAGTAATTATTCTCAGAACCAATTGTATCTGCTCTAATCATAGAGTGAGAGTGAATTATTAATTCACAGGGGTGAACTGGCTTAAGTGTTGCCCACAGAAATATTCAGCTTTTCCTGTTAAACAAGCGTTCCTTCAGAAGGAATTTCTACTGAAATATTCAAAGACCTCTGTTCTGGGAAATGCCAGTCGTGAAGTAATTGCTTATTCACAGCAAGAACACTAATATTTATTTGTTTTCAGGTGAAAACCTTACAGAAAATGAAATTCCATTTTTATTGCTGTGAGCCACAATGCTCTGAGATGACTATGAAGATCATCCATGCCGAAGTGGCTGCCAAGGTCTCACCAACGTGGGCACATTTTGACCTCAGGATCCGGTGAGATCACTACAGGCTTGGATTTCCATGCCTGTGTCCACTCACTGACAACCAATTGGTTGGTTCCGTCTCCTCTAGTCGCTTGGACCCACCTCCTTTACAATCTGATTGGTTATCTCTCTGAACCAATTACTTTTTTTGTTCTGGAACACTTTTGAGTATGTGAAAATCCCATGAGCAAAATGCTGTGTCAGTTATCACCTTGTCCATGGAGGAGTCTGGCCACACTAAACAAAACACTGCAACACAAGTCAGAGTGAGGGGGGGCGGCAAAAATGTTTCCAAATAATTCTAATTAGGGGCAGATGTGAAATTTTAACCAGTCCACATCTTCGTTTATTTATATTAGATAAATAACCAATTATTTATTAGCACTTACACTGAAAACAATGCATGGATATTGATATACTACTATACTGTATATAAAATGTGGCTAGTGTCATTTTAGCATCCAATAGAATTAATATTTTCAATTTAACCAAAATCCTTATAAGACATTAGTCTGTTGCAATGTTTAATATCAAGTTGAAATGTCAAGTTTTTGTTGTCACGTGTCATGGGGAGCGCGATGAAATTCTTATGCTGTGGTTGCAGAGTATGGCATCGAGGGATAGGACAAACCGCAGTGTAATATAACACAAGACAGCGCAGGGCAAAATAGTGCAATATGAGAATGACTAAACAAATAAGTAATAAATACGTGCAACTGAACCACAGTATAGGAAAATAAACAGGGATAAGGTGCAGAAAATGGGACAGTGCAGATGAAATATTAACGATGGCCATATAAGGCAGTGGAGAGATAAGTTGTCGGTCATGTAGCCAACATCTTACGTCTATCTATGTCTTGAAAGCGTTACTCATGAATATAATTTAAAACATATGATCGGTATGGCTACTGACATAAACACATGTGCAATTTGTCTGGCTGTGATAAACTGCCCTTGACTCACTTTAATTCCGGCAATACAGGTAGTCCCCAGGTTTAAGAACGTCTGACTTACGGACATCTATAACTTACGAACGGAGTGGCATACAGCCTATTATATTAAATATTCGGTATAAATACGGTGGTTCACAATAGCGAAGGCGCACTACTTTGTACCGCTCCGGAAAACATTGCACAGCTTCAGCTGTTATCAGTGTGTAATCAATTTAATTTTTATTGTATAATAATTATTATGTACTGTATTATCATTTTTCCGACGTGGCCTATCTACAAATTCGAGAAAAACGATAAAGAATCTCGTTCGTAGCCTTGGGGCTGTTTGCATGCAACAGCCTATTTTAATATTTCCAAAATCCACGCAACATTATTACTACTTATCCAGTACAAGGTCATTGTGAGGGTAAAGCCAGGCCCATGAAATTGAAGGCAGGATGATGATCCTTCACGGGATGCAGCCTCACGCACAGTGGGGAATTCAGAGTCCCCGGATTCACCTACTGTAACTGTATGTTTTCCGAGGGTGTGAGAATACCCCTGCAAGCACATGCTCTACTAACACAGAATAACAGATTTATATGATGCAATGTAATACAATGGTATTATGTGAGGAGGAAAAGGAGAACGTTGAGAGACTTATATCACAGGTGCAGCTGATTATTGATCTTGTAATATCCAAGCAAGTAGTAATTGACTGTTCTACATTTCAGAAACCAGTTTTCTGACTGTTCTGTGCTTCTCCGGCTTAATCACGAAATGATTAATGGTGTTATCAGGAAGGAGTGTGGACGGTGGGCGCTGACAGCCTGCTCGTCTACATCTGGCAAGAGCGCGCCACCACCTCTGTGAATCCCACTCCGCTGACCCCGCGCACCCACTATCACGGAAGGAGGCGAGAGCAAGGCGCGTTTCCATGGCGATGCTCCGACGGCACTTCGCTGGCTGAACTCCTCCGAGCGGCGGAGAGGCTCTTAGCGGTCTCGCCTGTGACGCGCCGATTTGGACTTTAGTTGGGGCCGCGGGCTTCGAGCCGTTTAATTGGCTTTCTTGAGCTCACGGCTGACAGCCTCCAGAATATCCCCCTTAGACCCCACCCATTCATTTACGCCCATTGTAGTGTACATGTTGTTTTTGCATCTATCACTGATGAAAGGAAACGCATTTATTCCTGTTGTACATGCTGTGAAATAAAATAAATAAATAAATTTGAAAAAAATCTAAACTGTCAGATGTCTTATTTCAAAGACAAATAACCTATAATTGAAGGACACCTTTTTCCATGGGTCTCAGGAGGATATAAGAGAATCCAAAATACCAATATCCAAATGTACAAAAATGACATCGGCGCGAACCTGCATACACATGTGGGTCTAAAAACAGGGCTGTGGGTACCGTACGAATAATTTGGGCTCTTTGCGCTGTTATTTAAGCTGCAGGTTCAAGTGTCCAGGTCTTTGCTATTCTGCCCTTCAACAAGGCAGTCAACACAAATTGCCTTGATAAAAATAACCAAATTTAAAAAAAAAACAGGTACAAAAATGGTTGTGATTATAAGCCATGGAAGTGGTTTTTCATTAAAATTATAGTCTGCCAATTTTCAATAGTCACCCAGAAGGCACCAGGCTGTAGGACAGCAAACACCCAAGTACACTGATCACATGACTTGTCATTGTTAGAATTAAGAGTTTTGCCCACAGAAATAATTAGAGACTCCCCATAAAGATATAATGATGAACCTGTGTGTGTGTGTTTAGTCCCCCCCTCATTCTCGTGTGTGTGTGTGTGTGTTGTTTCTTCTCTGGACTCGAGGTGCTGCATCAAGATGCCTCTCCACTTTGAGTGATCTGCTGCAAGATCTTCCCAGGACTCGGTGCTGATGCCCACGGCCTTCATGTCCTGCCTACAGATGTCCCTGTAGCACAGCGGTGGGCGGCCTGCTGTTCTCCTGCCCAACGCCAGCTGGCCATTGAGGAAGCCTTCGGGGATGCAGCCATCATCCATGAGACGGACATGACCATGCCAGTGCAGTCTGCGATGCTTGAATAGGGTGTACATGCTGAGTGAACCAGCATAGAAGAAAACCTCAGTGTTGGTCATTCTGTCTTCCCAGAAGATGCCCAGAATCTAGTGGAGATAACGTAGGTAGAATGTGTTAAGTGATTTCTGCTGCCTGACATATGTTGTCCAGGTCTCACTGCCATGCAGGAGTGTGCCTGTCACTTATGGTGGAGCCCAGGTAGATGAATTTCCGAACAACCTCCAGTTTGTAGTTGTTGGTGATGATGACTCTTTTATCTTGGCAAACCGATCCATAAGATCAGATCCCGGAGGTCCCACTTTCAGGAGGGGTCCCACTGCCTCATCATCAGCAAACAAGATGTCTTTGTTGACGGACTCACAGACTTTGGTCTTGGCTGTAAGGCTGGGTTGAACAGCCTGCCGTCTGATCTGGTGTGCAGATCCCTTCCTTCGAGGAGCCAGAGGCGTGCTTCAGTAGCACAGCGAAGATGTTGAATAGTATCGGAGCAAGGACACAGCAGTGCTTCACTCCAGTGTGGATGGATCTCAGTGGTGCATCCATCATACTGCACTGTTCCCCTCGTGTTGATATGGAATAATTCTATCATACTCTGCAATCTGGGCGGTCAACCTATCTTGATGAGGTCCTGGAACAATCCTTATCTGCTGACAAAGTCGAAAGCTTTTGTAAGGCGCATGAAGGCATGGTATAGGGGATTCTTCTGTTCTCTGCACTTCTCCTGGGGTTGTCAGAGGGAGAATATCGTGTCTGCAGTTGATCGGCCAGTGTGGAAGCCGCACTGTGACTCTGGATAGATGTGCTTGGCCAAATCCTCAGGTAAAAGTTATACAAAATTCGTGTTACATTTTCAGTTTCCTTCTAATGAAGAAAAGACTCCATAACATGTGATTAGCCAGTGCTTTGAGGCGGCTGTTTCCCTAACAGTTAGCTTTGTTTAAAAAGCATAATTACTTTAGCCCTAATTATCGAGTTCCTCACAGACAGACAAACAAAAGACATATTTTGGTCGAATTGAGTTAAATAAAGCTTTAGTGTCACGTCTGCTTTGCACCGTACACAGAAAAATGAAAAGGATGTCCCTTCTCGACCCAAGGTGCAACATTCGTAACAGGACAGACATTGCAGTGCCAAGGACAGAGTTTGGGAATAATTTACATAAATGCAAAGGAAGAGGCCATATCAATAATTTAAGAGGAAATTACAGTAGAACAATCTTCTTAATGCATAAGCTATTCCCCGAATCACTCCCAAGCAGTTAATTGGATGTCAGATATGCACTGTTACATACTCTTTCCATGTTATAAAGAAACCCTGTTTTGTTGGGCTTATATTTTCATTTATAGTTGTTCACTGAACTTTCCAATGCTTCACAACAGTAAAAAAAAAATCTGCACTTTATGAAATAAATGGAAAAGTGGTAAAAACCTGAAGAGCCCAAAAGCTTTTGACTGGCTGTGTATCACTCCACCTGGTGCCTTCATAATCATGGAGTCTCCTTGGTCCCCTTTGGTCCTTCACACGGATTCATCACAGGGCCTGATGTGCTGTTACGTTTACGTGAAGTTTGCTTCTATGTCGCAGACACTTTTGCCGAAAGAGACAAATAGCACGTTACAAACATCAAGGTTGAGCTTCCAATGAATGGCCAGTAATAAGTGCCAGGGTCTCAGCAGGCCACACTGTGAGTATCCAAATAGCAGCCCAACCAGGGTGTCCCGACGTAGGTTAGCATAGCCGGGCAGCATCACCCTCATTAATCAGTAGCTACCGAGTTGCAGCTTGAACCATGTAGCAAACCGGACGCGGACAATGTACACGTCATCCTGGACTTCGTGAAGCCAGTACTATGGTGGACTTTTGAAGGGCAGATACTACAAGCCTGATCTTGCTTGACGTTTGTTGAGTTTATTTGTATGCGACTGTCCACTTCTGGGCTGGCAGTGGCTCAGTATATAGTAGTTGTCTCATGCTTCCAAAATTAATTCTATCCACCCATCTGTCCATCCATCCATCCATCCATCCATCATTTTTCTGTAACTACTTGTTCTCTTCAGGCTTCTAGGAGGGCTAGATCCTATGGGTGCAAGGCAGTGAACAACCCAGGATGGGGTGCCAATTCATTGTAGGGTGCACACACACACACACACACACACACATATATATCTTTGTGGGCCATTCATTTCTATGGAGAAAATTCTAATCCCAACATGACGACCTTAACCCCTACCCAGCCCTAACCTTAACCATAACAAAATATGAGACTTTTTAGTTTTTTGATTGCATTCACAGATCTTTGTGGGGACCTGAAAAATGATCCCCACAATGTTATAATAACAGCTTTTTATCACATTATGGGAGACACACAATGTCTCACTTTCTTCTCTCTGTTAAAAACCATGTCATTAGGTGATAAATCGGAAAATTAAAGGTGAAGTTGACCAATATTTCCAGTCAAACCAATGACAAACTGTAGCACTCCAGTGGATAATTTCAGTGTGGTTTTTGAAATAACGACAAGGCATAAAGTATGAAATAATTTTTACTTTCATGAACAAAAAAGATTAAATGTGACATTTCTGGACAGCTAAATGTGTGAGTGCCCGCTGATGGGGGGTGCCCGCTGAATATGAGAGTGCCCGCTGATGGGTGAGTGCCCGCTGAATGCATGAGTGCCCGCTGGTGGGTGAGTGCCTGCTGGTGGGGGGTGCCCGCTGATGGGGGGTGCCCGCTGATGGGTGAGTGCCCGCTGATGGGTGAGTGCCCGCTGATGGGTGAGTGCCCGCTGATGGGTGAGTGCCCGCTGAATGCATGAGTGCCCGCTGATGGGTGAGTGCCCGCTGAATGCATGAGTGCCCGCTGATGGGTGAGTGCCTGCTGGTGGGTGGGAATCCGATCCTGGGTTATTCGCCGCTTTGCGCTGTAACTATCGGAGTAGGTTCTGGACCCCTGTGACCCGGCATAGGACATGCATGTATGCTAAACGGATGGATGGATAGATATCTGGAGAGAGAAATGATTAATTCATTTTAGAAGTATTTTGGGCTAGTTTTTACACTTTCCTGCAGTCATTGCGCTAACTTGCCTGTGCATCCTATAAACTGCCCACAATGTGTGCCTGTGTCTGGCTTATTATGGGCTGACATCTCGTCCTGCCTGGGATAAGCTACTGACTATCCATGATCCAATATGGCATAAATGGTCTGAGGTGGATGGCATGATGGATGCTTTTAGTACACCTCAGTTTCAGGTCCTGGCATCACAAACCGGATGGTGGCTGAGTGTGGAAGTGGGCCAAAGGGCCCAAAAATGAAATATTTGCTTGTACTGGCACTTGCCCTGGAAGGAAAAATGAAAACTTTGCTGTGGCTGTTTTTAAATATCTTATTCAGCTTCTTTATGACAATCTGACAATACAGTGCATACTTCTGCATTTCTGCCAACACAAACATCTTACTATGTCTGCCAGGTCTGGGTCAAGGGCGGGGGTAGGGTGGGATTTGAAGTCTATAAAATATTTCTTGTGAAATGTGATCATAAATGCAATGTAGTACCAGCGTCCTCTAGTGGTCTTTGGTTGTTACTGCACTGCTAAAAAAACCGATGGAGGAAACTAAAATGTTTGGTTTAGGGTTTTACTTTTCACAACTCACTGGTCCTGGCTAAACTCTACTATAATGACCCCAAAAACTCAAACAGGCCATTTCTTAAATTTCTCAATCATTTTGTCAAACTGGAAACCAAACTCAATCCCGACTACAGCAGTTTTGCATACGTGTCTTATGCTAGATATGTTTAAGTGATTACAAATTACAAATATTCTTGAAAACATACTAATACCACCGCAACCTTCATTTGGACAAGTGCGTGGGAACTAGGGATTGGTTTTTTTGAAACGGGGG
>JAODUD010000038.1:18073680-18085370 GCA_026784285.1 Stomatorhinus walkeri
CCCCCCCCCCCCCCCCCCCAGTCCAGAAGAATGTACCAGGGTTAAATGACCTATAAGCTGTCCATAAATTCTGAACCTATTCTGTCTGGGTCAGGGTGCAGGTCCCATGAAACCAGGATGAACAACTACAAGACAGAAAAATGCACATTCTTACAGTACCACAGAGCTTAAAAAGGAAATATATATATTTTGTTGCATATTTATACATTATTAAACAGTATATATATACAGTGTATATTGCAATATATTCATAAATCAGCCAATCAAACTCTTACCAATGAGATCATAATTGTGTATCCTACAGACATTAAAGACATTTTGACTTTACTTTTTGACTGCATAGCTTTCATGCTTCTGGTAACATAAACTTACCTCTCACTAAGAAGAAGCAGAAGAACAGTCCCAGCCAGGGCAAAACCCTCATTTTACGCCTTAGATCTCCGTATGCGACGTTAGTTCTGCTGAAATTACTGAAACCAGACCAGAAGCCCAGAGAGACCTTTAGTTTACCAGTGGTTAATGTCACTTTTGCTTTCCCCTGCTTGCCTGGACATGAAGATGCATGGCTGTCACTGCAATCCTCGCAGGAAGGTACCTAAGGTTTACCATCTGCACATGAAAATAATATTTACCCAACACTGGTGTAGGCCTGTTAGACCAGGGTTTCTCAACCCAGTCCTTTGCAACCACCAGACGCTCCACATTTTTGCTCTCTCCCAATTCCTTAGTCCAAGTCAAAAGGCAAATTGGAGATCAGTGAGACAGGTTAGGGTCAGGTAACAACGCAATAACCATTGGGACGGGGGCAAGGCGACTCAGAAACTCAGAACGGAACAGAATCAGACATATATCAGCTATAAATACAGTAAAATACTGTATATAAAATAATGCATCTTGTAGCTTCGCGAATGCATGAATATATATTCATAATTGATAGAAAATTACTTTCTTCTTCCCGTCATGCTTTCTGTGCATGCAGTATTAGCCTCAGGCAGCTAGCCAGAAGCAGACGGCTTACGGCAGGTAAAGTAGGCAAGTTAGAAAATAAGAATTATTCAGAGACACTAGGGAACACAAGTAAAACAGAAACATAACTAAACTGGGCACATGCATGAATAACCGGCGACAGATGGAAAAGCAATAATCAAAACAAGACCATAATTAACATGCTGGAAAAAAAGACAAAGCTAATTACAGACATGATAAAAATGCTGGTTGGGATGCATGGCCCTTGGCTGCATGCTCAACCCATTACGCCTGGTGGCAGCCCGGGAAACAGGGAAACACACTAGGGTGCTGAGGACGTGGAATGGCCTGTGACACCTACTGGCCAAACAGGGAACTGACACAGGGCAGGAACCAGTCCTGATAAATATGCCAGTGGAGGGACATTACTGAGTCCGGCGTTTAGTAAATACTTGTGAATTTTGGCACAATGTCCATTACTTTTTGACCAAACTGACGTGGGTTTGAGAGAGTTGGGACAGCCAGTCCCTGGAGAATCCTAACCCTCAAAGCCACTCACTGCCCCCTACTGACAATTTAATATTACATTGCAAGTGTGCACAGTGTAACATATCCTAGTGCAAACATTCCAGCAGCACAGACTTGCAGTGTGAGAGACAGCAGTGCGTTTAAAGACACATGCAGCTGAGGTTTTCCCGTATTGAACCTTATTAATCAGCTTAATATCAAGACTGCCCACACCACAGATAAATTACATACATACATACTTACATACATACATACATACATACATACATACATACATAGTTTGTTTGCAGTTCAAATTAATAAAAAAAAATTAGGCAGTTACTTTCCGGCATCATTTTCTAAATTAACACTGTATATCGATGGTCAAAAGTTGTATATCGGTGATCAAAATGTTAAAATTTATGTTAAAATATTGCTCTGCCGTATATGAACACTAGGTGGCGGAATGATGATCCTTCCTCTGCATCTGTTTAATCTGGACCATGATGTCACGTTACTTAAGAAGTCCTTTTTTCCCCCAAAACATAATGAACTGAACCCTTCTGCTCCATTATAGATTTGGGCATTATATTTTAGGGATTTAGATGTAACACCCTTCCCATTAAATGTACAAACTGGTCACACCCTTCGGTTCTCCTCATTTATCATTTTTCTCTGTCATAGGTATGACTCTCCTGTTGTGAATTCCTTGTGATTTTCCTCCAGAAAACAAACAATCGATGCAGGCCTGCTTTCTGCCAAATGGAGTTCATAATACTGTAGAGCAAAGCAGAATACTGTATGAGTGGGGGATGCATTGGAACAGCTAGTGACTCTATATGAAATATTTCAGGGGGCTAAATTTCATATAGGCTTAACCTATAGGCAGAGCTCTGTGAAGAAAAGTGAGACTGGGACGAAACTGATATATTGACTTATCCGTTCATTTTCTGTACCTACTACTGAGCACCACAGGGGTCCAGATCGTATCCCAGAAGCTATGGGTGCCGCTGCTCACAGGGGTCCAGATCATATCCCAGAAGCAAGGCTGAGAATAACCCAGAACAGTGTGCGACATACACCAAAACACATACACCAAAACACATACACCAAAACACATACACCATTCGTAGTTTGGTAATTCCAGTTCACCTTGGCATGTTTTTGGGGGGGGAGACCGACCAGAAACCTTATGTCAACGCAGGAAGAACATGCAAACCCTACATACACAGAGCCACAGTAGCAACTCGAACCCTGGTCCTGGAAGTAACTGCACAAACCACTGTGGTACCATGTATTGGCTTGTCATCACAGAAATATGAAATATAAACAATGAGAAACTGTCAATAAACTTATTTCCTGATAGTACACATTATCACCGCAGGGAGTATAGTTGATAAAGGCAGTACTGTTTACTTCATCCCTCTGGAGTGTAGATGGGTCCCTTCGGGGTGTTTTATCTCGTATTTCGTACTAGTTTATTGTTTAAAATTTATTTTATCTATTTGTTTTTGATTGATTTTGCATCATTTGGTGAACATGAAGTGTTACTTGCAGAAAAAGACGTAATTCCAGCCAGTCATATGGGAGTCTTTTAAGAATGGACAACTTATACCATCAAACGCGTGAGTTAACAGCACTTTCAGCTATGCTTTCATATTCTTACGTTTACTAAATGTGTTGCCATAGTCCTTTAACTTGAAGAAATTGCAAAAAGTTTGGTTCAGAACCAGTCCATCTCTCCTCAAGTATGTAAAACTTTCCAAGTGTAATCAAAAACTGTACAAAAAGAAACACATTCTGGTCCATTGTAGCTGAAATGTGCAATAAAATGTCATCGACACTAGCATCTGCACATTGGTAACGATGTTCCTTTCTCAGGTGACCCATCTACATGGCATAATTGGGCGGGTTTGCCGCTTCACATGTCTTACTGCCGCTGGGCAGAAGCTGCTATGGGAAGCCAGCCGCTGCTCTAAGACTGTCTGCGGACGGAACCTTTTCAGAGAGGCCGAGAAGAACCCTAGCGAAAAAGAAGAAGAAAGAAACACAACGCATTGTAGGTGCATTACTGGTCTCGTGCCTTGCGAGAGAGAGAAAAAATAATAATCATTTTGTTTGATTTACTAAAATGTGATTTCAGTTTGTAGTCCATTCAATTTCCTTCATGTTATGAATCTGTGTGAGGGGAAATTCCAAGGGAATTTTAAGCAAAAATGCAGCCTTGAAGCAAAGAGATAATGACTTGAATTATATTGTGGTAATTATTGTTATCCACCGAAATGAAAAAAATATACATTGTGATAAATGTTTTGCCATATTTTCCAGCCCTATGGCTGACATTAGCTGCTGCTTAATCAGTTAAGGAGAAAATCCACAGAAAATCACTTAATCAGTTCTTATTTGTTTATTAGCACTGGATGTTTATCTGTGGTTTTATTAGCTTCTGCTACTTGTCCGCTTATATTAGCACGCGATACATGGCAAGTAGTTGGAGGAAAAATGTAGTGAGATGCTTGAACTTTTTTAAGTTTGCACAGCTCCCTCTGTTCATGCACCCCAGGTGCTACATCAGTGCAATTTTTACTTGCAAGCGAAGCAGGCTGAGGAAATTACATCACACAGAGCCTGGAGCAGGGGCAGATGTTGTGGCGCACAAATTGTAAAGGAAATCGTGGGCGAGGCTCTCCGACGGCAGGGAGAATCTGAGCTTAAGGATGCTGACCGTGACGGACGAGGGAGGCGCCAGTGCACCGGTATCTTGCAAAAGCTGACACGTGTCACCGTGTCCTGTGGTGACAATATGGTAGCAGCAGGCTCAGCTTACATTGCATTGATGGACGACCATGGTGGCATCTGGCATATCAGACTTAAGGGCATAAAAGGATATAAAAGCTCTGTCTCTTAAAGCAAATCTGCAGCTTAAAGCAAATTTTAAAAACAGGGGTGAACACACTTTGTCCACTGTAACGTGCCTGGGTGCCATGAGAATCCGGCAGCGTATTTCATTTAAGGTCTCGCTCTTTATCTACAAATCTCTTCATGTTCTGGCCCTATCATATCTATCTGATCTACTGCACAGACTCTCCCCCAAACGTTGCCTCTGTTCTGCTGACTCTAATCTCTTTTGTCTTCCGAAAATCACTAATTACCGCTACTGGGGTGACTGTTACTGCTCCCTCTCTATGGAACTCCCTCCCAAGTGACATTAGGAACTCCTCATCCCTCTTATTTAAAAACTCTAAGACCCATCTTTTCAAAATAGCCTATAATTGTTGACAGAACTTTGCCCTGTTTGTTTGCCTAATGTGTCTTTCTTTCTTTTTCTCTGATTTGCCTTTTTTAAGTGACTTTGAGTATCGAGAAAAGCGCTATATGAAATGTATTATTATTATTACTATTATTATTATTATTATTATTATCGTTGTTGTTATTATTGTTATTGAGGATGTCAGAGGAACGAGTCATGGAACGAGTCATGGAATCTGAGAGTCCCAGCTACTGGACATTTTATTTCTCTTTCTTGTGTGACAACCACAAGCATGACTAGGAGAAGTCATTGTACCAAGAGATGGATTCCAGAACTACTGAGTGCCCTGCATGTGACTGTTTGTCACCAGGATGTTCCACCTGAAGATATACATTTTGCTTAAATAAACCAATAAACGTGTCGGTTGATTTCAGCCCGACCTGGGTGGTATGCCTCTGTGATGCGGCTATGGCGTGTCACGCAGCAGTGGAGGCCGCAGCATTTTTTTTTATTAATGGCTGAAGTAGAATTAAATGTGCTTGCTATGTAGGCCATGATGTACAGGTGCTTAATAATGCCCATTTTGTGCAAGATAAGGGATTCTGGACCTGTGCGCGTGGATATTTTAAGCACTGAGCTCGCAGTATGTAGGTTATCCTCACAATATGTTTATGCAGTGAAAAAAAATATTCTTCAGTATGTAGCAGCGATAGAAAGAAATCCAGTGGTTGTATATTCAAACAAAAAATATATATAAAGTTGCTGTCTCTTTAGACACAAAAGCAAATGTAAGGTTCTTCATAGAGGTGTGAAGAAGCTGAAGGCCACCACTGGGTCTGATATTCTGTGCCCAAATTGAAGACAACTGGGTTCTCTGCTCCCAAGGCTGACATTAATGAGAGACGTCAGATGTCTGACTTATTGGACCCAGGATCTGTACTTTCTGGCTGGCAATATGTCAGCTCAGTTTCGGGTAATTTTTTCCACCTACCCTTTTTATGCTGAACAATCAGAAAGCTCTAGAACTCATTTTGTTCTGATTCGTGAGCTGAAAACTTTTTTCAGTTTTTGTGTCGCAAAGATGCTCCTCCACTGATCTCAGCATGCAGATTTAGTAACCTAAATTCTTCTGTTTACTTTGTGCATCTTGGATTTGGAGGAAAGTATATGTGTTAGTGCTCTGCCTCATTCTGTCTGCTTCTGACCCCCCTTGCCCACATACGACCCCACAGCCTCACGTTGCTGATTTAAGTTCAGGGCCTGCAGGGAGGTGATGGAAGATGTTTACTTATGGGGTCGAAAGGAAATACCCCCTTTTGTGGCCTCAAAGATTCTGTTTGTCATTATAGTGAGATATTTTGCCATATTTACAAAGAAATATGAAGTGTGGCGTTAATTGTGACAGCACGTTGGTAAGAAGGCTTTTATTTTTTCTAAATATAGATATGTAAAAATGCATTATATTATAATGCTGCGTTGTGTAATGACTCAACAAAATGTTACCAATTTTCATCACATAATGTGGTGTTATTACATAATGCATTGCTATAGACCGGTTAACAGTGCGTTATGTAATGACACAGTATTATATAATAACTTGACAAAATGTAACAAATTTATAGACCATATTATAATTTTATATTGCAACATTACCCTATTATCATCATCATTCAATTTATTACATTTGGACACCAAAGCCCTGGTTACTTCACCAGCTGAAGGAGCCACCGGCTCTCTGTTGTGAAGCCTGCTGTAAAGTTGAAAAACAGTCCTGTAATATTACCTCACATCCAGAATAACAGTTAGATCACGTTGCTAATGTCCCTAGAGGTAGGGGGGTGATATCAGATCATGACCAGATTTTGTGAATCCTGGGATTCTTTTTATTCTCAGTTTTTTCACGTTTCAAGTTATATACCTTGAATAATGATACAACGGTAGCAGCCTCTCTAGAGATTTCACCCCAGTGTACTTTGCGCTGCTTCCTTGGCACTACAGATAATCTACCTCCCACAAACACCGCAGAAATGTATGAATAAATTCCAGTCGTACTCTTGGAGCTCTGATTTAAAATGTGTGAGACCCCAGTGGGAGTGGGTGGGCCAGTAAAGGAGCTACCACTGTGGTTGATCATTGTGCAGAACAATGCTCAGTAGGTATTAGGTTCAAATGCTTTCCCGAGTAATTAAGGGTTCAGTGAACTGTCACCAGAAGCATCTAAATAAGGATTAGAAGTGCAGAGATTACTGTCTTGCTCAAAGCCACTGTCTTCAGGTATAAATATGTCCCCTTTTGTGGTTGACATGAATTGGTTTGGATATTAACCATGCTAAGCTTCACATATTGAACTAGTAATATAATCGTATTAACAGCAAGCATTAAGAGTTTGGTTCCTTTAGACATAATTGTGTCAATTAACCTATAAATCCCATTGATCCACAAATGGACGTTAAGATGGAGATGATGGTAGATATTCTTAGTTGCCATTCTTCCAAATCATTCATTTTTAAATAAGTTGGTGGTTTAGTGGTTAGCATGGTAGACTTTTTCTGCCAACTCTTTGCACAGAGTTTGCATATTTTTTCTTTGTTCTTGTGGGATTCCTCAGGATAAAGACATAAATTGCTGTCTCTATCCCTAACCCTTAGCATTTGACAGTGTGTGTGAGCCCTATGATCCACTGGGGTCCCATCCTATATATCTTCTGTCCTGGGTTCCTGAAGATGGGTTCCAACCACATAGTGTAACTTTGAGTATGCTTCTTACATTCAAGGTCAGATGAGTTATTTATTGATCTGGGAAACACTCCCTATAGAAGAGTCACTCAACCAAAATAGTCAAGGACATAATTATATTAGTGGAATTATGGTGTGCTCCCAGTCAACCCAGTTTAACCTGAGGGGAGTGGTCTATGGCGAAACACAGTACAGCAGCTTTCACAAACAGGGATAGGGACCGCACTTATAATAAGAATGTATTAGGTTTCGCTTCAGCAGCAAACAGCAATGTTTGGTTTCTAAGTTCGAAGTCGGCTCAGCTGATACGGAAACAGTCTTTCCACGCGGCAGAAATCCCTCCTGACACATTTAACTCCCAAACAACACAATGGCAAATTTCCACTGACAACTCTCACTTATTATCCTAACTACAAAATGACTTTAAATGTTTAAACGTTGCTCCTGAGATAGATTTTTAAATGCGAATACTAACACTACAATACTAATACTAACCACGCTTTGTCTGTGCAACTTGACACACATTAGTGAATTTATGTCGCAGTATAATGTTATATATTATTTTAATTTGAAAAGATGTAACTCCTGGTCTGCTCGATGTTTATTTTTTTCCTGGAGTCGTATTAGGAATATATAATGTTTCAATGGTTCAAATGTATACATGTACTGTATGGCAGGTTGGTTTTATGACTATGATAAATAAGTCGGACAAATTAACGCATGCGCGCCAGGAAACTAGGCGCACGCCGAGCGCTCTGCAAACAAAGCAGGCGCTCAGTAGCTGATGTCGTCATGTGAGGGTTTCGCTACCAAAGTGCGGGGCACGAAAGACCAGTCCGACCTGGGATTTTCCTGTTGCTTAACTTTTAAAAAACTTTTTTATAATTTAAACTTTTTTTTTCAAATATCATAATTCAGAACAATATCAGACTCTTTGTCCGTATATCGGGAATAATCTGTACTCATTAGCAAAATACATTTATAAATATAAATTGGGTTTATTGTGTTTTATTTTTATTATGCCGCAGAGTCTAAGTGGAAGCTTCGATGAAGGCTGGAGTTAATGTTTGAATACTCGAAGGGTGTGGATTTGTTTAACCGAGTATATCTGCTGGAAGGGCGAATGGTCAACTTTTCTCTGTTTCATTATAAATATTAATGAAGCAATTGCTAACCTGCTTGTATTAAAGTCGGGTAGATATTTTTCCAAGTTGTCTTTTTCACAACTTGTGAAAGTTCTCTCAGGACATTTTTTGCAAAGGTAATATGAATATTCACAAACAAGGACCAGTTTCCTTAAATCCATATTAAAGGAGGACGTTGCGGCGCTGTCCGTGGTATTGAAAGGGAAACTCCAGGGTTTGGCGAATTCACTCCTGTAACTTTCAGTCTGCTCAGCCAAATTTTCTTCACCAAGAAATCCGGCAATGGGTCCGCCAGCAGGGAACCTACTGCTCTTCCTAGCTCTCTTTGTCTTTGATGGTAAGTATGCTCTTCGGCGACTAAATTTGGGAATGTTAATTAACAATTATTGATTTTTCTTTTAATTATTTTTTCCCTCATATTATGTAAGAGAACTGTACGCTTTGACAAAACTGAGCATCTTTAAAGCAGATAATGTACTAAATCAGTATGTACTGAATTTCTGTGTTGTAGGTCTGCACTGTGGCTGCCGGAAAGATGTTCAAGGGTTAAATTGTATCGTTAATGTTGCAAACAACTCATAAATTATAAATTCTATTAAGACTTTTGCCGGCATTAATGGTACTACTGTACATTAGTGCGCTTGGTAATGTGCGATCTAAAAATCTGTTAAAGTAGCTTTCCCTGTTTGTATTTTTCTCCTTTGGGATTGGGATGAAAAAGTGCATGAGTAGGAATTGTTCTGAGAACACAGACCCGTCAGACTAATTACCAGCCATCAGATATGGATACGCTAGCTGAGTCAACAAGACACGCTGGCAATGGCGAATCATGGTAGAAGATATTCCAATAAGCATATAATAATATTAATAATGATGATAATGATACTGACGATGATAAATAATAATACTAACAATAATAAGTTATTTAACCAGCGTCTTTAGTTAAATACAACAGGTTTAATACAGTTTAATACACATGTAAAATAATTTTATTGTTGCCTGTTATGTATTCTTGTGTTTTTGGCTCTGCTCTTGATACGCCACAGCATTCCTGTTAGCCGGAATGTGAAGTCCATTATTGCAAAACGTTATTTATTTAGCATATCTGATGAGTGAATGCCATGCAGGCTATGAAGCTTACAGTATTACGCAGATTAGTCACCTGTCACTGCTGCTTGGTTGGGCTGTTTAAGGACTTCTGCTTCAAAGACATTTAGTTGCCCACAGGGGAGTTTCCAGCTATTGAAAAGATCATGGGCTGAGTCAAAGTTTACCTGGGGCCTGACTTTTTTTTTTCGAAGGAAGAAAGTAGGCTTCGGGGCTAAAATACTTGGGGCTATAGCCCCGAGTGATTGGACTTAATGACGAATATGGTTGCCCAGAATGCATTCTGGTAACATCTCCAGTGCAGATGAGCAGCCAGGTGTGTGTGGATATACCGTCGGACACGGATGCCGTCCTGGGTAATGCCATGAGGCTCACCTGCATCTCCTGCATGAAGAGAGAAGAGGTCAGTGCCAGGACGCGAGTGGACTGGTATTACGTGACGGAGGCTAACAAAAGGATTCTGGTGGGTCCTCGTGGCCGCATCTGTTTATTACTCTCATAAGTTTTCATTTATAACATATTAAAGAATACCTTTATAGTAGTTTTACAGCTACAAAATCATCTATGCAAGGTTTTGGATGTAAGGAGATGCATATGTAGTGGTAGTCAATTGAGACTAAATGTTTCCCCCAAGGTAAACCTGAGAATTCAACATTTGACATTAAAAATCTGTCAAACCCGAGGCTGTACAGATGGAGTGTCGTCATGCCAAGACTTGATACTCTGCAGAAAGTTGATGTCACGAGGCCGGAATGACAGATAAATGCAGGCTGGCTGACAAAAGGCCGTCGCTTTTGTGCGTCGCTCTCCGGCAGATCTACGTGTTCGATGGGGCGCCGCAGGAAATCGACGGGCTGTGGAAGGGCCGAGTGATGTGGAACGGCAGTAAGGACCTACAGGACCTGTCCATTAGCATCCAGAGGGTCACGGCCAATGATACGGGCACGTATGTGTGCGAGGTGCAGCGGCAGTTCCAGTTCGACTCCTACACGCCTTCCTTCACCTACAGCAAGGTCATCCATCTGGTTGTGAGTGAGGAAGGTAAAGCAACGAAACTTACTTTAAACCGAGGAATGCCCTTGCTTTGGCCCTGAAACTTCACGAAGCACACGAAGCAGTTTTATTGAAATGAATGTTGTGGAATATTGCGATTTTGTTTTACTGCGGGGCAGTCAGTCGGAACCCGACAGCGGTGTACTCGGAGTACGTCATGTATGCCCTGCTGATGTTCCTGACTCTCTGGCTGCTGGTGGAGATGGTCTACTGCTACAGAAAGGTCTCCAAGGCCGACACTCGTGGGCAGAACAATGCGTAAGTTTCCTCCCCGAATCTGCGTCAGTGTCGGGCCAAAGCGTCAGCTAAATCACAAGCTCTGGCCCGCAGATAGAGCGTTTGTAGAATGGTAAGTGTAGCTTGCAATGTGACAGTTTACATTGTGTGTGGCACACGCAACTGTAATCGGTGTCACAGACACCAAAACAGCGTTTTTTTTTTATCTCTTGCTGACCTGACAGAAGATCCTCCTCCTCTTTCAGCTGACTACAAAATAAAACAACAAATAAAGAAAATGTAAAGCTAGCTATAACCGTAAATAAGCACGACTGAATGACTCCTTTTCTCTGAATACCTGTCTAGTGCTTCTTCTAGAGAAAAACAATGGGAGGCTTTTCAGAATCCTTGGAGGCGCCTGACAGCCCACAGAGGACTGGTACTTGCAGTTAGGTTTTCTCTTCCCCACTAACCTTTAGCGCAAAGAGTAGTTCAGTATTCCTGCCGGCTGCTGCCCCTCTCTGCGCCGCAGCCAGAGATGGCCAGACAGGAAGTGACCTCGCTACCAGGGGAGCGTGAAAGCCAGGTGGGACGAGGGACAAAAAATAGGCTCCCACTGGACTTCAGCAGGTCAGAAATGAGCTTACGAGTCAGCTGCAGCCTCCTAGCAACGGAGGGTCATGGGGGGGGGGGGGGGGGGTTGGGGTGGGG
>JAODUD010000038.1:18093537-18106380 GCA_026784285.1 Stomatorhinus walkeri
TCAGGCCGCTGTCTTTGCACCGCCCATCATTGCACCCTCCGTCAGGCCGCTGTCTTTGCACCGCCCGTCATTGCACCGTCCGTCAGCCCTCCGTCTTTGCACCGCCCGTCATTGCACCCTCCGTCAGGCCGCTGTCTTTGCACCGCCTGTCATTGCACCATCTGTCAGGCCGCTGTCTTTGCACCGCCCGTCATTGCACCCTCCGTCAGGCCGCTGTCTTTGCACCGCCCGTCATTGCACCATCTGTCAGGCCGCCGTCTTTGCACTGTCAATCTGAACCAGGTTCTTATCTGACTTAGCTTTCTAGCTTTCATCCATGCAGCAACTGCATATACTTCAGTAAATCGCACACTTTTTGCCCTATTTTCTTATTACTTTTAAAGAATATTCTCTAGAGAGATGCAGATTTTTGGTATAAGAACTCCATCCTGTTCATATATATGTGTACTGTACATATACACCTGTCCAATGCTTGTCTGCATCATGCTTACACTTGCATCATGTGACCTTTATGTACTGTGATCCCAACACAAGAATTATTACATACCTGTCCTTGCGTACATGTGCAAATGGAAAACAATCTAATCTTTGTCTTTGACCTATGCATGTATTTGCAGTCACCAACATCCATTGTTCCATACCGCATTGACCTGGCCTTGCTTGGGTTACATTCTGTGTACTATGTATAAAACAAGGTTGTAAAAAAGAATAAACTGCCAATGCATTAACATTAAATGTGGCTTATGAATTGCAGAACACTGCCCACGGCGCACATTTTCGTGTCCCTTGTGGACACAAGCAGTTACTACACTAAATATGAAATGATTGTGTTCCTTATTCAGGAAATGCTGAATCAGCATGTTCTGCTAATGAACTAGGTAGCAGTATTTTTCTGACTGTAGATGCCCACTATATATTTAGTATTTGAAACATCTGCGGGGGCTTGGGGGGGGGGGGGTCAAAGTGTCTTTTTGAGTCCCAAATATGAACAAGTTCACGTTTGACTGCCGATTCTTTTTTTATGAGCTGCTCTGAATCCAAAGTGAAAATATTCGATCACCAGTTAAAATATCACTAATGTCACCTGCCATTAAAAATCTTGGGAGTTTATTTTTCTGATATAAGCAAAGCATTAGTCATGAGAAGCGCTTCGAAGCACATCAACACTAATCGTGACAAGGAACAAGTGAGAAAATAAAGAACATCATGAATTAATTTTCCAAGATGCGATTCTGAGACATCTTAATACATATTTCATATTACATTATGATAGTTAATGGTTTACCCATTATTGCTGCTTTTTAGCGTGTGAGTGTTGCTCACTCTCTCCAGAGTGAACGGCACTGGCATTTGCCTTCATGAGCTGCAAGCTGATTCGTCGAGTTCACCATTCAGTGAAGTCTTTGACATGAAGGCGAGGGAGGACTGTATTTGTACAATGGAAGGCAGTCATTTAGCACATTCGTGCGCAACATTGCCCAGCAGCATCTGAAGAAGTGTGTCCAAAAAATAATAGGTGAGTTAAAGCAAAAAAAAGAGGCCAGTCAATTGTTTCCTTTATGCCTGGCTAGGAAGATAAGAGGAGAAATACAAGCCTGCCTCTCAGTCTGACTCTCATAAATCCTGGGGAAATGTTCTTAAGTGATTCTGAGGCTGTGCTTCATGCTTTCTTCTCAGGTCAGCTTTGAAGTCAATATCTGGCCACATACTGGGTGACTCCTGGCTGAAGGGTAGCTCCTCCATCTCCACATCTGAGTCATCATATGTTGACTCTTGACACAGTGGACATGAATGTTTTATCCGCATGATATTACTGAGGAACACGTTTGTGGAAGTTTCAATTGCGCCAAATGTTCTGAGGGCAGTACGAAAAACGATTGGTTTGGTGTTTAATCTTTGGTCTTATTATGACTGCTAAGGAGATCAGGAATATAATCATTCTGCATGATGTTCATGACAATGGAGCAGTATGTTAAACACTACTAACATTAAATACAAACCTTGCTGAAGGGTAAAAGCCAAACTCTACCAATAATCTAAAGGCTAACAATCATCATACGATCGGTTGCCTGGTAATGAGGAGATGACACAAGCACAGGTGCATTGCCTGGTAATGAGGAGATGATACAAGCACAGGTACATTGCCTGGTAATGAGGAGATGATACAAGCACAGGTACATTGCCTGGTAATGAGGAGATGACACAAGCACAGGTGCATTGCCTGGTAATGAGGAGATGATACAAGCACAGGTGCATTGCCTGGTAATGAGGAGATGATACAAGCACAGGTCCATTGCCTGGTAATGAGATGATACAAGCACAGGTCCATTGCCTAGTAATGAGGAGATGATACAAGCACAGGTACGTTGCCTGGTAATGAGGAGATGACATGAGCACAGGGATTCGTTCCTTGCCCATGTTTCCCCACAGTGGTGTGGGCAGTGGTGGCCTAATGGTTCGGGAAGCACATTTGGACGACAGATGGTATGACTCCCCAACCAGCAAGGTACCACTTCCAAGCACAGCTCCCCCGGTGCTGAATTAGCTGCCCCCCTGCTATGTCACATATGGGTTAAAAGCTGAGGCCGCACTCTCTTGCGGTGTGTCTCAGCAATGACAACTTTTCACTTCACTGTTCGACTTTGCACCAGATGCCTTTGCATTGTAGTTGTCATGGAGACCATAACAGACAGATCATTGTTGCGTGTTTCCCTGACTCACTTTTCAAAATGACTCCAGATATTAGCTGGAACACGAAGATACGTCCCTCCACATTCTTTGATGGGATTCTTCGTTTTATATACATAACATACTCTGCAAAGGACTTACAGTAGGTAGTCAAAAAAAATAATGTTTAACTGAGTTTGTTGGTGAAAAACTATATTATGTCTGTCAAAACATCTCCTAATGTCACACCAGAATTTTTTCAATTGACCACTATACCTTGTTCGGCTAATCTGTATCTAAATGAGTTATTTAAGTAAGTTAATTCATTAATTGAGCTCGTGTTGAAATAAAAAAAAAAAACTCCGAAATGGCTGCGGTTCAGCAGCTGAAGCAGTGTCCATCCAGCCATCCAAACAGATATCTAACTTTTTGGAGAACCGAAGAAGTTATTTTTTTTTTTTTTATGTTACTGTTAATTTGTATATGTTGCATGTTATATGTGGTTTTTTTTTTTACAAATATACACCTGCTGCTCATTTGTCACCAGCGTTAAACATATGGTTTGACTGCCTAAGACTTGTGCATAGTACTGTACTGACCTGGAGCCATAAAACTGAAACTCGTTCAATGTGAATAGCCTCTAGATATGCTAAGTTTTATGAGAAAGGACTATGACAGATTTGAAAAAGCTATTCAGTACAGTGTCTTCCTGTTATGGGTACGTGTCCTGATACTGCAACGTCTAATTTTTTATGCTACATGGGTAATCCCATCATGTATGCATGAACCACATTAAGTGTACTTTGCTCTCCTATTGATCAAACTTAAGTTATCATTGTCATTTTAATTACATTCCATTTGATGAATATCACTGTCTTCATAAATTATATTTGACACACTGGGGTAAAAATTAATTAAACTTTTTCCTTTTATTTGTTCCTTGCAGATACAGGGCAGCCCTTTAGCACTCAGCATAAGTGACACAATGTAGAAAACAGGCTGCTAATTTCCTTGCTCTTAGAGAATGTTATTTAATTTAAAACATGAATGCATACTTAAATTGCTTAATGGACACTGTGATTTTTTTCCCCCAAATAATTTTGCCTATCTATACAGTTGTACATTATTTACTATAGTCCTAACCCAGGGCAAACTATCAGCCGTTATTCCAGCTAAATTTAATCAGCATCAATATGCCTTTTTCCCAGCGTGTCTTTATCTTGAGCTTGGGGTAGGGCCGTATGTCCCCTGGCCCTCCTTCAGACAGACTTGCTGAACACTCCTTCCGCTAGAGTCAGTCCATCAACACCAGAGCGGACGTCACACTTGCAGATTCACAGTATTGTGTTACATCGACAAATCACCACTCATTCGATTTAAGTGCCCAAGGCTGAAACGAAGGAATGAGCGTTTACGCGTTTTTCCTGAAAATAGCACTCTAACGTAGTTTCCGTTAATGATATTACCGTATCTCCCTTGCAGATACAATTGCAGCTAAATAGTGTCTTGTATTCAGTATGTACATCCAAATATTCAAAGCCTTAAAACACTAAAAACTTTCCAAAATATATTTTGCTTTGTTTTCATCACTTAAGATGTTTTTCAATACTGTAGCTGGAGTGAAAATAAAACGTAACTGATTCTTCCATTTTTGTATTTGTCTGCATTGTCAGAAATAAAAGTACCTTTGAGTGTACAATTACCAGTCACCGTGGCTGTACCCTCAAAGCTCTGCCAGTTGTACCATAGCTGTAGGTAACTGTACCTTTTAGTCTAATTTATGATACAGAAATGGACTCTGAGGAACACTTTTGTACCACTGGGCGTGCACTGATGTTGTTTGTACCTTGGGGTATAAAACTGCATCAGGGCTGTACCCTTTTTCTGGCAGTGTAATATGTGATGGCATCATGAAATCATTCCATCAGTTCTTGTATTTGCCGTATTTATCATGTTGGTTCTTTATTGTAAAGTCTGCAGTTGTCTTTATGTTTATGAAATGTAAGAAAACCTCGCTAGCCTGCTGAAATCAACAAGAAATTCATTCCAGTTCAGCTGCTGCAGTTCACCATCCTCAGATAACTGCATATAGTCGGTCTCCTTGCTAATTTTGTTTTTCGCATGATGGTATCGGGTAGGGGAGTCTGATGTTTTGTGACTATAATGATATTCAGAGCCATTGTCTCCCAAAGCAAAGAGTATATATTACGATTGCTATATGAGGATGTTTACTTGGCTAAAACACCAGACTTCCCTTGCCTTCATGTCAAAGACTTCAGACTGCAGACTCTGGACTGAGGTGTCTGATGTCTTAGAGACGGAGAGCAGGAAAACTGAAAGAAAGGGTAAAATTTTTACTTTGGATTCTGTCTGTAAGCTGCTTTTATCGACACGCTGCACAATCCTCTTAACTTTCAAATCCAGCTCCTAAATTACTACAGCACTTGACACCCAAAGATCAGAGGTGCTGGGATGGGACATGCACGGCAGGGTATCGCCTGCCCCCCAGGCTGCGGCCCCCAGGCTGGGCCAATTACATAGTATATTGCAACGAAAAATCTGATTTATCTGTTTATTCTTTTTTTAACAGCAAACTGAATATAAAGGAATGGTGGTTTTGTTTTCAGTTTTCTTTGTTGATGTTATTAATTTACACTTATGCTAATATAATGGTCATAAATTTTACCATATTGGGTGGGGCACGTTGGAGGGCTCATGGAGTTTTTCTGCCTAGGGCCCCCAGTGTCCCAAGAATCACCTCTGCAAGAAATACAAAATCATATTAAACATTAATACGACACACACACACACACACACGCACACACACTCACAAGGAGTGCCACTGCAGTAGCAGGATATCAGTGAATCCCTTTTTTCCAGATCTGGTCTGACGTGGCACAAACTAATTGAATTTCCAGTGGCTTAAAAATGACCAGAACATCTATGAACTGGCTGGGGGTGTTTTTGCAGGTGCTTTGAAAACCATATTACACCTGCCTTTATCTTTCTCTGCTTGATAAAATACAATCATTTGAGAGAAAAAACAACAACGAAAAAAAACAAAAACAAACTTGACCTGCAGCATTAAATAATAAGGAGAGAAAGGCAAATCCTATTAGCATTCAATCTACTGGCTAGCTGCATGTCAATATGGCACAGAGCAGCCCGATACCAGGCATCAATCCGCTCTCTGCGCGTCGGTATAATTTAGCTGCTTGTCTTTTAGCACATATTGCGGTGCTGTGATTGTATCTGGCTTCTCTGATTCAATTGAAAGCCTCTTCTCTGAGATTTATTGTTTCCTATCTTTGTCCTGACTCTTTCTGTTGCCCACACTGCTGCGGACGCCCCTCGGCTGGCTAGCCAATCAGCGATAATGGGCAAGAGCAGAGTGAGAAAATATTGCACCACCTTACTGTTCTATGGTACTATATTTTGGGATAGCGTGTCTTTTGGCTCTATTCCTTACCCAAGGGTGTTACAGCTGTGGTTTAAGCGAGTTGGGTACATCTGGAATGCTAAGGAGCTATTTGCAAGGGTAGAACAATGTCCTGTTCAAGAGAACCTCAATCATATCCTCCGGTTTTCATTCATTCTGACAAAGTGCTAACAATAGGAAAGGGGAAGATGATTCTTTCCAGACTCATTGATCTGATCGTTCAGTCATAATATGAGAATCAGAATCAGCTCTGTGGCTCTGAGGAGCAATTCGCAGTCTCCGTCGCTGAAGGGAGTCCGATAAGATATCCCGATAGTCCTGCCAAATGTTTTGTATGTGCTTTCCTTTGTAATTTCTGGAGATATGCTTCCTGTTAAGCTTTTAGAAGATTAATTTCAAGCGTAAGTGAACTACTATTATGCTAAGACCGATGGCTCTCATTGTGTCAATGTTGCGTTTGCATATTTTGTTGCCCAGTGAAAACAAAATGGCGGCTCGGACTGAAACATGCTTTAGGAACACAGAGTGTTTGCTAAAAAGTGCTGGGCATCTTGAAATGGGGTTTTTAATATATATTAAGTATATATTAAATATATATTAAGATTCAAGATTCAAGATTCTTTACTCCTCACATGTAGTTATAGCTGGTACAACATACAGTGAAATGTTTTTCCCTGGCTAAGGATAAGTATAAAATAAGAGAAAAATTATTAGTGTAAAAAAAGAAAAATAAAGAAAAAAAGACAAGGGAATAAGAACTGACAGAGGATAAGTATAAAATAAGAGGAAAAAAATATATATATACATATATACGAATATATATACATATTTCTACAGAAATACAGATGCATTTACTATGCAATAAATAATGTGCCGACAAGGTAAGGTGCAGATGTGCCATGAGGTACAGAATTATTTATTTATATATATATATATATATATTTATTTATTTTTATAAATTCCAGAAGGAAGAAATTAAATTATAGTTGATTGTGTGTGGTTGTCCGTTATGTGCTGTGTGTGTAGTTGTCCATCGTGTTGTCCAGTCATGTGCTGTGTGTGTAGTTGTCCATCGTGTTGTCTGTTATGTGCTGTGTGTGTAGTTGTCCATCGTGTTGTCTGTTATGTGCTGTGTGTGTAGTTGTCCATCGTGTTGTCCAGTCATGTGCTGCGGTTGAGGAGTCTCACTGCTTGTGGGTAGAAATTCCTCCTGAACCGTTCCGTTCTTGCTTTCAGGCTACAGAGGCGTTTCCCTGACCTCAGTGGCCTGAACAGTTTATGGGCAGGATGGCTGGAGTCACTAGTGATCCTGATGGCCCGGGATCTGCACCCTTCAGTATTAAAGAATTTTCCTTATTTTTCTAATCTATGGAATATATTGGAAAACAATTTCCAAAATGTAGTATTTTACATGCATTCACTGGCCACTTTCTTAGATACAGATACTTTGCCAGCCCTGGTTTAGACCCCATTTTATTTTAATTCTTCTGAGAACTGACGGTTCAAAACCGTCCGCAGAGTGTCACGCCCGATCGTCCCATCCTCCCGTGTGCCACGCCCCCCTCGTTAACCTTATGTGGAATCATCAGCTGTTTCTTATTATTTCCAATGAGTCTCTGTATTTAAGTCCGCGTTTCCCCAGTCTGGTCAGTGAAGTCTGTCTGCTTCGTTTTGCCATTAAACCTCTTTTGTTGCGACTCTCCGTGACCTGGATCCTCATCCCCTGATCCCTGCTCATCCCGCGGTTTGACACTGTGATCCATGTTGCCATGATATAGCGTCACACAGCTGCAGATTTTGTCGGTTGGGCCTTCGTGAATCTCCCATCCCACTGTATCCCATAGGCGCTGTACTGGATTAAAATCTGTTGACTGCGAAGGCCACCTGAGTACAGTCTGAGATGATAGGAGCTTTGTGGCACAGCATCTTTGTGGCACAGCATGTCATGCTGATGGAAGTAACCATTAGACGCTGGGTACACTGAGGTGATAAAGGGATGGACACGGTCAACAACAATACTGAGGTAGACTGTGGCATTCAAACAATGCTCTACTGATATATGTTGAAATCACCTTTCTACCCTGTTCTGGTGTTTGATGTGAACACTAATTGAAGCTCCTGACCAGAACCCGCATGGTTTTATATTGTTCTGCTGAAGTGTGATTGGCTGATTAGATGTTTGATTCAACAAGCAGTTGAACAGGTGTGTGTATACATAAGATTTTTGGCTTTTTAACTTTTTTGACTGCATACACAGATCTTTGTGGGGGTCCTAAAAATGGTCAAAATAATAGTTTTTTATTACATTTGGTCCCCACAATGTAATATAAACCTACTCCAGACACACACAGACACACACATAGGCGTGGTAACTGTGCACAGGCCTCCGCTGTATTTTGACCTCACTTGATGCATTGCACGTGCAGCGCATAAATCACCTCTCACCAGCCCAAGACGTTTCGATAAAAACAAATGCCAACAGAGGAGATGAGCTGAACTCTCAATAAGAGATTTCAGATTAAACCCAAGCAATACGAGAAACTTCTTGACTCACTTCGACACACAAACACATTGCATTTGGTCGAAAAATATAATAGAAATTATTTTGCCTTTTAATTCATTTAATGATTTTGTTTGATTTATGTCAAAAAAGTAGTTAAAGTCAACTACAAGCTTCAGCCCTTCAACATAATTTAATTTATGTGTGTCGAAAGCATGCATTCAATTTTCCATCCAATGGCAGGGATGTTTGTGGAAAGGATTTTTAATAACAATGGTTGACAGTGAGTCATGTATAATGGAAATGGTCTTTGATACAAAGGAAACAATTAGAAGTAGTAAAATAGATTTTAGTTGAATGGCGGCTAATGACTGAATGATTTTGCACCACTAATCAAAGTTGCCATTGATATGGCGAATCAGAGCCTCCCATGTGCATTTATGTGACAGCAGAGTCACCGCTATTAGGCAGCAAGGTTCAGAAGTCTTTGCTGATGCTACTATATTCCGCACAAGGCCATTTAATTACTTAGATTATCACAGTCATGAGGATGATCGGTGGGGGTGAACTGCAACACGGGAGAGACGTTTAATTGGTATTTTTGAGGGTGGGAATGTTTCCAGGATTGGTGCTGATTGTAAAGTAATGACAGAGATTTATTAAACAAGGGTCACATGGGTACAATGGGAAGAGAATTTTTTTCACGTGCCTTAATTACATGGCGAAGTTTCACTTGAATAACCATTGCCATACTTGACATTTACATGACATGATTTAGCAAACATATACAGTATGAGTGGGACTCTTACTTGGAAAGCCACTGATCTGATCTTTTATTGGTTTGGAAACGCTCCTGTGCACCACAAAGATGCAAACATATGAGCTTAATTTCTGGCAGCTATAGATCATTCGAAGATAATGACAGGCTGTCACACAAAATTAGATTTTTGAAGATGATGAGAATTAGCATCAGCGTTCAATGAGCAGAAACACCTTGATGCTGTCGTCTTCAGCCCAGATACTTTCCACGAATGGTACATGAGACAGTAATAATGAATCCATGGACAGACAGTGTAGACATGGTTCTCGTGTTTTTAAAAATTCCCGACAGCAATTTTGCTCATGCTGCATCTCTCATATGTGGAAAAGAACGATAACAGGCATTTTCCAGTGGAAAATTTGGATGTACAATTTCCAAAAATTGCATTAAACACTTGAAATACCTCATAATGCTTATAATACGTATTTGGTGTGGAGATGCCTTATCCTGCTTAAGAATACTGCTTTTAGAAAACTGCCCCAAGAGCTGTGATAATACACATTGTTGTTAGAGAGATGTGCATTAAAATTCTGGGGTGGTTCACTCGGCTCCCTGTGGCTTTTAACAAGCAAGGATCTGGCGTGTAGTTTCTCCTCACGCCATAAATCATTTTCTGCTCATCGCCGTATTTGAGTGACTGCCGCACGAGTATAAACCCAGCAAAGTGATCTGAAAGCATGACATCATGGAGAAAATAGGTCCCTGTGTGCTTTTTCTGCAACTGTTACAGCTAAAGTTTCTGTATTTACTTTGACTTAAGAAGGTTGATCACTGCTTACATTTGATGGAGACAGACTCCGCTGGAGCCTCTGATATGAGTCTAATCTCAGATTTGTTCATAATTATGTATATATTGAATCCATCCAACCATCCATCTTTCAACTTTTTATGACAGGGTCACACAGTGTGTATACAGTGTATTTAAGAAAAAAATGCAAAATCTTATATGTATTAAGAATAATTTGGCCTGCAAAATAGACATAATTTATTAATCAATTACTAACATTATTAATAAGTAATAATGCCATATATTATCATTTTCATAGATACATTGAAATAAAGGCATTTTCTTTTTATTTAAAAAAATTACAATGGGGTTTGCTGCAGGCAGAAAAACAGGGACGATCCACGGAGCCTCTCCAACATAAAGGGTTTATTAATACGGAAACCTGAGCATAAAAAGAGAAACCACAAAATAATTGGACCATGAGAGGTCGAAAAAAAAAAACAGGAAAAATAAAGAACTAACTAAAGAAAGCACAAAGTAAACACGACTAGGAAGACAGGGAGCAGGATAAAGGAAAACAACCACATCTGCTAAGACAGAGTAACAGCCACAATGACTGAACAAAGAACAGACACAGAACAGGCTCTTAAGCACACAGCTAACAAGACATGACACAGGGCAGGTGAGAATCATAACCAAATTAACCAGGGCAACAAGGGACAGGTGGGGTATTAATTAACAGACACTAGAACAGGGTTTTTCAAATCTGGACCTCGATTCCCAATCCAGGCCTTGTTTTCAGTTCTCCCAGGTAGTTAGTTTAATATATAATTACTGATTCTGATTGGTCAGAGGCTTCACACCTGACTGACAGGTACAGGAAGGCTAGAAAACCAGCAGTGCTCGAAGAAAAGATGCATTGTTTAAAAACGCTAGCCTTTGCAATTGAGGGCACATTCTCTTTACCATGAACAAGTTTGGGTCACATTCCAGGGCACCTTCTATGCTGATTGGGCTGACTGACTGCCTATCACCAACAGCAGACTATTTCCCTCTAATGGCAAATGGATTTTTTTAAATGGGTTGTGTTAAAATGCTGCATGAAGAATCATTCTCCCTGGTAAAAAAAAATCAGTAATAAAACACCAAACCTTGCCTTGTGAGCATAAATTGCATGTAGTCAGTGAAGATGATATATAACACATTTTTTTATATTTTAGTAGAACTGGTACTTGACATGCATAAAATCAAATTAAGTAAAGCTGGATTCACGCAAAAATACTCTTTGCACTCTGTATATAGTTCTGTCCTGCCTGCACTTATGTGGTTTTGTGTTGTTTCTGTATTTGTTCCTTGTGTCGCACCACGGTCCTGGAGGAACAATGTTTTGTTTAATTGAATACAGTGCATATGGCAGAAATGATAATAAACTGACTTGACTTGACTTGAAAACATTTGAGTTCAGGAGTTTATGCAAAAAGGTGACATATGCCTATAATTACATGTAATTTTACATTTTAGCTTTTTATATGTCTAACGTGTTCTTTAGTACACATTTAACTGGTATAACGCATACCTGTTTAAATTGCAAGACAGCCTCTCTTGAGTTACACCTTTTTATGTTGCAAGTCACTGCCTATTCCAGCTAAGGATCTGATTTTCACACTACTTTTCTTCAACCCAGAAGAAAATTTTCTTGTATTTCTATCTTAATTTTTCCACCCGTTGCTCAGTATCACTGAAATATGATCCTGTTTCAAATATATTATACGCGTTAACCTTTGAAGACATATTAAATCAAATTCTGGAATTTTCCTTCTCATATTATAAGGGCGTAATGCAATTTAGCTGTCAAAAATGCTGCCATAATATGTTCTCTTTTGGTACGCTTACGACGATGCTATTCATCGGTGACGTCAGTCTTTCTTGGTATGTAAGGGTACCCCTGACTCCAACTCTCTGTTTATGTAAAAGGCAAGACTACGTGAGTGAACCAGTCAAAGCCGAAGATTCTACAAAAATAGTGTGAAGATAATGTAACAGGTGGGGGGGGCTTCAAATATTAAATAATATCCCTTTTTCTCAGCATGTAATGTCTACCTCCATGAATATTATGGTTTTGTGTCTATTTATCTTCAAGGTGAGATTTTTAAATTAATTTTTTCAGCTGAGTATTAAAATAAATAGGCAACAAAAGAAACACATTTACAATAAAAATGGTCTAATGGCTTCCTGCGGGCAGCATTGGCCTCCACGATGCCACAGCTTGGATTCACAGGGTTATTGAGACCTCTCATGCACTAGCGTGATACCTTCAAACTGGCTACAGAGAGAATGAGAAACTAGTCTGAATTCTCTAACAAATGATAAATCTGTAGGGGAGAACAAGTTTACAGTTTTTTAATGGCCACACACACGCATCCACAAATGTCAATATTCAAACACATACATCCGGTAATTAGGTAACCCCGGCCTTCAATGCATCACGATGAATGTATCCAGGGAAAAATGTGATTAAATCCATAAAAAGAGGAATATGTGAATGAAGGAGCCTGACTTTGGCTAGCTGTGAAGTCACTAACAGACACATTTCCACCTTCAGAAAGCCTCGTGTCCAGCCAACTGTGGAGGGGGGGGGAGGGGGGGGTGTCATTTCACCCACCTCCTCCCACACTACAGTTGAGTCACCC
>JAODUD010000038.1:18106495-18129066 GCA_026784285.1 Stomatorhinus walkeri
AATGGCTGGAATCTTAATTACGCATGATGAGAGTGAGGGGCCTGCATCGATCGCATTGTGACATGCGGCCGTCCCCATTGTCAACTAAATGAACACCTGGCCGCTGACAGAACCACAATCCCGCAGCCTCTCACAGGTCGGCCTGCTGCACCCTCGCTGCATCCCCTCATGCATGTTTCTGTGCATTCCGAGTTGCATCACGGCTGCCAAACAGGAGGCAGTGCTGTGATTGTGTGCATGACATCATGAGGAATTAAAAAAATTTTGTAGGCTGTGTGCTTTCCAGAAGATATCATTCTGACAAACTGGTATGTATTCATCAGTTGCATTTGAAGTAAGAAATTCATTTTGACAGAGTCTCTTTACTCTAACTTTGGTTGTAAACAGTTTCTGATCTGCGTAATTTCCATTTCTGCTGTAAGCCATCAGCATGCTAAAGGATATTGGACTGTAAGAGGAGCTTAAATGGTGCAAAGAAAACTTACAAGCTCTGTACACAAAAGAGGAGCAGAATTTGAACCCACAACCCTAGTGGCGCAAGCCAATATTTCCTCATATATTTCTATGTGGATTTCTTTGAATTCTGTGTGCGGTTCCTCCAGTTCTCTAGCAGATAGACCCACCTGTTGACTTGGTTTCTAATGTATGTTCCCAGGGTAATTTTTCGGAAGCTGGATGATGTTATATGGTCCCTTTTCATCTTAACCTAGAGCAAGCCGCATGAAAGGTGCCTCCAGGTGGCTGCCTCTTGACTGTGTTACCCAAACTTCCTCTCACCTGTCTGTGTGCCTCATGGAGAGCAAGACGGGATAAAGAAAATTTCCCCATGGGAATTAATAAAGTGTATCTGTTTTTTTTTCCAACTTTGGCATTCCACGGGAATATATCTTGTTTGTATGTTCTATTTATTTAAACCTGAAACTGATCGTAATACACTTCAGTTTCTTCATTAGCTTTTAGGCCTTTCGACTACCATGACGAGGTACCCAAGTCATCTTAATATCAGTCAGTCATCATTACATCCTGCTACAGTAACCCTAATACTCTGTCTACCTATGAAACCATCATGATGTCTTTGCTATCAATTTCCTGTGTAGTCAATGATGTGTTTTGTCTGACTCAAATTGCCCTAGTTCAATACATTCATGTTTGTTAATGGCTGAGATATTGACTTGCACATGACCAGCATTCCTTGGCTTATTCTCCATGAATTCCATAATCCCAACCAGCAGTTCCATGTCAATCCAGTCTCATCATAAACACCAGCTGTAGTCGGAACGAAACCTGAGATTAGAACAGAACGATGTCGACTATTGCTGACCTTTTTAATAATATGTTCGTTGCGTTAGGAAAGGATTAACAAAAATGTTTAAAGAGATTGTGGGGTTGACTTGGCCACCGTATAAATGCATGAGAGTTAGTAGTTAGCGACAGGTTACATTCTTACAACTGTAGTATAGAATAAAATGGATTAGGAACAGACAATTTGAAATTGTACAATGATGCAAACAGAAACTCGATGTACAAAAATCTCATTTTGAGGTGATCCATCATGTATAGGCTACAGGCGAAGGTCTAGAGATAAGGGCAAGTCCAGTTCTGCTGTTAACGAGTGGTGATGCAATCAGGGGGAAATTGTGCAGAAAATGTAATCCGGACCTGAAATAACCTTCAATGTTCTGCGTCCGACGATAGGTCAGCTTCTCACAACTCGGGGAGGCTGCCTCTCCTGCAGATATGAAATTCAAAATATAAGCTATGTACCTGGAACAAATTTCAAGTTTTGCCACAGGCATTATAAATATATACATTTTTGTGAAAAGGCAGATGCTGCTTTTCTTAGGATCACAATGTTTGCAGCATACATTAAGTGAATGCTTTTGTCTGAAGAAATTAAGTTTGTTTGGCGTTTATCCTACCAGTAATCCCATCTAGGGTGTGGCCCCCAGCTCGTACCCCCTGCTGCCTGGAACAGGGTCCTCATATAGTAATTGAAATTGTTACACTACTATTACATTTTAAATAGAGTAACTTGTAATGCCAGTCAATTGCAACAAATCCCAAACATATCCCAAACATATCCCATTGCAACGTATCACAACTTTATCTCAACTTTCTATACAGCTGGGCCTGTTCAGAAAGCTGCCTTCTTTGTGTGTATACAGTGGCTTTGGCAGGTGAGATTTCTTCCTCTGCAGCCCTGAATTAAGAACTGATATCTCATTTTATTTCTCTGAATACATTCCAAGGAGCGCTCATTCTTTCAAAGTATATCTGACTCTCTCAGAACGTGCAGGGATGGCCTCTCGAGTAAGTGGGTGTAAATAACATCGAGCAGACAAATCAGAAATAAATGCAGCACCAGTTTTCCGAAATCTCGTAAAGTGGCTGTCGGCACTGAATCCGCAGAGTGGGGAAGTGAGCTGCCTTAAAGCTTAGTAAAGCAATTTCACAATAAATTATGGAGCCTGGTTTTGTGGTGATATATTGGTGGCACAGTGTCATTTATAATTGGTACCTGCTTAGAATAAATTTAATTAAATGTTAAAAAGGTTATGAAATTAGTTTGAAAAGAGAGGCCTCATCCTTTCATCCCCACTTGCAGTAGTACATGTGTGCCTGGATGCAGTAACTGCTTTGTTTTATAGCTCTCCGTTGGCGGAAACACTGCGATACACACATTTTTATGATCACTATTCAGTCATGGTCATAATTACTGATGACTTGCTGCAAAATGTACAGAATTTGTCTGAGCTTATTGTATTGATCCCTGGAAACAAGATAAAATGTTAATAACACTAAACAATCACCTCAGCTACTTTGGCCCCAGACGCTATATAGAGTCCTACTGCTTTAGTGAGCTTCATTGCAGGAAGCCATACTTTCAGTAGGCATAGATGATGGCTCATAGTTTCACATATGGTTGCCCTTAAGGGTTTATAAATGTCCTGGGGCAATTCTAGGATTTTTTTATGGGAGGGACCATTCTTATCATCAGCCAATGACATGCTTTGAATCGGCAAGTGTCTGGGGAGGGGACACTCTGGGGCCAATCAGCTTTACCCCGGCCTCGTAAATGTGTAGCCCATGCATAAACATGATCAAAAATTTTGTTTTTTTTATTTAAAGCTCTCATCTATAATACACTATAGATACCTTTATGGTGCATTATAAAGGTCAGTATAAGAATTAAAAAGCATTACAGTATCTTCTATTGACAGTCATAAAGCATTATAGTGTTGATTATAAGCCTTCATAAGCTCCAATGAAGCTCTCATCTATAATGCACTATAGATACCTTCATAATGCATCATAATGGTCGATATAAGCATTAATGATGCATTGTACTCCCCTATGAAGGTATCTATAGCGCACTGTTGATGAGAGCTTCATAACGCATTCATGATGCATAATAAACATGGCTATAATGTAAGCTTTTATAAATATTTATATCCATTTTATAATGCTTTATGAAGGCATTATAATGTCTTGTGATTGTGTTCATAGATTCTTGTAGGCAGAATTCACACACACAAAGTGTTACAGAACTTTTTCTTTTTATCTAAACATCTATTAATGGCAGACTCAGCATTCTGGTCCGCTGCTCTCCTGTAAACCAGAATGCCTTGTTCTCCCTACGATACATTTGCATTTATTTATTTAGCAGATGCTTTTGTCCAAAGCAATGCAGGAGTGAGGCGGCTTGTACATCACAAAATGCAGGACTAGATATGCATGAAGACGTATGGTTATGTTAACGTGTGTTTCCCAGGACCGGATTTTGGGGTCACAGGTGCCCCCGGGGTTAAAAATGGAAACTTGTTCCACCCAAAGGATTTATCAGCATAAAATGCTACTGTAACAACCAAAAGAAAAAAAATCTGGGGCCCCCTACAACTCGGGCCCTGGGCTACAGCCCAGGTAAGGCCAGGCTTAAGTCCAGCCTTGGTTTTTCCAAACCAGATCCTTAAAATCTTGGAAGCTAAATTTGACAACAGTCCGAACCATTCGTATACTATATTTTTGCTATTTCAGAATTATTATTTTTTCCAACTTATCCTGATGTTTTGAGAGTAAGTGGCAGATATTACATTCCACAGCAGACATTCCTTATGATCCCATTTCTGGATACTCAAATCTAATCAAATCCAATCAAAGCTAATTATGGTGCTGACACCCCTCAGTCAGAAGGCAAACTCAGTCACACAGTTCAGATAGCACATTCGTACTGATAGGAACAGGACCAAACGGACTACTCAAAAGTCAGTATCATTGTGCATTGTCTATAAGCATTCAGATAATCAGGGCTTGTGCATTTAGCGTGAGACGTGCATTTCAACCATTTCACATGCCGACACAACACAACGTATGTTTCACATGCTGAGAAGTAAAGGATAATGGCCATTATATGATGTGCTGAGTGGAGTTTTTCCACAGGTTTTATCATGTGTTTTGATGCAGTCAGATTAATACCTACCAGGCCTCGGTGGTTATTGACAGTGAGTATCTTTAATAGTGTGTGATACATATGGGAGATGGGAGATTCTGATATAAGAGGCACACAGATCTACGGGCGAAATCATAACTTCGTCTGCATTCATAGGATGAATCTTCAGCATCCAGTCTTTAGCAGGTCCACAACCTGGATCCTCTACCAGCCTCAGTGTTTAGGATTTTTTTTTTGCCAACACCATCCATACTAGCAGGTAATACACTTTGCTGAAGGCTTCCTGCATGGGTATTTATTCCTATCCCAGCAGTCATGTCAACTTACACAATCTCCTGTCTATTCAATAAACCTATACAACTGTAGATATGTTGTATTTGCTACTCCAGCTGCACGCATTGACATGGATCTGGGAGCTTATCAGACGCAGGTCTTTGGACTTTCTTGTGAGAAAGCAATATCACTGCTTTTTGCTGACGCCGACTCAATATGTGCTCGTGATTGTGATACAATCTCTAATTATGGGCGAAACATCTCGCTTCTTTCAGGGGACTAGGCTTATACCATCAATTACCTCGCACAAAATATTTTTTTGCAATCTAGAAAATTATGTCTGGCAATTGGTGTCTCTGCAAATCCTTTAGGCAATAATAATAATAATAATAATAATAATAATAATAATAATAATAATATACCCTGAAAAACAAGGTTTATATATTCAATATTGTATCAAACTGTTTTATATACACCAGTCAAAAGTTTGGGCACACCCACCGATAGAAACTCAGAAGGCTGCTCCTCTTTAAGCTGTGTAACTCTCCTCGCTGCTATTTACATTGTGTCGACTTTGACATCCCCTTCTCCGCACCATCAGCGCCGGTTGGTCCTCGACTCGTGACCGACCCTATTTATCACACTGGTTGTAGTTGCTGTGGGAGATTCTCTCAAGTTTCGGTTTTGACATCAGCTGTTTTAAGAGGATTAAAAATGTATACTTTCCTGTCTAGAGCAACCTTAACTGTAGACTGAAATCCCTGACATCACAAAGAAATACCCTTGTTGATGCGACTAAATCTGTTTCACTCAACCAGTAGACCTATCATTTTACCCTATGCAAATTACCTCCTTCGAGTGAATAAAACTGCTTATAAGTTTTCATGCAAAGTTTAATGGTAATTTGCATTACATTGTTCGATGGAAACTGTGCTATAGCGGAGGCTGCATTGTTTGTTATGACAGGACATGTGTTTTACATTACTTTTGGTGAAAGTGTGCATAATGAACAAAACTGCAGAAGTAGTTTGTGTCTTACTACAGATTCTGTTTCAGTGCAAAAAAAGAAAGGAAGATCTGGACTGGCTTGGCTACTGAGTGTGGTACAGTTGCAACACCGGGAGTCTAACCTGTCATTCAATTCAGCAGTGGGCAATAAAGAATGTGTAGGCTTTGTTCATTAATGAATCTTGACACATCTTTTGACTCAAGTAACTACTATATTTGTTCATGATTTTTACTTCAGTAGTAACTGAGTTACTACTAAGTATCTGTGGCCCTTCAAGTAAAGTGTTACCAGTTTCTGCCGACCCCACTGGGTATAAAGGTTTTGGGCAAGATCTATTCTATTCATTAAAAATTCCAAGGCAATGCCTTAGTGATCAAAACTGTGTGTTTTAACATTTACGGAGCAAAAGAAAAGAGTGTAACTCAGCGCCTTTGTATACATCGATCCTCGGGAGTCGATCCTGCAGGTCAGCAGGTAAGTCACTGTGCAAGCGTGTATCACCTCAGGTGACATACCAAGGAAGCCGTTGTGACAGCATGTCCTGCTCACATCAAACCCCCATTGGCAGCCTGTACCCTTTCTCTGGCCTACTTTTTGCAACCTTCATTCCTAATTACACATCCCACTGGCATAACTTTAGGCTTTAGTGTACAGAGCTGCTCTTTACCCTCAGGGGGTTCAAGGATGGGGCAAAAGCTCATCTAGCAGATTGAGGACCCCCCGGGTTTGCTTGGATATTTGAAAAGTTAATGATCTTCTCATTAAAACATGGTGATTTGCTGTTATGTGCTACTTGGTTTACTGAGCCTATAAATGTAGCCTATAAATTAAAAAACAACAAGCATACTCATCAAAGTAATTCTTTAAGGATTGGGTGCAAACCTAGGTTTGTGTAAAGAGTGCAAATGGTTCCTTACCCAGTTCCAGAGTGGAGCTGATAGTTTTCGGAAGTTAAGCGAAGTTTTCAGAAATGTTTGCTGTAATATTATGTAATTATGTATTTACACCAGCCATATCATGGGCATTATATTAGGTAAAACGTAAATATAAGGTAACTATATTGTAACGACCGCCAGGTCATTACAATATTATATATAGTAAGGTAACCATATTATATATAATATGGTAACCATTTTATCTACCTTGGCTCTAAATTGGCTAAGCTGGGCGTTTGAAAGTGTGCGCTACATCTCTCTGCTGAAGCCAATTGCCAATTTCAGAATGAGCCATTTTAAAACTGGAAGGCGACTCAGACAGACGGATATGATTATTTACAAAAACAATATTACCCTGTATAACGTTGTTATTGTTGTTTTTGTCAAAAAAAGAACACTGGAAAAGATATGTTTCCACCTTTTATCCTGTATATAGAGTACAATAGCCAATTAAAATTATATATAATAAATAAAATCCACTGAAGTTTATTTTTCAGTTATTGCTTAAATATACAATGGTATGCATTTGATAAAGACACAACTGTAAACATGCACAGCAAAGCCATTTTAAACATTATTTGAAGGTATAATGTATAATATTTTAAAAGCAATGGAGGGAAATAGCTTATTATCTGTGTCTCTTGTTGTTTATGATAGAAGATATAATGGGTAGCTGAATATGAAAAAAATTAAAAAGTGTCACAGATCAAGAGTAAAAGCTGCAATTAACTAGCTCTGCATTTTTAGAAATAGCTTATGCATAAGTACACCGATACAGAAATAACTACATATTTAAAATGCTTAAAAAATAAAACAGATCCAGTAACCAAACCCTGCATTTTTATGTGTGTACCAACTTTAACAAAAGAAATGGGAATAAGGTCAAAGCAAACCACGTCATTGTTTATACATTATAGAGCTACTTTGAACGATTTAACAGAAATTCATGGGAAAACCAGTTTTTTAAGTGCAGAATGGCATTTAATGCAAACATGAAGTTCTTTGACTATTTTTTTTCTCATTATTATCGTTAGGTGCTGTCAAAGCCAGTGTTGACCCCTGTAGCCTGTACTACGAAGTGCATTTAAGGTACCGCAGTTTAAATGGACTTCATATTCGTTCACTTACATTTTGCCCAGACTACATTAAATCCGACAAGTTATCCCGATAAGCCAGTAGCCCCGCTTCGTAGTACAGCCCCGGGTGACAATTTAAACAGCACCCCCCTCCAGTATGTCCTGTCTTCTATATGGGTTTTCAAGCTTCTCAAAAACATTATTGCGACGATCAAATCCAGGCACCTCTCCGCCGGTCGTCCTCTTCCACTTTTATCTTCGACATCTCAGCATCGCGGTCAGCATTGGCCTAGTGAGCATATCCTTTGGATAAATATTCTGTTAAACAACCCTCTGGCTAAAGTTCTACTGCCAGTGTCCGATATCTATTCATTTTCTTTAATTCCCGTTCAATTCAACTTTATTTGTATAGTGCTTTTTCACATTTTATTGTCTGAAAGCGCTTTACATTATCCCCGCCCAGAGCCCCCCGTGAGCAAGCAGAGGCGACAGTGGCAAGGAAAAACTCCCTAGAAGGAATAAACCTTGGGGGGAACCAGACTCAAAGGGGGAGCCCATCCTCCTGGGGCCGGCAGAGGAAGTCAGATGAACAGGATAGCAAACACTCATCCGACACCAGGTAGTAAGCCTGGAGCGAATTCCTGGAAGCACAGGAAAGGAGATTTGACAGAACTCTCACTGTATGCATACCCATGATATGGCCAATTGAGAGACACCGGTTGACCTGCACTGCGTGTTTTTGGACATGGGACGACTATACAAGGGAACCCTGTGTGAACAGGAACAGAGCCAAGTAGGAAACACAGGGATGAGGTCACTGTGATACCAAGAGAGAAACACAGGGATGAGGTCACTGTGATACCAAAAGAGAAACACAGGGATGAAGTCACTGTGATACCAAGAGAGAAACACAGGGATGAGGTCACTGTGATACCAAAAGAGAAACACAGGGATGAGGTCACTGTGATACCAAGAGAGCCACCTCTTGCACATTTCCTCTTTGTTTAAATGGCTTTAAATTAACTTAATTCTCCTGGCCCTAGGACCCTGTTTATAGCAGTCGATTTATAGGTTAGCAAGATTTCTCTGCACTTCCGATAGCTAGAGCCCTACACAATCACATTTTTGTGCTTCTGAAAACCTCTCCTACTGTAACTCCTTTGCATCGCTGAACGGGTGTGGTGATGATCTGTCACAGCACAGAGACGGCTGTCCTCGTACTTCCCATAATCTCCGTCACACTGCATGCTATCGTTGATAATCTTGGCATCTCTGGTACAACTTTTCAAAGGGAAATCTAATGTCATTATTTTCATAAACAGATAATGCTGCTATTGTGATTGTCAATTAAAATAATTAGCCAAGAGCATGTCTAATTCTAAATGTCATTCTGTGAAATTGTGACAGAATCGCGCATTGCCTTTGGGAATGACAGATCTTTTCACAGTAGTGCTGGATTGAATTTTCCATGGCTTTCTCTAAATAACAAAGACGTGGCAGCTAAAAAGGTTACAAGACCCCCCCCCCCCCCCCTGCAGCCACCCAATGTGACCTGAAGCCTTTCTGGCCAAAACTAGGTGAAACCAATCAACTATTGACAGCAGAACTCTTGGACACGTCTCTCTATCTGCCGCCGCCTAGCCTGTGTAACACACTGAAAACCCCTCCCTTTAAATTTAAAAACTTTGTTTTAAAACTTTATTAGGTAACACTTTACAGTAAATGTACCTTCATATTGCCTTTATAATGGATTTGTAGAACATTCATTGCACCTTCATAATGCATTCATAGAACATTCATAAGCAGCAAGTATACCATAACATCCTAACATACATTTACAGCTTTAATATACGTTAATAACAAACATTATTACTGTATAATCATGTAATGTGTGTTGTTATTGTATATTAAATCCGTAAAGTTATGTTAGGACGGTAAGGAATAAATGAATGCATGCGCTTAAGAGTCTCAGTTCTGCTCTGCAAACTGTGCTGTTCCAATCGTGAAAAAAGGAAGCAAGATGTCTGTATTGAGCTTATGGCGGCATTATAAATGCATTATAGTGTAATGAATGTTTTATGAATGCAAAATGAATGCATTATGAAGGTGTAATTATATCTGGTATGCTATTGTTACGCTAATAGACTGAAATATATATTCCATTATTCTTACTAGCTGTGCTTTTCACTTCAAAAAGGAATAGAAAGAAAGAAAGAAAGAAAGAAAGAAAGAAATAAAGTAAAAAATGTTTCCTGGGGAATGATGATAACAGTGTTGCAGAGCAAATAGAGCTGGACTTAGCATGATAGAAAAGGGGAATGTTTTTAGGTGCAGAATTATTATGATTTTGTTTGGTTCCATTAGAATGTTCTGGATTTGCAAAGGACTCTATTGTGGAGTGGTACCATGTAAATGTTGAATTTGTCAGACATCCATCACCCCTATGATGACGCAAGGCCACCGGTTTGAGGAGTGGATCTCATGTGAAGTAGAAGTGGTTCTTATTTATTATTTACATTGTTCAACAGATTGCCTCATCCTGACCATTTTCCAAAGCACGTACCAAGGTTTCATCCCTCAGGGTAGGAGGACGCTTACTGATACAAATGCAAATAACTGTGCACATCTCTGGGACTAAATCTGTCACAATATGGTTTCTTTACCACTTTTCTGCTTTTCCATCTTTGAATGCAAGCATCAAATGACCAAGTGCAAGATCTGATTGGCTGTTGTTGGAATTTGAAAAGAAGTAAAAAAAAAAAAAACTTGCAGTCTTCTTGATAGAAAAAAGATCAAAATGACTTATAAATTCACTCTTATTTCTAGTCCTATATGTAAATTTAGTTACACACTCCTGTATTTTTTCCCTTGTAGAGTTGCTTGGCTGCGTGCCACAGCGAAGCGAACGGATGGAAACGGTCTAACAGAAGTCTGCGTGTTTTTTAGTTACCCCAGTTTTACAGTAGCATCCTCTTCATTTATGATTTATGTAATTCCACAGTACGTAAAGGATATTTTTGCAGTCACTGTATACTTTTTTTCTAATCATTCATCACATTCAGTCAATATAATTTTATTATTTAGAGTAAAACCCTAATGTAATAGGAAATAGTTGTTTTTCTTTTGTTTATTTTATATATGCAAACACAGACACACGTGCACGCACATACACACACACACACACACACACACGTAGGGTAAACATATCCTTATGGGGACTGCTCATTCATTTCAATGGGAAAAACGCTAATGCTAACTATGACAACCTTAACCCAAACCTAACCATAACCTTAAGTAACCAAACAAAATACAAAAGAGTTTTTGCATTTTTAGTTTTTTTATAGCAGTCACCGATTTTTGTAAAATAGAGTTTTCCCTTATAGGCACCAGGAAACCGGTCCCCATAAGGGAAAAAAAAAAGATATTTATCACGTTATGGGGACATTGTGTCTCCATAAGGATAGGTATACCCACTCGCACATACACACGCACACACACACACACACACACACACGCTTGAAAGGAATGTTGTGAGTTAAGCATCTCATTACAGTATCTCCAATGCATTCCATGACCCTTCAGCCTCTGCACTAGAGATGCCAAGATGTTCATTGATTTTTAAATTTTAGAATTTTTAAATCATCCAGCAGTGAAATATGTGCTATAGAATGTAGAGTGTATATATAATGTGGAGTTCTTATGAAAATACATTTGCCATCAGCAAATTCCAAATAACATTTCTCTGAAAATGAAAACTAAGTAATTGTTCCTTTCTCACTGTGCCATATCTGGATTAATTTTGATTGCCTAGTTATAAGCAAAAATGAGATCCATAAAGTTAATTTATGTACAATTTTTAGAGGGATAAATTGATCTGTTTTCGTTCAGAAGCAAGAAAACTCAATAAAAATGTTGTTGAAACATTTCAATATTTTCATCATAATGGATCAGTACTAACCCCCCCCCCCCACTAGATAAATCTTTTGTTCAATTTTCCATTGTTCCCTACAAGCAATTTCTGCCAAATGCACTTCAAGTGGCGCATAATGAAATCCTTAATTGGAATGAGGCAAAATGGACATTCCCCAGTTCACTCACAGTTCAAGGTAAACATGCACACCATTCGCACAATCGTGCCATTTCACACTTGTGCCTTTAATGCAAGCGAAAGTTCTTTCATCCCACTAACAACACAGAGATCAAAGCTTATGATATATACTATTCTCATCTTATACGCCTTTTCTCTCTTGCTAAATGTTAACAGCATTAAACATAGATTAATAAGACTTCTAAACACTTCCTTTGCTTTCAAGATGTGTCTCCATGATCCCTCCCTTCTGTGTAGCTACAGAGTGGTTTGAGGCTTATTTCAGGATTAAGCGGCCATACAGTAGATATGCGGTAATTCTTCTGGCTAAATCATTCACTGCGGTCTGTTGCATTTTAAAATGATTAAATTAGAAGGATCTTCACTCCACGCCGCTGCTGTGCCGCTGTCGTGTCGTGCATGCAAGCGACAATGAACGTAATAGGACAATTTCGCAAACACTCTCATGGGACGTAAGTCAGTAGTTCAAACAGCTAAGAAAGTTTTCATATCCTAATAAGTTTGCAGCATTATAATACTGTGGCGCTGGGTAGACTGAGGCATCCCCAAGGCGGCGAATAAAGCCAAAGACAGACAGATTGGCCTGGAGCTGCTCTTTACTTGGATCCTTAAAAGGACAGCTTTCATGCAAGAACAGAGAGATGCAAACAGGGCAAGGAAACATGGGGAGGCTTCGGAATAAACGGGACGGCTCTCACGCAGTGGGATAAGACAACGGCTAAAACTCATGAGGATCAGGTATGGACCGAGTACGTACACAGGTAAGGGTACATGCTACAATCAGGAATACAGCACAACACATATCTACACTATCAAATAGGGGCTATATACACACGTTCTCAGAGCATGCTGGGATATGCAGATGCCGCCAGCTCTACAATATGAATTTGTATAAGGATTTGATTGTTGTCACGCCCACAGGGGCGGGACCCAGCGGATGTGATGTGTTACGTCTTCACCAGTCAGCCCATATAAACCCCACGGACACACCGGCACGTCGCGAAGTATTGCGCTGATGATTGAGGCCATTACCAAGCACTGCATTGTCCCGCGTCGTCCCGTTTGCCCTGACGTTGCCTGTTTGCCTCCTGTATTTACCTTGCCTCTCTCCCTTGCCTTCCCAGCCCGGAACCCGACCCTGACCATCCCGCGCTGCCTGTCCTGGCTGTCCACGTCTCCCCTTCCCCTGTGTGTCCGTGTCCTGTGTATAACTGTAGGATGGATCCTCTTGGCAACGAACCCCCGCACGAACCCTGACGACGATTCCTGCCTGCCCCTTCCAGTCCTGACGCCCCGGTTGCCGCCTACGGGGAGACGGAGCGATCGAGTCCTGCTCGCCCCTGGCTCGGTGTACCTCTATTCCTCTGTGCAAAGAATAAACCTCTGGTTGAGACCCGCATCTCTGGATCCTGTGTCCCCTGTGTCATCCCTGGTGACAATTGTGTTGGCCCTGACGAAGGAACTGTTATCATGTTTCTGGAGAAATAAACATATATTAATGTAATAGATGTAGTTCAAAAGCGACGCTCATTGCAAAAATGTCAAACGCTGCAGGAGTTAATAACTCCTGAGTGTCTCTTGGGGACACCCAGCAGGTGAAGAAGCAGAACGTCGCTGGCAATGAACTAGGTGCCCGTTATTTAGCATTTGGAAATTCTTTACTTTTTTGAGAAAGCAGGGTCCTCGGGGCAGTTAGGGGGTTAAGGGCCTGAATCAGGGGCCCAGTGGTGACACATCATTCTGCAGACACTAACAGACAGAGACACAGCATCCTGACACGCTGAGCCACACGTGGACCCCAGCAGTTTCTTTTTTTGCCGTCTGACATGAATCAACTTAACTGGATGCTTCACCGTCTGCTGCAGGTTATCACTGTTTGGATGATCAAAAGGAACCAGTTGAGTGGAACTAAGAGGCAGGAAAATTCTCTTTCTCTATGTGAAATGAGAATCCGGAGAATTACAAAATCAGATCTGACTTGAGATCCACGCACAGAAAATAAAAAACGCACCTACATTCTACACTAAAGGTCTTGCATGCCCCATTCAAGCAAAGTCCACCCCCACCTCTGAAAGTTCAACTCCCACGACAGTTCAAAGACGTGCTTTTTCATTAAATTGGCTTGTGTGACCTGTGATGGCCTGGCATCCCATGTGGGCTTCGGCCTGGCTCGTGCCTCACACTGAGATAAGCTCCAGGCTCACCGCAGCCTGGCACTGTGTGCCATCCATCTCATCATGCCCATTAATCCACGTGAAGGCTGTTTGCACATAAGGATACTGCTGCCATCATAAGCTCAATATAGACATCTTTCTTCTCCTGGAACAGCGCAGGACGTTTGCAGGCCAGAATGGAGACTCTAAGCCTATGTATTCGCCTGGCCTGGAACCCAATGAAATGAGTCACATTGTCCCAGTGCCACTGGTAGAAATTAAATACAAAACAGCGTTTCTAGAAAATTAGCACTGCAGTGTGGGTTTTCATAGCAGTTAACTGTTAAATAGGGATATTAAGGGTTGTGTGGAGACAGAGGGCAGCGGGTGGGGGGGATCGTGGGGTTGGGGCTGGCTGTGCCGGGTCGCGATTCGGGCACCCATTCACCCACGCTGCCTCACGTCCGCCCACCCCAGCACCCTTAAGCTGCCATTTCAACGATTACAAAAAATGCTACTAATGCATTTTATGTTTATTATATGATCTGTGACTAAAACGGCATGAAATCAGTCAGCATCATGCTGAAAATGCATCTCAGAAATAAAGCAGTAAACATCACATGCTTTCGTACCACATTTGATATTAAATTGAATGACGTTTTTATTCCAGCTATGGGTTGGCGCCCCACCCAGGGTTAATTCCCTGCTTTGCACCCATAGCTTCTGCAACAGGCTCTGGTCCCCCGCAACGCTGCATGGAACAAGCGGGTATGGACAATGGATGATTGGATGGATGGGTTACATTTTGAACATTGCGAAATGAATGAAAAATCCCCTTCCCATTAAAATAATTAGGTGATTAGTTACCTTTTTTTACTGTCCGTTAATGTATTTTAGAGATATCAGTATCTCTAGTTCCAGTCCTTATTCATTAAGGATATGTCTAATGCGCATGTTCTGTGCCGTACCTGAAAAATGTCGATGACACAAGAAATCATTGATATGTGAGGACAGAACTTGTTAGCGGCTGAACAAATCAATGAGGAACACTAAGAGGCAGCTGAGGAAGAAACAAATTGTGTTTTTTTTAAGAGTCTCTATAGCAAAGCAGCGCTGGCAGCAGTATATTAAGCATTAACCTATTATAACGTTGCATCTACAAACCAGTTGCATGTGGGATTCGTTTGTCTTCTTGTTCATTTATTAAGTTACCTGAAGTGTCGACCCCAGAGATGCAGTGGAGATTCATGCATCTCTTCTGGGGAATTAAATATGAAAAGAGCACGCAAAAAGGCTCCTACGTGAAAAATGTAATTCTGAAATGGCGCCGTCGTCCTCATGAGCGGCTCCGCTTGGTGTCACCGGCAGCCGGGGATCGCCTGGCTGCCGCGTTAAGGCCGAGGCGACGGCAGTCATTTATATCCATTAGCGAAAACACAGATTGCGTCGGTTCCTGGAGTCCTGTCTAGCGGCTCTGGCAATTTGCATGCAGATTGGTTTGGACGCTGACATCACAGGCAACAACTAAATCAAATCAAGACCTTTTCATGTTACATTGAAAGTTACCCTAATTGCATGCTGTAATTATTGTCATATTTTCTCCTTCTTAGATAGCTGGGAAAAAAACAACTATTAAGAATATTTGTGGTGTATGACCTAAGGGCAACTTCTGTACATCGTTTCATACAAATAAACCCAACAGCTTTTCAAATACTTTGTGTGCATTGGAATAATGGTGATATTTATTGGCCTAACAGACAAATGTCAAGGCATATTGGACGCAATCTGTTAAATCTGATCACCAGAAAAATTGAGTTACACATTGTGTAGCCAGGACACCTCTTCCTGTGTGTCCAGCTGTGATTCTCAGAGCTGTGGCAAGTGCCGTGCATTTCTAATTACATTCCAATTGAAATTTTTTTGTAAGTGCAGATAAATCCTGAAGAATGAGGACAAGGGGATTATCCTAGGATTTAATTGAAAGAATATTTAGCGGTTGTGCTAATGGAAAATTCAATGAAATATTACCATTTGTTGATCAAAAGAGCACATATTACACATAATAGCAAAATGTAACATGGAAGAACTTACCGACTACACGCACAGATCCAGGCCATAAAATCGGACCCAAATTTTTGTGAGCAGTGACAGATCGTTTTCTAATCTACGTCCAGTGAAGCATTAAATGAAAGACATGTTCTGTTATAATTCTTTTCTAAGCGCAAATGTGCACATGCATTTCTCCATTAATAGACACTGGCTTTGGGGACGTGGAATGTTATACAGTATCTCTGGCAGGGTAGAAGCTGCAGTGTGCTCTGGAGATGGCTAGATAAAAGTCCCCGTAGTAAAAGACCTCCGGAGGTTGTGGTGATACTATAACTGTGAGATTGGGGGCTGTGCCGATGGAGTTTTTCCCAGTGGACACTGAGGTTAGCTCTATGTGACTGTTATCTGCAGAGAGGAATGCTCTGACTGCTATTTGTGTGTATTCACCAAGCAGGGACATGCTGCAGGAATGCTGTGCACTGCGGTTAGTATGGCGAAATGATATCAATAATAAGCCTGCCTTATAAAGCATGCAATGAACAAGGTCATATTGGTGAGTCATCATTTGGATAAAATAATGTCTACAAATAATGCATCTGGAACAGTGCAAAGCCAGTCATGCTCCACCACATTTAAGCGAGCCTCGCTCACTTGGACTGATTAACGTCTCACCGTCACAGCAGCATGGTAATCCTTTTCAGCTGCAAAACATAAACTGAAAATGAAAGTATAAAATGAAAGGGAAGCTTTTCACGAATCGAAAGGTTGGATCTCATACCGCTGTTAAGCCGCACTCCTTGACAAATCGCACATGCATAGCCTAAACCAATCATTATATGGATTACTGCTGATCTCAGTCCTCTTCCCCAAAGTGAGTCTTATTTTGGCTCTAAAAATATCAACCCAAAATTGCTTTTGCTTTGCTCTGCAGAATTTGGTTTATCTTCAGGCAGATTCTACTTGTTGTGGTTGAGGTTTCTCCAAAGCAACAATGCCTACAATCTGCTATTTGACAGATTTCCACACTTACCTGAGTCTAGACCTTTCTTTTAGCTCAGCTGTAAGACTACTGATTCTAAAGTTTACGAGTTTAAGAAGTTTAAAGCAATGTATGACATACCGAATTCCCTCAATTTACTTTACCAATCCCTTACTGTAAAATGTAATTTGAAAACTTGTTTTCATTACTCTAAATGGACCCCCCGTTACCCTGCGTAGGTCAAGCAGGAATAGAAAGAACGTTACATACATACAGCATTCTTGATAGGGCCACAGGGAATCACTGCTACTCTTTAGAAAGACATTCAAGGATCTCATGATCTCAGAGATGGCACCATTTTTTTTACAGCACAGTGTCCCCATTACTGCACTGGGAACCACCAGATGGACTAACCAGTTCGGTCACACCAGCAACTCTTCCAGGAGCAACCCAGCTCTCCTATAGTCGGTCTCCTATCCAAGTACGAACCTGCTTAGCTTCTGGTGCATGGTCTGGTCTGAACTGGAGGCAGCATGCAACTGGCAAACAGAGATATACACCATTATTAATATTATTATTATTATTATTATTATTATTCACACCAATATTTTATGCCTAACCCTAACCCTAACCAATATTACATTCACACCTATGGACAATTTGGTAGCTCCAATTCAGTTCAGCATGATTTGGGCTGTGGGGGGGGGGGGGGAAGCTAGACTACCTGTAGGAAACCCCATGCTGGCATGGGGAGGACTCCACACACGTTGAGCCAGGGCCCAGAGTCAAACCATGATCTCAGAAGCGTGAGGTAAAAGGACTAACTTACTATTGCTGCATATAATATTTCTCTGAAATCATGATGTTGAAAAATCTTTACTTTAATTACTACCTTTCTTAAAAACATATCCTATCCCTAAAAAACAATATGCTGTGGAAATAAGTACTGAATTATGGCATGAACTGGTATTAAAACTCATTTATAACTCAAGTGTAATCAAGAAGCCGGGTAATGTAACATAATGAAATAAGAAATTAAGTTGTGTTTTTGTAAGCTTTTCAATTAACCGCAGCGCTGCTGTATGCAATAAGGACTTTGTTTGCTTAAGGGGATAAGGATCTATTACTGCCTGATTCAGTCGTGGCAGTAGAGAAACTTCAGAAACTTCAGCAGTGTGCAAAAAATCCAGTCAATCATGTAGTGTAAAATGGCAAACTAGGAAGTATAATGTGGAAAACAGACCTTGTAACCTTTGTATGTATTATAATTATCATTTGGTGTTTTCTAGTGTAATGAAATGCATTGATAATACAATGGAGGAGTAATGCAGGGTCTCAGTTAAGGTCTGTATCCAATAAACAGCAGCTAGGTTCAAGGAGGTATGCTTTATCTTTCTGTAGAAAAATGGGTTCAGTCTCGATAGACACGCCTGATCTGTAAATAATGTACCTGTTTTATTCTCAACAAGTAAAACATAGCGGCGTAAGGAAAAATTGCCATTCTGTATCTAGTGTACAGATTATGCATATTCTCAGAACATTGTCAAATGTCACATTGCACCACTTCGTATCCTCTTTGTAAAATGTAGTGTGTCGCTCAGTACCATTTTATGTGAGTGGCTGATTACATTTACTTTGCAGTTATATTAGAATTCTGGCACTTCAAATTGATCACTGCGGATTTTATTTTAGCATGTTTGGAAATTCACACTGTTCCACTGCAGGAGAATTTGAAGCACAATCAGTCTTGCCATAAAATCAGAGAACATATGAACAATACGCAGGGAAAATCTGTATGTCTTTATTTCATACTGCTCACATGTATGTGAGCAGTCCAGCACTGTCAGAATGCTGGGGTCACAGTCCAAACACCCTCATGGCCCTGTTTACACTTTGTTTTAAAATGCGTCTTGGCTGATCGGATCCCTCTTTACCTCCGTGTCTATCATGCTTCTCCAAGGTGTCCAGCTGACCACTTGTGTTCAGATTTTGTTACTGTCCCACACACAGTTACCGTGACCTCCTTGTTGGGGACGCATCAAGACACATTAGCATTTATACAACAAATATGCCGTCAAATGCACCGCAGACCACATCGGCAAGTAGTTTGAGTAATCAGATCACATATGCATCCCGATGGTCATTTAATCGTGTTATTTAGCGCTGTCCACTAATGCTGTCCACACTAGGATTTTTCAAAGAAGGAAGACGCTGGCAGAGGAAGTGACCAGGGTACGAGGGGTCAGATGGGTGACAGTGACCCTTAACCGCCAGCTCAGGCAGTACATGGAACAACAGGGGTTAGGGGCCTTCCTCAAATGTGAAACCACACATCTGACCACGAACTTGAACTAGAGAACTTTGATTTGATTACAGGTACGGAGTTTTACACTGCTGAGTCACACGCCACCCCTGCCATTTTAACATTAAAATTACTGCCAAAAGAATGGGACACGGGTACAGTCGGCGCCCCACTTTGGACGAGCTGCCTGGTTTGGTAAGTCTGCACTGGGGGGATTTACTTGAACATTCATGTGAGCTATGTCCTGGGAATGGATGGCGCCCACAGAATGCAGAGGAGAGCTGGAGAAATGAATCAGAGCTGGAGCCTATCAGCAAGTACATCAAGTGTTTACTTATATATCTAGGCCACCGGTTCGCTCATTGTCATTCCTCGTAAGCCGAAGCTTCTTCTCTCTACTGGTTTCTCACTGAGGTTAAGCCCTGCAGAAAATCCACACACATGACTTACACTTAAACATTAATCCTCCATAACCCATAATAGGCATTTTTGGCAATGGTGTGGAATGTGCCATTTTCTCTCATCACAATCTCCTATTTTATGTTTTGTTAAATTTTCCCTTTTTTCACTTATAACAAAACTAAGAAAAGGAGGGTGATGCAACTGGCTGCATGTCCAGGACACGGGGGGGTCGGGGGGGGGGGGTTCTAAAGGTTGTAAATGTAGCTAAGAAAATTGTTTTGAAGCGCTATGCAGTGTGAATTATTTATGTTGGTAGTAATATCGTTGATTTTGTTGCCGTGTTGAAGAAATGGGCATGCTGCCACGGTTTAATGTAGCGGTTAAGGTATTTGGCCTGGCTGATTCACGGCGTCTTATCTGGATAAACAGGACGGCGTTTTCATTGCTCCGGGAGCTGCAGCGCATCTCCCTTTGAAAAGCCCGAGCGGATCCGATGGGTGTGTGCTGCCGACTGCCTGTTTACTGTCACTCTGCAGCCTATAGCAAATAACACTGCATGTTTTGACGACGGTGTGAAATGCAACTTGGCTGCACAAGGCTCTGTAGGTACCTAGTAGACGTAGAGTGCTGAGTGGGAGAGGAACCCAACCACCCACCTACAGGGAGCCAACAAGGACTAACGTTGGCCAACGTCACCTTCTCTGCAGCTTCTCACCACAGATTCACCACTACAGTACCCAAAGCTTTATCCTTCATATTAGAATATGCCTCAGATTGATTCAGATCCAGGCCTTGTTTTCAGTTATTTTAATAATTACTGATTCTGATTGGACAGAGGCTTCAACACTGGCTCTCAGGTAAAGGAAGGCTGGAAAAGCAACAGGGCTTGGACCTTGCGGACTGCGATTTGAATATCCCTGACCTAACCGTTCTTCAATAAGTAATGCAAATATTGTGTAACTACGTGCATATGACAAGCCTCATTATTCAATTCCAGTTATTTTGCTCAGATCTGATTTGCCTATCTCGACAGCAGCAGATTTTTCATTCGGCTGACAACATATGCCGGACTGAGAGCAATGATGGCATAGCTGTACGAGAATTTTATCTGAATGAGATGACAACAACCAGCAATCTTTGCAGCACAAAGCAGTCGCAGTCATGCCTAGGCAACTGAGATTTTCAATTAGCAACCATCTCACATACTGACCTGGACACTGGAACGGAACTCAGACACTAAATAAGGAGAAGGTATAGACCCAAAACAATGCTTTAGCTAATAATTACCACACTCGTGCTAGTTATTACACATTTATTGTGCATACTGAAATTTTTGATTTGCTCTATATAGATACAGAGTTGTGTTTCCGACTTCCTATTTTGATGCAATTTTACTTCTTATGAAAACATAAAAATGTGCAAAGAGTCTGTCTGTATATGAAGAGTGACCAGGACCCTCAGAAGACCCCAGAATGCCATTTATTTCGGCATGCTGTCCCCAGAGAAGTGTCCCCACATGACAAGATCACTGGTTGACATGAATAACGCCGAACACCAAGATGGACGTGCTGCTGACTTTAGGCGGAAGTCACCAGTCTGCCTGCGTCAGGTGACTATAACTATCTGAGAACATGAGAAGCTCCTGATCCACCGCTGTACTTTTCCATTGTCATCCACTTCTAAAGTGTTCTGTTCACGCAAACATAGAAATTACATTTAGACGTAATGTGCCAGTGTACGAGGGGTCAGACATTATTTTCTTAGCCTTGTTGCTCATCCTTGATGAGTACAGGTCTTCAAGCAGGCTGGAGCTGACAGCCAACGATCTTCTCCGCACATCACACAATTTGCTGAAGTCTCTGCTTAGAGTGCGATGATGCAGAGCCAAACTGGACAGAGATGGAAGATGCAAAGACTGATTCCATGTAGAACTGAGCCTTAATCATCTGTGGTGGCTTGAATTCCTTCAACTGACACAAGAAATACCTTCGTTGGACCTTCTAAATGAGGTAGGTGATGGTTGTGTCCCATTTGAAGTCCTGCTGGATGGTGATGCTATAAATATGAAGGTCTTGGTATTTTAATGCTACAACCCCATTTGCTGACCCTGGGCAGAGTTAATCTGAGTGATAAGTTCTGATCTAGGGCAGTTAAATCACACAGAGAGCTGAAGGGCGGCCAATGGGCCAACTGGACCCCCCGTGTTGGCACTAATGTACTGTCCATCAAAGAGCAAGCACTCAGGGGGGGATTTTGCAGGTGGACCTCCCACCTCAGTGGGTGTGGCTGAGTTAAGAATAGATCTGATTAAACAGGAGGGGCCCAATTCATCGGCAGTGACTGCACAGAAGTCTTAGCAGTTGACTTATGATAAATATATGAGGGTCAAGGGGATGTGGGGTGGGGGGGGCAGATTTTGTGATGAATGTCTGTCTGCTGTCATTATTATAAGGAAAAAGTGACCATAGGTGGGCTCTGGGACCCCTCCCCCCAATAAATCAAGGTTCAAGGTTACTTTACTGTTATCAACAGCTGTATACACGGACATAGTGACGTGAGACGATGTTTCTTCATGGACAACGATGCAACATACATCAACATATAACTAAATAAAATGTACAGTAAGGGTAAAAACAACACTAAACAGTGTTACAATATTAAAACGATATGGAGCCAGGGGGCATTGCGGTACTTTCTATACACAAACTGCATTTAAATATAACCAGCACAACGTAAACGTCAGAGAAGCACGTAGCAGCATGCTAGCTGTGAACTGATTAGTTTACTTGTTCTTAATCATTTTCAGTAAAATCACACCCCCCTATTAAAGGCTTACAC
>JAODUD010000038.1:18134439-18149950 GCA_026784285.1 Stomatorhinus walkeri
CCCCCCCCCCCCCCGGTCGGCACCTGCCCCTAAAGATGTCCCTGCACGGCCTTGCATAGTACAGCAGGCATTGCACCTTCTCAAAACACAGAACCACCCACCAGTCACCAATGCTCAACCTCACCTGAGAACTACCCGGCTGTCCTGGTCCTTGACTACATGCACCTGTTCCTCTTTACCAACAATTACTTAAGCACTCTGGATGAAATTGTCTATACATGTTCCCTCTCATTCTTCAGGTGTCGGTCACGCTTTAGTTTCATATTTTGGATTCCTCCTTTTCTTGATCTCTCGCTTGATTCTTGGTTTCTGACTGGATTTCCCCTTTATGCTCGGTTTTCAACCCTGAACATGAATGACAGTTCAGCTTTTGGAAATAGGATGTTCCTCAAAACAAGTGTCTATCTCCATGACAGTGGGAGAATAAGAGCATATGTTTACCCGTTGATAGACTAGCATCCTGTCTATGGTGTAACCCTGCTCTGTATCATATAGTCTCAAAGGTAGGATCCAGTTTCACCACCCTATACTGGAAAACAGCAGATGGATGGATGGATAATTGCTCTTGGAACCATTAGTGCACATAGTTTCTATGCTGAAGTCTTTCTTTCTTTGAAGGTATGACTACTCCACAGCTGAAAAAAATATACTTCCGCCATATAGTCATTTATTTTTAGTCACCGTGACAAGTTGCTTTCCACTTATTTCCTACATGATGAGAAAAGAACAGTCTTTTCACGCTTCAGAACTAACAGGAGTGATGGCTCAATGTTCCATCCATCGTCATTGGAGTGTAAATTTCCATCGGACTTCCCTGACCTACTTGACTTCTCTTACCACATCCAGGCAATGGTAAAACCTGGCTGCGTGCCTAATTGGTAGCTAACGAATTTGGTTCGAACCTGTTATTTTAGTTAAGTGGATAAATTCCTGCTCTTTACCAGATAATGGCTAAAATTCATTAAACATTGACTGCATTCAATGTCCATTATTGCTTTGTGAGGACTTTCAGATTACCAACATAAAAATAGCTGAAAATTTTCAGACTTTTTTAAAGGATTTCCTGACTCTTCCATAATCACAGTCCGTTCCATGCAGAAACATCATCCCTTTTCAGAAATTACAGCAGAGTTCCAGCTCAACAGCTGAAACATAATACTTAAAAACAGACTCTTCCAAGTGCTCTACAGCTTTGGGATGGGAAACCCCCCCCCCCCCCCGCCTTTTCCAGAGGGTTTCTCTTCATTGACGCGTCACAATCTGATGAATGGGTAAGAAGATATTAACTCTGCTGTTACCACACAAAGGCATCTTAACAGCCAGGACTCCCTTCATACAGTTGTCGGTTATGGATAAAAGTCTAAATCTACTGGTGTAATAACAGCAATATTAATAAATGAAAACACAGATGTACAAGGACGTCTCAGTGGCTTTCGTAGTGAATATTTCCAGCCAGTTGCATTCGTGAGCTATATTTCAGCTCTGCGTCTGTCTTGATTGCCTTTGGCTATCCGTCCGCCGCCCTCCCGTAGACTCGCTGGCCGCCTCTGAGATCTCCAAGGTGTGACAAATAGGCGCTGAATGATCGGATTGTCCGTCAGGCCGATGTGGCTGCTGCCGACGTGTGGGGGGGTCCTCGCACGGAATCCCTAACCCTCCTGTCATCCCGCTCCAGCTGGGGCAAAGTAAGCCTTCAGTGGGGGCTCAGGCTTCACCACCTGGCTCTGCCACCAGCCCAACAGGACAGCAAGGCCGGGCGGCGCCTCCCGGAGGTGGCGGACAAAAAGACGTCTCTCGCGGCCTTCCCATTCAACCCAGTTCGCTTTGTGTGACTCGATTCATTTAGCTCTATGGGTAGAATAACATCGTCAAGGTCTTTTACGGCAAGGTGGCGCACAGATACACCTGCAAGCAAAGTGTAGCAACAGCGGCAGAGTGCAGGAAATCTAGAAATGCAGGCTGCAGTGGCGGCATACCAGCCAGACTCTGTTTTCGGTGGCTGCCTTAGAGTGTTATAGGGGGCCTGAGGTTCAGAGATTCGAGTTGACATGCTTAATATTCATCAGATGGTTTTGTGCAGAGACGCAGGTGCGGTGAGGCCCAGCTCACCACATGACAGAACCTATGGGCTGCTGGTCCCAATGGCCTCCTTGTTTCCCGCCGAAGTCCTAGAGTGCAGAACACGAGGACAAGGCGGTGAAGTGTCCTAAAGCTGCTTCCCACACAAGGCAGCCGTAATGAAAGAGGTTCGACTTCGCGTCTTCTTTAAGGGCCGTATCGAAATTCATCTAATTAAATGGGCAAAAAATGCTTCACATGAATACACAATAAAGTAATCGGGTTCATTAAGCGTTCGAGATATGCAAGCTCTTTGTGCACGGTGAATGGCTCGAGTCGGGCCCACTTTGCATATTGTTATTTATTTATTTATGCAAAATTAATGCGTAATTAAACCAAATGCTATACAGTATGGTAATCAACTGAACACAAATTACAGCATTATCACAAAGGACATAAATGCTAATTTGTACGGCTAAGGCTGGATTCTGGTGATGAAAGCCATCCTCAGAGAATCCACCTTCAGTATTTAATTTTTTGATTTGCAGATGTTGTATGAAATCTGATTCATTGTGTACAATGAAGAAAGACCTCGTCTCCACATTCTTGTGTTCTATGTCATTTTTGCATATCTTATTAATGCATTTATTTTTTCATATTATTAAAAATGAACTGAAAAATATATAATGTTTTCTTCTTTCCAAAGAGTATAAAAAATTCTGAAGACTAGTTCTATAACAGCTTATTAATAAGCTCTTCTGGCTACTGTTGACTCCACTGAGACAATTGTTACTTTATGCTTGCTGGTTTATTTAAGGGTAAGGATTAAGAAAGCCATTCCAGATGGGAAATGGTAAAGTGAAAACTGTTTGATAAATAAATATGAAGTTTTATTTCATTATTTCAGTAACGACCGCTTCCAATTACAAAACCTTAGAAAGTACCCCAGAAACAGCAGATCAAAAGTTTGCTTAGAAATACTTAGTGTCAGTTTGGTTTTGGGCCTACAAGCTTCCCAGTATCATGTCCATTGTTGTGATGATTCCATCCAACTTTTTGCCAGTCATCCTCTGCCTCTTGTATATTCAGGCATGACGGGCTTCTCCACTGAACTGCATCTTCTCAAAATTTGCCCTTACGATCGCATCCCGCCTCGGTATCTCCTGCCTCGTGTCCTGTGCTTTCAGAGATTCTCATGAATGTGAGGTGGGAGTAGAATCAACATCCTACTGTGGGGTGGCCAGGGTGGGGGGTGTTCTATTTAAGTCAGGGGCCTGCATTCCCTAACTGCGGAGACTTGAAGACATCTAGGCCAAGAGAAAGCAATTTGTGGTTGAGTGATCCTCACTGATATAAGTATTTACCAGTCCAGCTGTTTGAAACATTGTAGCTTTTGTCTTGCTTTATACAGAATACACCCTTAGTAGCATAATTATTGTAGGAGCATGTAAGAGCTATGAGAAATTCTGACACGATTTGGGGGTCAGTTTGACCCCAATATAGGTGTGAGCAATAACCCTTACCCATCAGTCTAACTTCTTTGAGTCTGGACCCAATGCCCATGTAACAAGATCCTTTATTGAGGCTCTCAGCCTCTCCAAGATCCTGATCAGGTGAATGGGTGAATACATGGATGGTTGATCCCTTATCATGAAATCTGATATTTCTGAAAGTCCACGTTTGGAAAGCCAGGTTTCAGTAATGGGAAAATGAATCTGTCTAGAAAATGAGTCACTAACGAATGAGAATAATGGCTTGAAAATTGCAAATCACGAATCCAGCACTAAACGTGTCTGGTGTCAGAATATGAGGATGACCCCCACTTTAGATATATTAAAGATTTTACCACCTTTGCAAGTGTTACTTCAGGTAAGCTGTGAGAGGTATAATCGATTGGAGTCTGAAGAAAACATAACGAAACAGCCACTTTGACCCGTGTCCTCCAATCAATTGCAGAGTGGATGGAACATGTGACCAATTAAAACTGCCTTCTTTTTTTGCAGCTGCAACTCCAGTTGCTAAGAGACGTGGGGGAGGCGGGGGTGGGAGGTGTGCAGAGACAGTACCGTGCCCTTTCATGGGCGTTTGCCTGAGATCACATGATAACATCTCTCCTGAGCTGCTGAATCGCTGTGCAGAAGCCAAATGCACCACCTGTTGCCGCAGGAGACGGAAAATGCAGCGGAATAAAATGTTCAAGGCATGAAAGTGAACTGGAAAATGTGCAAAACGGGCTGCATTAAAGCCATCCTCACGACAGTCACATGGGAACATCTGAAAATGAATTTAACCGCAGATGGTTGGTTTATTTATCTGTTAGCTCATTTCTCTGCATTACTCTCCGTGTAGGAATATTGCACGAATAGAGAGAATTGAACAAGTGTGAAAGGCTGTCAGCTCAGATCGCTCATTCAAGTTACATTCCCAGTCGTTCATTTGCTTGTTATGTGACTCAGAAAAACGTCACATATAAGGACGTGACATACGCTCTGCTAGAATGCGGTCGCTGGAAAGCACAGAGTAGGGTTTTCGTGTTGTGAAGATGTTCTTTGCGCTTCACTTAATTGGCTCTTGGCCATTAACAGTCCCTCGACCGTTCCTTTAAAAATGCTCCGCCTTCAACTCATCCCCAGGGCATCTCTCTCTCTCTCTCTCTCTCTCTCTCAGGTGACTCTCCCAGCTGATGCTCAGCATATTCGCTGCTCAAAACCAAAGATGCTGGGTTTTTAATTGCATTAATTGTGCTGAAGGCATAAGGAGCTATACGAGGCATCAAGTTAACTGGAGGAGGGCAGTTCTGGGCAGATGCACCTACAACAGCTTCAAAACCATTATAAGCTACCAAGAAACTTTATTATTAAACCATATTTCTTTGGCTATGTGATGTCAGCACAATGAAAGGACCTGCTACGTCTTTGTGGGTATTCCAGTGCTACTGTCATCCAGAGCACGATGATAGTGATGGTTTCAGGTTGCTATTTGATACACAAGCGCAACAGGTTTGGTTGGCACCTATAAAACCCCTGGAGGACCAGCATGTGAAGTGTTGACATTGGAATCACTTGATGTCAGTCCTGAAAAGTGAGTGAGGTCAAACTCACAGCAGTACAGCCTTGAATTGGCACCCCTTGGTGGAAGCTCTTGAGCAAATGCCTTAAATTAACACCAACCCACCCCCCACCCATGAATCAGACCGTGTACTTGAATCAGTTCATTTTTGTACTGTGATCATATGAATTCCACTTAAGTAAATTTTTCTGTTGCATAAAATGGATTCTTACTTCAGCAACAACAAGCGACTGTGGGTTAAATTCACAGCATGAGCTATAGAGGTTCAATGCAAAGACTATTGACAGACTCTCACACTAAATATTTCAATTATTTACAAAATATCCATTTGCAGTGCAACCCACATTTGCTCAGATGTCTGTTTGTGGCTGTTATCTGCATAAATATTTCACAGTCAACTAAACTAAATGAATGAGCCTTCACTGAAATGTAGTATAGGGGCTGGTATAGCAAGGAAACGCTATGTTAACCCGGTGCTTTTGCATGTACACATGTGTGTGTCAGACTCTTCAAAGTCAAAAATGTACTTAGATCAGAACACAATGCTCAGTCTTGTCTGTCAGTCCCCTCCAGAAAGAACAAAGTCAACTGAATTATCTTTGCAAGAAGCAAAATCGAATTTGAAAAGGGGAAAAAAATTACCCTCTGAAGCAAAAGGGCTTGACCTCTAATTTGTTCTGATGTAGACAGTTTGACACTCCAGAGTTAATGACAGAGGGGACGTTGCAAAACATCTCTTTCCCTTCTTGCAGAACACACTCACTTTTCTGTTCCAGTAGATGGATACTCTAAAGCTGCAGTCTGTGGAAACTGGGTTGTCTGATTTTCTTCCTTAGCAACAGCCTGAAAAAAGACACCATATAGCTTGTCAACGGACGTATCATCTTCCTGACGTGGGGCAACAAGGCAGAAGCCACCAGATGCAGCCACTGGGTCTCTGCTCCGCACACCCCCCCCCCCCCCCATCCCTTTCTAGGCTCTGTCTTACGCAAAGGAGATGCTGTTCTGTGGAATGAGGTTCATAGCTCTATGAAACTGTGTCATGAATCGTGTCAGAATTTCTCATAGCTCTTACAAAATTGCTGAGTCTTCGCGCCTGACATTCCTTCTCAGTTCTGTCCCAAATTACTAATACCGATTTCGGAATTATCTCCCCTGTCACTATAGCCTCCCCAGGAAAACTGTAGGAAATGCCATGTGGTATTATGGTGGGACACGGTGCAGGTGGAAGAAAGGTGGCGACCCACGGTCCAGCTCCAGTACAAAAAGGGGCTTATCTGAACACACTGCGCAAAAGCAGAAATTAAAGGACCGTAAGGGGTCAAAACAAAACAGGAGAAATAACACGTTAAGTAAAGAAACCACGAAGTAAATGCACTGGGGAAAAAGTAAGAAACACGCGGTAACATGAACAGACCTCAAACATCTACACGCCAAACTAATGCGATGACACAGCAAGGAACAGCAAGAGCACCGTCACAACATCCACCAATAGACGACGGAGCAGGACAACAGACGACAGGGAGGTATAAACTACAATAAACAGGCACAGATCTAGGGAAGTCTAACGAACATCAAGACTAGGAAAGGTGGTCCACACGGCACTATGAACTAGGAAACGTAACAGACTAAGAACAGAAACAAGCAAAATCAAAATCATACAGGACAGGAGCAGGTCAAAACAAAACAGGGAAGCAGAGAAAATGAAACAAACAAAAGCAAAACCAGTGAGGCTGGTGTCTGGCTAGAGCTGTAAGACAGAGAGGGGAAGCAGGGTTGACCAGCGATGAAGACACACAGGGCAGGGATGAACGAGCACTGACCATGACATGTGAACAGTTACTGATCTGGACTAAGGTATGTAGAACACAGGAAAAGACAACCTCAGTGAAATCAACATGGTCTAAGATTAATTTTTAAAACCTGGAAACTTTATAAAGAGCTTAACCCGAGCAAACTGATTACAGACGCGGCTCTACTTACAAACTTTCAACTTATGAACTTTCAGACATACGAACGAATGTGTTCCTTGGGCTCCTGTTTCCTGTCCGCAACATCGATTTTTTCTTTCTGCACGCCCATTCTGCCTACGACTTCCGGCCACTGCTCCCGCCGCACAGCAGCGTAGCGTTTGTACTCCCAGCATCCCAGTTCTTTGTGCTTGCGAATACCCTTAAAATGATGTTGAATAACAACTTGCGAATATTTCAAGTTACGAACGGCCGTTCGGAACATATCTTATTCATAAGTAGAGGAGCGCCTGTGTAATGTTTTTACACATACGTCACTACCTGAGAACGGGTCGGTTGTTTTCATTCTAGGCCTTGAGGACGTAAAACTTCCTGTTTTGCTTGCCTAAATATTTTGGACATATAACATTTAAATGTTGCTTACAAGGAGCCCCAGCAGATCGACTGGCACTTTGGTATATCACAGAAAATGTCAGAGACAACTGCTATATTTTATCTAAAATTGCCAGAAAATGTTATTTAAAGTACATCAATGATGTTCTTAAAGCAAGGTGCGGTCCAGAAAGGCAGCCAGGGTGATGCAGACGGGTCGATATAGTAGTGGTTCCCACTTCAGAAGATATTCACCACCACCCTTCTAGAACATTCCCTGTCGAAAATGGTGGTAAAACCAGCAGAGGCACGTAACACATGAGTCTTGAGAGGAGATTATATGTTGTTACTGATGCTTCCCAGTCTCAGGCAAACTATGAAAAAAAAAACACACAGGACACAAAAAAATCACCAACCCATCTTCTGAAGTCTATCCCAGGCAACACAAGACAGAGGACATCAAACAATTGTCTGAAGTGAAAACTAAGCAAAACAGTTCAATTGTGAGTGTGAAAATCCAACGTCAGGTCTGGCTTTGGGACACACATTCATATGAATAACCAAAGTAAACTCACCCACCACAAAGATATGTAAACACCAAGACCGACTAGTTCTCCATGCCACGAGTGTATTTTGTTATGCAGTCCAATTTCCTAAAGCTCCCTTTGTGTACCGCGATCAAAGTACAGCTCCTCTTCCGTCCTCGAAAATAACCCCCCCCCCCCCCCCGTGTGATATTCTTCGGAGAGTCACTGACGACGTGTCGGCAGGATGCGGCTCCCATCTGAAATGCAACCTCGATCCTCAACACATCACCAAACTCTAGGTTTATTAAAAGAAAATACGGGCAATAATATTTCGGCGAAAATTGCGCCGAGGGACGGCAGGTGTGAACGAGCGTGGCCAATGAGAGGCCAGCCGGGCTCCATGTCCCTGGGTGACACACCTGGATATGGATTTGCTCTAACTAGGTTCAGGTGCACGAGTCTAAAGGCAGTAAAAGCCTGCATCCTCTCAGGCCTAAAGCTAATGAGTCACCCTGGGCATGCGCCTCTGCTCACCAGCACCAAAAAGTGTGCTTTTCACAGCAACGTTTATTATTATTCAAGTCGGCGACCAGAGACCTGTGACACGGGGCCTGTGAGATGCTACGGGGTGGGGTGTTTCTTGGCACCCTCTGGACATAAACCAGTAGACATTTTTCTCACAAAACAAAAACAAGCAAAGCCTTCGAAGGCTGGACCACCAACCCGTTAAGTTTAACTCACAAGCAAGAATGTTTTCCTCATCATTTCCCTCACAGTTGACTACAGATGAATAGAGGGTTTTCCCCAAAATACACGTACCGTGTCTAATTATAAGATTATGTATTAGTGAATTGTTCATTTGCCATGTTTCCAAACTCGAAGTGCATTCAATGCTGTGTGTTTCACCACAGATGGCCCATAACAAAGAACCATCCATCCACCTATAACTACCTGCTCATCCTGGTCAGCGCCACATGGAGGGAAGGGCAGGATCCAATCCCAGATAGCACGGGGCACAAGTTTGGGATATACCCTGGTCTGGATGCCAGTCCACTGCAGGAAACATTCACACACAAAAGTACTTTATGCGCAATTCAGAGACACCCTTTAGATTGTGGGAGTTTTACTGAGGGCAAAACGAAAAATCATTGGTTCAGAGAGATGACCAATCAGATTGTAGAGGAGGTGGCTCTAAGCAAGTACAGGAGGTGGGATTGGATCTGATTGGATGGTCCCACCTCCTCTAGTGGCTTGGACCCACCTCCTCTACAATATGATTGGTTACAGGATAGAAATCTTGCTGGATACTGGTGCACCAGGATCAGATACCAACACAAAATAGGAAGAACGTACACAGCGCAGAAGTATGATGTAACAGGGCTACCCAGTGACCCACGGAAAATGCAGAACAGTTCAAACAGGGTTGCTGTCATTCTTTTTTCTGTTGATCTCAAAGCATATCTCTCATTAACACAGCAGACCCCGTCCAGCAACACAGATCACCTGCTACTTTAATTCAAGCAAGCAAGCTGTAAACATCAATCGGCATTCGTTCATCCAAAATTGCAGATTCTTTCTCATGATTAATTCCTTTCAAGTAAACTTTATTGACAGCATGAATTAACAATGTCATGTCTCTCAAACCCTCAGCATAGATGAATGATTCCTTTGCCGTTTTCAAACGCATGTAATTAATCGTTATGGTACCTGTGGATAGGAACGTGAGCCTGCTGAGATTAAATTACTTTTGCTGGTAGGTAAAGCTAGAAATTACAGTGCAAGAGATATGTTGAGGACTCAAAATATAATGGTGAATATCAGAGAGAAGCTTTAGCAACATTCTCTAGGGTCCTGTCCTGCTGCTAAGTGTGTTTTGGACAGCTGAGTAATCATCTTCATCATTACTGCTTGCCTGAATGATTAGAAATGAGTTACAGATTCTAAAGTACCATTCAGTGTGATATGAGCTATAGAATTCCATCGTGTTTCAATATAACTGCAAACAAAGAAGCCGTAGACACTGGAGACATGCCCAGCTGTGTCTCCGACTTCTACACAAAACATTTTCATTAGCTATGAAATCACATTTGGGCTTTGATGGTCCCGGTGTGACACAAAATAATCACCCCGAAAGCTACGGGAAGCACAGTGGGACAAAACTATTAAAGCTTTATGGGGACAGGCTCTGGTAGCCTGGCATTTATTCCCAGCATGCACTGCTTCCTGTCTCCTACTCAGCTTTAGACGTACAAAGACCATCCTGCCAAACTGTGTGAAAATCTTCTCAACCACTAAATTTACAATGTTGTTTACCAAATGCAACTCTCTTCAGTCCCAATACCCTCTAATAAATAGTCTAATAGTATAGCTGTTTAAAAATGCAGCTTTTGGCTATTAATACTACTAGTATGGTCAGTCCTTCACATTTTTGATGGTTACGGGGAGAAGATCATAGCGAATGTGAAATTCTGCGAATGATATTGGACCCATTATTAAAAATGCTAAATTAAAGGCAGTTAAGTTTAAAAGTTACAGATTCCATGGTCACAGGGACAACTAGCACATGGGTGAGGCTCGTTGCCAAGACAGAGCTGCGTGCCACACCCAAGCCAAGATCCATGAATCCCACATCCTTTTTATGTTGCCAAAAAAATAACTTTTGATATTAAAGATATAGTATGCCCACATAAAGGCTACCAGCAAGGTGAATTACACTAGCAAATCAATGCATGATTATAATCCTTAATTCTACATGATGCTACTTAACAGAAAGTTGAAAAGCAAAGAAATTGGTATAGATCACTTAGACAACATCGGTGCTTCAGGCAGCGGACCAGGTTGGCAAAAAATATGATAGCAATTAAATGCCAGTTCGGCGAGTTCACTTCGGCTCACACTTCTGTTTCTGCTTGAAGATGCATTGGACATAGGCGTGGCCTTTCACTTCACAAAAGGGCCAGGTTGGATGTGGACCAGGTTGGATGTGGACCAGGTTGGATGTGGATGGGGTTGGATGTGGATGGGGTTGGATGTGGACCAGGTTGGATGTGGACCAGGTTGGATGTGGACCCACCGGTCGCGGCCAGAGGCTTCTCAAGATGCTTCTCCAGATCGCTTCCGAGTCACTGTTTGGCGATGTTCTGCCTGGCCATCAGGCGTGAGTAGAGTAGCAATTCCGGTGTCAGCAGGAGAAAATGTGAACAGTTGTTCAACACATTTAGTGGTATTACTGGTGTAAACAAATAATTTGTAGATGATAAAATGCAAATGTCTATGTGGGGAAGCTGTTGTGCATAATATTACTAAAATAATGTTTTAAAATTCCCATTATGTTTTCCTCAGCTTGCTTTTGTCACTGTCTGTTGTGTTTTTTTTCAACAACTGTAGCATCAGATGTTCTCACATTTAATTTTTTCGAAATTCGTTTTTTTCCCAAATCCCAAATTAGGCCAGGATTTTTCTCCTTCTAAACTAGAGAAATCTATGCTCTGAAAGTCACCGTTCAGAGCCTTGAAGCATTACATAAGTACTTTATTTGTATAAATGCTCTTGTAAAGAATCACAAACGGCTCAATCTGACACTTTGCGTTTCTGAAACGTCAGATATCACATAAAAATAGATCGAACCCTGATTGAAATTCAAGGTCTGGCTGAAAAAAAAATCCAAGCACTATGAGAATATCATTTATTGCTATTTATTGCATTCATAAGTAAATTGCTACAAAATGACCAACCCCCCCCCAAAAAAATATAAAAGCCTGCTGATTTTGTGCATAGACCTTTCAGTGTCTGCACTGCACACCCCAATGGCTCTACACTGAGACATGTCATGTCAGCTTTTGGTAATGCATTTATTCCTGAAGGAATCTTCACTCCAATGGTGACACGTCTCAGGAAAGATGGGGACCAGAATATGACGGAAGCCCTCTGACTGCAGTTGTGGATTTTCCACCTGGTGCTTCAAGCCCTTTCAAGATATCGGACGTGTTACAGCTGCCTGAAGGCAAACTGCTGTAAAACTACCCGCAGTTAGAAGAGACTAAGAAACCGTCAGGGTTTGGAACATGTGCTGGTACAAGAACTTTGGATACAGTCTGGCGCCTGGATGACCTGGGGGGGACAGGGGGGTGACAGATACCTGCCAGGGTAGACTAGGTTGATTGGCAAAGCCTGCGATTTTTGGTGATTCTGTGACTGAGTCAGTTCTAAGTGCAGAATAACAAGGGGGATGAGCAATATTGAGCCAGATTCTTGCGTGTCGGCTTGTTTTCATAATCACGTCTTACTGCTGTTCTTTGTAGTTGAATGATGATGAAGTGTGTATTATTGTTTGCTGTTAAATAGGATGGATAGCAGGAGCGCCATATATGGCCCAACACTAGACGCCGGTTAACCAAAACCATGAAACCAGACGCATGACCTTGGTTAACCAAGATTGTGAAGCCCTACTTCCAGGTCAGAGCATGGTCACGTTGACCTTGCTCAATAAGGTTTTATGTTTAATGTTTTATGTTTAATGTAGTAGGGTGCGCCTCATACTGTTTACCTGCGTAAACATCAGAATGAACACATTTCCCAGAATGCAGTCTCCTGTTCTCTTACATAAGCAGCTCCTGTCCCCGTCACTGTAATGCACAAGTGCATTATTAACTCAGAATCTGAAATCTCAAAACTGCAAGGATGAGAGGGAAAATGACCTATGGGGCATGAATTTTACTTCACAGAATGAACATTAAAAACCTCTTAATCAATCTAGTCATTAGCTTTGTCATGACCTGCTCATACGATCCTCCTGTGTGCCACGCGCCCCACATCAACCTCGTGTGAATACCTGATTGTTTTCAGCCATTCTGCGTTTCCGTCCCTTAGTCCTGTGTATTTAGTCCGTGTGCTAGCCTGCCTCCCCTAGATCCATCATCGATGTGTGTTAGCGTCCGCCCTGTGCTTCCCTCGTTTCCCCGCTCTCTGGCTCGTACCTCCCAGCTTCCTGTCTGATCACCCAACAGCAGTCATAACAACCTAACCGTGCACTGAAGGGAATACAGGTGTTAAAAATGCAAACATTCAATCTGAAGATTAATAACAATTTTAAGCTGGATGAATGCTAATCAGTTTGCATCCCCTATACATAGTGTAGCAGTTTCACTCCATGCTGGTTTAGCAATTTCACGCTGTGTTAGTGTATGAGTTTAACTATGTGTTAGTGTAGCAGTTTCACTGTGTGATGGTGTAGCAGAAATTCAGGGGCCTGACAGAATGCTGAGAAATTGACCTGATTTAGGCTACACCAACCCATGTCAAATTCCAATACAATCTGTTCAATAGAATACATTTTTCATGCTAAATATTTGAAGAAAGCAAAACTTCATTACTGCATCCCTTGAGTTCTCAAAGACACACAAATTACATTCCCTGTGGTAATAATGTGGCTCAGAATCACACTGACACTTTGGGACGAGGAGCACATCTAGATGCAGCATAAGAGTCCCATTCCACATCATGCTGATAGTATTGATTGCTTTATGATGGTGTATCTCGGCATTTTACGATTCAAATGCATGGAGATTTAATAAAAGCCCTGTGGGCAATAAAGACAGGAAGCAGAAGCGAGGTGAAGATATGCAGACTGTGGCTGGTGTATATTTTCGGGTCTTGACCTTCATCACAGTATGAGGTGATGCCTTGATTCATCTTTCACTCTTTTTTTTTTTCGATCAAAATCTGTGGGTTAGGGTAAACATGTCGTCCAGTGATGAAGAACTCAAATTTGTAACCATGCATGTACACCTTTCTCAATACCCATTATTTGTTTATCATTCTGGATAAAATATTAGTTCTCAAAAACGCCCATAAAGAAGTTTTCCTCAAGCATCATTTGATAACGTTTGAGACTGACCAGTTGATGGGTCACGATATTATTCTTTCCTGGTATTTGTTTTGCGCTTAAAATTCTTTGATTTTAAATTTTCTAATTACACTCAACTAAAGACCAGAAACTTTTTTTGTGGTTAGTAGTGAAAATTAATGAAATCTTCAGTGGGTGGAGTTCCGGGACTCAGCCAATCACCGACTGGCCTGATTTGTCTATTACTCTGTTGGTTCCCACTGGGGTAAATCAGGCAGTGATTGACAGCTTGGGAATTTCTCCTATAACAAGTTATTAGCACTATATAAAGTAGAAGTTAGGAACAAAATGTTCAGGGTGCTTGCTAAAAGGCCATTTGAGTTCTCGATGTAGACCAGTGCTCTGTCGTTTTTTTGCTTTTCAAGAAGTTTTTTTCAGTAAAGCATTGATGTATGGTAGTGGCAGATGAATTATTGAAACTTAATTCAGGAAAATGTCAAAAAATGATTATCCCGCAGAAATGGGGGACATTTTCATTTATATTTTCAGCAGCTTGTCACAGACGCCGTTCCACTTAATGCTACGATCCATCCGAGTTGCCTGCTCAAGCCATGAAACAGAATTATTTTCTTAAATAGCAAATCAAACCTATTTTTAGAGGACTAAACACAAACTTTTCCACTAATTAAAACAATATATACAGCAAACACCGTATAAACCAGCAGATCCCTGTATGACAGGTTTGCTAGGTGGTAATTCAGAGAAATAAGTAAAAAGCAATTAGCCATGAAAGAACAGAATAAAATGCCTGTGTTCTGACACTCTATACCCAGCACTGCAATAACCCACATGAGACTTTCTGCGTTTCCACTTTTGCACCGTTCTTGGAGTCCTAGCCAGACTGCAGAATGAAAAGCATCAGCTTGACCTACAAGCTGCTCTCCTCGCCATGAACACTCATCTGAGAAGATCCTGAGAAACTAGAGTCCGTTTTTCATTGAAATCTGTCCTCCGAAGTGTTTAGGACAATTTTTTTAATGATACACAAAAATAGATATTTGAATCGGACAATCCTTGTGGGAGTTTTCCTTTCCTGAATCTAGACTTCCTGTGATACGCTGTAGTCTTACTGCAGTCCTGTACTGCCCGAGCAGATATAGAAGATGGTAATTTGTAAACACCAAAATAAAGATGCTTTATTTAATGTTGCTCCTCCAAAAATACACTAAAACATCCAGCATTTTTCCTTTAGGAATAGAATTTCTGTTGCAGGTCACCATTGGCGAGAAATTATGTGTCCAGCGTCTTGGTGTCTCGCCTCACTGCACTGGCCTGCTGAGACATCAGCATTTTGCACATTGTTTACCTCTAGATGTCATCTAGACATGCAGCCATTAATCCCCACCATTACTCCCTTCCATATAACTTGAGCAAAGGCAGCTTAAAAGACTTCAGTAAACACCAAGTAGATATTCTTTTGCTGGAAAATTCTTACTGGAATTCCAATGCATCCTTATAGGAAATTCTTTTCTAAGGAAAATTGTTATTTTGAGAAGTTATTTTTATCTGTGAAATACAAAAATGCTGCATTTTGCAGACAAAGGACGAAAGCAGGCGAAATCCAGTGAAATACGGGGTTTAATGGGTGGACAAGCAGGATATACGCCACA
>JAODUD010000038.1:18204646-18217172 GCA_026784285.1 Stomatorhinus walkeri
GGGGGAGGTTTGCCCTTGGTTAATAATGAAGAGCAGAAGGATTCCCAACCGGCTACATTTGCTTAGCACTTATCCTCACTTTATACCCACTCTGGGAAGTAAAATAGATTCACACGAGACAACTGACGGGATTTTTAATTTCGCTCCCATTATAGAGAATGTCATCCCTGAGGCCACTGATCATTAAGCATCGTTTAAAAATGCACTTTACGGTCTGCAGAGAAACACGCGGCTCGTTGCGACGACTGTACGGAAGCCTAGCACTTTTGCTAGGTTGCATGGTGGATTCGATTTCTGTTTCATCTTCAGAATGGCCCGGCGCATTATTGATCTGGACTTGAGGATGGCTAAGAACCTTTCAAATATCCCACAAAATAAGGTCAGCAACATGCAGAGCTTTTAGCCGCTTGACCTTCCATTCAAGCACATGATTTAAATGTTTAATGTCATGTATACTGTATATACACAATACAATGTACAGTTCACTTCTGGCCCATTAGCTATTGCCATTAACATACACATTCTTAAGTGAACAGTGAGAAAGAGCATTAGCACAAGCATATAATCAGTTGTCAACAGTAACATGTCTTGTAGAGATTCACTCGCTAAAATGTTACTCCATAATAATGGCAGTACACTCATTTAAGATACGTAACAGAAAACTGTTAGCTACTGTCTTATAACACATTCGCACAGAAGTCCAGGCAGTAAGCTGATGAAATAGTGAGACAGAAATGTGAATACACAGTGAAGGGGTCACTTAATCCCAACTACCTGCAGGCTCTGAAAACCGGAGTTCAACCAGAAGTTAAAAGGCTGGAGCAGAAGGACGCAGTTGTTGAAGATCAAACCAACACAGGCTTTGATTTCTAATCACAAGTCCGATATGGAGGACCGTCACAATGGCATCGAAGGAGCCTTGATACTGCTATTCCCTTGGGCGCTAGTGTCAAGGTCATGACCTTACCGTGAGCTTCTGATGGTACCCAAGGGGAAGACCAGGAGATTTAGGGCTGCGTCCCATCTGGCAGTGTTATGGCTTGTATTTACTGACCATTCCTTCATAGCAGGGTTGGACCAGCACGACATTACACCATTATTATGTCTGAGGATTTTGACTTTAGTTATAAGTAACAACCCCTGAATTTAAAACATCACCATTGTTGCAGCAGTACACTGGCAACAAATTTTATTCAATGTATTTTCATTCATCAGACAACATCCTGAGTATGTCCTGTCCGCCTGGCCCTCCTGTCTCCTCGCTAACGAGGCCCTGATGAGCCACACCTGTTACTTGTTCCCCCTCATTAGCCTTTGTATGTAAGTTCCTGTTCATGATCCCCAGTCAGTCTCAGTCCTTTCCCCAGTCCTACTCGATTCAATAAGCCCATTTCATGTTCGCCCAAACGCACCCCATCATGTCTGACGTATCGCAACTCGTGACATGAGGAAAAGTTTGTTACACACGCAGTGAACAGCTGCCTTTCCAATAAAATTCGCTGTCTGACATCCCTGGGTGACATTATTGTGCTGCAAAGAGTAAATCTAATACGCTCTACAAATTGTCAATACCGTTTTGATGTCGCTGTCAGTACTGCTGTCCACGGTCCAAGTATGTCGTTACTGAATTTTTATGACATCCTTTTATCATACTTCTTAAATGTCAGTAACAAAATTCTAAATGATAATTTCATTACTTATTATAAACCTATATTAAATTCTCCTTTGTACCATGATGTATTATTTCCATAGAATCAATTTGTTAGCTATTTTAAGAGTACCATCATTTACTTACGTAATACTTTCTTTATACACATTCAGTGGTCATTTTAGTAGGTACCTGCTTGTAATGCAAACAGCCTGATCCTCGAAACAGCGAATTATGCGAGTTGTCCTATATAGGTATACTTAATGAAGTGGCTATTGAGTATATTTATTTGTGAATAGTGGATGCTCAATTCAGTTCAGTTCAATTTATTTCTATATAGCATTTCTCATAACGGAGTCACCCGTGTCACCGTGTCATAACGGAGTCACCCGTGTCACCGCGTCATAACGGAGTCACAACACATGGATGTGTTGTGATACGATCCTGCATCATTTAACAGGGGCAATTCAAAAAAACTCACTGGGGGTCCAGATTCAACTGGTAGCCCAGCCCCCCTGATCATGGGCATAAATTATGGGGGAGAGCTTATAGCCCCGCCCCCCAATAACCAGAACCAGCCAACAAAACCCTCCCCCCCCCCCAAATAATTCTTTGGTCATGATAAATTGTTGGGGACCTTGACCCCACTAATGTTCAATCCAAATGTGTTGTGTGTTAAGTCGCATGTAAGCTAAACTGAAGTAACGGATCTTCACTCAAGATGTGAAGACTGAGACCAACATCCCAAACATAGGCTGACAAACTATTCCACAATATACGCCAGTGGCTAAAACTGTGGGAACACCTAGCATTTTTGGCATTACACAATAAAAATTACTACACGAATATTGGCAGCAATGTTTATAAGCAGTCAAAGAATGTTACAAATATCATACATTGAATGATTAAATAAGTAACTGGAACAACAGTTAAATAAAGATCTGCAATCTATAAAAATTTAAAGTCTTTCCACAATTTTGGTCATTAGTGTAGAAGCTCTGTAGCAGAAGGCCTTGCTGCCTGTTATTTTCTTTATACAGTATGTGGAAAGACCAGGAACTCTGTGTTATGTGATGTGATGCTCTTAAGAGTTGTATTCCCTTGAAACGTTTTGCACACAGACGGCACCTGAGTCATGACATCTGTTCTTTAACAACATATGATATTTTAAATATTCACGATATTTCCAATTAAATGTGGTCTTAGCATTCTGGCTAACCGATTGTGATTTCGTGTCATGTGTCATGTTTCCTCTAGTAATGGGTCGTGACTCAAGTGACTTCAGAGATCTTTTCAGTCTGTTGGTTTAGATAAGTGTAGTTATAAGTGTAATTGAGGCTTAATAATTTAATTTAATATTAAGAGCAATGAAACAAAAATGGCCGTTTCGCCCGCAGACCTTCTTTTCATTCAATATCGGTAAGTTCAGATGTAGCCTATTGGATGACCTGTGAGGAAAATCTGGTCCGCTTTGGTGATTTTCAGGAGATAACAGGGCGTAACATTCAAAGCAACTGTTTTTAAATGCTAATTATTTTTTAAAACAGGCAGAAATGCATATCTCTCCCCCCCTCAAACCTGACTTTGAAGTGCACTGTCCCTGTTCAGATGAAAGTGAACCTGAAATACTCACCGAAAAAACGGAAATGACATTCCCTTTGTAGCCAGGACTGATTTTACGCACGGGAGGCAAATAATAATCCGGGGTAAATTTAATATGACTAAATGTATCTTTATTCAGGGTAGAAAAAGGGCTTGACGTACAGTTTGTATTTGGAGAAGGATTTTACTTCCACGGAGCAGATTCCTCACATTAAAAAACATGTCTAGCTAAGTCTCGACCACTAAGACTGCTGTCAAATGCTTTTCTTTATTGTAGCGTCGGGCGGACTGCAGCATCGCGGGAGCAGAGAGAGACCCGGAGACACACTCTTTATTGGAGGCCCTGAAAAGGGTTACATCAGGGACCCAGCGAGCACCGAACCAATAACACACAGGAAACACAAGTCAGACGCCAAAGTGTGAGATGCATACACGGTGGGAGATTTACGTAAGCTAAATACCAACGGGGATCGAACAGGGTACACGCAAGACACAGGCAAACACACGTGTGACAATAAGGAAATACAACCATTAACATTAACAACAACACTACAAGGGCATTTTTACAACTGCATGCGGGGCATGCTGGGATATGTGCCTCTCCAGTGCTACACGATTAAAAAAAGGTTTATAGCCAGTGGTCTGAATTTTGAGTTTTGATTTTCATTATGTTTATTAAAGTTATGTGACTCACTGGTTTATTGGTGGCTCTGGGGGTCACACCCCCCCGATAGGAAACTCACATTCCAAATCCCCCCTGTTCTTTGTGTGTGGATATTGCTCTTCCTTCCAGTGTCAAGTGGGTTTCCTCTAGGTACCCTAGAATCTTTCTGCAGTTGAAAGCCTACAGTTTGCTAAACTGAAATCACTAAACTACAGGGGAATAGCTGGTCTGTTGCCTCACACCTCTAGGACCGAAGTGAGCGAGTGTGTCTGTGATGGGTTGGCACTGCGTCCTGGGTTATTTCCTGCTTTGCGTCTGTAGCTACTGAGACAGGCTCCTGACCCCTGCGACCCTGCATAGGACAGGCTGGATAGATACATGCCTTTAATGACCTTTCCCCCCTACAGGAACTCAACAGTCATCTACGTAACGCAACAAAGTTCAACAACGGTAGCAGAAACACCATCACATTGATTTGGCCATTACGGCGCTTCGTTAATACTCAGCCGGAGGCAGTAATTCATCATGGTCACACAGATGGGCTGGGCCGCGCTAAACAAGCCTGCTTAAAAGTGATGACAGAGTATGAATTCCAGAAAGCGGCTGACACTGCCAGCCCCCTCCCCCCCCCCACAAATGACTTCCTAAAATACAGGCGATATATTACCTTGCCCCCAGCTGGTCTTCCCACATCTTTACACCTCTGTTTTCCCTGTGACCCTAAGATAATCCATCCCTCTCACCACCTGGATTAATTAGTCCTCCCCCCCCCCCCTGAATCTTCTCCCCTTAGCCCAGGGGGACTCTGCACTGTATAAAGAAAGACTATATCTTCAAAGCATTTCCTTACTGGGCAGTGATGCTAACGGCTTTAACTCATTATCATGCAATTTGCATAATACGTGCCTGAAAAGATTCCAAGACCAAACGATCTAAAAATGGCAGGTGTACCAATGTGTGACAGACTTAAATAGCACTCGGAAAAAACATACAGCTATTATGAATGAACCTGCAGCTCATTCAGAAATCATTCCACTTAAAAGGCTCTTCATGATGTATGGCTGGGAATGCAAAAAGAGCCTTCCATATGCTGAATGCAAGGACAAGGCAGGATAATGCTTCTGCAATTAGATCAACCCCAGTTAACTCTGTGTCCCCCCGACTTTACACCTTGCATGTGAATATGGAAAGTGCCTCAGATATCGAAGGGATACACTCCCACGTGTATCTGCCTCGCATGTCATGAAATACACGCATCGTAGAACTACTGGCATATTATTTATGTCTATTTGTTCAATAAACATGAAACGAAATTTCACTAACATCCCCAGAGAGACAATAAAAATTTGCGACAGGATTAAACAAGCAGGAGAAACGCACAGCATTTCGATGCAAGACGTATAAAACCTGACCTTCATTTTCCATGTAACTCAACAGCCTTCTGGGTTCTGAATTATCCCTTCATCACTTTTTAAAGCCTATAAAATGTTTATTTGGGCTCCAGCAGTATAAAGCTGGATGTTTATCATATATATCAACACCAATACAGTATTTTATTTTGAGTACATTATATACAATTATACAGTACACACACACACACACATTCTCCTCCAAACAGTGAATGATGTGTTTGCAACTTGACACCTAGAGTCTAGAATTGACATATAATGTTGCAACATGCGAAATGGGTGAAAACACCGTACTAATGGGCAAGGTCAGAGGGGAATGGTTAGACTCATTAAAGCTAATAGAAAGGCTACAAGCACAAAAATTACAACTCAGTACAACAGCGTTGGTCAGAAAGGCTTCAGTGAATGCAGAACATGTTTATTCTTGAAGGGATTCTGGAAGCAAAAGTGGGTCTTAGCCAGCACTAGAGTGTCATTATTCACTGTAAAGTTTTCAGCTGGTAGGAGTAAGCAGAAAATTAGCTTCAGCTTACACGCTACAAAAATATGCATGCAATATTTATCAAGTGTGCAGCATTCTACACTCAGCAAAACCTTTACTCATACATTACTAAGTAAAAGGTTGAGCATTTCTGCCCATTTCCATGATTCAGTTTTGCTCTAATGCAGTGTTTCCCAATCTAACAGACACTCCACATTTTTGCTCCCACCCTGGAAACAGGAAGGGAGCAAAAACATGGACCAACTGTGGGTCCCTGAGGACTGGATTCGGAAACACTGATATTTGAGTTACTCACTTATATCTTGTCCGTACAACAATAACAATGACAAACAAATTTATTTTTGTATAGCGCGTTTTCACAACATTACACTGTCTGTCTCAAAGCTTTTCACAGCATCCCTGCCCAAAGCCCCAATAAGTAAACCAGAGGCAACACTCATTAATCTCTGTAGTCAAGGTTTACAATAAGGTGATGAAGATGATCTGAATGGCACTGTTGTCCAGAGAAATTATAAAAATGTACATATCTTATGTACTCAATGTTTCCATGGTGTAACTTCAGAACTCTTTAATGTTTCGTCACCATATGCTCTCAGGACTTCAGTCTCCAAATTTCGGGGTAAATGTCTGTGTTGTTAACCATCTGCTTCTCAAATTTTACATTTCAATAATTTATCCGATTCTTTTTTCCCAATGTGACGTACGTGTTTGAGAAAGCAGGATTAGAAGGCAACTGCGGACCCAATGATGAGCTCACTCTGCTATTTGAGCCAGCAGTACGCCAATCAGAGGCACAATGTGCTAACTTCCTTAGTCACACACTGTCCCATTTCTCACTACTGAATAGCAATGCCCTATCTGGGATATATCATTAGCGTAACTTCAGTTTTATATCCATGTAATGGGTTCAAGGTATCAAAAATATATATACTGGCAACACCTCAAATGAAAACTTCTTATCCTGATTTTAAACGGCATATAAGATGTACGCCGTGATCTGTCAAGGCACAATCGCAGAAACAAACAACCTCACAAAATCCAATTCCGATTGTTTTCCCCCTGTGCAGATATAAACACCATGTGATTTATGGAGGATGAGGCTGCACCCTGAATCAGTGCACTATAAAAAAAGTTTCTGTTTTCTCAAAATCTCTGCTGGCTTCACTCATAGAGAATTGCTTCTTGTTTCATCATCTCAGAGCAAATTCTTCCTTTTTCCTGTGTAATACATAAATTCAAGCTGAATTCAGTTTTCACTACCATTTATAGTAATAAATGCTTATTGTTTTTATCCATGATAGCAGAGAAATTCAGTGGTATCCAATAAAGTATCGAGGCTGGTGCTTATAATTGGTAACTGACAATTACACTAAAAAAACTACTACAAAAATAGCTAAAACAAAAACAAGTATATTGCAAGGAATCTGTCTGTAAATGGTAAATAATTTGGATTAGAGAAACAGATAAGGCCAATAAGGGTGAAAAGACAAGTCAATGTCAAGGTGTCACGATGCAAGAAGGATGGAGGCCAAGGCAGGCATCAGGAAAAAACCAAGGGACTTTATTAAAGCGAAACAGAACAGGAGAGGCAAAAGAAAATGGACCACGAGGGGTCAAAACTAGGCACGAAGAGCTAGGAGGATACAGAGGAGCACAGGCAGTCAGTAACATAACAATGACCAAACTGGGGAGCTCAGCACGAGGAGGCACTATATACACCACAAATGCGGGAGCAAACGAGAGGCACCTGGGGTCATTCACACGAGGGCTGAAACGAGAGGCAAGGTTAAACAAGGAACAGGTGAGGCTCATTAGAGCCTCACAACAGGGAACATGGGGGGGAAAGGCATGCGGGGCGTGACACAGTGTTTTAAAAAATATTTTCTTCCTTTTAATTTAATAATGCAATGTTTTTTATTTAGAATTATTTGATTATTCTCAAAGTTTTAACTATTACACAGCTAATGATTCGATTGATCTCGATTATATTCAGTTGTTTTATTCTGTTTTACATATATTTTTAAAATATCTCAATAAAAGGAGCACCAGTACATGAAACGATTCAACTCATATAATTATTTTAGTTTCATTAGTGAATCATTAAGTAGGTGACTTAGCACAAAATGATTTTAAATTATGAGATGCATTCATCAGTTATTAGTCTCAATCTCTGTCTCACTCACTGTTGATAAATTAAGACAAAAACCAGTTTAACCTACAGCTTTTTTGGGTCTGGTTTAGTAATGTCATGACAATGGTGATCAATGTAACACTCTTTTACATCAGGAAAATCGGCTCATACCTTTACATCCATCCACCTATCATAACCAGTTATCACATGCTGTGATGTTCCTACAGCTTATCCCTGGAACACAGGGCAGGCATCTCGTAAACATACTCAGTTGAAACAGAAACTAACCTAACTGCGTGTTTCTTGACTGCACAAGGAAGGCAGGGTATCTGAAGGAAGCCAAGGTGAGGCTACCCTGGGATACCACTGAAGTTTTCACCATGGCAGCATGAACCTATGGTGGCTCGATGGCTAGTACCATGGTATCACACCTCCTGGGTTGTGTGTTTGATTTCTGCTGTTGGCTTGACATCTGTGAAGGTCACCTGTCCTCCCTGATTGGTTCTCCTTTGGTGTCTCTGAAGGTCGCCAGTCCTCCCTGATCTTTCATGATCTGGCATCTGTGAAGGAAGGTCCCTGTTCTCCCTGATTGGTTCTCCTTTGGTGTCTCTGAAGGTCACCAGTCCTCCCTGTTCTTTCCTGATCTGGCATCTGTGAAGGTCCCCTGTCCTCCCTATTTCTTCTTCATTTGGTGTCTCTGAAGGTCGCCAGTGCTCCCTGATCTTTCTTGATCTGGCATCTGTGAAGGTCCCCTGTCCTCCCTGATTGGTTCTCCTTTGGTGTCTGTGAAGGTCGCCAGTCCTCCCTGTTCCTACCTGATCAGACATCTGTGAAGGTCGCCTGTCCACCTGATTTTCTTCCAGCAGTCCAGGTGCATGAATTTCAGTGAATTTGTATCTCCACCTTGCCTGTGTTGTGTGACTGTGTTCACTGTGATCAGGTGTGCCTCCTCAACCTCTGTAGTACAGCTTCACTCTAACAATGCAGTGGACACTGGTAACGCACTGGAAACCATTTACTGGCTCAAAACACACATTGACGATATTTTTCTCCTAATGTGAGATTCTGTTTGTGTTTCTTGTGTAGAGGAACTGCTTTCTTTAGTTCATTACTCCTCTTTGTCACAATTCTTTGTGTACATTTCTGAGATGATCCAGTGTGTCATCCAGTTCCAACATATGTCTCTCTCAATATTCCCTTAAGTACTATTAATAAGAAACATGGTTGAAAAAAAAATTAATTCTCAGAAAAACACTGGGAAAACTCGTTCATGCGTGTACCCTGCCATTTGCATATGATTGCCAGGCGTGTTTCTAAAGGGCACTGGGGGGTGACGGAGGGTACAATTTGGACTTCATAAAGACAGGGGAGGGAGAAAGCAGGGGCCCCACCTGACAGACAGAGCAGACAGCCGGAGATGACGGGAGGCTTTGTGGGAAAGCGCTATGAAGCCATCGCCGGAAATCGGCGGAAAAGTGGTTTTATGTCAGTGGGAGATTTTCCAGTCGGGGGAGGGGAGGTATGGCAAGATCACAGGGATAAAGAGCCAAAAACGGTCAAGCTGACTTCAGAGTTTTGGACTTATTTCTAATCACACTATGGACACAAGGTCTTCCAAAAGCGGGCTAAAGTAAAACCCTTATTACATAGAAGTATTCAGGGTATCATGACGTTTAAAGCCATGATAAACTTGGCTCAAATGCTTCAGAAGCTTATTGTAAATGTAAAAGCTAATGCAGTTCATAAACCATCTAGATGTCTATTATGAATGCTACTGCACCGTTCAGTGCCAGCTTGGTGGAGGAACTCCATTCTTGTCCTTCACTTCTTTTCTAATTTGCTCATTTTTCATTAATTTGTTATTAATGTTCATGCAGACAATTACGAAAACTAAATGCATCTGGCTGATATTCTGGCAGGGGTATAAGAAAGAGAGGCACTGGAGTGTGTGTACACAGGGAAGCAGAGGATACATTTACATTTCGTTTATTCAACAGACAGTTTTTTAACCAAAGCGCTGCACAATCGACAGAAAAAGGTTAGTCATTTCCTGGGGCAATTGGGATTAAGGGCCATGCTCAAGACGATGTATTCAGAAAAGCTTCTTATCAAGGGCACATGTTCCTATCCCACAGAGCCCCACAATGTCCCCAAAGCCAGCAAGAATAGTGGCAGTGAGTCCAAGCTGCACACAGAAAGCCACGAGAGGCTGCTGATTGAGTTTTAGTAACATCCATCCATCCTCCCTAACCGCTTATTCAGCAGAGGGTAACGGAAAGCCTTGGGACTCTCCTGGGACACACAGTGGACAAGGAAGGATGGGCTCCCAGTCCATCACAGGGCGGATGAAAATAATCATATTACGTGGGCAATGCACAGACACATATCCACCTATCTACATGTTTTTGGGTTGTGTGAGAAAACCAGATGTAACCTGCTGCAACACAGGGAACACATGCAAAGCAGATACCCACAGGGGCCAGTGCGGGTGATCATGCCCCTAACCTGGAGGCGTGAAGCAACACTGTTACCTAGTGAACCACTGTCCTGGCATACTCTAGTAAAGGCTGAAATTAATAATATTGTGGCGGTATGATTTATTTTGACTGCTGGGAGGCCACATTTCTGGAGAGAATTAAAAATTGGCCAATTCAGCAGTGGAGCACAAACAGAAACCCAGTAATCACACTTTTGTTCTCCTATCAAAAAACTCCTTTCTGTTTTATTAATTCTGTGGCAGAGAACTGAGTAGATCCCCATGCTATCGTGCGAGAGAAATATCATTCGTCATTATGACAACCGAACCAGGCTCGTACGAACAGAACAAAAATTATTTGTCCCCTAATTCCACAGAGAATAAGCCATGACCACAGGCATTAATGGATTTACGATTTGTTTAAGGTTTGTATTTAATTTACATGACAAGCAATCATTTCCAGGCTACAGTGAAGAAGAAAAGTATTGTAACTATAACCAAACAATTTTCATTTTATAACTTTATTAATTGTTTCTGAGCAAGAAATGTTTGTGTGTGTGTCTGTGTGTGTGTGTAACCAGAATGTGGCCTCTTCATAAAACCCACACTTTGCAAAATTCAAATGAGTGAAAATTTAAACCCCAGCAAACTTCTTGGCTCTGCTTCTTCACAAGGTAATCGCATTAGACTGTCTCCCTCAAGGCTTAGCTCCTCACCGTGCTTCACTGCAGCTGCCAACGCAAGCCTCTCGAGTTTTAGACTGCATACTTGCAGACCTTCTATGGGACAGTACAGACAAACACGCAGGTATGAGGGACATGCTTCAGAAGATCAGAGCCAGATCTCACGCAAATTGAGGGCACCTGGAGTTAATTATGCCCGCACAAGTTTTTTACAGCCAGAATTTTCCTCCGACGGGATACTAAAGCTAAACTGAGAGAAAGGAAAGGAGGATAGAAAAAGAAGGAAGATGACGGAGAACAGGAAAGAAGCAGAAAAGGTACAGACAGTATAGCCCAAAAGACATTTTAGCACAGTATTTATAAACCTGTAAGGGCCATGTGATGCGTGAGTCATTTTAGTCTTACAATTGGAGAGCAAATTTCAAGAACTCAGTCCATTTTTTGTTGCGTTTAAGATGAGATCACCATTGACCAAAGGTCAGGCTTCTCCATCATATCGTAGCACCGTCGGGACACATGTTTTCCCCGGCAAGCAAGTCTCCATGTCTCTCTGTGCTCCTACGATGCCTCGGTCAACCGGGCGGCACATTGGTGTCAGAAGTGGGACCCCGGAAGCGATCTTGTTGGCGCGGCTGGAACGGGCGCTGATCACCATTGTCTGGCAAGCTTGCTCCAGCTTGGCAGACCTTAATGTGGCAGAGAAGCGACGGCACTACAGGGAGATGTTTGTTGGTGCTGTGGGAGAGGAGGGTATCGGGCTCGCCACTGCCCAGAAGCTCACATCAGAGCCTCCGGCAGATGAGCAGAGGACGCCGGGGAAAGAGAGGCGCCCTCCGCTCCATCCTGGACGCACCAGACCCGGGCAACGTGCCTTGAAGTCGCTCCTGCCTGCCCACCAAAAGCTCGGCAGAGACAATGTCAGCGACCAAGGAGGGCAGGCACCACAGCGGACTCCAGCCATCAAGGGTCCCCCACTCATCATTGACAAGAAGCCACAGTGTGACTCCAGCTACGAGCATGACCAGCAGAGGTAGCGAGCGGAGGTTTGCTCTTTTGGAGTGGGAAGAGGCGTACCACAGCTGCGAGGCCCAGCTTGCTGAAGAGCGCTGCAAGCTTGATGATCAAGACCATCAAGAGCGGGAGCGGCTCTGGGAGTCCGCGGAGCAAGAACAGCAGGAGTTGGAGCAGCTACGTGGTGAGTTGGCCAGCTGGGAGCAGGAGCACAACCGCCAGGCGTGCCTGGCTGAGGCGGCATGACGGGGCAGTGAGACAGCACTGCTCGGCCGGGAAGAGGCACGTCGCAGCTTGGAGGCCCAGCTGGCTGAGGCGGCATGACGGGGCAGTGAGACAGCACTGCTCGGCCGGGAAGAGGCACGTCGCAGCTTGGAGGCCCAGCTGGCTGAGGCGGCAT